>CM075810.1:62652488-63852488 GCA_037975025.1 Excoecaria agallocha
ACTTACAACACGACGTTTCGAATCCGAATTCAATCGATAGTGTAAAATTCGAACACCGAATAGTTAATAAAAAAATAAATTTAAATAGCTGCTCAATGCGCGAATATGTGAATATTTGGTGGAGATGTATACACATGTTATCACATTCAAATAAACTTTGATTTACTTTTGTGTTGAAAGGAAAAATAAAAGAAAAAGACTTTGAGTCCGCGACAAATTTCCTAAATTATACTCCAAGCTTAGAACCGTGGATGTAAAAGCTGGTTCCAAGAATTTTCCATGAGAGAAAACTAGGAGTGGGGTCCATTGACCCACTAAAGTGACGAAAAAAAATTAAAGATACCTCCCCGATAAATATACTCTTTTTTTTTACAGTGATATTCCCTTTTTCTATTTTACAAAAATTAAAAAATATATAATTAATTTTTTTTAAATTATATAATTTACTTAAATTTTTTTTCTAATTTTTTTCTATATTTATTAGAACTATATGCAAGAAATATGTGATAATATTTTAATATTTATTAATTATAATAAATATTAACAAAGGATAAATTAAAAAATTAAACAATTAATTGTATATAAAAAGAATAAATGAGTATAATTTTAGTTAATTTTATCAATAGTTACTAAATTTATATCATTATAATGATTCAATCACCAAAAAAAATGTTTCATAAAAATTATTTAATTTTTTAAATATTATTACTAAATTTACTTTAATCGCAAAATTATTAATCTAGTACTGGAATGCTTATGTGCCAAATCACATATACTCAAAATATTAACATATTTTTAAAGGTTATATATAACATTATTTTCAATATTTTAGGTTGAAATTCGTGATTTTGTGGTCAAACTAACTTTAATGATAATATTACAAAAATTAAATTATTTTGTAAAATAAAAATTTTTTATGACCGAATCGGTATAATAATATAAGTTTACTGATTATAAATAAAATTAATCTCTATAATTGAGGACATATAAAAAATATGTCCCTATCAATATGAGATGGATGGACAAAAAAAAATATTTAGATAAAAAATTTTGACGCATAATTTTTATTAGTGGATGTAATTTTTGACGCAGTGAATAAAATTTCCATATACAACTACAAAGAAAAATAACATTAGGGTATTTTGTACGTCATAGAATTCTATACCATTTGGCTTAGGTCTACGAACAAGTTCTTTATAAATAGCCGGACAGCATGAACAAACCTCTTCACTAATCACTGAATAGGCCATTCTTGGTATACCACTGACAATGGCTCCTAAGATCCCCTCTTTTTTGCTAGCCTTCCTCTTCTTCTCCATCCAACCGTTTATATCCCAATCAAGAGTCACGAAATCCAAGGACCAGCCCTTCAAATTCCTTCAAAATATGGAGCAAGTTCAAAAGGGCCAAACTGTTGCTGGCCTTAATGAGGTCAAAAAATACCTCAATAAATTTGGATACTATCCTGGTGATAGAAATCTGAACGACGATTTTGATGATGTGTTAGAATCTTCCCTCAAAACATATCAAAACTATTACAATCTCAAAATTACAGGAAAACTTGACTCTGATACAATGAAAAGTTTGACAACTCCGCGGTGCGGGCTGCCTGATGTTACCAATTTCACATACACAAAACCGATTAATGGTAAAACTAATATGCTCATTAATGTTTCAGCATACAGTTTCCCTAGACAGATGCCAAGATGGTCACCTTCCAAGTACCAATTGACCTATACTTTCAGGTCCGGAATTCCAGAAGAGGAAATCCTGAGCAAGGAAGAAATAAGGTCAGCTTTCTCAAATGCCTTTCAGAGTTGGGAAAGTGTGTCCCAGTTCAGATTCCAGGAAGTTCCTAATGGTTCTGCAGCAAATATTGTGGTTGGATTTTACAGGGCTGATCACGGGGACGGCAATCCTTTCGATGGCCCTGGAAGGGTTCTGGCTCATTCTTATTTTCCTGAAGACGGAAGATCACATTATGATGGTGATGAGAATTGGAGTACTAATCCTAATAATTACCAAATGGACTTGCAATCTGTCGCTGTGCATGAAATTGGTCATCTTCTTGGGCTTGGGCATAGCCAGGTTCCCACAGCCATTATGTATTCAGGAATTCCACCAGGAACTATCAAAAGGGATCTTACTCAGGATGATATTGATGGAATACAAGCTCTGTACTCTAATTAGTCACATCACTTTTTTTTTTTTCTGATACATTATGTTTGTATTGTGCTAGTTGCAAGTAATAAGTGACTAAAAATAAATATTGCTATATCATGTCAGTTGTTGTATTGCTATTACTATTTCTTCAAATTATGGAATGAAAGTTAATACTACTTTTTACTAGTTTTATCTCTTACTGCTTCCAAAATGAACAGTTTTGTGCTTTTCATTTTAATTTTTTTTTATTAACTGGCAAATTAGAGATAGAAAGAAGTGGTGCTGCAATTTTCCTCTGCTTTTAGCTAAAAAACCTCGTATTGGTAGATTATTTTCAGTTTCTTTTACAAAAGATGGAATTTTGAGCTCAAAAAATCGGTACTAATTTGTTCAATATGAAAATTTATAGCATTACTACTTTTCCAGAATCTATCAAACTATTGATTAATTTAAAAAGGAAAAAAAAAAAGAAAGAAAGAAAGATCAATGAAGTGGTCATTTACAACAACCATTATTCAAATCACTTGTGTAGAATTTGCACAAAATGATATAAAAAAGCAAGCTCAAAGCACTCAAAAAAGCTAGAAGCCAATAATATTTGTCAAGGTGAGCTTTACTCATTTCATCAACGAACCAGCTCTGGCCTTCTATTGAACAGCTGAAATTTTCCACTAGGGAAATGAACAAGGCACTCAAGAAACTCTCAACTCCAAAAACACTTGTATATAAAGCAATCCCTATTGTCTTCATTCTTACAGGAACCTCACTATAGAAAAACTCTAGCATACCCACAACCGTAAAAATATCCGAAATCCCAAGCAGAATATACTGAGGCAGCAGCCAAAAGATGCTCAGTGAAACTGTTTCTCTATCTAGCATTTCTCGGCTGATCTCGAGCCTTTTCCTTTCAACCAATGCAGCAATGACCATAGTTATTATCGACAGAACCATTCCTACTCCCATTCTCTGCAGCACATTGATACCCTTTTTGTTTCGAGTTATTATCTGTGTGATTGGGATAAAGATCGAGTCATATAAAGGCATTAAGAGGATTATAGACAATGTAATAGTACTCTGCAGTGTGGCTGGAGGAATCTTGATGTTGCTACCGATACTTCTGTTCATCGTTACGCCTTGTTTGGTGAAGAATGTAGCCGGTTGTTGAAATATGACAGCAAACATCAGTAGCGTTGTCCACATAGGTACGAGCCGGAGTACTACTTTGGCATTTTCAAGAAGATACATGCCACTTCTTGAGTTCCCATTCAAGTTCTTGATAGTGCTTAAATTCTCGGCACAAAGAGGTTTCTCTTGAAGCCTGCAACAATCAAAATGATCACTCACTATTTCGAAATTGAACTGCCTCGAATTCAAATAAGAAAACTTACTCTAGCTCAACAACTTCCGGGTTGTCACTTGATAAGGTGACTCTACAGTTGATTAATTTTGAAGCTAATTCCTTAATAGCTTTAACTATGTCTGGAAAGGATTTCTCGGCGAGTTTCTAGACATAAATTCTGCTGCCATAGCAGAAAAGTGCAATAGACATTATCATTGCAAGTGTTGGAATAGCAAATCCAAGAACCCATCCAAATTAATGTGTCTTGGATATATGACATGACAGTAACACCTAATAGGCTTCCACCACAAACACCAAAATACCACCATTGAAAGAACAAACTCTTTTTGTTCGATTTCGGGTCGTCTTTCGAGCAGGGAAGTTCATCATCTGTTTCGAATTGACCGGCTCCAAAGGCTTGTAAAGATGGGTTATAACCACCTTGGCCTAGTGATATCAGGCAGAGAGACCAAAACAGGAATGAAGAGCTTAGGTTGTTGGTAGGATACCATGCCCAGGTCAATGCTGTTGATGTCAATGCCACAAGTCCCTTTAAAAGAGTAAAAAAAAAAAGACCAAAAATAAAATTGATAATACCCCTTGGGCCAAAATGGCAGAGAAAAGAAGAGGCCAAAATGGTAGGATGTTTATCCCAGCAAGAATCAGTAAGAGATGCAACTATAAGTGGTAACAAGGAAGTGAATCCACACTAATTGTTAACAGTCTTAGCTAATGCTGAATTGCTCATTTTAACTACATATGTTAGATATGTTACCAAATTTGATGCCACCCCTTTGAATGCAAACCTTTCCATTCTAGCTAACACTATCACAACAAAAAAACTGTCAATTAGCGACTAAAATTAGCGACGGCACAATTTTCGTCGCTAATTTTGCGACGGATTAGCGACTGTTTTATAATTCTGATAAATAAAAAAGGTTTAATATGCAACAATATCCTTAATGTTCACAAAAAAAAGTAATTTTATCTGTAATATTTAGTTACGTATAATGTTATTTTTAAAATTATCAAAATACTGCAATTTCATCCCTAAAGTAATAATACTGTTAATTTAATTGTATTTCATTTTTTAACTATTAACGTGAACACATTACATAATTTTGACGAAATTACGTCAAATGGTTTCATTATTTCAGAAGCAAAATTGCATCATTTTGATAATTTTAAATACAATATTATATGTAACTAAATATCAGAAGCAAAATTGCTGTTTTTTTTTGTAAATATTAAAGGTATTTTTGCATATTTGACCATAAGAAAAAAACCTCAAAACATTTTATTGTATGCACTAAAAAAATCAAGCAATATAAATTATGAATTTCCGAAAAAAAAAAAGTAACTGAAAATATGGGTGGTGGTTGTTCCACTTATAGCGATTCTTATGGGTAGCAATAGAAAAGGCATGAATCCATTGAAAATATGGAGGGCCAAGTGCTTCCACTCTCGTAAATTTGAACTGTAGTAATTAGTAACTCCTTTCAACGGTGTCCGTTAAAATGTCTAGTTCTATAATAATAATGTCTAGTTCTATAATTAAATTATTTTTATTCAAACTTAATTGTTACATTCCAAAAATCTAAAATCATGCAAGAACACTTTTAATACGAGTGTACAATATTTTGATACTGGTTCTACGATTGATTTGTTTGCATAATTTCAAAATTTTAAAGTGATAATTTGAATTTAAAGCAAAAATTTAAGAATTAATGACAAAGGATTTAAAACAAATAAATATATAATAATTATTAAAATAATAATAATAAGATTTAAGTTTTTTATTGGATAATAATAATAATAATAATTTAAGAAGACTTTAAATTCTTGAGTCGCATTCGGTGCCTGTAACGATCCAAAATTTTTGAGTCGTTTGAAAAATATTTTAATAGATTAACAGTATTTTGATACCGGCTCATGAGAATCAATTATTGAGGATCCGATGAGTAAGTGTGTAAGTTTAAAGTTAATAAATTAATAATTTTTAATTAAAGTATGATTTACGCAATAACAAAAAATTAAAATAAATTAATTTATAATAATTATTTGAATAATAATAATAATAATAATGAAAAAAAATAATAAACAATAAATTTGTGGCCACAAATTGAAAAACAAAAGAGCAAAAGGTAGATATTTCATGACCTTGAATTGTGGCCATTAATTGAAAAAGAGGTGAGGCCATCATTTGAAAAAAAAAAAGAAACAAAAACGTGAAACAGAGAAGGGAATAAAGAGAGGGAGGGGCCGGCGATCCTTTCGCCGTTCAGGGGGCTGAGCGTCTCCGGCGAGCACCTCATCGCCGCCGCTTCCTGGATATCCTTTCCGTTACCGACCACAGCATTTAAAGCCTGAGTCTCCTTCTCGCTTCCTCTTTCCAGCCGTAACTCTCTCCCTCCGTTCCGGCAAGCCAGGGCGGCAGGTGGCGACACCACCACCACCACCACCTGTCGACTACTGGAAGTAAGGTGAGCTTCCCGGTACCGATCGTTTTCCCCCACTCGCCGGAGATGGCTAAATCGGATAGAGGGGGCTGCAGGCGATTTTTGTGAGATCCCGATCAAAATGAACGGCCACGAAGCGGGTGAACGCCACCGGACAACTACTGGTGGCTCCGGCTACGAGTGGATAGCGGTGGGGTGCCTCCGGCGAGGTTCCGGCGAACCTCCGGTGAACTTCCGGTGAGCTAAATGCTTCATTTTGTTACTTGTAATTTTTTCCACCTCCGTACGATATATGCAGTTTATTATGTTTATATATATCTGTAAGTTTATTATATATGCAGCTTTTTTACTTCAGGTATATTACTATTAAATTTAAAAATCTTGTTTGCTTAGACTATATATGCGGTTTATTATGTTTATATATATCTGTAAGTTCTGTACAAATATTATGAGTAAATTGTTGGTGTTTAGGTCACTAAGGAAGCTGTTCAAGGTAGATGCAGATGATTACATGTTATCCATATGTGGTAATGATGCACTTCGTGAGCTATCCTCTCCTGGTAAAAGTGGTAGCTTCTTTTACTTGACAAATGATGATAAATATATGATAAAAACAATAAAGAAAGCAGAAGTCAAAGTAAGTTTATATTTTTATCATCAAGCTGTGAATAAAACATGAATTTTCGTTGCCTATTTCATAGTTTTCATCTTCAAATTGTGTACTGCCTCATTTCGCAGGTGCTTTTGAGAATGCTTGCTGCATATTACAACCATGTTAGAAGGTTTCAATTCCTAACTGTTTTCTATACTCATTCACTTAATGGTGGAATATGTTTCAATTCATAACTTCTTTTTAGAAGGTTTGTTGATTCTTCTTAGAAGCCTTGATTGGCATTTTTAGATTCTTACATGAATTGAAACTCAACAACAATTATACACTATTAAAATAATGGTCTTGGCATTTATATTCATAGCCTCAACCATCCTGTAATTTCATTCATGCCTTGCTATCACATCAATATTATAATTATCAATACAATATAAGCTTAAAATGAACATTTTAATGTTTGCATAAAATTCTTATTAAACTAGAATCTAGAATCAACTTAATCAGACAATCCAAACAGAAATTATACTCAAAACTCTATAAATTGTTCTTAGGTTTCAATATGAATCTAGTTTTATAACTTAAAACTCAGGACTAGATGTCAAATAGCTTTAAGACAGAAGTAGACTTCTCAGTTTGCATTGAAGTTATAGTCCTATTTCTTAAGGTTAACTAGCAAATGAAATCACTTGACTTGGATTTCCAAAGAAAAATTTGTAACCAGAATACTAAAAACTGCTCCTTAGTTCCAGCATTACAAACTATACCGTTCCAAGCATAGACACGTCAACTCATCTAAAATAATTCTTATGAAAACTCTGATATATAGTCAATCTATTCCATCTCAGCAAAAGTAAGTATATTTATGGCATTTAGATGGGAGAATTGAACTATTGTTTTGCTAGTGGTGTTAGGAGGCATAAAAGTTGACAATGTTATGCACCGGGTTAACCGGATGTTGAGTTGACAATGATATTTGGGAACCTCATTAGTAAAAACTCCTCATAGCTTTCCATTGCATTTTTTTTTTAGAATTTCAGCTTCGATTTCCTTTTTTGCTGCTTTTACTGCCATTTTATTTTCCATATTTACACTTTTAAATTTTTGGAGTTTGTCGAGAAAGTCGGTGAGGTATTGCTAGGCATGCTTCTTTTTGTAAAATAGAAAATTCTTAACTAGGAAATCAGATATCAGGTATGAGCTGCTCAGTTTGCTTATCATCTAACTTGCATTATGTAGCTTCTTTCATTATATTTTTTCTTTTGTTGTTTAGATATTCAAAATTCTTCCAGGAAATTAATTTTCAAATTGAAGAATCGATCACACATTATGGCCAACAACTTCAGTATTGTACACTGCTCAATTTGCTGGGATATGTTGATAGGATAATAACTACAGAAAGAAAGTTGCTGGGATGCTGTCATGCTTCATTTTTGTTAGGAATTAGTTAAGTGCTTGATTTAACTGCACTTTGTTTTATATATTGATTTTTTTATGTTGACTATATTTGTAATGAATTCATTACAAATTATATATATATATGAAAATATAAGATTATTATTTATATTTATATCTATTATATATGAATTTTATAGTATAAGATTATTATTTATATTATGTACAGGATTAAAATTTAAAAATAAAAGAAAAATTAAATTATGCAATAATTTCGCGACAGCCACTGTCGCTACTGAAACTCGTTAGATTTAAGAAATAATTAGCGACAAAAATTTCGTCGCCAACTTTTACACTAATTTTTTAATTAGCGACGGAAAAGTAGTCGCTAAATATTATTATTTTAATTCGGCGACTAATTAGGAATATAAATTAGCGACGAAACAAAAAAAATTAGCGACGCAATATTTCGTCGCTAATTTGCGACTGATTTTGAAATCCGTCGCTAATATATTAGCGACTGTTTGTCGTGGCGTCGCTAATTTTAATTAGCGACAAAAATGGTAATTAGCGACGGAATTTTCCGTCGCTAATCTGCAGTTTTTTTTTGTAGTGTATTCAAAATTAAACAATTCCACTAGATTCACCCAAAATCCATACAACATAAAACAATTAACATAAATAAATTAATTCTCATTATAACCTAATTTCGTGAACATCTCGTCCCTCAAGCATAAGTCTACAGTTTGTCAAAATTCAAAAAAAAAAAAGATTCCTCCAAAGATTCGGATATTGGATGTTACATTCGGGTTTAGGCTTCCTGGATGCATGACATACGAGCTGATATGAGCCAAAGGATTAGTGACCATAATTTCATGTTCAAGGGTATCGACATGCAATATTTTATCATTAACTTATCAATTATTAATTTTTTTTTTATAAAAAAATTATGTTCATTTTCTTGAGAAAAAAAGAAAAAGCAAGACGGGAATTACCTATGAGAAGAAAACATGATTTGTTGAGTCCTTTTCCAGCCATGAGAAGATGAAGAGCAAAATAGCCTATTTCTAAGGATACAGTAAAGTCAATTTGAATAAAAATCTGGCCAGAAGAATAGCAAAAACTCACACATGTATCTGTTACATTTTATGCACTTTCAGGCCAGAGAAGCAACCGCTTTTTTAATTGCACAATTAATTATTTTCCTTTTAAAAACACAAACGTGGTTTGTTTTATAGCAATAAATGGGTCACACTCGACAAATCACTAACCATACTTTCTTTGTTGCTGTACTAATATTTTTAGTGTTAAACTGGAAGAACAGAAAAAGATTAAAACCAAAAAAGGAAAGATAAAACCCACTATCTCATTTGGCCACCTTTCTTCTTATTGCGAGCTTATGGAAGCCTCACAATGTCGACATGCACCAACATAACTGATACGTCAGTTGATTCTCAGATCCTTTATTTTTATATTTCTCTTTCTATTTTCGTGTCGTTTGGATGACACGTGGTAATTCTTAAAAAACACGTGGCCGTCACATAATCCGCCAGGTGATCTTATCTTGGAATTTTTTTTTTTTCTTTTTAAAGACCCTATACTCCATATTAGAAACTTGAAACAGAGTTTACATCATCAATTATAAGGAGAGGAGAAAGACAAGAAGGAAACTCCTCAATCCAGACAGAAAACTCAGAAAAAATTCAAAGCGAACTTTGCTAATTTGTGAGCTACCTTGTTACCTATCCTTGGACAAAACTCCAAATAGTAATAATTGGTATAATATATATAATTCTAAAAATATGATACGATTTTTAAATATGTATGTATAATTAAAAAATGATACTGTTTTTAAATGTGTAAAATGATTTTATAAAAAAATAAATAATAAAAATGAAATTAGTTTTTGAATTTAAAAATAAAATATTAAAATCTATTGGGCACACTTTAAATTGTTTGATTATTAATTTATTTACTATTCATGTTTCAGGAAATTTGTACTCATTTAAAAAAACAAAATTAATACATGAAAATTTGTATTCTATAATTAATTTTTTTTGGTCTAAATTGGTAACATTAAAAATTTAATTTTGCATATTTTTTATTTTAAAAAAAATAATACAGTATATTATTATATACCAAGTACAACATAAAATATTATAAGCTAATACAAAATTTTACCAGGAGTTGTACAATACAATACAAACTAATAATATATAGGCTAATACTATACAGATTAATAAAATACACCCAACTAAATGTGTAACACCCATACACTCCCTAGAAGGATATAAGGGTGCACACAAGTCCTGAAATATTATTTCTGAGAATTCGAGACTATTTGAATTTTTTTTTTCCTTATCATAATATTACATATATCAATAGCGCAAGATATACAAACATCCATATAAATTACAGATAAAATATCTTAATTAATAACATGATTTCTTATATAAAGTTTATATACAATATATTATTTTTAAGCACTACACTTAAGAGTGTTACAAAATTTCTTCACTTCTCACTAATTACAATTAAAAAAAAAATCCTTATACTAAGTTCTGCCACCAGTCTCAAACATATTAGTGGCCATTTGCGGTTGCCCAGACTCCAAACTCGCTCCAAAAGACTACACGGGGAAAAAGGAAAATCCATCAAGCTAAACGTAAAGCTTAGTAGAGAGTAATACATGCAAATGACAACTATTCACAGCAATTGTCTATAATTTGCATGCATATAATACAAAGAAAACGTGTGCAATAATAATATAATTGCATAAGAAAATAGTGATACCATCAAACTAAACCAAAATATTTTACTCAATCCCTTATATCTAATTCCTAAATGATTCAAGATAGGAAATAGAGGACAGTAATCATGAAACAGAATCCCCCTAGAGAAAAGCATCACCTAAGGTCAGAAAATGACTCTCAAACTAATTATCTACCTTCACAATGTACAAATTGTTCGCAAGAAATAAAGAAAGCTGAAGAGGCAAAAGCAAAGCTTAAAAAAGAAGACAAGGCCATCATTCGAAATCATGGCTTTTTCCCAATCTTATTTTTTGATCGATGCAATTTCCAATCGACGTGTTTAATCCTAGTCTCCTCCATCGATAATCTTATTTTCCGCTCGATGTTTTTTCTGATCGATGTGTTTAATCACGATCTCTTGGATCGGTGATCTCGTATTTCCCCAATCGATGATATTCCTGATTGATGCATTATAATCCCAATCTCTTCGGCTGACGATCCTATTTATCCTGATCGATGATATCCTCGATTGATGCATTATAATCCCAGTCTCCTTGACTGACGATCTCATTTATTTCGATCAATGTATTATAATTTCAATCTCATCGACTTGCGATCTCATTTATCCCAATCGATGTATTTAATCCCAGTCTCCTCGACTGATGATCCTTTTTTTTTGAAAGATGTTATTTTCGATCGATATGTTTAATCCCATTCACCTTGACTGACGATCATTTCCTAATCAACACTTTCCCGATTGATGTATTACACTATAAGAAAATATCAAAATAACAACGGAATTCATTCCGTTGCTAATTTAGCAATGGAATACCAATTCCGTATATTCCATTGCTAAATGTGGTTGAAGTTTTAGAGATTTAGCAACATAATACAAAATGGTTGTATTCCATTGCTAAAAAAAGGGAGACGATTTTAGTGCTAAAATATAGCAACAGAATGCCATTTTCATTGGTAAATATAGCAACAGTAGTCGGAGGCAAAAATTTAGGATGAAATTTAGCAACGGAATTAAATTCTATTGCTATTTTGAATTCATTTTCTGTTGCTATTTTAGCAACATAATTAAATTTTCATTGCTATTTCACAGCTTAATTGTGTGAAGGTATGATTTTCGTTGCTAAAATAGCAATAAAAATTAAATTTCGTTTTTAAATTCAAAACCGTTATTAGAATAGCAACGAAATTATTTTTCATTGCTAAAATAGAATATATATAAGACAAAACCCTATTTCTTTAATTTTTCTTCTTCTCTTCACGCTCTACATTTTCTTTTCTTTGGTCATTTCTTTACCGAGATAAGCAGGTCTCTCGCCGTCCGATCTTCCCCAGATCTACCCATTTCCTTTGACCAGTAAGTCTTTCTTTTCTTGATCTTTTATTTTTCTTCCTTCCTTTTTCATTTTTCTTATTCTCTTCACTCTTTATCGTTTTCTTTTCTTTGGTCATTTCTTTGTCGAGATCAGCAAGTCTCTCGCCGTCTGATCTTCCCCAGATATACCACTTTCTTGTGACCGATAAGTGTTTCTCTTCTTGATCTTTTGTATTTCTTCATTCCTTTTTCATTTTTCTTCTTCTCTTCACTCTCTGCCATTTTCTTTTCTTTGGTCTTTTCTTTGCTGAGATCAGCAGGTCTTTCGCCATCCCATCTTCCCCAGATCTACCCCTTTCTGGTGACCGGTAAATCTTTCTCTTCTTGATCTTTTGTGTTTCTTCCTTCCTCTTTCATTTTTCTTCTTCTCTTCACTCTCTGCTATATATTTGTAAACTTGAGCTGCTGATTGTAACATTAAAGGTTTCACATTTATTTTTAATTGTTAGAATCCTATATTTCTTGCCTATCGGGGCAGTGAATTTTTTGTAATAAGCTAGATATGGAATAGTTCTATACACGATTCTGGCTAAAAAACAGTAGTGACATTGTGTAAAAAATATTTTTTTTTAATATTTTGTACGAGTAGCTGTTCTTTAAGATGAGACTGATTTTAGAAAAAATATCTTTAATTATTATTATAATTAAAATAGGTATTTACAGTACTTTTACTGCATTTTGTGGCTTCCTGCATCTTGGGTAATGCCAAAGATTGTAATTAAGATATGGTCACTACTCCTTTAGCATTAAAATAATTTCATTTATTTATTTATTTTCAATTGACACGATACCAAATATTTTTATTCAATATTTAGCAAAATTAAAGACTATTGGAAATATCATGTATGAATGATACTTTCCATGCTTACCCTAATTAAAATGCTTGTGATGTGGAATGATTTGCTGAAATGACAGAAATATCTTTCCAAAAGATTATTGGCAGTTCACACTCAAGCTACTGCCTACTGGTTAATCCAATTAGTTGAAGAGTAATTATGAAATGGACATTTGAATTGAATAGAATGTGAAGTTTGATTTGATTTATTCAAGGTCAGTTATGGATTCCTTTCACTTGAACTAGGGAAAGAAAATAATTTATATGTGAAAATGAGAAAAGACCAAATGTCCCTAGAGAACTCTAAAACTTTAAACTGAAAAATGGCAACCTAAATGTTATTTTTTAGGCCTGAAAAAGGCTTTTACGGTGGGTTTTTCCCCATATTAAATGACCATCTCAAAATGAGCATTCTGAAAACATATTATAATAAGAAATCTGACACTTGTAGCAAAAGTTATGACCAAAATAGTATGTACCATAAAAACAAGATAACATCAATGAGGCTTGACCCAATTTGAACGCTCCAAGTACTGCAAGCCCAATTTCTCCGTATCAGTATGTAAGATAAGATTTTATTAAGGGCTTTTGCCTTATAATTGGGGCCATTTTTTTTGTCCCCATTCAAATATCTCTTTTCACATGCCAAAGGGAAATTAGAAGTTCAAACTATACTTGAAATTCCAATTGTGCTCTTTAATTCTTTACCAAAAATTAATTAACCAATCCAAATATGTATTAGATATTTTATGTCAAACATTTTTCTAAGATCCATTTAGGCTTTATGTTAGATTTCTAATTGTTGGTTTGTAGAATTTAATTTAATTTAACACTGAGATTTAGTTGGCAAATTGATCCATTTGGACATTCTGCAGTGCAGGCTTATTTGTTGAAAGCAATGGTATGTTTATAGTGCAACTAAGTGAGTTTGCTTTTTAATTGTTTCCTATTTTTTGCTTTTTAATTGGACCTTCCTATGGAAAAATTAGCAACTGAATTGAGATTTTCGTTGCTAAAATTAGCAACGAAAATCTTATTCTGTTACTAATTTTAGCAACTGAATCATTTTTCATTGCTAAAATTGACTAATTCACCGAAACTTGATGTGGTTGAATTTAGCAACGGAATTAATTTTTTGTTTCTAAATTTAGCAATGAAAATTAAATTCCATTGCTAAAAAATAGCAACTGCTGGATTAGCAACAGAAGTTTCCGTTGCTATTTTTTATTAGCAATTTTTCGTTGCTAAATTGCATTTTTCTTATAGTGTTAAAAGCTAGTTATCCTAACTAACCATTGACTAATGATTTCCTGGTCAGTGTACCTAAATCCTAGTTAGAATGGCTGATGAAATCACCTAAGCACATTTAAAGCATGAGATTGCTAGCTCCCTAAATAAAAGCAAACGGGAACATCTTTTGAAGCACGCAGATAAAGTTTAACAGCTCTTAGCAAAAGACAACTCAAATTAGACCTGCGTCAAGATAGATGAAGCCCCACGCTTTGAACGACATGAACCAATCAAACCCTTTAGAAGGGGATAAATGATAATTCTCAATATTTTAAACTATGTCCAACCCTTCTTGGGCCTATTAGGGAAGTCCGACCTTGAGAGAGCCTAGTGGTACCCAAGCCTTTTAGGTTAGTAAATTGAAGCGTGAGGACCAAGGTTGTCCGGTCGAACAAGATGTCTCTTAACGCACTAAGTTATTTGACACACGCTTCCATCAAATCGTCATCTGCTACTAGTCACCTACACTACAAGAAAATTGCAAATTAGCAATGAAAAAATATAAATTTTTCGTTGTTAATCAACAATAGAAACGGAAATTAGCAATGGAAATTTCGGTTGCTAATTTGGCAGTTGCTATTTTTAGAAACGAAGATTTCATTCCGTTGCTAAATGTAGCAACATTCCGTTGCTAAATTTGACCAATTCACCGAATCTTGCATTATTGAATTTAGCAACATAATTGATTTTCGTTGCTAATTTTAGCAACGAAGACTATTTTCCGTTGCTAAATTCACCCATAAGTAAAAATATTAACGACGGTCCTATTCGTCGTGAATCCGTCACTAAAAATTATGACAATTTTTTAATATAAAAAACTCGTGATTGACAGGAAAGAAAGTTTGAAAGATTGCATGCAGGGAAGAGCCATTAACTACCAAAAATATATGATTTCAAGATAATGTAACGTAAACCAAAAATTAGCGGTAAGATAATCAATGACATGACATGCAAGCATATTCAGATGAAGAGAAGTTTTGAGTTAAAAACAGAAACCTATTATCATTTTAGGCACAAATAGGATTTTGTAAGAAAAAAGAAACGTAAGCTTGTACAATTAACAAGATTCAAACATAAACAATTGCTAGAATCAAGAATGGAGCAACCGAAGGCTTACCCCTCTTTTAGTATCAACAATATCACTTGATATGAGCAAGAACATTTAATGTCTTAAAAAAAATTCTCATGGCATTGTACTGCAGGAAACCAAACTGAGGATGTCATCTCACAAGAGTAAGGAACATGCACAACATAAAATGCAGCATTCCAAATATATTAGAATTTAGAATTTCCACAAACTATATTATATGTAAATAGTACATACAAGACCATTTGCATTTGTCCCAAAAGGCAATTATTTAAACAAGGAAAGGTGAGTATTCTCTTGCTAAAGACAAGAGATTCTAAAACAGTTATCAAAAGGCAGAAAACACAATACAACCCTTAAATAGCATAAACTTGCCAGACTTAGTTTCCATAATTATGGAAACCTAAAATACATGCACATCGAACTTCAAGTGGTAACACCCATCATGGAAACCCAAAATACAAACCCACGCATGCTACTCAAAATCACTGCACTTAAATCATGGAAACCCAAAATACATACACATCAAAGTTCAAGTGCAAACATCCATCGTGGAAACCTAAAATACACACACTTATATGTTACTCAAAATCACTGCATTTAAATAATGGAAACCTAAAATACATACACATCAAACTTCAAGTTCAAACATCCATCATCTGTTAATGACAAAAGAATTTCAGCATAATTTCTCATAATTATCCTCTACATGGAGACAAGCACTTTCAATCAATAATTTGATAATGAATTTCCATCCTACTAAACATAATTGAGAAAGAACAACGGAAGAAGAGCCACTGAAAACCACTGGAAAAACTGAGAAATACCAACTAAAAGAGTAAATACACATCACCCCAGAGAAGAACCACACACAACGAAAGAATTGCAATATAGAAAAAGGAAGCAGCACCATAATTCTAAAAGCTTCCAGCCTAATTAGCTTAGCCAGACCAAAAGAACTACCAGTCAAAGAGCACCCAAAGAAGCTTTTACAAATAACGAAAAAACCAAAAACAACTCCAGCAAAGAGAGAAGTACAGGGGAAATGCATAGGAAGTGGTATGTCCAAGCGAAGAATCTATGATCCCCAGCTCCTTAAATGTAATACCAATGGGTACAGCCAACACAGGAACATTTCAAAAAGAGTTATCAGACTCTAACCAGCAACGAACCCCCAGACAACACCAAATCATAGAAAAAAAAAAGAACAAATCAAGATTAAATGAGATTTGTGCATAAACAATTAAGTGGGAGGATTATTCATGAAATTGACTCTAACTAATAAGTTGATATAATTTACTGATAAATAATAAGCTGAACATGACATGCACAAAAACCAACGCATCTGATCTTCCTTTAATCAGTTGTCCACAAGCAAATGATATGTTTATATCACTAAATACATAACGAGAAGCACAGGTTTCCTGATTTCTACAAGCTTTGAGCAAGAAAAATGGAAAAAAAAAGGGGAAAAAGAAACAAAATAGAGTGAACAAGAAAAGGGTCGGTATACCGAGAGTTTAGCATTAAATTATGCAGAAAAACATAAGATTATGATGTTCTGCAAAACTATGTTAACGGATGTATTGAGGTGTAGTAAACAAGAAACTGCATCGGTTAGTCATAAATAAGATAAGATTAGCTAATAAAATGCCAATATACAAAGTAGAGACAACGGTACGTTTATTTGCTCAGAATAAACTAGACCTCTTTTTGTACTCATGTTTATTTTTTCTTTTTCAAAAATAAAATGGAAGTCGAAACAGCAGCACTCTCAATAATGCTTTTCTTCATACTGTCGAATGCTACGTTACAAATAAAAAAGAAAAAAGAGCATGACAATTTCCCATGACTACCTTGAACCTCCAGCTACACGGTATTTGATGTGATATAAAGTACCAGATTCTTCAGAATATTCTTCTTCCTATGCACAAATTAAAATGGAAGATCTATGTTAAATGCCAAGATTCATAAGAAGAATAGAATTCTAAACCCGATTTGGTCTCTAAATGTACATACCAAGTCTGAAACTTCAGTCTGCAAATTCGGAGACCAATTAACCAAGTAAGACCTTGAAAAAAGAACCAATTTCTATTCAAACAATAATAATAGCAAAGCTGCTTAATTTCCTAAATGTTAGGATATGCATCATCAAACATACAAATCGAATAACACATAACAAATGACAAGAAAAAGAAAGCAACAGCTTAGCACCAATATATGTGTTTAATTTTGCAAGTTCCTTTTTAAATTTGAGATATAGGGATTGAGAGATTATGAGAAAGAGGAGTAGATGACAGAATGCAAGTCACTAATAAAACAGACAGCAGGCTAATAATAACCAGACGATACACAGGGCAATAGCAAAAGCAAACTGACAGTCCCAAGAGCAAAAGCAGAAAAGCAAAACAAGAGTTACATGTGAAATAAAAAAGACCAAGCCATTATCTCTATATAATGTAATTAATTACAACTTTTGATTTGGCTTATAGAAATATACTGAAGCATTAACCATTAAATTTGGGTAAAATTTGAAAAAGGTTAATGATTACAAAATATTTGTATATATATTTTGTGAAGTGCATATGGAGCATAGAGGAGGGAGGGAGAAGGTGGGCGATGTTTCAAATTTTGAAATCAAAGTTGGTGAATTTTAAAAATAATATATAAAGGATTACTGAAACCAGCTTTTGGACAACTCAGAACCACGTGGGATTTACTCTTTCACACAACAAATTCATACCTCACCTTATTATGGACCTAATAAGTTATGAGTTTATAAAGTATATAACTTTTCTAGTAAAACCTGTAAAAGAATCTTATGAGTGTTACTTTTATTTATCAAATATCACATTAGATATTTTACAATTATTAGATATTAATGAGTTAAGATTTCTCATTCTACTTAAACTAAACCCATCATCAACAGATCCCAAACTCAATATCATATGGAAAAACAACGAAGCCACAAGAAAACGAAACTCTAAATACAACTGAAGACCAAAAATAAAGAAAACTAACCAAAACATTATTCTCTAACTCAACTAGCTCAACTTAATTTAACACGAAAAAGACATATTTATTCCAATAAATACATACACTAATTAGCTGCTTCTCAATCCAAATTATATTAGTATTTAAATCAAACTAATTTGACTACCAAAGTGATTTCATCAATAGAAATAATCTCTAAATTAATTTAATTGTGCCTAGCCTAAGTATCTACTGCAACTACAAAAGACCCAGCGAAAACTAATAATAACCAGAAAATACAATAATCCAACCAATCAAAAACCAAGCCATAGGCAACAATACATGAAATGAAAGCTGATACCATCATAAGAAAGTGCAGCAACACAGGGAATTTGGAAAAAAAAAATAGGATATCTGCAGAACTTCATGGACAAACAAATTAAAACCAGAATTCTATAGAAGCTCATGAATAACCAGAATAATTAGATATTAATGGTTACTAAATGTTACAAGAGCTAACACATGTGAGAAGACAACGGACAAAAATGCATACTTGATACTTCTAGAACAGGTTTAGAGAGCATAATATGCTATTTGATTAGTGTATAATTTTGAATGCAAGTCTGCAGTTCAGGAACCCGACAGCACCTCCTCAAGGATCCAATATAGTTTTCCTTTTTATTAACCTTCCATTTTTTTGAGCTCTTCTTGATAAGTTGATACCTGAAATCACCATTACAAGCTAAGAATTAATTGTTCATGATGAAGAATTGAAAACTTCCGAAACAACAAGAATTCAAATAGTTAAAAGTATGCTAACATTCACAATTGATGAAAATTTCGATAACTTTTTTGTTTTTAAAAATATAATTATTAAAAAATAATATGTAATTTAAACGGTTAATAATCTTATTACTCTACCAATTAAACAGGATTCGAATTTCATTCTTCAGGTTCAATGATGTAATTATTATAAAAAGAAAACCATTAAAAAATAACCTATATAGTATGTATCTTTAACTTTATTATTGTGACGATCTCTTCTTGGTAATTATAACTTTGTGTCAATTTTTTCTTTTTTTCTACTTTATTATGTGAAACAAAACGGTAAAAGAAGAAACAGACAATGGTATGCAGGAATGCTTTAACATTTCTTTTACTTTTCTTTGGTGGAAATGCTTTAAAACTTTTTGATTGCGTTACGTTTATACTTGCAAGGGATATTGATCAATGCATTTTCAGACTCAGCACGAAGGAAAAAGATAAGCTTTCAAAATATTACTAAAAATTAATAAAACAACAATAATTTTCGAGAATAACAATAATCATATACAAGATTAAAATGCAGTATCCATGGATAAGAAATTACAGTTCTTGCGCTACGTAAACTTGTCTTAATTTTGAGAATGTTATGCAAGAAAATATATCTGAATAAGGAACAAATTAAGTTAGGTTCAAGTTCATTTCTTTATATTTATCACCGTTTAAATTGCTTTTTATTATTTTTTAAAAATTCATCATGGTTTAATACAAAATTTCCTTTTTTCTTTAAAAAAAATTCCTTAATCTTCCTTTTTTTTTTTTTTCTCCTTACAAATAAACAAATCTTGAATTGCCTAATATTGTAATGCAAATTCCAATTATACATCACGGCAAACAAAAGCACACAAAAGGCACATGCAGACACGCAGGGAACACAAGCAAGGAAAGAGAAAACACGATGCTATTGTTATGAAGATAGATTTAATTAATTATATTAAATTTTATATGCTACCCTCAGTGAGGACATTATATGTAATCATTTGACACGTTAAGTCATAAAGCATATTCATCATTCTCTACTTATTAATTATTGTGTTTTGATAGTGCGTGTTTTAGGTTTTAAAATTAGAACTAAACTCTAATCTATTGTCAACAATTGAATTAAGTCCCAAACTAATGAAAAGATGATGTCGCCACTTAATTGTGAACAAATTAAAACCTTATCATATCTTAAAAGGAAAAAGTACTAAAATATTCATGGTGTTGTCTTGAGAGTACTAAAATACCTTTTGGAACAAAAATATCCATGTCGTGAACAAAAAATATACTAAAATGATCCTAAAACTAACCAGCGTCAACTCGAATTTAACCGCGCTAACATGCTTTTGAAATGGCAAAAATATGCCATAGTATCAACACATGATGAAAAAATATGTATTTTTTAAATTTAAATTAAATCATTTTAGTATTTTAAAGAAAGCAACAGGAAAATTTAATACTTTGAAAAAAAAAAGTTAAAGCAATTAACTTTAATTTTCAAGTGAGTTATAGTGATATTAAGCAATATTTGTCGAAAATCAAATTCTGTTGCTAAATTAGGGGCATCCGAGAATGCAAAATTTGAAAAATTGAAATTTCCAATTAAAAATAAAATAAAATAGATATATGATATCTGGAAACATTTAAGAACATATTGGAAATTTTCTTAATTATTGCATATAGCTTTTACATTGTTTTTTTGATTGGCATTTTGGAGACTTCCTCTATTTTTCCATGGAATTGGCATTTTACACTATTGCATATAGGCTTCTTCTATTTTTTCATGGAATTTAATGTGAAAAATGAATTACATACATAGATATAAGTTTTTTTATATGTTTTTTGTTAATTTTTAATGTTAGTATGCAATGATAACTGTTCTAGCTTCAGATGTTACTATGCAATTTAATGTGAAAATGTTACATTCATATATCATGGAATATAATATTATTGGATATGATCACAGATTTGCTCTTGCTCTGATATATAGTGGAGATTACTTCATGGAAATGTTTAAGGCTTCTTATGGTTATATTTTGAGGCATGTTTGATTCTACGAATGATAGCAATCATAGAATAAGAATGCAAAGTGTAAAATGCATGATTTTTTTTAGAGGGGCTGTATAAACAGTACAATGCTTTTTTGAATGCTAATTCTATATTTGTAACACCCTGAAACTTGAATATGACGTGTTTGGCATGTTTTAGAGCATGAAAGGTAGCTCTGGGGTAGTTTCTGCAATAAACAGAGTTGAAAATTCAAAATAAATAGAGTTGAAAAGAATAGAGAAATTTGAAAAAGTATAAAGGTTAAACGTGCTCAGGCCAGAAAAATCTGAGAATAGGTGATTTGCAGGCAATTTGAGTTAACACGTAATATGAAAATAGGTGTTAAACGGAGTTTGATACTATAATTTGAGAAGAAATTGAGTTCAAATAGACCCTTAAATTAGACAGTGAAGATTTTACTCGGTATCATAAAGAGGATTGATTGAAAGTTTGATCGGGCTCAGGAATATTGTACAGACCTCCAAAAATTATTTCAATTGTATAGACATATTAGAAATAACCTAAATAAACTATTATAAGTGATAAATAAATTTTTTGACAGTTTTAGAATTTCAAATTTTGGACCGACTGACTAAGCTTTCAAAGTCATAAGTATACCGAAATGATGTTATAATGGGATAAAATTTTAACCATATTTTCTTGAATCTACTAGTGCACGTGAGGCAAAATTTCATGGTATTCTGACATGCGAAACAAAAATTTCAGAAAAATGGTGGAAAATCGAGACTAAATTAATTAATAGGCTTAATTAGTGTATTTTAAGTAATTGAGGACATGTAGGTCATTAAAATAAAATTATAATCAGATGTATGTAAGCCCATAATAAGTGGATGTGTATGGATGAAGAAAATGGTACCAAACGGCTTAAATATAAGCTATTAGATCAAATAGTTAAAGACCTAATCTTGGTCTTTCCTTTACAAACTAAAAGACAAAATGAAAAAATGGAGAAGACAAGCCAAATCTCCCAAAAATTCATCACTTCTCCTCCTCCTCCTCTTTAAAAATCGAATTTCACCATTTATTTATATTTCCACCATTTTCTTTTCAATTCCTAACATAATTAGGAATATGCAATATGGCAAATTTATAATTTATGATAGAAAGAAAAAAAATAAAATAATTATGTTAATTAGTAGATAAGAATTAGTAAAAAGTTAAGTAAAAATATTTGCATATGAAGGTACTAAATATGGAACTTTAACAGTAATAAAGATTAGACAACAGAAGGTGAAGAAGTACGGATATACAAGTAATAAGGATGAAGTAGTATCATGAATTATATATATATATATATATATATATATATATATATATATATATATATATATATATATATATATATATATATATAATGAGTTGAGTAAAACAATAAATACAACAAAAATACAAATAAATATAAATAAATTTATTTAGATGAAATTTTGTGTAGTTGTATCCACCACTAGGCAACAATGTTGCTTAGCGCATTGTTTATTAATTACGCGCAGGGACAGAAATTGGGGACACGATGAAGAAAGATCAATATGACATGTACATAAAGCAGGATTGTGGTTATATAAGTTTGGGTGGTTCATGTATAGGTACCGGTATGTAATGATTAAGATTATTATTGTACAAGTAACTAATATTATGAATACTAACATATGTACATATTTGAGCATATATGAATGTGAATGATATTTTAATGATAGTGTTATGATCATGGAAATTATATGGAAAAATATAAATTAATATAGGGTGTTACATTTAGTGGTATCAGAGCCAGGTTTAGATGGTTCTAAGATCAGAGTGGGTGTAAAAGAGTAAAGAATTATTGAAAGTAACATATGTACATGCCGTAAAGGAAAAAATGGACTTAAGATATAAATCTACCTATCCCTTTCAGATATTCATAGTGCTAGAGGTAATGTTGATGTTAGAAGGGAGAGAGAAATAGTGAGAGGTATTGAGAGTAGGGCCCTAGGCAGACTAGTAGTTAACGAGATGATTTCACTTGTTAATCTCGTTAATTCAGGTAGCATACATCTCCACTAGCTCGACATTTAGTTGGTTGCATATGCATTTGCGTCTCATGGTACATACAGACAGACACAATACATAGTATATACATATAGACAGTTAGACAATCATACATTGTATTCATATTGACATATTTATCATACAGTACACCTATGCATTAGTCATTCACACAGTCATATAGTTACACATTTTCCATTTCACACAGATGGTGGCGAGGTTACTATGCTAGTGATTTTGGGTCCCAGCTCTCCCATAGGTATGGTATTAATTGCAATTCGAGAAATAGTATTAGTAATTGAAACATAGTACAGATTCAGACAAATACAAGTAAAATGTCACATAAAGGCAAAAGAGGATAGGACACTTATTGTGTATTATATTTCAAATCCAGATAGGAAAGGATAGTGAATCCTTTTCTAATAAGGGTATCTTACTATAGTAAAAGAGAGAAAATCATGAGATAAAAATATTTACAATTTTGCCATTAAGATAATTTTGAGAACGAAATTTTTATTAGAGGAAAATAACTGTAATGCCCCGAAACTTTAATCCAACATGCTTGGCATGTTTTAAAGCATGAAAGGTACCCTGGGGTAGTTTTCAAAATAAACGGAGTTAAAAATAACAGAGAAATTCGAAAAAGTATAAAGGTTAAATGTGATCAGGCCAAAAAAATCTGATGATGGATGACCTAACAGGCAATTTGAGTTAACATCGGAATATGAAAATAGGTGTTAAACAGAGTATGATGGTACAATTTGAGATAAAATTGAGTTCAAATAGGTCTTTAAATCAGACAGCGAAGATTTTACTCGGCATCGTAAAGATGATTGATCGAAAGTTTGATTGTACAAACCTTTGAAAATTATTTCAATTGCATAAATATGTTAGAAATAACCTAAATAAACTATTAAAAGTAAAAAATAAAAATTTTGACAGTTTTAAAATTTTGGATTTTAGACTGGTTGTCTAGGCTGTCGAAGCCAAAAATATATCGAAACGAAGTTATAATGGGTTGAAAATTTAACCATTTTTTTAATAGACTAGTGTACACAGGGCAAAATTTCAAGATATTCTGACATGTGAAACAAAAATTTCAAAAAAATGGTGGAAATCGAGACTGAAATAATTAATGGGCTTAATTAGTATATTTTAAGTAATTGAGGACATGCAGGTTATTAAAATAAAGATATAATTAGATGTATGTAAGCCCATAATAAGTGGATTTGCAGGGATGGAGGAAATGGTGCCAAATCGCTTAACTTTAAGCCATTAGATCAAATAGTTAAAGATCTAATCTTGGCTCTTCCTTTTACACACTAAAAGAAAAAAATGGAAAAGTGGAGAAGACTCTCCAAATCTCCCAAAAATTCATAATTTCTCCTCCTCCTTCTCTTTAAAAACCGATTTCACCATTTATGTACATTTTCATAATTTTCTCTTTAATTCTCTCTCCTCCCATCAGATCTTAAGCTCATATTTCATACTCACACATAAAAGACCTCCTCTTTAACCTAGAAAGATAATTGTAGCAAGGAAAAGCTTGGAAATTAAAGAATTAAGGTGAGAGAAAGTTAGCCTAGTTTAGTAATTTCATGAGTTTTTGGTGGAATTAGTTGGGGATTTTTATATAGGCATGTAGAGCATGACTAAGATAGTTATTTGGTAGCTTTTAATTGCTTTAAATTATCACATAAACTCATTAATTCTCCCTTCCATATTCGGACTAAAGAATAAAAACACGAGGGAGAGAAAGCCAATAAAGGCAAAGATAAGGGAGAGAAAGATTACATAAATTCAAGCTCAAATAAGGTTAGCGGATACATTCTCTACACTTAATTTCATTTAAATGTTGAAATTTTTATAGAAATTAGCTTATGTAACAATAGAAATTTAAGACATAATGATAAATAATTTAAGAAAACCTTATAAAATGATGAATTAAAGTTAAATAAGTATGAAATTAGGAAGAAATCAAACATTAAGTGAGAAAACTAACAATGGCCGAATTGTATATGATGGAGAACAAAATGATTAAATGATGTTAACTAGCAATTTAATCATAAAATGTGCTATACTAAATTAGAGGAACATAATTAGAATAAATTGAACTTGAATAAATGCATGAATATAGTATTTACAATGAATACATAATGACGTAACATTATGAAATTATATGTATAATGTAATGGAATTGTGAAATAAATTAATATAACTTAATAGAATGATGAATTAGTCTAATATGAACATAAATTAGTAAAGAGATCAAATTGGAAATGATAGAACCCTAGGTGGCCGAATTATGTACCCTAAGTTAACATAATTGAATTTGATGTTTAATAAAGTATTTAGTTGTAATTAGATAATAAAATGCATGAGGAAGCTAATGGAATTGATTAGAATGAAAAATAATAAGTGTATATAATTATGAACAAATGTACATAATGATGAAAATTAGTGAAACTTAAGAATTTTAATGTGAATATGGTATATTTCATTATATTAATGATTAAAATGGATATAAAACTATGTGTGGCATGAAATATGAAGACAAAACATTATGAATGTACAACTTCACTAAGTGGCCGAATGGTAGATGTATGGTTAATGACATGATTTAATTATTTTCTCATGGTATTAGATATATGTGTATGAAATTTATAATTGACAAGCTTGTACAGATGCAAATTAAGTCCTAATGATGTTGATATAATGTAATTATGATAAAGAATAGTGTAAAAATATAATATAATATGCCTTAGTGTACAGTGGGTAATCCAATATCTCACGATAGAATGGCTAGCTATATGGGCATATATACTGCGGTATTACTGTGAATTTACTGAAATGGTACTGTGAAATGTGATTATATTGCTTAGCCGGCTCATTATATGGTATACTGGAGAATTGGTATCGTACCCCGTATTATGCGGTCATTCAAGTACATTGAGATGATCAAAGTCCTTATCCTGCTTATCCAGTTCGAGGATTTTCACTAGTTACATCTAGGGGTAAAATTGTAATTTTGTAAATAAACATAGAAAAAAGGGTAATTGCTAGCTAAAAGATGTTGAAAATGTTAAGAAATAGGAAGTAAGGTGAAAGATGCGATTAATATGTTCAAGAAAGGTAAAAGATAATTATGCAATTAATTAGGGGTAAAATTGTAATTTGATAGTAAAAGTGTGTTTAAATAGGTTAAAGTTGTAAAAATGACTTAAAAGGGCAAAATCGTAATCACATAAAGAAATGAGGACTAAGAAATATGTTAGGAAGCTATAAATGTGGTTAAACAAGATATAAAGTGAAAAATATAATTAATAGACCCAAAGAAGATAAAATTGTAATTACACGATAAAGCAAGGGTAAGATAGTAATTTTGATATTACAATAGTAATTTGAGAAATTAATTTGATTAAATATGTCAAAAAAGGTAAAATTGTAACTAATGAGAATTATGAGGATCAAAATATAAATTTACCAACTTAAGAGAATTAGAAGTCAAAAGAAATTAAAATGGTCAAAATTGAAGTTAAATAAGTTGAAATAAGATAAAAAAAAAGTTTTAGGAACCAAATTGTAATTTTCTTCTGAAGTATAGGAATAAGCATAATTAAATAAGAAGAAGATACATTAAAAAAATTAAAAGCAAGAAAAGTCAATTGAGTCAAAATAGAAGATAAATAAAGTCAAACGTGACGAATAAATGTTTAGGATTTTAATTATAATTTTGTATTCAAGTAGAAATTATATAAAAAAAAATTAGTAAGAAAAGATTGAATATAAAAGTAATTAAAGTAAAAGGGATAAAATTTAAATTGTAAATTAAAGTGAGTATGAAGAAATTAAAAATTTGGGGCTAAATTGTAATCTGACATCTAAATGATAATTATAGAAAAAATTATAAGATAATAAGTATTCAAAGGATCAAATAATAAAATTTGGAAAATAAAAGTTATAAAAGAAATAAATTGGTAATTTACCTTATATAAAAGAATAATGGGAATTTAATTTTAAATTAAAGAATAAAAATGAAATAAAAGGTACAACGAAGTAATTAAGGATATATTGGACAATAGAAAAATAAGATTCAGACAGAAAGAGATCAAAAAGAAAAATTTGAATAAATTTAGTATAAATAAGATAAATATGTAATTTAGTCAAAAAGTTGAGAAATTAAGGTGAAAATTGTAATTGTTGTAAAAGAAATAAATATGAGAACTAAAATGAAAAGTAATGAAATTTCATGATAAGAATTGTTAAAAAGAAAGAACAACGAGTAAAATAGTAATTATATGAAAAGAAAAGAAATAGCAATAAGACCAATTAGACCAAAATAAGAATTTAAATGATAATTTAGTAAGATATAAAAATCTAAGTGTTATATTAAGAAAAATAAATTGAATTTAAGACCATGTAAAAATAAATAAGGGAGAGTAACACATAAAACCAATGATTTAGGAGAAATTACGAATTAAATACAATAAAGTATTAAGCAATCAATGAATAAAGAAATTCTATATGGATACTGAAGTTAAATTATATAATTAGGAACATGCAGTAAGGCGAATTTATAAATTGAGGTAGAAAGAAAACAGGTAAAATAGTTATGTTAATTAGTAGATAAGAATTAGTAAAAGGTTAAGTAAAAATATATGCATATGAAGGTACTAAATGTGGAACTTTAACAATAATAAAGATTAGACAATAGAAGGTGAAAAAATAAGAATATACAAGTAATAACGATGAAGTAGTATCATGAATAATATAATTATATATATACATAATGAGTTGAGTAAAACAATAAATACAACAAAAATACAGATAAATATAAATAAATTTATTTTGATGAAATTTTGTGTAGTTGTATCCACCACTAGGCAATAATTTGCTTAGCGCGTGGTTTATTAACTGTGCGCAGGGACAGGAATTGGGGACGCGATGAAGGAAGACGGATATGGCATGTACATAAAGCAGGATTGTGGTTACATAAGTTTGGGTGATTTGTGTATAGGTACTGATCTGTAATGATTAAGATTATTATTATAGATGTAACTAATATTATGAATACCAACATATGTACATATTTGAGCATATATGCATGTGAATGATATGTTAATGACAGTGTTATGATTATGGAAAATATATGGTAAAATATAAATGAATATAGGGTGTTACATTGTTTTTAATGAATTACAAATTATTTATGAAATTATGATATTATTGATTGTGTGTTTTATATAAATTTTAATTTCATGGTTCTTAATATAATATATATTCATATCCAATAATATAAGATTGTGGTTTTGCAATGTAAACACTACATGTATTCTGTGCAGGAATTACTAATTAAGAACCTGATCTAATATTTTAGCGATGGATGGTAGCATGGTGAATTTTATTTTATTCGTAAGTGAATTTAGCAACGAAATTGTTTCTAGCAACGGAAATTAATTTCGTTGATAAAAATAGCAACTGTCAAATTAGCGATAGAATTTTTCGTTGCTAATTTTGATTAGCAATGGAAAATCAACAATTTTCATTCCTATTTGATTATATTCTTGTAGTAACTTAATATAACAAGCATTTTGAGTGATGCTATACTAATTGCTACTTGTTAATTTCACCAAATAATTACGGATTTGACAATCTTAATTAGCTATATATTAATTAATTAAATGCACAATAAGCTCTTTTTGCACATATAACAAATAATAATTGAGATATGATTTTCCTAAATCACAGTAAGTAATATGAATCTTGTAAGGAATTAAAATAAAAATTAAAGCAGAATGATATTACAGTTCGAAGAATCCTAGCTTTGAATAAATATTTAATTGAAATAAAGTGTTTAGCCATGCATGGCCATAGGGAAAAATCAATAGAAAAAATTGAAGACTAAGCCAAATCTTTTGTTACATATTTGAAGGAAAAATGTAAGGGAAGAGAGAGAGACTGAAACCAATCTTTCTCATCTATAAAAATCCCTCCAAATAGGAAAAGTCATTAATTCCTAATCAAACTTGAAAATTAAATTAAAAATATCCAATGTAATTAAAATTTTCTAAAATATTGCCTTTCACCTCCTAAAATAAATTATATTCATCCCTAAAAATAAGCTGAAGTAGAGGTGGCTTGTAACACCCTTATACCGTCGTACAGTGTACGCGGTAATCGAATATCAAACCATACATGAAACAGTAAAATTTTTTTCTAACAGTATCGATAAACATACTTGTACATAGATACTTAAAATATAATCATTAACCGCATATTTGTGTCTTAATAATTAATAAATAAATTTCTTATACTATAAACATATACTTGCACAATAACTATATTTTTTTGTACCTACATATACATGCCAAATCTAATTCCTATCTTGTTCATTTTCTTGGACTTAACTACTCTTGCAATACCAGCCAATGAAATCTTATTGTCTTCATAACCTGCGTGCAGTCAACAAACTACACGCTGAGCATCGAAACACTCAGTAATGGATATGTATCCCAAACTTTCCATAATAAATCACAGAAACACACATACACACTTGCATGAATTTACTCATACGTACATTCATTCGATGTGCATACATACATAGCATATACATATGTTCACCTACCTATACATACATACATCCACATACTTTACATACATATACATATTGTACATACATACATAGCATATCATACCTGCATGCATATACATATCATACATGCGTACATATGCATACATATACATATATATGCATGCATACATATACATATCATACATATTCACTTATGTATTTCACTACACTATAACATTTATTTTAAATTCATTTAAAAGTCTTAATAAGCATAATATACTATTAAAAATCTTTTTTTCAATTTAATTTAAAACTTTACTTTTATTTTTCAGTTTAGTCCTTTAACTTTTCATTTATTTAGAATTTACCCTTTTTATACCTTTAATTACCAAAATGCCCTTTAATCTCTTATTCTCTCATTTTAATCTATTAATTGGCTTATAAATTATCAATTAATCCTTGTTTTGACTTTTCATGTAAAATCATATTTTAATCCTTTAATTTTACAAAGTTTACTTTTTGCACAATTAATTGATCAAATTACCATTTTACCCTTATTAAATTCTTTCCTTCTCACTTTTACTTATTAAATTCATCTTTTAGGAAAATTAACTTTTTACCCCTAAAATTTTTAACTCTTTTCATTTTAGTCATTTTTCCATCTTAAACTTCAATTTTAATTTTCTTGTTACACTTTTAACATTTTCTTATCATTATGCCCCTAGTATAGACCCAGCAGAAAACTCTCAGACCGGATATGCTGGACGTGGATCCCACAGGGCTACAACAGAATGAGAAATGACCTCCAAGAATCATTCCTCATAAACACACATGACAGTACGTATGATAGATACTATGGAGATCAACGATCCAACCATAGTAAAGCAAGTCGCCATGACTTGCACCACGGTACAAGTATTCCTATGGGCAGCCAATTATATCCTGAACTAGGTTTTACTACCTGACTCTTTCTAAGGGCACATATTCACTTACTTTTCATTTTATTATTCAATTATTCATTCTTTACAATACTTTTCAATACTTGTCAATACTGTACCAGTACATTATATTTGCAGTCTGTTTTCCTTACACAGTCTGTGAAATTATTTCGCAATAATTCACCATTTAATCAATAAATTATCCAGTAGTTTATCATAATTTCATATTTTTCAATTAATACCTAACTAAAATTTATTCCAAAAACATTCGTTTAATTTTCATAAATTCTATAAAAATTTATAGACATCAATACTCATTTGTACTATCATTGTAAAGCTTAATTACCTTAAAATAACTAAAGATTTCATAGTCTTCCTTTTACCTTCCATTCGGCCATAACTAAAAGTTCACCATATACATACATAATACACACATTATTAAACATATATTACATTGTACACTAATTTCAGTTAATACTATCTTTCGTGTAATATTATTATTTATAGTTTTATTTATTTATAAGCTTCTCATCTATAATTTACTATCTTGTATTATAAAAATTATAATCCCAAATGCTTATTTTACTAAATCTATCACATTATTTCTATACTAATTTTAATGTTATTATTATTAATTATTCACGTTTTAATTCATTCATTATTTACCACACTCATTAGTTTCTTTAGTTCATTTAATCACTATAACTTACTCAAATCACTTTATGCATAATTAAATACCACGCTAATTACATATAAATTTATTTCAATTCAAGTCTTTCATGTTTCCATATATATCCATTTTTCTTTTTCCATATAACTTATGCCATATACAAATTTATATTATTTACCCTTGAAATTTGCATTTCCTTAAGTATTTAATTAACATTACTATGATTCTTATATTTGTCCTTTACATATAATTTATTAAAATAATCATGTATATTCTATACGTACATATTTAGTTTATTATTGTCATATTTATTACATACTTGCTCATACATTCATATATACATACATATTTACTTACATTCATAATCATAAACGTACATATTTGTCTACCTACATATATACAGATATACGTACATACACGTATACATATACATATATGCATAATTTTATACATATATTTAATTATTAAACTTATTTATTCTCAATAATTATTTAAATTTTGCTTATTACTAATTATTTTACATATTAATTCTTAAATTAACTAAATTATCATTTAGTCTTACAATTTTTATTAAATTATGATTACACCCTTTTTCTACCAATTTATTTACCAAGATATCATTATTTATCTAATTATCATTAATTCAATATTTACTTGTAAAATTACTATTTAATCCCTAAACTTGCTAAATTACCATTTAGTCTTTAAAATGGCTAATTTACTGTTTAGTCCTTGAATTTCTCATAAATTTCAAAAAAATACCCTTTATTTAATTTTATTTATAAAATTACCATAAATTATTCATGTTTTACTACTAAGTTCTTATTTATTGGTAAAATTCCAATTTAGTCTCTAAACTAATTTTCATGCTTAAATTCTTATTTCAATTATCATTTTCTTTTCCAATTTAATCTTAATTCATTTAAACTCATTTGTTATTCAATATTTGGCAATATTTCACTTTTGCCCCTAAATTTTAAATTTTAATTTTTTTTATTTTCTTTGTACTCCAATTAATTAATTGGCTTATAGCATGGCTATTTATGCAATAAATAAAACCTTTCTCATTAAAATTCAATATTTTCACTATAACATAATTTAAAATTTAACTTAAAAATATTCTAATTAATCCCAAAAATTCCAACTAAATTAGTATAACATTAAAATTATACCTACTTTCAATTTATACTAATATTTTCACCATTTAACCAAAATAAACACACACTCGTAACACATGTAATTCGGCCAACATGAACTTTACATTCTAATTATTTGTATTTTTTTTCTTTTTTTCTACAAGCATTTCATTCATCCATTTAAGCCTACAATTTCACATATATAATATTATTTCAATTTTTCATAAATAATTACACACAATCAAACATATACATAAGCAAATTTTCGTACAAAAATTATGGAAATTGAGGGATAATGTATCTACTAACCTCAAATTTATCTCCTTCACACCTTGGTCCTTACTCCCTCTATTTTCTCCTTTAAAAGCTTTAATTCCTTCAATATTTTCCTATTATGGCTGAAATTTCCAACGCCAAAATTCATCAATTCTTGCTTCATTAATTCAATTAAACCATATAAATCTAACCTACACATCCTAAAGCATTTATTAGAACCTTTAAATTAAATTAAAAACTCCATTTCTACTTAACTTAATTTTTGACATATCCACTTTCTCCCTTGATTTCTTGTACTTCCAGCAGCTTGACTGATCTTTTGAGACCTTCAAGAGCTAATAGAGAAGCTGGAATTAAGTTGAGAAGACTTGATTTAATGAGAACTTAACAAAGGGAAGGAGAAAATCAAGATAAAATAGAGGAAAAACCTTCGACCAAGAGGAAAGGAGCAGGAGATCGTGAAGATTGAAGATGGTTCTGGAGATCTGGAGATTTTAGGCTATATATACTGGATAATTGGGCTGGGCCTGGTCCAACCAAGTTGGTTAGGCCTAACTCAAGCCCAATTGCCCTATTAAGCCCAATAAGACTTCATAAATTATTTCTCTCACTTTCAAAGCTCAATTTCACTCAAAATTAATTTTATAATTCTTAAAATAATATATTGAGCCTCCATGAAAAATTTTGGCTCAATCGAAATCCGTTTTCAGTCCGATTCAGTCCAATCAATCTGATTAATAAATTTTTGATGTTACCGAAAAATTAATTTTTTTCCACCAAATGATTTTTCATCTCATAAAAGGCTTAAATGAAAATTTCTGCAATTTTTGAGGATCATTTGCTATTTTTAAAGCCCTGATCAAATTGTAGTTGATCTGTTACTATTTAAATCGAAATCATTATTTTTCTCTTACTTCTAGAGATCAAATATCCTTAAAAATACTTTTAAAATTCTCAAAATATATTCATTAGACTCCATGAATATTTTTGAGTCATTCAGAGACTATTTTTCGATCCGATTCATTTTTACCAGTTCGATATTCCAATTTTCAAAGTTACTATAACATTATTATTTTTTATTACCATATGATTCTACATTACATTTAATGTAGATCTGAAAAATATGGTAATTTTTAAAGATCATTTGTTATTTTTAAAGTCCCAGATAAGCTCTCCGTTGACACAATAATCCTTTTAACTGGAACCGTGACTTTTTCCTTATTTTTGACTTTTAATGTTCCATTTGGCCTTATTTTCAGTCCAAATTATATCTTTGGACTCCAGCTAACTTTATCTTTCCAATGGTTCAATAAAATATTTTTTGACTCAGGGAGGTATTATTCATCCCGGTGTCACTATTCACTGCCGGAAAGTATTATTTCTGACTAGCCTGGTATTTGGGCCATTACAAATCTCCCCTACTTAAAAAAAATTTCTTCCTCGAAATTTTCTTTCATGTCACAGCTATAGTGACATCCTTTAAATTAGAGAATATTCTCATGGAGAAAATCGGTTCAAATAATTTATCTTATTTACATTCCAAAATTATCACATGCTTCTGTCCTTACCATCTAGTAACTCTACTATTCTTATGCCTTTCGCACTTCGGATATCAAGATCAACTCATGGCATGTATACACAGTACATCGTCCTTTATTATAATGTTTCGATCTTAGGATTGGCTAAACCTTTGCTCTGATACCAATAAAATTGTAACACCCTAATACCATCGTACAGTGTACGCGGTAATCGGATGTCAAACCATACATGAAATAGTGAAATTATTTTTATTTTCTTTGTACTCCAATTAATTAATTGGCTTATAGCATGGCTATTTATGCAATAAATAAAACCTTTCTCATTAAAATTCAATATTTTCACTATAACATAATTTAAAATTTATCTTAAAAATATTCTAATTAATCCCAAAAATTCCAACTAAATTAGTATAACATTAAAAATATATCTACTTTCAATTTATACTAATATTTTCACCATTTAACCAAAATAAACACACACCCCCACACACATGTAATTTGGCCAACATGAACTTTACATTCTAATTATTTGTTTTTTTTCTTTTTTTTACAAGCATTTCATTCATCCATTTACGCCTACAATTTCACATATATCATATTATTTCAATTTTTCATACATAATTACACACAATCAAACATGTACATAAGCAAATTTCCATACAAAAATTATGAAAATTGAGGGATAATATATCCACTAACCTCAAATTTATCTCCTTCACACCTTGTTCCTTACTTCATCCATTTTCTCCTTTAAAAGCTTTAATTCCTTCAATATTTTCCTATTATGGATGAAATTTCCAATGCCAAAATTCATCAATTCTTGCTTCATTAATTCAATTAAACTACATAAATCTAACCTACACATCCTAAAGCATTTATTAGAACCTTTAAATTAAATTAAAAATTCCATTTCTACTTACCTTAATTTTTGACATATCCACTTTCTCCCTTGATTTCTTGTACTTCCAGCAGCTTGATTGATCTTTTGAGACCTTCAAGAGCAAATAGAGAAGCTGGAATTAAGTTAAGAAGACTTGATTTAGTGAGAACTTAACAAAGGAAAGGAGAAAATGAAGATAAAATAGAGGAAAAACCTTCGGCCAAGAGGAAAGGAGCAGGAGATCGTGAAGACTGAAGATGGTTCTAGAGATCTGGAGATTTTAGGCTATATACGCTGGATAATTGGGCTGGGTCTGGTCCAACCAAGTTGGTTAGGCCTAACTCAAGCCCAATTTCCCTATTAAGCTCAATAAGTCTCCATAAATTATTTCTCACTTTCAAAGCTCAATTTCACTCAAAATTAATTTTATAATTCTTAAAATAATATATTGAGCCTTCATGAAAAATTTTGGCTCAATCGAAGTTCGTTTTCAGTCCAACCAATCTGATTAATAAATTTTCGATGTTACCGAAAAATTAATTTTTTTTCACCAAATGATTTTTCATCTCATAAAAGGCTTAACTGGAAATTCCTGCAATTTTTGAGGATCATTTGCTATTTTTAAAGTTTTGATCAAATTGTAGTTGACCAGTTACTATTTAAACCAAAATCATTATTTTTCTCTTACTTCTAGAGGTCAAATATCCTTAAAAATACTTTTAAAATTCTCAAAATATATTCATTAGAATTCATGAATATTTTTAAGTCATTCGGAGACTATTTTCCGATTTGGTTTGTTTTTACCAGTCCGATATTTCAATTTTTAAAGTTACTGTAACATTAATATTTTACTACCATATGATTCCACACCACATTTAATGTAGATCTGGAAAATATAGTAATTTTTAAAGATCATTTGTTATTTTTAAAGTCCCATATAAGCTCTCAGTTGACATAAGAATTCTTTTAACTGGAACCGTGACTTTTTTTCTTATTTTTGACTTTTAATGGTCAATTTGGCCTTATTTTCATTCCAAATTATATCTTTGGACTCTAGCTAACTTGCTCTTTCCAATAGTCTAATAAAATATTTTGCGACTCAGGGAAGTACTATTCACCTCGGTGTTGCTATTCACTGTCGAAAAGTACTATTTTCGACTAGCCTGATATTTGGGCCATTACATGGTTGCTACGGCAACTCATGCACAAGTCATTCTTTGTAAAATATTCTGCCCTGTCAACATTCCTTTAGTCTTGTGCAAGGCCAAGCTTCACCTTTGCCTTCCTTCCTTGGATAAGGTTAATAATTAGCTTTGTCTCTCATCAGCTTTTTGCACCAAAATTGCTCCACAAATCTACTGTAATTCCAAATTAGCTCCAAATAAGCTATAAAAACATATCTTCTCAAAAAGTTGATCCTACGATTAGCAAAATCAAGAAACAAGTGAAAAATCGCAAAAATTAGCTACAAAGAACATAAGATATTAAGCAAAAATCAGTTAAAAATACGCAATTTCGGTAACTTAAATTCTCTCACATTTTTCCCATGCTTATTCTTAAGCATGAATCAAACAATACAATAAATCCTATCAAAACTTCTTTCACCCTCAAACAAATTTCAACCCTAAAAGCATTGACCAAATCAATATGCAAAGCAAATTAGAAAAGAAAATTCAAGATTACTTCTTACAATTTTATATCAAGACATGAGTTCCTTAACACCCTTTTCAAACTAGAAACAATAAGGCTTTTGTATTTTAAGCATGTAAGATTTTTATGCCTTTTTCCAAAATTAAATCAATGCACAAAGGTGACTTGCCAAACTAGAATAGACATCATAGCACATATTTCAATAGATAAAGGAAAAAGAGACCAGAATTTTTATTTCATTTCATTTTTATTTGTAACTCTTTTTTTCCTTTAGGAAAGATCAAAACTGTTTACAAAGAATGTGGAGATCCTTTTTATGTGAGGGCATCCAATTTTGACTTGCATACACCCAATTACTCAAATAACATAATATCAAATGGCTACTAGCTCTCCTCATACCCAATGTTAAGTGGACAACGAAGTAAAATTTATTGCCCAATTTTCCTTTTTTTTTGAATTATTTTCTTGGTAACCACTTTCCCAAATCATAAATACATAAAAATAGTTGATGTTCAAACTATTTTTAACAAATACCTAAGTTGCAAAGATGCTAAATTAAGATCACATAAAGATTTATTCAATCTATCAAATTAAACCTTAAAGTTTCTAATTCAAAAGAATACTAAGGCTACCATGAATTGTATGAAAAAACTATCATAAAATAACTCACTTTTTACCTAACACTTTGATAGGTCAAAAGTTAATTATTCAAAGAAATTTTTTTTGACAAAAGTTTGTTCTTTCTTTTGGTTGAAAGAGAAGTTTAACAAAATGCTAAAAATAATAGATCAAAAAGCAAATTTTAAACAAAGAAAAATATGGGATAGGTGTTATGACATAATCACTTAAAAATTTAATCAATAATTTACCAAATCTTGCTAACAACATACGCACATTAAGAATGGACACATCAGTAGAAAGTCATCATAAAAAAATTGGCAACAAATTTGGCCAACAAAAATCAATAGAATAATTCTCAAAATAAGCTTTCCAACACCAGCACAAAATCAACAAAGGTATCACAAAAATTCTAGCTTTAGTACAACACCATAAAAATTTCACAGCACTTCTATTTCAAATCATTCCCCACACTTTCTCCTCGTATTATCCTTAATGCACAAACAAATATAAATATAGGGCAAAAGAAAACAAAAATAAAAAGAGTAAAAAGTGAAAGAAACTACCGTGGTAGAGGAGAAGGAGGTTAGTTTGTCACTGAAGTGATTAGTGGGGTGGTGTGGACCCCATAGGCTGGAAGTATGTGAGAAGATTGGAGTGTAGTTAGTTGAGGTTCGTGGAAAGTGTGTCCAAGGAGGATTCAATGTGATCCATTCATGTTAGGATTGCTATAGATGCTGCTGTAGCTATTGTATGTATGGCATGGGGGTAGACATTCCAACAGGCTTTTTAACATCCTTATTGAAAATGCGGTCTTTAGATAAAACACCTACATCCACAAGAGAAATTATGCCTTTCTTTCCATAGAACTATAATTGCAATCTATCCAAAAATTTTAAATCTATGAGGGGAATATAGCAAGCAACATGCATATTTGCATTAACAACATCAACTAGACCCACATTGATAGCTAAACAAGTTATTAACCTTTATTTTTTGAAAGTTACATTGTTAGGTTTATCTGGTGCATCTACGAGTTTGGTAAGTTATAAAGGAAGGGTCAGTAGCAGTGGCCTAGCTTGTTAGTGGTGTAGGATGCTTTGGTGCAACATCCTGGGCACTCGGGGCTAGTTGGGTTGCTGTGACAGCCTGGGCAGGTGTGGCACCTTGCTTGTTGTCTGCTTGGGCTGCTGTGGTGGCCTGGGTAGGTACAACACCCTGCACATTGATTGTTTAGATTATAGCAGTAGCTTGAGTAGGTGTGGCACCTTGCGCATTGCTCGCCTAGGCTTTTGTAGCCCGATTCCATCAGGGTCACGTCGGAGCAAGTAATTTCAAGCGAGGCATGAAGGATCGATGATGGTGGTTTTTTTTCATTAGGTGGTGGCTGTTGTGAGTTTCCTCTGTAAGTCCAAAGAAAATCTAAGTTAGGGTTAATGGTAAAAATAAAAAAAAAATAAGAATTAATAAAAGGAAAAAAAATTAAAACTAAAAAGATGCATAAAAAAATAAGTAAAAAAAATTCAAACCCAATTAATTATGGGAAGTTTTTAAAAAATAAAATGCATTAACCCATGAATTAAATGTAGACCCATAATTTTTAAAAAAAATTATAAATCCTACTAAACTATAAAACCCATTAAAAATGTGTTTTCACTATTAAAATTCCACATTTTATAACTCTCATATTTAAAACCTTGACTTATTTTTATTGTCTTGTCCAAACATGCAGATGAAGAAAAATAATGGATGAGCCTAAGGAAGAAGGCGGCAGTAAAATAAAAATAAAAATAATTAAGAAAAATAAATTTGTATTTAAATAATAATAACTAAGCCTTGGGCAATATTAAGTAGTGGGTTGCCTCCTAAAAGTACCTCTCTTTAACATCTTTGGTCAAACATGCTATAAATTAATTCTTCTCTTTAGGAGCTGCCAATTGGGACTCCATATTGCCTTGAGCTAAAAATCCCTCATAAAATGGTTTTAAGCTATGTCTATTAACCTTAAGAATCTTGCCATTCTCTAGCCTTTTAATCTTTACTGCACCATAAAAAAAATTATTAGTAATCACAAAAGGTCCAATTCACCTTGACCTTAATTTTTCTAGGAATAATTTCATAAGTGAATGAAAAGTAAAACTTTTTATCCAATTTGAAATTCTTTCCTGGAAATCATTTTGTCATGGAATTTCTTGGTTTTGTCCTTATAAACTCTTGTACGTCATATACCTTATTTCTCAATTCTTCCAGCTCCTGTAAATCTAATTTGCAGTTTTCACTTGTTGCATCTAATGCCATACTGCACCATTTAATGGCCTAAAATACTATATGCTTTAACTTCACTAGCAAGTGGAAAGGCTTTCCATACAGCAGTCGGCATAGGAACATACCAATAGGTGTTTTATAAGCTGTCATGTACGCCTATGACCGAATGCTAGCAAGTGCACTAGATCGGCTAAGTAATATAAGAGAAATATATTTAAAATCCCAAAATATTGAACCCAAAGGAAAAAGGGTTGTTACGTTAAATATCTATAATTGAGCTTAATTAATCTAAGATAATCCCCAAGTTTGAAGTAAAGGGAATTTTAAAGCTAAATAACAAGATAAACAAATAATGCTTAAACAATTTAAATATTAAAAAATTAATTAAAAATATTACCAAGGTACTCTAATCCTCTCCATACCCAATGTAATGAACTTTTGGTATAAAGAATCATATGACTTAAATGTGGATAACCCATCTAAAGCTAAGTTTCCCATTTCGGAGCCAACTACTTTAACTATCTAATTTTTCATTCCCAACCTAATCGAATAGCTAGCCTAAGCTCAGGTCCCAAGACTTAAATATGAATTAACTTTCCATTTTGGAGCCAACCAATCCAATACCTATCTATTCTTCAACTAATTCTAAAATTAACAATACACAAGCTATAAACCTAAAGCCTCAATTTCGAAATCATCCCTAGATTCACAGCTCATACAAAGCTAAAAAAAAGCATGACAATACCCATTCTATTCAAGCATGATAACTCAATAAGACAGATAAATAAATAATCACAATGAAGAATAGAACATTTAATCATATATAAATCAAAAAAAGTTCAATCCATTACATGGATACGAGGATTCGAAGATCCCTCAATAATGAAACTATTAACTAAACATTACTAAAATTAAAGAAGAGAGGAAAGAACAAAACCCAGAGGCCCATTGTAACTGATGAAGTCCTAATCTAAATCCAAGCTTTCTTTAATAACTCTCCAACAAAATAAACACTAAAACTACTTTTAATTTAAAGAAATCTAAATATAATATATTAACTTACCTTGAAATAAATCTAATCTAAGTATTTACAACAGAAAAGAACATCCTAAAAGAAGAAATAAACCCTAGATGTAAAATATCTACATCCTCTTAAAGAAAATGAAAATATGCCTTTACATGAAGACTAGATAAAAACACAACCATGTTATTATAAGAAATACAATTATGTTTCGAATAAATTTAGGTCGGGGTATTGGATCATGTGGGAATCACTTAGGCTGCTGAAAATTGGATAACACAATAGTGTTTTTGTAGAAACATTGCTATTTTTTAATGTAAATTTTGCCCACTTACCAATTTAGCCTAGAAATAGCCTCGAATCTTCAAGAAAGCTCCCAATTTATCCAAAACACCTGAAAATAACCTAAAAATTATTAAAAATTACAAAACATAATTAACTAACATAATAAAAATAAAATAAAATAATAGACTAAAACAAACAAAAGACACATAAAATGATGCCAAGAAATATCCAAAAATATGAGAATAATTGTGACTTATTAAATACCCCAAACTTAAACTTTACTTGTCCTCGAGTAAACTGAATGGGCCATATTCTCAACCATTTCAATCTCAACAAAATAAAATAAGGAGTCATTCTTGATTATGGAGTAAAAATATAGCCATGCAAATACCAAAGCTCACTAAACTAACAAGTAAACACAAAAGCATACTAGGCAATTTCTCTGTGTCTGTGCAAAGGCCAAAATATAATTTTTCAACATTTAAAAACTAAATTCTAGTTGTAAAGATGGGAAAAAAAAATTCAACTTGAATGCAAAATTGCACTTATGGCTTCCCACTCCAAACTCAAAAAACACTATAGGCCTCTTCCTACTTATCATACCTTAGTAGAAGGTCATCTTTGCTAAATTGGACAAGACAAAGCCAAGAATCAAAAGGTCTTAGATTATGGTTGTAATTCTAGGCATAGGTAAAAATGGATAACAAAGAAAGATCAAGTCAGTAGAGAAAAATGGCCACCATCCAAAACCAAACTACTAACCCAACTAATGAAAAGAAAAATTTCCAACCCAATTGCATATCATTATCAATCTTAAATTTGATCTTAATAGCATCATAGCTCATTAAACTCAACTTAATAAAAAAAATTTATGCCAACATAATATTCAAAAAAATTAATCTCAAGGCAATAACTTATGTTTCACCAAATTTTTTGTACCCCTAAACTTGCATTTTATTTAGCTGGCTAGGAAAAACTTATAATGCATTATTTTTGCATAAAAACCAACTAACCACTAAAAATCAAATGAAGCATTTAACCATCCATTTCCATAGTTTTCAATAAGAATTAAATTGAGATCACTTTGTATAAGACCAATAAAAAACTCACGTATATTTTCCCTTAACAACCCCAAATTTATTTTACCAAATGGGTTTAACTCTGCATTACACACACCAATCAACCCTCAAATAGAAATTTAAAATAAGGATTGACAAAATCTAAACTCCTTTTTTTACCTAAAATACAAACCCAACTTACTAGAGTGGCCACTCTTCTAAGGGGAGGCAAAAATTATTTCAGGTTAAACTTAGTTTTGATGTATGTAACAATAAAACAAGCACACATTTACCATACTAAAATAATAAGCTCAACGAGCTAGCAAGAGTCTATAAAAGAAGGAAAGGAAAAGTCAATTAAAGAGCTAAATAAATAAGGGCTGCCTAGATCATTTTCTAGGTTCTATCTCATTTGGGGGTCACTTTGACCGGTAATGTAACACCCTCTATATAAATTCTAAGTTTCGTATAATATTGATACCCTTTCTAATACTATTAATTTACTGTTCAATTAAATGAAATTTTGGCAGCATGACAGCTTAAAATTCATACTACCCAAACCTACAAAAGCTCAATTTGACACTCCCAATATAATTCCTCCAACTCCAAAACTCCAATCACAATACAACAAATCTATAATTTCATCTCCACATAATCACAACAACTCAAGCATAGTTCATATAAAGTTCATTCACGCAACTTACTGAATCCATATAATATTTAGATTACATGCCCATTTACAATAAATTCTCATAATCTAACACACGGTTAATACATATATTTACATAACAAAAAGCAAAAAGACTTTCTCTCATGTTCATGCCACATCTTGTTCTCCCTGTACTGATCTTGTTATACATGTCCTTGGGCTCAATCACAATAAACTGCATGCTAAGCAACATAGTTGCTTAGTGTTGGATGCATTTATATAAAATTTCATCCAATTGTTTTATTTATTCAAACTAGTCAAAATTTTTATTAATACCATTAAACTTTTATGAATGAATAAATTCTAAATTTATTCCCTTTACATTGAAATTTTCTTCTAATTATCTCAAAAATTATTTTTCTTGTTTGATTTCAGAATTTCACCAATTTGAGTAAAAATTACAATTTAACTCCTAAAGTTTGACTTTCTCTAATTTTGACCATTTTTGACTTTTAGGGTTAACTTTTTTGTCAATTTGACTAATTTAACCTTAATTTTGACCCATTTGACTTTCTTTGACTTTTATTTTAAATTAATTGCATAAAAAAAATTTTAGTCCCTAAAAATTTCCTTTAGGATGGCAAATTACAGTTTAATATTCGAACTTTATTTTAAATACGAATTTATCCTTTTCGGTCAAATTGACTATTTTACTCCTTTTAACTATATAATCAATATTAAATGACCATCTTACCCTAAGTTAATCATGTAATTACATTTTTACCCTTTTTGTTGATTTAAATCTTATTTTTCATCTTATTTCATTTCTATTCACCTTTATAACATCTTTACTACTATAATTATCCTTTTTACTTAGTTCACATAAAATTTTACAATTTTTCCCTTAGTTAACAATAATGAAAAATCATGAATCGGATAAACAGAATAGTAAATCTAGTATCCTGAAGGGAATGTACCACTGGGGTACTATACCATTATCCATTACATTCATATAATAAGTCGGCTAAACAATATTTTCAGTACAGTAACAGTCATAATACAATAATACAGCATGGTAAATGCCCCTATGGGTAGCCATACTATCCTAAAGTCCTGGCTCATCCACTGAATCCTAAGAGAAATATTAATTTTCTTTATATCATTAATTTTTACAGTGTTAATTATTTTTATCACAACATATTAATTGCAATATGCCATAAACTGTTCTCATGTAAGCTAGATATTTAATAAATTTTCACATATATGTATTTAATGCTCCGAATTTCACTTAATTCATATCATTCATCCCATACACATCGTTTAGCCATAATGGGTAGTCTCACTTCCACATTCTTTCCTTCTCTGAATTCATGTTGTACATGCTTTTATATTCATTTTATGACATAACATAATGAATTACTTTAATTTCACATAAATACCATTAAGTTACCACACTTTCCATCATTATGTAACTATTACATATTTAATATAAATTTCCATATTTCAAATTAATCAACATAATTTAATTCTTCACACATTAATTTAGCTATTTATCGCTAAATACATAATTTAAGACCAATTTTCACTAAGGTACCTTAAGGTACCCTATTCGGCCGCCTTGATTCCTCTCTCTTTCAAATTGTTTTCTTTCCTAATTTAAGTTCCAAAAGGTTTAATTCAATATTTTATCATGCCATATTAAGTTATTTCACTATTAAATGTAATTTAACATAGTTACTTAATAGGAAAATTAGGAAAATTCAACTAAAAATGATGAAATTTAATGTAATACACATCCACTAACCTCAATTGGGCTTGAAATACACCTACTCTTACTTCTCATTTCCCTTTCCTTCCTTGTTCATTTATTCTTCTTGTTTTCCTTCTTTTGATTGAATTGAAAAGAGAGAAAATCATGAAGTTAAGTTATGATTTTGAGAAAACTAAAGCTACTACTATTATTTTCTAGTCCTTTCCTACATGTTTATGTAATTTACCCTTCAAATTTCACCTAGAACTTATGAAACTAGTAAATTACACCAAATTGTTCTTACCTTAATGCAACAAATTCTTGACTTCCCTTTGATGGAAATCATTTTGTAAGTTAAAGAGAATGAAATTCTGAGTATTAGGTTGAAATTTTAGCTTAAAATTTAGAGAGAGGAAGCTTAGATCAATTAAAAATGAAGGAGAGGTAAGGAAAAGCTAGAATCGGGTTTGAAGGAAGAAGAGGGAACAAATGGTGGAATTTGAAGGAGATTTCTAGAATTTACACCCTTTTTATACTTGTCTTTTAGTGGTTAAAAGGAGTGACCAAGATTCAATCTTTTACTATAGAATCTAATGGCCTTAAATTAAAAAACATGTCACTAGATTACCCACTTGCACACACCTTACCATTATAATCTTTCTTGTACCTAATCATAACTTCATTTTATTAACCTCTAGGTCCCCACATGCCATAACTCCCGAATTTGACCCTTCAATTAACCCGATCTCAATTTTGCACCCCAAAGTATGAATTTTTATTCCAAATATCATAATGCCTTAATATTTTGCCTCGGGTGTCCTAATATATACAAGAACATATGGTAAAAATTTCAGCTCATTCTGACATCATTTCAACATACTTCTAGCTTTGGCCGTTCGTGTAGCCGATCCGAAATTTGAAATTTCAAAACTATCGAAATTGCTGTTTTTTGGTTCCCTAGGTGTCTTTATACTGTTTATAATATCTGTGTGAAATATGAGGTCCATTGAAGATCTCTAGGATCCCCAAATGAGTGGTCAAAGTTGTGGTCAAATCTACAACGATTCGTGAAATTTTTCTTCATTTGCCTTTTTTAGGGTCTATTTGACCTCAAATTCTTCTCAAATTATATCACCAGACTCTGTTTAACATGCACTTTCATAATCTAACCTTAGGTCAAACTACCCGTAGGGTTCCTTATCTCGGGTTTTTCGGACCCGAGTACGTTTAACCTTTCCACCTTTTCAATTTTCCTGTCCTATTCAAGTTCGATTACTCCTAAATCTGTCCTAGGATAATTATTTATGCTCTACATTATACCATACATGATAGATGCAAATTTAGGGGTGTTACAGGACTCCCCCACTAAATAAAAAAAATTCTTCCTCAAAATTTACCTAGATTAAATAGGTGGGGATATTGTTGTCTCATTGTCTCTTCAGGCTCCCGGGTGGCTTCTTGTACATTGTGGCGTGTCCAAAACACTTAAATCAAAGGGATCTATTTGTTCTGTAGTTGCCTGATTTTTTGTGCTAAAATTTTCACTAGTTCTTCATCGTAGGACAAATCAGATCTCAACTATATTTCCTCTGGTGTAATGACATGAGAAGGATCCAAACGATATTTTCGTAGCATAGAAACATGAAATACGTCGTGGATCCTCTCCATTTCAGAAGGTAGCTTCAACCTATACGCCACTGGTCCCACACGCTGTAATATTTCATAAGGCCCATGAATTTGGGACTTTGCTTAACCTTTTTACCAAACCGAAGAACTTTTTGCCATGGCAAAACCTTCAGAAATAATTTATCTTCCACATTAAGCTCTATGTCTTTTCTCTTAAAATTTGCATGTGATTTATGTTTTTCCATTGCTGCCTTTAAGTTATCTCTAATAAGCTTAACCTTTTCCTCTGTTTCATTGATCAAGTCGGGTCCCACTAGCTTGCTCTCACATAGTTCTCTCCAACTTAAAGGTGTCATGTATTTTCTCCTGTATAGTGCTTCATATGGTGCTATTTTAATGCTAGACTGATAACTATTGTTGTAAGCAAACTCAGCTAATGAAAGATATTTCTCCCAGTTACCTCCAAACTCTAACACACAATACTGTAACATGTCTTCTAATATTTGTATCATCCGCTCATATTGGCCATCCGTCTATGGATGAAAAGCTGCGATGAAATCTAAGCGGGTTCCCATTGCTTCTTAAAGTTTCTGCTAGAATTTGGAAATAAACCGTGGGTCCCTATCCAAAATTATAGATATTGGTACACCGTGTAATCTTACAATCTCATTAACATATATTTCTGCAAGCTTGGTTAAGGGAAAATCTGATCTCACTATAAGGCAATGAGCTAACTTGATCATTCTGTCCACTATCACCCAAATGGAGTCATATTGTCTCTTGGTGAGCGGCAATCCCGATACAAAATCCATAGTGATTCACTCCCATTTCCATTCTGGTATGGTGATAGGATGTAATAACCCTAAAGGAACTTAGTGCTCGGCCTTCACTTGCTAGCATATAAAACATTTTGTCACAAAATCTGTTATTTCTTTCTTCATTCCTTGCCACCAATAAGATTTCTTTAGTTCTTGATACATTTTGTTACTACAAGGACGCATAGCATAGTGGTTACTGTGAGCTTCTGTCAAGATGCTATTCTTCAACTTTGCACTATTGGGTACAAATATCCTACCTTTCTAGAACACACAATCATCACAGCCAAGATAAAACTCAATGCTTTTACCTGCTTGTACCTGAGGATTGAAGATAATAGAGGCTAATCTATCATCTTGCGTCTAAACAACCTTAATTTGTTGAAGCCAATCTAGTCTCAATTGCATTTTAACCACAAGTGCTCCGTCTTGTGCTATATTTAACTTTACCTTCATAACTTGTAGGGCCATCAAGTATTTCCTACTAAGTGCATCAGCTACCATATTTGCTTTGCCAGGTTGGTAGTCAATTCAGCAATCATAATCTTTGATGAGTTCCAGCCATTTCCTCTATCTTAGGTTGAGTCCTTTCATGTGTAGGCAGATATTTTAAACTTTTATGATCAGTGTAAATATAACACATCTCCCCATATAGGTAATGTCTTCATATCTTCAAGGCAAACATAATGGTTGTTAACTCTAGATCGTGGGTAGGATAGTTTCTTTCATGTGATTTTAGCTGTCTGGAAGCATATGCCACCACCTTTCCTTCCTGCATAAGCACACACCTTAATCCATTCCTGGAGGCATCACTGTAAATAACATGAGGTTTACCTGAAATGGGTTGAGTAAAAATAGAAGCCTCGATCAACATACCTTTAAACTTTTCAAAACTTTGCCATCATTCCTCGGTCCATTCAAATTTGACATTTTTCTGTAGTAACTGGGTGATTGGAAAGGCTATCATGAAAAACCCCTTTCACAAATTGCCTGTAATACCCAGCTAATCCAATGAAGCTTCAAACTTTTGGAATATTTTTGGGTGATTTCCATTCAAGAATAGCTTTAATCTTATTGGGATTTACTTTGATGCCTTCTACTGAAACCACATGGCCAAAGAAAGCAACCACCTTTATCCAAAACTCACATTTGCTAAATTTAGTGTATAACTGCTTGTCCTTCAATGTCTACAATACAATTTTTATATGTTGATCATGTTCCTCTGGTGTCTTGGAATATACCAGGATGTCATCAATAAACACCATCATATATTGATCCAGATAAGGATGGAAGATATGATTCATCAAGTCCACGAAAGCACTCGGTGCATTAGTAAGGCCAAAGGGCATAACTACAAATTCATGATATCCATACCTAGTAAGGAAGGCAGTCTTTGGAATGTCTATTTCCTTTACTCTAAGCTGATAGTAGCCCAACCTCAAGTCAATCTTTGAAAATGTGCTGGCATCTTTCAATTGATCAAATAAATCATCAATCCTGGGTAATGGATATTTGTTCTTGATAATGACTTTGTTCAATTGCCTGTAGTTAATACATAGCCTAAGAGATCTATCTTTCTTCTTCATAAATAGCATTGGACCTCCCTAGGGGGAAACACTCGGACGGATAAAGCCTTTTTCTAACAGTTCTTGCAACTGAATCTTCAATTCTTTTAATTCTGTTGGTGCCATATGGTAGGGAGCCATTGCAATAGGTGGTGTACCAGGTAACACATCAATGCTAAATTCAACTTCCCTTTCTGGAGGCAATCCTGGTAACTCATCAGAAAAGATATCAAGGAAGTCACAAACGGTAGGTACATCATTGACTTTTGGCTTCTCAGCTTCAGTTTCAGTGACAAAAGCCAAATAAGCTGCACACCCTTTCCTAATACACCTGTGTGCTACAGTGGCTGAGATAATATTAGATAAGAAGTCTGATCATTCCCCTGTAACCATAATTTCTTGATTTTTTGGAGTTTTCAAGGTGATCCTTTTCAAATGACAGTTAATAATTACTCGATGTTTATGAAGCCAATCCATCCCCAATATAACATCAAACTCATGGAATGGAAGTTCGATCAGATTTACAGGGAAGGTAACCTACTGAATCTGGATGGACCAATCCTTCTATACCTTGTTCACAACTGCACTGTGACCCAAAGGGTTACTCACCAGACTATGTTGATCTAACTATGCTTTTTCTAAACCTTTCCCCTATGCAACTTTGGTGCTCAAATAGGAATGTGTGGATCCGAGATCTATCAGTGCATAAATAGTATCATTAAACAGGTAAAATTTACCTACAATCATGTCTAGTGCATCTCGCTCCTCCCTGGCTCTGACTATATAAGTCCTGGCTTAAGAGGGTATGTTTTAAGCTGGTGGAGATGGAGCACTACCTCGGGTGGATGTAGTCCCGCTGGGTCCATCTCTACCTCTGCCTTGGGCTGAAGGAGCACCCTATCTACTAGCAGGTGTCTGTGTAGCTGATGTAGTGGTCTGTGCCAGTACTTTAGGACAATTTTTCACCATATGGTCTCGAGATCGGCACCTCAAGCATGCCCCTATCAACCTCCAGGAATCGTCTGCATGTCGTCTTTCGCAATGCTCATAAATCGGTACCTCATAACTACCAAAACTCTGACCTTGAGGTGCATTACCCACTGATGCTGTAGAAGGGGGCGCTCAGGCCGTGGTACACTAATTGGCTGTTGTCGTGGTTGAGGAGTCCTGAGGGGGAGCTATGGTAGAACCCCTAACTTTTTTACTGGATCCACTACTTGATGCTCCTAAAGCTGGCCTCCTTCTCTATTGAAATCTGGTCCTTTTACTTACTTCTTCCTGCTGAACAGTCTCTATTTTGATAGTTGCATCAACCAACTCTTTTCTATTTGTATATTTTTGCACTGCCAGAATCTTCCTCAAATCATTGTGGAGGCCCCTCTCAAATAGCTAGCACATCTTTTATGGTGGGAATCTATAATCCTTCATGTAAAAACTGAGCCTTTCAAACTTTCGATCATACTCTTGGACTGTCTAGGGTACCATGGCGTACCCACAAAAAAGCCTCATCCATAGCTTTTAGATATTCTCTGCCCACATATTTATCCCGAAACTGCTGATATAAGTAGTCCCAGGTAACTTGCTAATGTAGGGTATGGCATCTGACTGTGTCTCACCACACATAAGCCGATCTCTGAAATAATGCTACTACTCTTTCTAACTTTTCTTCTGGTGGGCTATGCGTAATTTCAAATAGTCTCTCAATTTTATTAAGCCATTCTTCTGCTTCTATGGCTATGATCTGCCCCTAGCCATAGAAATCCTCTGCACCCAGTCTTCGTAATCACTCCAAAATAGATCTCATATGTAATTGAGGTGGCACCTGCTGCTGAGGCTGAAATCTCTGGAAAAACTCTATCATCATCCGCATAAGATTGGCTAGCGTAGGAGGCGGAGGTACCTGAGGCACCGGTGTAGGAGTGTGCTGAGAGGGTTGCTATGACCTAGTGCTCGGTGTTGATTCTTATATCTCTGAATTCGTTGAAGCCTCACTCTCAGCATCACTCACTAACTCAGCAATCTGCCTAGAGCCGGAAGCCATAGCCAATACTGAAATACACAAGGGATAGGTAAGATTCAAGTTTCAACATTTATATCATAATAATGTGGCATGTACATGTATCACATGTTCATTCATTCTCCCATTCAATTTCATATCATATGTATTAACTCCGATCTTAGAATCGCCTAAACCATACTCTGATACCATTAAATGTAATACCCTTTATATAAATTCTAAGTTCTTACAATATTGATACCATTTCTAATACTATTAATTTACTATTTAATTAAATGAAATTTCGATAGCATGACAGCTTAAAATTCATGCTACCCAAACCTGTAAAAGCTCAATTTTACGCTCCTTCCAATATAATTCCTCCAACTTTAGAACTCCAATCACAATACAATACTTCTATAATTTCATCTCCACATAATAACAATCACTCAAGCATAGTTTATATAAAGCTCATTCACGCAACTTACTGAATTCATATAATATTTATATTAGATGCCCATTTACAATAATTTCTCATAATCTAACACACGATTAATACTTATATTTACATAACAAAAAGCAAAAAGACTTTCTCTCATGTTCATGCCACATCTTGTTCTCCCTGTGCTGATCTCGTTATATCCGTCCCTGCGCGCAGTCACAATAAATTGCATGCTAGGCAACTTAGTTGCTTAGTGGTTGATGCATTTATATAAAATTTCATCCAATTATTTTATTTATTTAAACTAGTCAAAATTTTTATTAATACCATTAAATTTTTATGAAAGAATAAATTCCAAATTTATTCCCTTTACATTGAAATTTTCTTCTAATTATCACAAAAATTATTTTCTTATTTAATTTCAAATTTTACCAATTTGAAAAAAATACAATTTAACCCCTAAAGTTTGATTTTCTTCAATTTTGACCATTTTTGACTTTTAGGTTTAACTTTTTCTCAATTTGACTATTTTAACCTTAATTTTGACCCATTTGACTTCCTTTGACTTTTATTTTAAATTAATTGCACAAAATACAATTTAGTCCCTAAAAATTTCCTTTAGGGTGGCAAATTAGAGTTTAGTCTTCGAACTTTATTTTAATTATGGTGTTACCCATTTTGGTCAAACTGACTATTTTACCCCTTTTAACTATATCATCAATATTAAATGATCATTTTACCCTCAGTTAATGGCGTAATTATATTTTTATCCTTTTTGTTCTTTTAAATCTTATTTTTCATCTTATTTCATTTCTATTCACCTTTATAACATCTTTACTACTATAATTACCCTTTTTACTCAGTTTACATAAAATTTTACGATTTTACCCTTAGTTGATAATAGTGGGAAATCATTATATTTTACAGTGTTAATTATTTTTATCACAACATATTAATTGCATTATGCCATAGACTGTTCTCATATAAGTTAGGTATTTAATAATTTTTCACATATATACATTTAATGCTCCAAATTTCACTTAATTCATACCATTCATCCCATATACACCATTCGGCCATAATGGGTAATCTCACTTCCACATTCTTTCCTTCTCTAAATTCATGTTTTACATGCTTTTATATTCATTTTATGACATAACATAATGAATTACATTAAGTTACCACACTTTCCATTATTATGTAACTATTACATATTTAATATAAATTTCCATATTTCAATTTAATCAACACAATTTAATTCCCCACACATTAATTAAGCTATTTATTGCTAAATACCTAATTTAAGACCAATTTTTACTAAGATACCTTAAGGTACCCTATTCAGCCACCTTGATTCCTCTCTCTTTTAAATTGTTTTCTTTTCTCATTTAAGTTCCTAAAGGTCCAATTCAGCATTTTATCGTGCCATATTAAGTTATTTCACTATTACATTTAATTTAACATAGTTACATAATAGGAAAATTAGGAAAATTCAACCAAAAATGATGAAATTTAATGTAATACACATCCACTAACCTTAATTGGGCTTAAAATAGACCTACTCTTTATTCTCCTTTCTGTTTCCTTCCTTATTCCTTTCTTTTTCTTGTTTTCCCTCTTTTGGCTGAATTTAAGAGAGAGATAATTGGATGAAATAAAAATGGAGGAGAGGTGAGCAAATTAAATCTACTACTATTATTCTCTAGTCCTTTCATACATGCTCATGCAATTTTCCATTTAAATTCCACCTAGAACGTATGAAACTAGTAAATTACACCACTAGTAAATTACACCAAATTTTTCTTACTTTAATTCGTCAAATTCTTGACTTCCCTTTGATGGAAATCCTTTTCATATTTAAAGAGCATTAAATTTTGAGTATTAAGTTGAAATTTGAGCTTAAAATTTAGAGAGAGGATGATTGGATGAAATAAAAATGGAAGAGAGGAGAGGCGAGGAAAAGCTAAAATCGGGTTTACAGGAAGAAGAGGGACCAAATGGTGGAATTTGAAGAGATTTCCAGAATTTACACCATTTTTATACTTATCTTTTAGTGGTTAATAGGAGTGGCCAAGATTCAATCTTTTACTATTGAATCTAATGGCTTTAAAATAAGCCATATGTCATTAGATTACACACTTTCACACACCTTACCATTATAAGCTTTCTTGTACTTGATCATAACTTCATTTCATTGGCCTCTATGTTCTCATATGCCAAAATTCCTGGATTTAACTCTCCAATTGACCCGATCTGGGTTTTGTATCCCAAAATATGAATTTCTATTCCACATATCTCCAATTGTCCTAATATATTCAATAAGATATGGTAAACATTTTAGCTTATTCTGATATTATTTTGGTATACTTCTAGCTTTGACTGTTTGTGCACCAGATCCCAAATTCGAAATTCCAAAACTGTCAGAATTACTATTTTTTAGTTTCTCTGTGTGTTTATACTATTTATAACAGTGAAATATGAGATCTACTGGAGATCTCTAGGGTCACCAAATGAGTATTCAAAGTTATGGTCAAACCTACATCAACATGTGAAATTTTTCTTCATTTGCCTTTTTGAGGATCTATTTAATCTCAAATTCTTCTCAAATTGTACCACCAGACTCTGTTTAACATGCATGTTCATAATCTATCCTTAGATCACACTGCTTGTCGGGTCCCTTATCTCAGGTTTTTTCGAACTCGGGTACGTTTAACCTTTACACCATTTCAATTTTCCTATCCTGTTCAACTCTGATTACTCCTAAATCTGTCATAGGGTAATTATTTACACTTTACATTATACCATACATGACAGATGCAAATTTGAGGGTGTTTACAGGTAATCAGAAAAGGTTTTAGTACTCTTAGTGAGTTTTGATCTAATCACCTAATTGCAATTAGATTTTTCTCAATTTTCAAAATAAGCCCAAAGTGCTCAAAATTTAGAAATTGCAAAGTATAATTAAGTTCTACATGCAGTTTAGCAAACAAAGATACAACAAGACAACATCTTGCTTAACTTAAAATTGAATGAAACACAAATTTCTAGAATTAAGATAAAAACCATTCAAAGTTGAAAACTAATGGGATGAAATAAAAATTTAAATTAGAGATAAATCAACAAGAAATATCTCTCTCAATATTCTTGGCACAAACATGATAAAAACAAAATAAAGTTTAAAAAGAAATACTCTAAAAACATAATAAAACACAAAAAAATAACAAAAAACACAAAAATAGACTAAAAACTAGTTTAATTAATTTAATTGATACTGGTACCCCCACTCCAAACATAAAAATTTTCACTGTCTTTAGTGGAACAAATGAGATATACAAAAATAAATTTCCCCCTACATTTTCTCAAAATTTCCCAATTAGCACACTACAAATAAACATTCTTGCTATAACCTCAAAATTAGCAAAAATTACTGTGCCAATTAAAAGTATGAGTAAAAATCTAACTAACAGTTGTGCAAAATGAAAATGAAACTCAAAACCTATGTAAAATGACATAGAAGCTATGCAAAAATAAAATACTATGAAATTTGCAACAAGGATCGCCAAATATACAAAAAATAGCTAACCTATCACATGTCAATGGCTCAACCACATAATTGTTAGAGAGTATACCCTAAAACCCATATAGAAGGGATGTATTTCATATGTATGAATTCATATTCTTAATAAAAGGCATCATCCATTTATTAATGCTATGTTAAATACATGAGTTTGTATATCTTAAATTAATAAATGAAGTCTTAGATATTATAAATACAATGCAAAGGCAATCATGAAAGTGTTCATGATATGAGATATCTATTACATGCAAATTTGATAATATCTAAATATCCCTAGTCATAGAATTAACAAGATAGGATATTGTTAATTCGGACAGACTAGCACATGTTATGCTTCTTGAATAGTGTAAGAAGTGGTTCTCATAATTGTGATTATAGAAGATGATCAAAGCTAATATGTGGATGCTTGTTAGAAGAACAAGTTCATTGGAGACCTGCAAAGAGAATCCTCACATGGATATTAAATCTATGTCAGTGAGGAATATTTTCATAACGGTTGTGCAAGTATCCTTAGACTTGAGATCACCAAGGTTATCTTAAGTAGCAAGTGATATACTTTGACTCCATAATTGATTACTTCTAACTGGGGGCAAATGATATATCATAACCCACTTGAAGATAGTTGAGTAATAGATAAAGGATTCACCATCCCAAATTTATGAAGAGAAGTTATCTCGCATGATTTTATAATTGCCTTGTTCAGAGAATCTCTAGCCAGAGTAATATGCCAAGATGGATAAGAATCCATACAGGGCATTTTAGGAACAATGGTTAAATTAATAGAACATATATAATTAGATTTATATGAGTTGATAGAAATCCATACTCAGAATCTAATTGAGATAAGAGTGGTGAAATGAGTAATTGCATGGCAACTATTTCTATGAAAGGGTATAGTCAAACCATTTGACTTTTCTGACATTTGGGAAGTCATGATGCCTAGCTAGAGGATGCTCATGATTTGTATAATAGTGTATCATAAATATCAATAAGGGATTGATAAAATGATTTAAAAAAGTTTAAATCATATGAGTTTTGAATAGAATTCATAATTACATATTATACTGCCAATATGGATAGGAACCCAATAGGTCACACACATATAGAGTAAAGGATAAAATGGTAAAATGACAAGGATAATAATATTTGATATTATTATGGGAGAAGAAAAATGAATAAGAGAATAATTAATTAAATATTTTAGTTAATTATGATCAAGTAGAGATGTTCGCAGAACTTTTTAGAAATGTTATGCAAAATGGATCTAATTGAAATATTATATTTCATAATTAATTATTATTGGACTATAAGTGTTATAGGGCTGATATAATAATTAATAGATCCATTGAAGAGATATAAAAGGCCCAGAAGAATTGGTTTTGGTGCAAAAACCCACCAGATGATGGGTTCCATGCCAACTCCAAATAAAAGGCCTTAGAGGCCTAATTCTTGGACCAAAATAAATTAAATATATTTCATAAATATTATGGAGCCTATATATTTAATTTTGATGGATTTAGAATTGATTTGGATGATTAAATCCAAGTATATGCATAAAGGGCCTAGTTTATGAGTTGTGTGCATAGTCCTTTATGAAAGGACTTAAATTGGATTTAATTGAGTCCAAATAAATTAATAATATTTCAAGAATCCCAATTAATATTTCTTCAACAATTTTAAAGTGCCCAATTACATTATGAAGTTGGATTTTTAACCTAGCTATAAAAATCCAAGATATGTGATTTTAGGGTTAAGTGAATTCATTAGAAAATAAGTTCTCTACTTCTTCTCAAACTCTAGCTGCCATCCTCTCTCCTTGCTACCATCAAGGAATTTCAACCACCTTTTTTTTCCAATATTTCTTGGTTCATTTGATCCTTCTCTAGTGTAGATTACAATTGGAGGTGTTATATTTTGGACATTGTGATTTGCGACAACCCGGTGAGAAGGAAAAATAATTGTCCAACAAAAATTCAAGGTGGTTTTTCTTATTCTCGTTTATATTTATATTGTAAATTCATGGCAAGATTAGATATATTGGTTAAAAATTTTAAATTCCGCTTATACATGTGATGTATATAACCGATTAATTCCCAACATGGTATCAAAGCCAAGGTTTTGCCATGAATCTACAATTCTATATTATCCGTGAAATAGTTTTTCTTTTTATTTTTGAGTTATTTATTTCATGAACTTTAAAATATCAGATTTGATTATTCATGAATGAAAAATATTTATTTCTGGATGTATGTGATCAAATATATAAAATGAAAATAAAACGTTTCTTTTGAGAAAAGAATCATTCTTTTTGGCGTGAAGAATTTCCTTTTTCAATAAGAGTTTAGGAGCTGTTCTAAATTAAATTTTTATTGATCCACTCTAAAATTATTTTGATGATAATTTATGTGTTTAATATGTGATATTAAGCCATAAGATCAAACAAAATTAAAATCTAACAAGTTTTGCATGAAAACTAGTTTAATCGAAAAGTTCGATAAATTGGTGTTCTTCATGTGTTCTTAGTGTTTTCTTGATAAGTTAATGTTTAGAATGATTTTTAATCTTCTAAATATGATATATCTGATATATTAATGTGTTTTTAATTAATTTTATTAGTTAAAATGGGCCTTGAATTAATTAGATTAATTTTAATTCATCAAAGCCACTTAATGGGTTTAATTATGTTTACGGATTTGATTTAAATTAGTGAATGACTTGGTGGGCCCAAGAAGCTTATTTAAATAAAAAATTATAGACTTTAATTAAGTTTATTAATGGGTTTTAAGGGCTCGAGTGGGCTTGGCTCATTCCAAAAGGCCCAAATGGTCCAAAAGACACAAAACTAGTTTGTGTGTGAACACACTTTAGGGTTTAAATTTATAGGTTTCGGCCTACCCTTTATTTTAAGCCCAAAATTGATTCTTTAATTATTTAATATGATTAATTAATTAAATAATAAATTAATAATCAATTTGATTGATAATTAAACCAAGAATGTATGCATGCAAAAAGGTTTCCTAAAATGGAAAGTTTTCAAAATAGAAAAAGTTTCCTAATTTGATCACATTATTAAAATAACTCAAAAGTAAGTTTCAAGAGTTGAAACATAGTTTGTATTCCATTATATGGTTTCACCTTATGCATTAGAAATGCATATAAGGGTGTATGATTGGCATGATGGATAGTTATGGACAAAGGCCCAATGTGATCGAGTATAATGTATATTTCAACCCAATGAGAACTTTCATGTCTCAGCCACTTGTTTTTGGTTTGTATTTCTTTTTCAATTTGTAATATGTAGTTAGATTACTTAGATTATAATTAGAGATAGAAATAGAGTCCACTATCAAGGAGAAAGATGGGGCGGATGGAGATCCAATAAGATTGAAGATAATGTAATTATTTTTACTTGTTTGAATCATGCATATTACCTAGGTTTGACCTTTTGATTTCCCTTTTGGCTCGGGGAGGTCAATATAGTAAAGTCCATAACTATGCCATATTTGTATGCTTATATTTATGTGATAGATATAGGATGCATACTAATGTATACCAACTATGTATGATGAGACTTAATTAACTAATATCCCTCAAACTAATACTAAGGTATATAAGCCTTCCATTAATTGGAGGAGATCCAGAGTTCTTTATAGTGTGGGTTGTTGACCATAGTCAAGCTCACATTATATCGAATATGTTTGAATCTAATTAAGTGGGTCATTTTAGCTAGCCCATTAGTTTGTTGACCATAGTCAATGCTAATGATTCTAGAGGCAAGATTAGGAAATGCATATATGATATGCATGTATCAAGAGTTGATAATCTAATGATCCAATAGTTGTGTAGAGACACAATTGGTATCGTGATACTTACCTTTCAAAGGTATGGAGTTTGACTTGTTGACCACAGTCAAGGTCAAATTTCAGATCAAGCATTGGATATTGGCCCACTAAGAAAACCATCGAATTTTCTTGGATTATATAGTGAGGGCTATTGATTCGCAATAAAATAGTGGGAGTAAATGGATTAATTAAAGACCTAATTAATACATACATATATATGAACATAATCTCATATGTTTTCTTTTCCACATCTAGGTCATCATCATGAGCACATCAAACATAAATATACGATCAATCTTGGATAACAACTTAGTTAGCAGCAATTATTCTGACTGGATCAGACAAGTGAGAATTGTTCTTAGAGCTGAAAAGATCCATTATGTCTTGGATAAAGATCCACCACCATTTCCATCAGATGATGCCATTGATGAGATCAATGGCACTTATTGAAAATACATGGAGGATAGTGAAGCAGGAGCATGTCTAATGCTGGGTGCTATATCCTTAGAGATTCATAAGAAACATGTGATGATGGATGCTAGAACCATCATTTTGCATATAGAGGAGATTTATTCTTCTCAAGCAAGAACTGAGCAATATGAGATTGCTCAAGCTCTATTTAGTTGCAAAATGGTGGAAGGCACTTCGGCTGCTGCTCATGCATTAAAGATGTATGGGTATATTGAGCCTTTGAGTAGACTTGGCTATGTGATGATAATGATCTATACATAGATTTAATCTTGTACTCATTGGCTCAAAGTTTTGCACTTTTCGTGCTTAACTTCAACATGAATAAGATCCAAGTAACCATTCATGAGTTAATCAATATGCTCAAAATAGCTGATGGATCTTTCAAGAAGGATTCAAAAAGTGTCATGGTTGTCACTTCTGCTAAAGGAAAGAAGCAAAAGAAAAAGAAGATGACCAAGGCATAGCCAAAGCATGGTGGGGTTTCCAAAAAAAAGGTTGCCAAGAAAGAGAATCCTAAAGGAACTTGTTTTCACTGTGGGAAAGTGATGGAGTATGACATGGTATGAACATGGCAATCATGCAGCGGAAAAACAACAAAAATGATCATACATGCCAAACAATTCCATGACAAGAATCGAAACATGCAATTTTAGGGTTTTTAAAACTTACAACTTTGGATGCCTTTTAAAACTTGAGTTTGGTGATGACCAGTAACCGAGATGACTTTATCCACCTTAGATATTGATCACCAATGCCAAGGAACAGCCTTTTATGCCACTCCCTCTATTCTCACACACACAATTGCACCGACGGCTTAAAATGGAGATTGCTAGCTCTCCTTTAAGGTATTGTGTTATAGCTATGGTTTGAAGCTACAAAATTTGATTTTGCACTTCTCTTAGGTTGCTATTACTACCCAAGAACACAAGAGAATGAGGAACAATCCTTTCTCCTTGTGAAAATTGAGCCAAAAGAATTAAGTGAGGGAGAGAGAAGTTCACGCCAAAACCTAAAGAGATTAGGGTTTTCACGCCAAAATGCTTAGTCTCCTTTAGGGTTTTATTTCTTTTTAATATATATCCTTATCTTTTGGCAAGTGGTTGATCTAAATTTTACTATCTTAAGATAATTAATTCAACTTCAATCACTTCCTAAAAATAAGTAATATATATCAATTTAAACTCCTTTGAATTTAAAATTCAAATTTGAAATAAAACACAAGACATTTAATTAAATAAAATCACTTAATATAACTAGTGAGCATGTGCCGAAATTCCTTGATTTCTATCTTGGAATTTCGGCCACTTCATCTATTATTTAAATGATTTAATTTAATTTAAATTCTTTTAGGCTTTAATACTCAATTAACTTAATTAATACAAGATAATTAATTAATTGAAATTAAACCTTGTGGGCTGAATTTTTCTCTCTCATGGACCAAGGTCCAATAGCAATTTTAAAACCATTACACACATTAATTTGACTTTAATTAAAAATCCAAATTAATGCCCAATACTTTATTTAAGTATTTTAAGCCCAATGCTTTGTGTGCGATCCTATAGGTCCATTTAATGTTGGCAATGAATTAATGATTTAATTCAAAGGCTATATATATTCTCTAGCAAGATATTATAGCATTCCAAATTAAATGAAAATGCATATGGCATTTAGTGACCTAATGCAATTTTGCATAGTCCCTTACCCATAAATATCAGAATTAATATAAGGCATGGAACTAGTCATCCTTATATACATTAATTCCTTTCTTGATATTCCAGTGACACTGAACTCTCAAATAAATAATGATTACTCATTATTTCATCTCGGTATGGCCATACACTTCTCAGTTCACTGATCAAGTGGCCGATGATATTTTTCTCTCTTATCGAGAGGGGTAATCCCTTCACTTCTCTCATGCTCTCTAGCATGAATCAATGCATACCCAAGCATACCCGTACTTGTCACTCTGTTACGAGCACGCTAGGTGTATGTCAAAGCACACATTAATTCATAAAGAGTTTCATAGAGATTTTAGGTCTAAGAACTCCGATACAAAACTTGCATATGAGAAACACTTATGACTTGTACCATGTAGTGTTCTCATGAGCGGATCGAATCCAGATACCATGTTCTTTAACATGTATCTATGATCTCTGATTGACACTCTTGTCCTAATGATCCGTAAGACAGAACTCATAATATCAGAGAGAGCATACTAGTCTTAATTCATTGTTATTCCCATAACAATGACTGACTAGGGATATTTAGAATGATGTCTCATTTGTTTCAAGGTCTTACAACCATGTGCCTCACACATGATAACTTAAATTGAAACAACATTCTTGGATAGTTATATCAATTGATATGCACAGGAATACAATGGATAAAACATATGCCTCATTTTATTAATTCAAAGTGTTTTATTACAATGCATTGGGGCTAGGGCTTACACTAATAGAAAGATGGTGATTGGAAGCGTAACTGCAAGGCTTATCTAGGTTCTCTCAAGAAGAAGAAGCAAGCTGATGCTTCTACTTCAGGTATTCATATGATTGAAATAAATACTTATTCTATTGCTTCAAAACAACTTGAGTATTAGATACCGGATGTGGATCTTATTTGTGTAATGATTTACAGGGGCTTAAAAGCAGAAGAAAAGTTGGAAAGGCAGAAATATGTCTACAGTCAGCTACTGGACAAAACATCTCTACAACAGTTATGGGGACTTATCATTTGCCTCTTCCAAGTGGATTAATACTGGAGTTAAATAATTGTTATTATGTTCCAGCATTATCTAAAAGTATTATTTCTTTTAGTTTTTTATTGAACAATTATGACATTTATTTAAAGGACAAATGTTGTTATATTTTTAAGAACAATATATTTTATGCTAAAGCTATCATTGAGAACGGTGTATTTGTTCTTGATTTAATTAAAGAAGTGCATAATGTAGATAACAAGAGAATGAAACAAGATAATCTAAATACATATTTATGGCATTGTCGTTTAGGCCATATAAATGAGACACGTATGACCAAATTACATAAGTCAGGTGATTTGGAATCATTTGATTATGAATCATTTGATAAATGTGAATCTTGTTTGTTAGGAAAAATGACAAAATCTCCCTTTATTGGCAACGGAGAATGAGCTAGAATGGTTTTGGACTTAATACATTAAGATGTATATGATCCAATGACTACACATGCCAGAGGAGGTTAATCCTACTTCATTACTTTCATAGATGATTACTCTAGGTTTGGATATATCTATCTAATGAAATATAAATCAGAAGCATTTGAAAAGTTCAAAGAATTTAAAAATAAAGTAGAGAAGTAACTTGGCATGAGTATTAAGACACTTAGATCAGATCTAGGTGGAGAATACTTAAGCCAAGAATTTCAAGATTATCTTCGAGATAATGGGAGTTTATCTCAATGGACTCCACCATATACATCACAATATAATGGTGTATCTGAAAGGAGAAATTGAACACTATTAGATATTGTCCGATCCATGATGAGTCGAGCAGACTTGCCTAAGTCTTTTTGGATATATGCATTAGAAACTGCTGTTTATGTGTTAAACAAAATTCCTAGTAAATCAGTTGATGTTACTCCATATGAGATATGGAATAACAAGAAACCCACACTTTCTCATATGAAGGTATGGGGTTGTCCTACTTATGTAAAGAGGACAATGTCAGACAAACTAGATGTTAAGTCTGACAAATGTTTATTTGTGGGATATCCTAAAGAAATGTTTGGATATTATTTCTACCATCCCTTAGAACAAAAGGTGTTTGTTTCAAGGCATGCTATCTTCTTAAAAAGAGAGTTTCTCCTATGAGAAAACAGTAGGAGTAAAATTGAACTTGGTGAAGTTCAAGACCTATAAATAGAAGTAGATCAACCGATTGAACCCAAGACTGAATCTTATAATGATGAGATTATAGTGGAACCTAATTATACACAAAATCCTAGAAGAGCTACTAGGATGTGTTCTATCCCTGTGAGATATGAATTTCACATTGATTCAGATAGAGGCATAATTCTAGTAGAGGAAAATGAGCCTACAAGCTATCAAGAAGTTTTGAATAGTTCAGAACATGATTTATAGCTTAAGGCTATACAGTCTGAAATGGACTCCATGTATGTGAACAAAGTATAGACTTTAGCTTAACCACTTGAAGAGATAAAACCCATAGGGTGCAAATGGGTCTTCAAAAAGAAGACCGACATGAAAGCTAATATAGTTACCTATAAAGCTCGCTTAGTAGCAAAAGGCTATCGTCAAAGAAAAGGAATTGACTATGATGAATCCTTTTCCCTTTATAGCGATGCTTAAGTCTATAAGAATACTTTTAGCCATTGTAGCTCTTTATGATTATGAGATTTGGAAAATGAATATGAAGACAACTTTTCTAAATGGAAATTTGACTGAGAATGTGTATAAGACACAACTAGAAGGGTTCACATCAGGAGATGGTAAAAATATATGCAAGCTTCAAAGATCCATTTATGGATTAAAGCAAGCTTCTAGGAGTTGGAACATATGATTCAATGAAGACAATCAAAGGGTCAATGGGAGTGCAATTGTCTTTCTAGTTCTATATGTGGATTATATATTGATCATAGGAAATGACATTTCTCTTCTCCAATATATTAAAATATGATTATCCAAGTATTTCTCCATAAAAGACCTTGGAGAAGCATGACTACAAGAAAATTTAGAAATAGCAACAGAAATTAGCAACTGAATTTGGTTAATTTCCGTTGGTAATCAAAATTAGCAACCGAAAATAACAACGGAAAATTCGGTTGCAATTTTGGCAGTTGGTAAATTTAGCAACTGAAAATATTTTCGTTGGTAATTTAGCAACGGAAATTAGCAACGGACATTTATTCGGTTGCTAAAAATACAAACCGAATATCCGTTGCTATTTTTGGTTGCTAATTTTTATTAGAACCGGAATCTAAATTTCGTTGCTATATCTAACCAACGTACATTTTGGTTAGTTGGTCAACATTACCAACCGAATACATATTCCGTTGCTAAATTTAGCAACGAAATATGATTTCGTTTGGTAAATTTAGCAACCAAATTCTTATTTCGTTGCTAAATTTAGCAATGGAATATTCATTCGGTTGGTAAATTTAGCAACCGAATTCCATTGCTATAAAGACTTACCTAATACAGAGGCAAAATTCTTGATTCAGAAAGTGCAGCAATTACAACCTGGAGAGCTACGTTACGTTTCAGCAGCAATATGTAGTGAATTTTAAGTACTGGGGTTGGGCTAATACTAGCTTACCTATCTTTGTTTATATCAGTAAAGGGACTGATATAACTAATGATTTTGAAAGCTTTATGACCCATTTTGAAGGCTTGACGTTGGTCATAGAAGTAAAAATACAGTGTCCTCCAAAATTGAGCATAGCAAATAAAACTCTTAGTCTCCGCTGACAAATTATCAACACATAAAATTGACTGGTCACTTATATTTATGATAGGCATAGGTTACAGATTAGAAAGGAGAGATCCAAACCAAAAATTAACAACTTTCCGAGCTAGAAATAAAGACACTTCTTTCATAAAAGCACTAAAAGGAAGTAAACTTGGCTCAACTAAAATCTAAGTCAAAAACCTTGAGATGGTATCCAAAATAGAAGATACTTATTGATTTAATTATAATCTTCATCAACGAAAGAAGAATGGTGAGTTACAACATTTATAAATATATATGAACTTGAAAATGGCATAAGTAACATGAATTCTATCATTATAGATGGTGTTACTCATATAGCCATGTCACCAGATATCAGTAGATCTTTAGTTAATATATGACCATAATAATGAGCACCAGAAAACCATGGAATGTAGGTGTAAGTACCAAACTTTCAAGGCTGAAAGTAACTTGATTGAAGAACAAAATTCAATTAATGGGTAACTAAACACAAGCAAAGATTTCAAGGCTAATAAAATCACATTTCAATAGGTATTGTGAAAAAGTAAACTTAAATTAGAAAGTGCAATGCTGCTATGATCTAATAAAAAATAAAATGACGATTATAGTCAAATAAAGAGCTTCAAGATTCAGAATATGGTACCCGCGAAGTAAAGAGCTTATAAATTTAAAATCCATAGCAAATGAAAAAAATGGACAGCAAAGATCCTAAAAACCGTCAATCAGCAACTGAAAATGAAGTAATGTTGCTGAAAATGAGAAAAGTAGACAAACGGAGCATATAATCCATGCTTTCGAATTAATAAATATCAATGGTCAACAAATTCGAAAAAAGGAACTAACGTTGATAGCTGCCAATAAATATAAACTTTCAGGCTGTCAACTACAAACTTGAGATTTTGGGTTGGGTTGTTTTCCTGACAATGCTAGAGGGAGAGACAGAGGGACGGTGGTGTGAGGGAGGAGATGAGTGCTTCGTTAGAGAGAGAGACAGAGGGATGGCGGTGTGAGGGAGGATCTGATTTTGATCTAGGTTTTTTCCGATTTAAAGTTCAAACAAAGGTAAAAGTACTTAAATGCCCCTAATTTAGCAACGGAATCATTATTCCGTTGCTATTTTTGCAACCGAATTAAATTCGGTTGCTATTTAGCAACGGAATCTAAATTCGGTTGCTATTTTAGCAACCAAAATAAAATTCCATTGCTAAATAGGAACCGAATGAAATTCGGTTGCTATTTTTCTTTCAAAGTGAAATTTAGCAATGGAATTGTATTTCCGTTGCTAATTTAGCAACCGAATCATAATTCCGTTGCTATTTAGCAACGGAATACGCTTTCGGTTGCTATTTTTCTTTCAAAGTGAAATTTATCAACGAAATTGTAGTTTCGTTGCTAATTTAGGAACGTAATTTAATTTTCGTTGCTAAATTAGCAACCGAAATATAATTTCGTTGCTATTTAGCAACGGAATACGCTTTCAATTGCTATTTTTCTTTCAAAGTGAAATTTAGCAACAGAATTGTATTTTCGTTGCTATATTAGCAACGAAATATAATTTTCGTTGCTAAATTAGCAATCGAAATATAATTCCGTTGCTATTTAGCAACGAAATATGTTTTTCGTTGCTAAATAGCAACGAAATTATATTTCGGTTGCTAAATTAGCAACGAAAATTGAATTCTGTTGCTATTTTTCGTCCCTACATTTGTTGCCGCCTTAATTAGCAACGTAATAAAAATTCCGTTGCTAATTTTCGTTGCTAAATAATGGCACTAGAAATTCCGTCCAGTTTTAGCAACGGAAGCTAACCAAATATTTTTTCGTTGCTAATTTTATAAAGTTCAACCAATTTTAGCAACGGAAAATATTTTCCGTTGCTAAATAGCAACGAAATAATGTTTCCATTGCTAATTTAGCAACGGAATTAATTCCGTTGCTATTTTTCCGTTGCGGATTTTCTTGTAGTGCATCCTATATTCTAGGAATAAAGATCTATAGAGATAGATCTAATAGGTTGCTAGGTCTTTCTCAAAGTACATATATAGATAAAGTATTGAAGAGGTTCAATATGGATCTCTCTAAGAAAGGGTTTATACCCATGGTGCATGGGAAATACCTTTCTAAGTCTATATGTCCATAGACACTAGAGGATAGAGAGAGCATGAATAGAATACCACATGCATCTGCAATTGGTTCTATCATGTACGCTATGTTATGTACATATCCAGATGTAACATTTGCTTTGAGTGTCACAAGCAGATTCCAATCCAATTTTGGAGAGGAACACTGGGCAGCTGTCAAAAATATCCTTAACTACTTGAGAAGGACTAAGGATATATTCTTGGTATATGGGGAGGGCAGTTTGGAAGTAAATCAATATACTGATGCCAGCTTCCAATCTAACAAAGATGATTATAAATCATAGTCCGGTTTTTTGTTCATAATGGGAGGAGGAGCAGTTAGTTGGAAGAGTTCCAAATAAGAAACAACTGCTGATTCCACGATAGAAGCTGAGTGCATTGCTGCTTTAAAGGCAGCCAAAAAAGTAGTATCGATCAAAAAGTTCATATCTTAACTAGGTGTGGTGCCTAGCATTGTTGATCCAATTCCTTTATATTGTGACAATAATGGAACTGTTGCACAAGCAAAGGAACCACGGTCTCATCAGAGATCCAAGTATATTCTCATATGCTACCATCTCATGAGGGAAATAGTAGTTAGAAATGATGTGAAAATAAAAAGGGTCCTCACAGATGATAATGTGGCAGATCCCTTCGCTAAAGCACTTTCCCAGATTAAGCACGATCACCATATAAATAACATAGATTTAAGACATATAAGTGATTGGCTCTAGTGCAAGTGAGAGATTGTTAGATAGTATGTCCTAGAGCCCATGTAAAAGGGATGTATTTCATATGTATGAGTTTAGATTCTTAACAAAAGGCATAATTCATTTATTAATGCTATGTTTAAATACATGAGTTTGTATATCTTAAATTAATAAATGAAGTCCTAGATATTATAAACACAGTGCAAAGGCAATCATGAAAGTGTTCATGATATGAGATGTCTATTACATGTAAATGTGATAATGTCTAAATATCCCTAGTCATAGAATTAACAAGATAGGATATTATTAATTCGGATAGACTAGCACATGTTATACTTCTTGAATAGTTCAAGCAGTTGTTCTCGTAACTGTGATTATGGAAGATGATCAAAACTAACATGTGGATACTTGTTAGAAGAACAAGTTCATTGAAGACTTGCAAAGAGAATCCTCACATGGATATTAAATCTATGTCAGTGAGGAATCTTTTCATAGCGGTTGTGCAAGTATCCTTAGACTTGAGATTACCAAGGTTATCATAAGTAGCAAGTGATATACTTTGACTCCATAACTGATTACTTCCAACTGGGGGGAACATAGTTAGGAGGTTAGGTATATCATGACCTATTTGAAGATAGTTGAGTAATCGATAAAGGATTCACCATCCCAGATTTATTAAGGAAAGTTATCTCGCATGATTCTATAATTGCCTTGTTTAAAGAATCTTCGGCCAGAGTAATATGCCAAGATGGATAGGGATCCATAAATGACAATTTGGGAATAATGGTTAAATTAATAGAACATATATAATTAGATTTATATGAGTTGATAGAAATCCAAACTCCGAATCTAATTGAGATAAGAATGGTGAAAGTAGTAATTGCACGGTAACTATTTCTATAGAAGGGTATAGTCAAACCACTTGACTTTCTTGACATTTGGATAGTCATGATGCCTAGCTAGAGGCCGCTCATAATTTGTATAATAGTGTATCATAAATATCAATAAGGAATTGATGAAATAATTTAAAGAAGTTTTAATCATATGAGTTTTGAATATAATTCATAATTACATATTATACTGCCAATATGGACAGGAACCCAATAGGTCACACACATATAGAGTAAAGGATAAAATGGTAAAAAGATAATGATAATAATATTTGATATTATTATGGGAGAAGAGAAATGAATAAGAGAATAATTAATTAAAGAGTTTATTTAATTATGATCAAGTAGAGATATTCGCAAAACCTTTTAGAAATATTCTGTAAAATGGACCTAATTGAAATATTGTATTTCATAATTAATGATTATTGGACTATAAGTGTTATAGGGCTGATATAATAATTAATAGATCCATTGAAGAAATATAAAAGGCCTAGAAGAATTAGTTTTGGCACAAAAATGCATCAGATGATGGGTTCCACACCAACTCCAAATAGAAGGCATTAGAGGCCTAATTCTTGGACCAAAATAAATTAAATATATTTCATAAGTGTTATGGAGTCTATATATTTAATTTGGATGGATTAAGAATTTATTTGGATGATTAAATCCAAGAATATGCATAAAGGGCCTAGTTTATGGGTTGTGTGCATAGTCCTTTATGAAAGGACGTAAATTGGATTTAATTGAGCCCAAATAAATTAGTAATATTTCAAGAATCCCAATTAATATTTTTCCATCAATTTTAAAGATCCCAATTACATTATGAAGTTGGATGTTTAACCTAGCTATAAAAATCCAAGATTTGTGATTTCAGGGTTAAGTGAATTTATTAGAAAAGAATTTCTCTACTTTTTCTTAAACCCTAACCACCATCCTCTCTCTTGCTAGCATCAAGGAATTTTGGCCACCTTTGTTTTCCAATAGTTCTTGGTTCATTTGATCCTTCTCTAGTATGGATTACAATTGGAGGTGTTCTATTTTGGATACTGTGGTTTGCGATAACCTGGTGAGAAGGAAAAACAACTGTCCAACAAAAATTAAAGGTGATTTTTCTTATTCTCATTAATATTTATATTGTAAATTCATGGCAAGATCAGATATATTGGTTAAAAATTTTAAATTTCGCTTATACATGTGATATATGTAACCGATTAATTCCCAAGAACAATTCCCAAAATTTAATCAAAAATAAAATACTATGTTGTAAGTCTTTCTACTACATTAATTAGCACAAACTAAAGAGTAAACTATTTTGATCAAGAGACTTTCTTAAAAATAGATAAAAAGTCATTGTGTGGTCACCTCAAATGCAAAAGAAGGATAGTTGACACCATTGCAAAGAATCCTTTAATCTATATGCTTATCTTATCAAGATGTGAATGGACTTTTTTCTGATGCGCCTCTAAGGATGCTGTGTGTTCTCTACTCCTAGGATCATATTTTTCTTTAGCTTCTCCATCTAAGTCTTAATGGATGATAATTGCTCCCTAGCATGCTAAACATTAAGACCTATATTTGACACAGGCTTGTCAGTTTTAGTAACATCGGCTTTAACCTCCACCAATTCCTTATCTAAGGAATCCAACCTCTCATGAACATGCTTTTGAATTATTAGTTTGCTTTCTCCTTATCTCACTAATATTTAAAGCCATAGATTGCATCCCTGATAGCAATATCTGGATTGTAGATGCATCCAAATGAAAATAAGCTAACTATGAAGCAGCTACAGAAGAAGATGGTAAATTTAAATGATGTAGGGTCTTGGGGTGGGGAATTTGCATCCCGTCTCAGTCTCACCCTCCTGCATGAAATACATTCAATCACTTTAGGCTATGGAAGTGGTGGATGAGCATTATCATTAAAAGTATCATATATCTCATCATCACTGCTAGGAGCACTCAACTCATTTGCTTGCCTCAACCTCAATCCATGCTATATAAAAGGATCCTTAATGGCTATATTACACTGCAATACCACTTCCTTATCCAGTAAATATGATGACCCTAAAATTGGTCCCATCCGAAGCTGTGGTATGTAAAGTGCTCCAATAATTACTATAATCAACCCTCCAAATTCGATCTTTTTCTCGAAACTTGAAATAGATTTTTTCATTTGCTTGCATAATCATGGGACAACATTTACCCTTATGCCTCTTTCCGTGGCAAAAAGGAAAAACAAATATGATGTTGTAAGATTGCTGGGGTAAGATATCCTCATAAAAATCAATGAAGTCATAACTTTATGTAAGTACTGGTGTAAGGGTGTGAAAAGCTTCATCAAGTCAATGTTACAAGCATTAAACTGTGTGTTTGGCTTCCCAGCAATGGCCTAATGCTCAGTAGCATTACCCATGATGTTAATCTCACCATCCACTAGTAAGTGTAAATGACGGGCCAAATCTAAAATCGAAAGATAATATGGAGTTTCTCTAACCTTGAATTGAATGGCATCTCTATCTTTCTTTGACAGCTTAGGTGCATATTGAAAGTGCACAAAAATTCCAAAGTAATCTCCAAATATGTGGACCATTCAACCCAAAGAATTCTTCCTAACTAATTTTTTGCAGTAAAATAATAGCTTTATTATAAATACCTAAATCCATTGGTGTCTGCTTACTTATAAATTTGCTCGGAGTGATAAGTATTTTTTGAATAAAGCCCTTTGTGTAGCATTCAACCAATTGGGTGACTAAATACATGTTATTGGCTGGTCTTTATCTTGTGTTCGAGCCATTTTCCCATGAAAAAGCAAAATGAAACAATCAACATCTCAATAAAGTTCAACCCATACCATAATTAAATTAAAAGAATTAAAAATTATGCCACAAATCATAATAGAGAAATTCTACATAGTAAATTCAATACTCTAGCTAAAGAAAAGTAGCAAAATGTAAAGAAAATTGAAGCAACAATATAAATATAAACAATTAAGCATAAAATAATTGCACAACGAAGCATAAAATAATTGGGTGCTATCTAGTGTTCTTAAAGCATAATAAATCACATGTGAAATTTTCCCAATTCATTACCTTAGGATAGCTCCTACAGCATGGTTATTGGCTTCACATATAATTTTATATGGAAATTCTAGTTGGGTGGTTGGATTATAGGTGCAGATATCAAATTCTCCTTCAACTCATCAAATGCATCATTGCAAGCTTGATGAAACTCAAATGCTATATCCTTTTGCAATAACCTACATAATGGTTAGGTGGTTTTGGAAAAATCTTTAATGAAGTGCCTTTAGAAACCTGAATGTCTAAGAAAAGAATGGATTTTTTGCACATTGGCAGAGTAAGGTAAAAAGTAAATAACATCTATTTTAGCTTTGTACACCTTAATTCCTTTCGAAGACATAATATATTCCAAAACTAACACTTGATCTACGATAAAAGTGATATTTTTCAAAATTTAAGATCAAGTTAGACTCTAGACATCTCTTCAATACTTTTACTAAATTAGACAGACATTTATGAAAAGAGTTACCATAAATTATAAAGTCATCAATAAATACCTCTATGATTTTCTCCACATAATCTAAAAATATGCTAATCATACACCTTTGAAAGGTTGCTGGAGCATTGCAAAGTCCAAACGGCATCCTCATATACATAAATATACCAAAAGGGAGAGTGAAGGTCTTAATCTTCTAGTATAATCGGCATATGATAAAAACTTGTATAGCCATCAAGACAACAATAGTAATATTTTCCAGCACGTCTTTCCAATATCTGATCAATAAAAGGAAGTGAAAAATGATATTTTTTAGTTGAAGCATTCAACTTCCTATAATCTATACAAATCCTCGTATTTTGAATTCGGGTGGGTACCAATTCTCCATGTTCATTTTCTACCATGATGATACCCATCTTCTTTGGGATAACTTGGACTAGGATCACCTATTTGTTTTCCAAGATACGGTAAATCACCCCTGTTCTAACATTTTGAATTTTCTTTTTCACCACTTCCATCATTGGTAGGTTCAAATGCTTTTGAGATTGTCTACTCTTATTGAAAAAATAAAATTCTTCACGCCAAAAAGAAAAATCATTTTATTTTTCATTTTATATATTTGATCACATACATCCAGAAATTAATATTTCTCATTTATGAACAATCAAATATGATATTTTAAAGTTCATGAAATAAATAACTCAAAAATAAAAAGAAAAACTATTCCATAGATAATATAGAATTGTAGATTCATGGAAAAACCTTGGCTCTGATACCACGTTAGGAATTAATCGGTTACATACATCACATGTATAAGCGAAATTTAAAATTTTTAACCAATATATCTGATCTTGCCATGAATTTACAATATAAATATTAATGAGAATAAGAAAAATCACCTTTGATTTTTGTTGGACAATTATTTTTCCTTCAATAAGAGAAAATATCCATTTGATGTTTTCCTCTAAATGGATTCTATGCATGTATGTAGATGGATTTAATCCTTTGATATCAGCAATAGTCCATCCAATTGCCTCTTTATGCTCCTTTAAATCTTGAATCAACAACTTTTCTTCCTTTGAGTTTAACTAATTAAAGATAATTACTGGAAGTGTTTTCTCCTCACCTAAATAGGCGTATTTCATGTGGTTAGGAGCAACTTTAGCTCTAAATTAGGTGCTTACAAAATAGATGGCAAAAGCTTTTTATTAGTACTAGGCATTTTGAAATGGTTGGGTTCACTTACCATTGTCTTTAAGGTTGCCAATTCCAACACCATTTCCTATAATTCCTCTTCTAAGTTCAGCTCTTCCTCAAGTGCATCAATTCTATCCATGTGTACATTTTCATCCAATATAACCTGTAGCTTATCATCCCTACTCATTTTAAACATGTTTTGGGTTAAGGGCCCAATGATATCTATCCCTCACCTAAAAGAAACTTCACATGAATATTTTATGCATCATAAACATTAAATTGCATTACTTTACCATCAAATGGCATAGTAAGAGTACATTTATTCACATCAATTTTTGACCTAGCTGTTTAAAGGAAGGGTCTCCTTAGTAAAATATTATATAATCCCAATGCTTTTTCATTATCTTCCATGTCAATTACATATAAATCAGTTGGAAAAACTAGGCCATTAACGAAAACTAAAATATCCTCCAAAAATACCTCAGGATAAACAATTGACCAGTTAGCAAGTTGAATTACTACTCCTATTTCTTCTGAGGGTTCAACATTTAAAGAATAATAAATAAACTTAGGCATAACATTTATAGATACACTTAAATCACACATTGCTCTCTTAATGCTTAAATTACCAATTTTTTAGGAAATAGCAAATATATCTTTATCTTTGCATTTTTGAGGCATTTTTCTTTAAAGTACAGCTGAAACATTCTCGGCCACATAGTTATTTTTTTATACTCAACCAATTTTTTCTTATTAATGCATAGTTATTTTAAAAATTTATCATATATAGGCATTTGTTTAATAGCATCAAGCAATGGAATATTTACATTAACCTTGCAAAAAGTCTTAAAGATATCTTTCTCCTCATTTTCTTTTTTGATTTGGATAATCTTTCAGGAAATGGGGGCTGCATGACTAAAATAAGGGGCTGTTCTAATTTTTTTTCTTTGGGTTGTTCTATTTATTTAATTTTTACATTTTTTTTTTGCTTCTCTTATCATTTTCTAGTTATCCTTCTTGGGCAGTGACTGTTCCAACTATTTTTCACTTCTTAGAATGATTGCACTAACATTTTGCATTGGATTTTCTATGGTTTGTGAAGGGAAATCTTCCTTAAGGCTCTATTCTACTTAAAGACATTATATTTGGCTCATCTGTTTCTCTAAATTTTAGATGGTGGGATCCATTTTCAATGTTTTCTATTGAAGTTGTTTCATGTTAGTTGACAAAGATTGAACAATTTCCTCAAGAGATAAACCTAATTTAGGTAGTGGCCTTAGGTGAAATTATTTCTATAGATTTTGCTATCTTGCACCATAGCTAAAGTTTGGATGGTTACGCCACCCGAAATTATAGGTGTTGGAATAAAGATCATACTTGCTAAGAGGTTATCTAGTAAATCGACCTAGTGTAATCAACTATTCTTGTGCATCATATTGTAGAGTGGGGCATATATTAGTTGAATGTCAAGCATAGGTAGAAATCCCACACACTTGTGCTTGGGAAGGTTTACTTACAACCATATTTTGAACAAAAAGAGCTAGATTATTAAGTTTTTCTTTAATGGAAGAAGATTATACCTCATTTACTCTTCTTAGAGGTTTTTGATATCTCCTAAATTATTTGGAGGTTGCTGCCAATTTGAATCAATTCTCAGGCTTGTGTTGGAGTTTTATTGTTAAGATTTTCCCCACTTATTGCATCAATCATTTTCCTATCCATGCTTAACATTCCCTCACAAAAATACTAAATGAACCTCTCTCAATAATCATGAAGTGATTCTACATCTCTTTGTCATATTCCACTTATTTGTTTTTTGCCTGAAAAAAATTTATCAAAGAACAATCTTACTATATCATTCCATGTGGTCATTGTTCTGGATGGTAAATTTAGCAAACAATCCTTTCTAAATCAGTTGGCAAAAGTGGAAAGGTCCTTTACTTCACTTGTTCCTTTGTAACTCTATGTGGCTTCATTCCAAGGCAAACTATATGGAATTCCTTTAAATATTTGTAAGGCTCTTCATTTTTCAAGTCATAAGAAATAGGTAGTAAGTGAATCAACCCTGATTTTAGCTCAAAAGCAGTGTCTAAGGCTATATATGTGATACATTGGGGTTGTTAGTCTGATGGTGGTGTTGTAACTCTCTCAAAATCTTTTTTGCCATCCTTTTTTATTCTATTTCAATTGAAAGTTCAGTAAAATTAGTCACAACTTTAAATTCCTTTTGTTTAAAAGAAGTTTTAGTTCGGTCTTTTTGTAACCTCATTTCTTTCCTTAATCACCAGGCTATTTTCTCAATTTTAGCATCAAACAAAATTTTTCCTAGAATTTAAGACCTGGTCATCAACAAATTAAATCATGTTAAACTAATCCTTAATTAGGTAAGGGATTATGAATCTAACTTGAGCCAACTATGACTATCCAAAATAAAAAGCTTCACATGCCACTAGAGGACTATGCTTTTAGTGTTAGTGGTTATGCCCTAGGCCATACGTTTGGTTTTTAATGTAATGTCACATTTCATTTTATAAAATTGAATTTTATTCATGTTATTATATTTTTGCATGTTAGAATATAATAATATTTGTAAATAACAATTTAATGTCATTTTGACTATCCCTAGTTATTTATCATTAAGAAATAACGATAAATAAGACTAGTATGAGTTTGACTGATAATCATGGGATGATTATATATGGTGATATAAATCAAACTTGTAGGTACTCATTAGAGAATATAATATTGGATAAACCCGTTATGAGATACTACATGGGTTAATGTAATTAGTAATCTTGTTATAGTTATGTTATTGATCTTTAGACCTAAGATTATCATAGTATCCTACATAAAGAACATTATATTTTAGCATAATCAAACATTATATTTAATCGAATAATAATAAAGGTTATGATTGGACATGATGAGAATCATGTAGAGGATAATGATAATCAAGATGGAATTCGTCCCTCTCTTATGAGAAAGATATCTATTGGGCCCCTCGATAAGCATAACTGAGAAATGCATGGCCGTGCTCAAATGAATTGATGATGAGATCAATTTCATTTGATATTATTAGTCTACTTAGTGATCGAAAAATTATATGTTTGAAATATATAAGTTTGACGTGGACCACGACTTTTGTTCAAACAAGATATCGTGAGACAAAAGGGATTATAACATGTTCTATTAGGTTAAAATTGAATTATCAATATTAATATTATTTGGATAGTCGTAATGTCTTGCTAGAGGCCGCTTATGACTTGTGGGCCCATGATTGGACCGGGGCCCACGGCCAATATAATATGAACCTATTGGGTTGCAAACATAGAATGTGATGAATGGACTAAGGGTTAATTCAGGTATTTCAAATCTTATTTTATGACAAATTAAAATTCAAAATAAATAATAAAATAAAAAAATATTAATTAAGATTAATATTATAATTCATATTTTAAATAAGAAATAAGGTATTTCTTATTTTAATAGGAGATGAAATTATCTCTCTCTTAATTAGGGTTAGGCTACCAATATATACTTATGATATGTAGGGTTTGTAACCCTAAGAAATGCACTAGAAGGTGAGACATCACTTTGAGAGAAAAGAAAAGAGAGAAAAACATTTTCTCTAACCCTAGCCTCCATAGAAGGGAGCTAGCACCCCAGGCAAATCCGTTCGAGTATTTGAGTGTGGATACCAGTAGAGGGTGTTCATTTCTTATGAGGCAACACCTACAAGATGTTTTTTTTGAAGAGGTTAGTAATTGTTACTCTCTCACACAATTGATTCAATTGGATTGTATGGATCCTGGCGGGTTTCCTAATTTCACTGCGGTTAAGTTTTATTTATTTTTATTCGAAACCTAACACTTAGGCCTGAACTAGATTCATAGATCTTAGAAAATTGACATTTAAGATCCCAGATTGATATCTAAAGAGAGAGTAATGATAAGAGAATAGATAGATTTAAAAATACATGATGTTTTTTAAGAAGATGACTTAGGGAAGTCTCAACGGAAGTTTAAGTTCTCTAAGCTGATACAAGGCATATTTCTAAATCTTCATTAGTGGAGATTGACATCGCTAATTATATAAGCAAACACTATCTAAAGCATCTTTTCACAAAGTGGGATATGGATTCCCGACACCACTAAATTTAAAAAAGCTAAAGATAAAACTTTTAAGATAAGATTTACTTTACAGCTCAAAAGATAAACATTTACAAAAGCTACTTTATAAAAGATATTATATTAAAGTTTACTTCATCACTTGTGATTGGGATGGATTAGCTCATAAGAGGGGGATCTATTTGGTTGAATCCACGAAGACTGGCACTAAGTTAATTCTAACAACTAAAATTTTAACATTTAAAACTAAAAAGATAGTTTTTATAATCTAAAAAATAAAAATAATGACTTAAATAAACTAACTAAAGTTGTAGAAAATTAATTAAAACAAAATTCAACGGATGGAAATATTTCAGTTAAAGATATTTGCCTCACAAGTTTTAATTAACTGATCATAGATGAAAAATAATAATTTTAAAATCATAATTGGCCGGTTATAGTCATCGGTTTCGCACTCCAGACTAATATTTCCATATTAATGGATTAATTAAGTAAGACTATAATCAACTCCTAATTAATAAACAACCCTTTAACAAGCAAAAAAATTTAATTTATTGACAACATTACTGTTTAGAAAGACCTGACCTTAGCCAACCAGCCTACAAGTGAGATTGATTTAGACCAAATCATGCACTTGTTTAATATAACAACCTTTTTGAATGATGCTATACTAATTGATACTTGTTATTGATTTCATCAAACAATTATGGATTTGGCTATCTCAATTAGTTATATATTATTTAATTAGATGCACAATGAGCTCTTTTTGCACTCATGACAAATAATAATCGAGCTATGGCTTCCCTAAATCATAGTAAATAACATGAACATTGCAAAAAATAAAAATAAAATTTAAAGCAAAATAATGTCGTAGTATGAAGAATCCTGGCTTTAAAGTAATCTTTAACTTAAATAAAGTGTTGAAATAATCTCACAGTATAAAGAATCCTAGCTTTGAAGTAATCTTTAACTTAAATAAAGTGTTTAGCCATACATGGCCATGGAGAAAAATCAAAAGATAAAATTAAAGACTAAACTAAATCTTCTATTTTAGATCTAAAGTAAAAATGTAGGGGAAGAGAGAGAAATTAAAGTCAATCTTTCTCCTTTACAAAAATGCCTCCAAAATAGGAAAAGTCATTGATTCCTAATCAAACTTGAAAATTGAATTAAAAACATCCAATGTAATTTAAATTTCTTGAAAATATTGCCTTTCACCTCTTAAAATAAAGTCTATTCATCCTTAAAAATAAGCCGGAGCAAAGGTGGCAGCTAGGATAACTCGCACGCAAATTAGTCTTTGTGAAATATTCTGCCTTATCAACATTTTCTTAGCCTTGGGCAAGGCCAAGTTTCACCCTTGCCTTCCTACCTTGGGCAAGGTTAACAGTCAACTTTATCTCTCATTAGTTCTTTACACCAAAATTTCTCATAAATCCAATGCCATTCTAGATTAGCTCCAAATCTATCATAAAAACATAGCTTCTCAAAAATTTGACCCTAAAATTAGCAAAATCAAAAAACAGGTGAAAAGTCCTTAAAATCAGCTAAAAAAATGCAAGATATTAAGCAAAAAACAGTTAAAAAATGCAATTTTGGTAACTTAACAGTTTGTAAGCCATTATTTAAAATTAAATGAATTAATTATTCAAAACTCTTAATTTTTAATCTAATTTATACATTGACTAAAATTCTAATTAAATTATATATTCTTATATAAAATGTACTTCAAATAAATCAAAAATTATTTCTTACATTAGAATTGTGTGCGTGGTGTGTATATTACAAATAAAATTCATTTTTTAAAAATGCCCTTAACGTGTTTCCTAAGGTGCTAAAATACCCTTAGCATCTTTATCAAAATACTAAAATGGCCCTAACACTTTTCTTAAAATATTAAAATGCCCTAACTTTATTTTGGATTAAAAATACACATGGCATTGGCATGTCAATGATGTGGCTTATTTTTCCATGTGTTAATATCACATTAATGCCATTAACTTCGAGTTGATGAAAGCTTAATTCGGGAGCATTTTAACACATTTTTTTCATTAATATTAATAGCATTTTTGTTCTAAAATTAAGTATATGGCATTTTAGTACCTTTTTTCTATTTAAATGTTTAATTTACAACCCTAATATTTGGGTTTTAAAAAATCCCAAATATCATTAATGTTTAAATGACTGGGAAGTGTTAATTAGTAAGCCCAACTCCTAGGTATGCCACTGCCTGACTAAGTTTACCCTGCATGCCTAAGCAGATTGAAAAACCAAATGAAGCATATATCTTCCATCTTAAGTTATATCATCTAGTTATGATGCTCATCAACACAACAATAAGCATTATAAATAGCCCAACATATCTAATGGTAAATATTTTTGGAATAATTTAATAGAATCTCTTTCTAGTTAATTCAATTTTTAGAGTGTTTGCCCCTAACACAACCCAAAAGTCATCAATTTTTTCCTACAAGAAGGTATCTAATGGTACAACCCCCAACTAGGTGAAATAATCTTTGTTATTATAGAGTTATAGTTTGGTGTTTTTGTTAGGAGCCTACAATAGGAAATTCTTTTAGACAATCACAACACTCATATGTCAACGGTAGCAGATGACTCCAATCTATTATCAATAGTGAAAAAATGCCATAAAATGTCATTCCTATCTTTAATGATAGGGGCATTTATGAAAGCCTTAAGATGGTTTATAAAAGGCTTTAAGTAAAAGTTGGAAGGAAAGATCCTTCACTTGGTCAGGAAAGAAAAAAGACCTTAACACTCTATTAGAGACATGAAAGTGGAAAGTAGGAGACATGGAAGTGGAAAGTAGGAGCCATGAAGAAAGAAAAGAAAGACCTTGAGCAAAAGATATTGAGATTGAGAGTTATAAATAAGTAGAGTGGAGTTACAAATTTGGTACTACATTAACAATGCATAAATTACCCTATAAAGATGATCGATTTTTTGTAAGTGTATGAAATCAAGTAATATATAGTTGAATATTTTAGACCTAACTAATCGTACCCAAGGGATTAGTTTCTAAATTGCTATGTGATGTTGGATGTTATTTGAGTGATTGGTGGATAGATGGATTGTTAAAGTTATGAACTACCCAATTAAACTATGGAATTATATAAGATACAAAAATAGAGTAAGTAAAGATTCAAATAGTAACTGAATTAAACTAATAAAAAGAATAATTAAGCAATTAAAATAATAGTACATAAATAAAGTTTTCAAATAATGATAAGATATTGTTAAAGATAAACCATTCTTTCTTTTTGTTCATTTTCTCTATTTTGCTTTTTTTTTCCTTGCCACAAAAAGCTCAAATGTTATCCATCAATATAGTCATTACAGTCCCTACAAGACATTAAAAATAAAGCACTAATCAATGTTCCTCCTTTTCAATTAGTGAGCAAAAAAGTAAAGATAAAATGTATCATGCAGTGACTTTTCGATCACTTTTTTGAATATTCAATAGCGATTAAGAATTTTGGAGCTATCGTTAGATTTCTATTTTCAAGACAAGTTGTAGACACTTGGTCCCGAGGCAACTTTTGATTAGGGTTACCTAATGAGGATACTATTGCTAATTAATATATAAAGAATGAAGGTGCTAGGCTTTCTCCCTGGTTTTATATTTTCAAATGCATTTTATGGCTCTACTATAAGATTTTCGGTGTTTAAAAATATCCTTTTGGGGTTTTACCCTATCCCTCTAATGCAAGGGCAAAAATGCATAATTTTAAAGGTTAAAAAATTATTTAGTGTTTAGTCACTCCTTAACTCACGAGTCAAGGCCGTGACCCAACCTAAAAGATGACAAAATAGGCATTTCTAACCCAAATTTGACCTATTTTAACAAAAATTAAAAAATCCCTTTGACTCGCTCTCCTGACTCCCAAGTCAAGGGGGTGACTCACTTTCTTTTTTGTCTTTCTTGACAACTTATAGTTAGCCATATGGGAAAATTTCCAAATTTTCCTAATTTTTGTCTGAGCATTTATTGCTCATCATGAAGGGATATTCAAAAGCAAAAAAAAAATCATTTAAATATGCTATTTCTCTCTCTTGCTAAACTCATTTTTTGTATCTTGAGATTGAGAATAGTATAAGGAAAAAAGAAGGAGAAGCCATAAAACACAAGGTTTCCTAAGTCTTTGAGAAATAAATACTGAAGGTTCATTCATGAACCCCTAAGTACCTTTAGTCCTATATTTATTTCATTTTTTATAGTAAATATCAATTAAATTTCTTTATTCTTTGATTTTTTCGATTTCTTTGATTTAAGCTTGTAAACTTGTTATTTATTGCCATTTATGTTTATTTCAGTTATCACTCTATGAAAACCCATTAAAATAATGCAAAAATTGAGTAAATAAGTTAATATTCTTCAACCTTGGATTCAAGATTTTGAGTTTTAAATTATTGTTTTGATCTTTATTTTACCATGTAAATCATATTTTTATGCATAAAAATGAGTTTTTTTTTAAATTTTCTAGCTTTATTTTGCTTGGGACTGCATTTTGGGAAGAATTGAGTGATGGCAAGCGATAGTATAGTAGCCTGGAACTCGACTCATGGCCTAACTAGGCTAAGTGATGGCTGTCACTCCTCGGAGTAATGATTTGAGGTTCTATTTTGGCACCTGGTGTGCTTGAGCTTCTCTTTTTCCTACTTACCTGTGACTCACTTCCTTCCTGCTTCTTTTGCTTATGAGTCACCTTTTTTAAAGCTACCTATCACTCATGTATGACTTTCATGATTTCCTTATTTTGGCAATTTTTTTCCTCTCATATTGAATTCATTTTTCTCATCATGGTCTATAATTATCTATTTGTGCTATTCTATTTGCTTCCATGTTTTGCACATTTGTTATTATTATTGATATTACATATATTATATATTCTATGTAAATTATATATTATTATTATTGTTTATGGTAACATAATATATTTATTTGCTTATCTTAATTTATTTTACCCATTATTTATCATCATCATCATTATTATTATCATTATCATCATCATTATTGTTGTTATTATTATTCTTATTGTTAGTATTATAATTATTCTTATAATTATTTTTATTTGTTTATCTTATTATTATTATTATTATTATTATTATTTGTTTATTATTTATCTTGTTTATTTATCGCTTTAGCATACATGTACCTTCGCATGCCATGTGTATTTCGGATGGATCATGCATTTTATTTATAATTTTTATTTTATTTCTATTATTTATCTAATTTATTTGATTTAATAAACTATTCATTACTTTATTTAATAAAACCCACTATTAACTAATGTTATTTTCTATTCTATTAGGAAAATGTGCATACAAATACATATAAAAAATAATAATTTAGATACATTTTGTAGTGCAAAACCTTAGATAAAAATGGAAGTATTATTTATCTTCAAGAGGCACATCTGAATTTCTAGGATCATTCACATTTTTTGTTTGATTTTATCTTGTCTGATGTAAAGTTCTCTTGATTTCAAGGTCAAATGGTGCTAAATGATGTTGTGGGCACATTTTGCTCATACACCAAAATCACCTGAAAAGAATGAATAAATCAAAGATGAACATATAAACCAACAACCAAATATGCAAATAAGCATGCCAATTTATCCCTGATAACGGTGCTAAAAACTTTTTCGCTATTCTCAGCAAGTGCATTGAATCGACAAGTAATAAAGTGAAGTATTTTTAGGATCCTGAGATATCGAACCCAAGGGAGATTGGACTTATTTAAGAATACCTTTTTGATTGGAGTTATGTATTAAAAAATATCCCAATTGTTGCTTGTGTAGATTTTATTTTTTGCAATTTTAACAATTAACATACAAAATAAACACAAAGTAATAATTAAACAAAATAACAAAAACAGAGAATAAAATGGATAAATAACAATGGTGAAAAATGCTGCTTAAGAATCAATCCTTATAGCAATACTTAAAATCATAGATTGAGAAATCACCTTAATTTTTCATAGAAAGAAGGAAACCATACATCTACATCCAACACTCAACCTAAGGATGCCTATAGTCAACATCTAGCCTCCTTTAGCAATAACTAGCCACCAGATTAATCTCAAGCCCAAGCACACTATCCATCCACATATCAAGCTCCACCATATCAACCACCAAGTTTTTAAGCTAGACCTCAACCTACTCATGATAAAAAACCTAACTTAGAGGAGATGATCATTAATTTTATGACCATCCAATCTACATTCATGGCTAGTCAAGATGCTAGGTGGAAATCTCAAGATATTTGGATGAGAAATCAAGATGCCTCCATTAAAAATTTAGAAAATCAAGTAAGGCAACTTGCAAACTCTCTCTCCAACAAATTTCAAGGTACTTTTCCATAAAATGTAGATCGAAATTCAAAGGAAAAAGCAAAAGCAATCACCTTAAGAAGCGAAAAAGAGGTGAAAAAAGTTAAAAATGGTAAGAATTATTCAGAAATAATGGAACCAACAATAGATGTAAGTATTTCTAAACCTGATGTTAATAATGAATTGCCTAGTGTTGTTGAGAAAGGTAAACGTAAGGAAAATCTTATTTTTACTATGCATGATGAGTTTCAATCACCTTTTCCATCTCTCGCTAGGTAAGAAAAGCATAATAAACATTTATCTAGATTTCTAGACATGTTTAAAAATTTTCATTATATATATATATATATATATATATATATATCATTTGTTAAAGCTTTATTACACATGCCTAAATATGTTAAACTTATGAAAGAGTTATGTTCTAATAAGAAAAAGTTAGAGGGTGTAGGAATGGTTTAATTATTTGAAAATTGTAGTGCTATTTTAATGAACAAAATTTCTAAAAAATTAGAGGATACTAGTAGTTTTACATTGCCTTATGAGTCAGGAGGGAATTTTATTGGTCATGCATTATTTGATTTAGGTGTTAATATAAACTTGATGCCTAATTCAATTTGCAAGAAATTAAACTTAGAAGATATTAAGAAGACCTGAATGAAACTATAGTTGGTGGATAGATCCGTGAAGAGATCTAAAGGTATTATTAAGGATTTATTGGTAAAAGTGGGAAATTTTATATTTTTGATTGATTTTGTGGTAATGGATATAGAAGAGGATCGTAAAGCACCATTAATCATAGGAAGACCATTCTTGAACATGACAAAAGCATTGATAAACGTATATGGGCAAACAATCACTTTAAGGTTTAATGAGGAAGAAATGGTTTTTAACATGAATAAGATGATGAAGCACCCCTCTTATAACTTTAAAGAGTCTATTTGCTTTTATGGATAGTGTTCAAGAATGTGTGAAGAAAAAGCAAGAAGAAATTTTGTTAGATGATGAGCTTTAAAGTTTCTTGATACATTCAAAGAATAAGGAAGAATTTGGAAAAAAGGAGCTGATATAAGAATTGGAGAAGGAGCACAATGAGGAAGGAATAAAGGAGGATGAACCGTCCTCTCATAAGGGGAAAAATAATTCTTAACTTAAAATTCTTTCTTCTCATTTAAAATATGTATTTTGGAAGATAATGCAAAACCAGTAATTTTTTCTTCATTGTTAACATGTTTGGAAGAAGAAATACTTATAAAAGTGCTAAAGAAGCATAAAGGTGCTATTGGTTTGGAGACATCAAATTTAAAGGGAATTAGTCCAAGTTACTGTACACATCGAATACCAATAGAAATGGATTTTAAACCGGTGGTACAACCCTAAAGGAGGCTCAATCTAGCTATGCAAGAAGTGGTGAAAAAGGAGGTACTAAAACTACTTGATGCAGGTATGATCTATCCCATTTCTGATAGTAGTTGAATAAGTCCTGTACAATATGTGCCTAAAAAGGGAGGGTGTGACTGTGGTGACTAATGAGAATAATGAACTCATCCCAACACGAAACGTAATATGGTGGAGAGTGTTTAAAGTCTATAAGAGGTTAAATAATACCATTAGAAAAGATCATTTTCCTTTACCTTTCATTAACTAAATGTTAGATAGATTAGCTGGAAATAGATTTTACTACTTTTTAGATGGTTATTCAGGGTATATACAAATTCATATAGCCTTAGAAGACCAAGAAAAGACTACATTCACATGCCCATATTGGACATTTGGCTATAAAAGAATGCCTTTCGGTCTTTATAATGTCCCAGCTACTTTTTAGAGATGTATGATGGCTATATTTCATTATTTTATTGAGAAATTCATGGAGGTTTTCATAGATGATTTTAATTTATATTGTAAGGACCCAAAATAGGTCCTAGCAAAGAGTTAATGAATCAATTAAAATTATGCTATACAAGTGTGCAATTAAAAAAAATTAGTTAAATGGTCTATTGCAATATAATTAAGTATTAGTGGGTCAAATCAATAAAATAAAGGAAGACGGGGTGTAATTAAAGAAAAGAAAGTTATCATAGGGTCAAATTGGGAAGAAATAAACAAATGGGGACACATTTCTAACATGAAAATAGATGCAGGAGAATAAGGGTACTTTGGCTTTCTATTTAAGTGCCAAACCCTTGCATGTTAGAGAGAGAAAAATATTTTTCTACATTCTTGAGAGGGGGAGGATGAAATTTTCAAGGAAACGAAGAAAGAAAATGAGTTTTTTTAATTCTCTCATTCATCTCTCACTAAAAATAAATCATAATCCCTTTTCTTTCCTTTGAAAATCCATTAATCCCTCTCTTCTCTCTTGTGATAAATTCAGAATCTTCACCATTTGAAACACTTTTGAGCTACTGATAGTTATTATGTGAAGATTGTAATGAGGGAACATCAAGAAATGTCATAGCAAGTATAGAGGAAGGAAAAAAAAAGGATAAAGGGGTTTGATACAAGATTTGGGATTTCATGAAAGGTTAGGAATTTTTACTCACCTTGCATGTGGATTTAATTTGTGTAAATGTGGATAAAATATGTAATGGAATGTATCTTGAGTTGATAATATATTTTTAAGGTTGAAATCTAAAAGATTATACCTTGCATGTATTAATTTTTTGAAGATTAAAGAAGTAAAAATCTATTTTGGTTCATTAGGAACTAGCTTCTGTATTTTAAGTATATCTCGAGCTATATATCTTCAATTGACTTGACTCTATTTGGTAATTCCTTCTAAGATTAATACCTAAAATTTTGTAGAAGAAACCTACACTTGATTCTGTCTCTAAGTGCTCTTAAAATTAACTTGAAGTTTGGATTGAACTGCTGCCTAGTGTTAGGAACGGGTTGCAGTATTTTTGCTATAAATTTATGTAGAGAAGTCAAAATCCTTTGAGACAAAATTGTCATTAAAATATACTCATAGGCTCAAAATTTTAGTGAAGGAAAGTTGTTTAAATTCTATACCTATTTTATGCTATTAATTTGTTAATTAGTGATAAAAAAAATTTGAATTGATACATTACAGTGTTGCCTAGGGAACGGTTATAGATTTTAGTAATTTTAGTGTATCTCTTGTTATAGATATTAAATACTATGATTCAAAATTGGGATAAAACTAGACTTATTTATCTACAATTTTTGTGAAGAAAGCATAGTTTGATTCTGTTTCTAAGTATTTCAAAAAGTGACTCGAATTCAAAACTGTTGACAACACTTTTTTAGTGGATAGTTTGCAGTATTTTGTGCATAATTAATCTTTTAGAGATAAAAATGCTATAATTCGAAATTTTGATGAAACTAGACTTATATATCTATAATTTTTATGCAGAAATCATGATTTGGTTGTGTCTCTAAATATGCCAAAAAGTAACCTAAATTTAGGACTATTAACAACATTATTTTCAGGAACAGTTCTCAATGTTTTTGTAATATTTTAAAAAAAAGTAAAAATGATATTGATGTTATTTTTAATGTTCCTAAAACTAGAAACTTAATGAATCATGATTTTATAAGATAATTTTGACCATAAATGTCTTTAGATAGGACAAAAAATAGGTTTCAAAATGAACTTGAAATTTTGTCTCTATGCAGAATTGTTATTTGAGTTTGCCAAGAACCATTTTTAAACATCTCTTGAGTATTTTTGTATTATAGCAGTGCATCAAGGTAACTAAATGTATAAACTATATAATAATATATAAATTCAAAGTATTAGGTATGATTATGTGATGAAGAATGCGTATGGTGATTGCAATTCTAAGGTAAATTATTATTTACCTACTTGAGATAATATGAATATAGCACTATATGAGGATTATATGTTATGCCTATATGTTTGCGTCAAAAGTATAAGTATAATGATAATAAAATGGCAAGTGTTACTGTATAGAAAGAAAATAATGGATAAAGCATGGTTACATGGAAGTATGCTAATTATCAATAATCGAGCAAAGTGCATGATTGCAGTTGTTTAAATTTGATGAGATTGAGTATACATGTATGTACACTAATAAAGGCAAAACTTTTCATTGACTTTTACATGAGCAAAAATTTATGGATTGTTCTATAAAATGTGTTTAAGAATATATAATGGTATTACATAGTTAAATGGGACATGTCATATAACAAATGTAAGAACTATTATACTTATGATTTAGTTGAGATAACATGTACATTGTTGCATATTTTATGAATATGAATTGTTATGCTTAAGCATGAGAGAGCAAAGAGGAATATTCATGTATAAATACTTGAATGTCATATAATATTGTATGTGAAAGAGTTACTTGTTGTAAAGCAAGTTTCAAGTATTTAAAGGTATTAAACACAAGGTGTGCATGATATGATATGATATGAATATATATATATATATATATATATATATATATATATATATATATATATATATATATATATATATATATATTATATATATATATATATATATATATATATATAATATATATATATATATATGTTCGTATGTATGTAAGATACCTAGACATATATAATGATGAAAAAATAAAGCATGGAATAAAGATATTTAATCATGAGCATGATATAATGTTATAGAAAGTTATTTCTTCACATGTATATGATTATGATTATCCTACTCATAGCCTTAAATAGATTTATACTGCTATGTATATATATGTATGATTGAAAAAGGATCGTTCCTTGAACTAATTTCAAGTAGAAAATAACAATACTTAATAATGTGTATGATCACATGTTCAAAGAAAGTATTACATGAAAATGGATATCATTACTTTAGACATCATTATAAATGGATTTTCACATACACATATGTATATGATTGAACAAAGTATAGCAAAGTTTGGAAAATAAAGTAAAGAGATATATTTGCTTGCTTCTAAAGTTTAATTGTGGATAGATAGGCACCTATAGGGATGTTGCAGCTACCGCCGTTGACCCCATTTTGGTCTAAAATATAGTTGATCCCATTTGGATCATGAATGCCCCATTTGGGTTGTTAGCCGACCCCATTTAGGTTCGCTTGATCGGTCTACAGTACATTCAGCCCCGTTTGGGTCTATAATTTTGATATCTTCTGATATCTACCATTTTGATACCTTCAAGTATCCACCATTCCCATTATACACCTTTAGAACTTAAGCATGCCAAAATAAAGTATGAATACATTTCGTTTATTATAGTATGATGATTAAATATGGTATATGGAATACATGATACATATATGAGGCTATATTATAAAGATGAGTACTTGGCAAATTAGAATCACTTAGTAATGTTAGACCAAGAAGTCATGCATATGAACTTGTTTGATATTAATGTGTTATCAATGTTCTAATTGATGAATACATGATCTTCATAGACACATGCTTCTTATAAGATTATATTTATATATATATGTTATCTTTATAAGTAACAATGTATAGCATGTGGAAAATTATGAATGTGAAGTGAAGGAGCATTATGTTGTCTTACGTATGAAATCCTTGTGATGGATTTAATATTTTTCCTACATTTAGAAATGCATGATACATGAAATTGTACTTATAAAATGTGTTGTTTTGCTAAAGTACTGATATTTAAAGGTCTATCACCACAAATACATTATAATTATTGAGTAAATGCGATAAGAGGTAGGTATGACTCACCATACAGTAATATTAGTGAACTATGAACTCATAAATTATGAATTTTATTTATTTGGAGACAAAAATGTAAGTGATATGTATAAGCATGTATGTTGGTGATGTCTTTTAACTGTTATATGGTCTCGTATGATTTTCTTTTAATTACTCATTTAATTGTTTCTATTGGGAAATGATATGCAATATCTTATATGTAATGGTAAATCACTTATAAACTTGTAAGTGGTGAACTGTATATGATTTAGATTTGAGATGGAAGTAAGATAATAATTCAACACATGAGTAATCTGATAAATAATCAAGAAAGATTGGTAAGTCAAGTGATTAGACAAAAATAACATACAGGAATCCAAAGTAAACTTGATATGTAAGACTTTAAGTGTTAAATGAATATTAATAAGAGTAAGACCAATAAGCAGTCGAAATATTATTAGGCAATTTATAATGGTTATAAGGATAACATGTATAATATAGTTCCTAAAGTAAAAATATTATGAACATATTTTAAATGATCGGTTAATGTGCTTAAGTATATAATTGTATGTATTTGCATTTTGACAACCTTTAAAAGAGGTCATCCTCATGTTTTATTTTTCCCACTAAGCTTTATAGCTCAGTATGAGTGTTTCATCCTCATAGATTTTTGAGGTGATATCTGCTGCAAGATAGCCAACTCAAGTCATCGAGAGAGACTATTATAGACTTTTATTTTGGGCTCTTTGTATATAGTAAAGTTTTTGTGATATAGGAGATATTGTATGTAAAGATGTTAATCAGTTGTTGTATTTTGTAAATAAACTTTAATATATATTGTAAAGTTTTAATAGTATAACACTCTTATGTATTAAGTTGGAATATATGTTCTCTGTATAGTTGGTTTATATTTAATTTGCACTATTACACTTGTACAATGAGAATGATAAAGTGATATGTATAGGTTAAAGGATAAGGGTGATATAATTAGTAGTATTAGAGCAAAGGTTTAGTCGTTTCTAGTCCATAAGAATTAAGAAATTGTATTATAAGAAGTTTTAGAGTGTTGGCCAATGCAAATATCTCTATTTTGGTATGATTTCACTTATAGTGGGATGATTTGTTAGAATCTGGAAAAGATATAAGAAAAGTTATAGCTTTAGGGTTTTGAATTCAGTTGTCATCGATGCCATTTTTATACTTTGAGATGAGATAACGGTTTCCAAAGTAAAAAGTTTTCTGGATATGAATCACAGCTTGACTTGAATTTTATGATAATTATTTGAATATAAGATATTGAGAGATGTCAAAAGGAAATGTGAGACTAAAGAAAATAAAAATAAGAGTGCAACATGTAAATAAGGAAAGGAAAAGTGACATATTAGTATGAAGTTAAAAGAAGTTTAAAAGGTTTCATATATATCTCAGAAGAAAAGGTGGGTTATAGTAAGAAGAGACAGATTTATAGAATTAATCATATCGGTATAGACTAGCAAGACTGAGGTTTTAATGAAGCGGGATATCATCAAAGGAGTTTCCAATATTTACCCTCTCCTCTTTGATAATTATCTATATGTATAGAAAGAATCTGGAAAATAGGAATGCATATATGCACTTTGGAATATTAGATAAAATGAAAGTTTTAATGGTAACTTAAATGTATGATAGTATATTTATTGGGTTTTTAATATCAAATTGAACAATGAATGGTATACATATATGGTTAGAAATAAAAATATAGTACAAGTGTATTGATATAGTATATAGATATTATTTCAATATGGTACATGAGAAAAAGTTTATGTATAGTAGATAAAATCTTTCATATGTGAAGTTACTATGAGGAAACTGAGGTTGATTACAATGTTCTATATATCAGTCAGTGATTCTTTAACAGGCATGGGCAGGTGATAAAACATTTCATAGTTGGGATGGGGAAAAACACATCCCTTAAATGAGAATACACATATACATTCTCTTGCATACATGAAAGCATTATTCACTCATAGCATAGCATCATATTACATGTTCAGGCCCCAACTGAAAAAAAAATAGTAATGATATAACAAGTATGATAAGGTTACCCTTATTCAGAGATAGAGTTTGATGAGAAGTGAATCAAGTTGAAGAAAGATTCTAAGGAAGTTAGTTGAGATAGTAATGAATGAAGGTTTATTGTGATTGATATAGAAGTATAAACAACAATACAAAAAATAGTAGTGATGTAGAAGAGTAATGGTTACAAATATGAATTTCGAGGACGAAATTTATTAAGGGAAAAAAATTGTAAGGACCCAAAATAGGCCCTAGCAGAATTCAAGGGCATTATCATGTTATTAATGTCTAATCAAGCTTAATTAGAGAAATTATTATAAGTTAAGACTTTGTGAATTAATGGTCTTATGTGGCAAATAGTTAATAAATCAATTAAAATTTTGGTATACAAGTGTGCAATTAAAAAAATTAATTAAGTGTTCTATTGCAATATAATTAAGTATTAGTGGGTCAAATCAATAAAATAAAGGAAGATTGGGTGTAATTAAAGAAAAGGAAGTTATCATAGGGTCAAATTGGAAAGAAATAAACAAACGGGGACATATTTCTAACATGCAAATAGATGGAGGAGCATAAGGGTACTTTGCCTTTCTATTTAAGTGCCAAATCCTTGCATCTTGGAGAGAGAAAAATATTTTTCTATGTTCTTGAGAGGGGGAGGACGAAATTTGCAAGGAAAAGGAGAAAGAAAATGAGATTTTTAATTCTCTCATTTATGTCTCACTAAAAAGAAACCATAATCCCTTTTCTTTCCCTTGAAAATCCATTAATCCCTATCTGCTCTCTTGTGATAAATTCAGACTCTTCACCATTTGAAACACTCTTGACCTGCTGGAAGTTAGTATGTGAAGATTGTAATGAGGGAACTTCAAGAAATGTCATAGCAAGTATAGAAGAAGGAAAAAAACAAGGATAAAGGGGTTTGATACAAGATTTGGGATTTCATGAAAGGTTAGGGATTTTTACTCATCTTGTATGTGAATTTAATTTGTGTAAATGTGGATAAAATATGTAATGGAATGTATCTTGAGTTGATAATATATTTTTAAGGTTGAAATATAAAAGATTATACCTTGCATGTATTAATTTTTTAAAGATTAAGGAAGTAAAAATTTGTTTTGGTTCATTAGGAACCAGCTTCTGTATTTTAAGTATATCTCAAGCTATAGATCTTAAATTGACTTGATTCTAGTTGTTACTTCCTCCTAAGATTTATACCTAAAATTTTATAGAAGAACCTATACTTGATTTTGCCTCTAAGTGCTCTTAAAATTAACTTGAAATTCGGATTGAACTGCTGCCTAATGTGAGGTACGAGTTATAGTATTTTTGCTATAAATTTATGTAGAGAAGTCAAAATCCTTTAAAATAAATTTGAGGTTAAAATAGACTCATAGGAGCACAATTTTAGTGATGGAAAGTTGTTCAAATTCTGTACCTATTTTATGTTATTAATTTATTAATTGGTGATAAAAAAAAATTAAATTGATACAGTACAGTGCTGCCTAGGGAATGGATATAAATTTTAGTAATTTTAGTGTATCTCTTTTTATAGATATTGAAATACTATGATTTAAAATTGTAATGCAACTAAACTTATTTATCTACAACTTTTGTGAAGAAAGCATAATTTGATTCTATTTTTAAATATATCAAAAAGTGACTCGAACAAATGTTGACAACACTTTTTCAGTGGATAGTTTGCAATATTTTGTGTATAATTAATTTTGTAGAGGTTAAAATGCTATGATTCATAATTCTAATGAAACTAGACTTATGTATTTACAATTTTTATGGAGAAATCATGATTTTTTTATGTCTCTAAATATGTCAAAATATAACCAAAATTCAAGATTGTTGATAACATTATTTTCAGGAACAGTTCTCAATATTTTTGTAATATATAAAAAAAGTAAAAATGATATTGATGTTATTTTTAATGTTCCTAAAACTAGAAACATAATGAATCATGATTTTATAAGATAATTTTGACCATAAATGTCTTTAGATAGGACAAAAAATAGGTTTCAAAATGAACTTGAAATTTTTTCTCTATGCAGAATTGTTATTTGAGTTTGCCAAGAACCATTTTTAAACATCTCTTGAATATTTTTGTATTATAGCAGTGCATAAAGGGAACTAAATGTAAAAATTATATAATAATATATAAATTCAAAGTATTAGGTATGATTATGTGATGAAGAATGTGTATGGTGATTGTAATTCTAAAGTAAATTATTATTTACCTACTTATAGCACCATATGAGGATTACATATTATGCCTATATGTTTGTGTCAAAAGTATAAGTACAATGATAATAAAATGGCAAGTGTTACAGTATGGAAATAAAATAATGGATAAAGCATGGTTACATGGAAGTATGTTAATTATCGATAATCAAGCAAAGTGCATGATTGCAATTGTTTGTATTTGATGAGATTGTGTATACATGTATGTACACTAATAAAGGTATAACTTTTCATTGATTTTACATGAGCAAAAATTTATGGATTGTGCTATAAGATGTGTTTACATGATTATGCACTAAAGATTGGTTATTTTTTTACATGTACAAATTGTATAATATTAGTACAAGCATGATATATGAAATGTTAAAGCTTGATAAATGAAATTTATATAAGAAATATGTGTTTAAGAATATATGATGGTATTACATAGTTAAATGGGACATGTCATATAACAAATGTATGAACTATTATACTTATGACTTAGTTGAGATAACATGTACATGGTTACATATTTTATGAATATGAATTGTTATGCTTAAGCATGAGAGAGCAAAGAGGTATATTCATGTATAAATACTTGAATGTCACATAAGATTGTATGTGATTGAGTTACATATTGTAAAGCAAGTTTCAAGTATTGTGAGGTATTAAACACAGGGTGTGCATGATATGATATGATATGATATATATATAGATACTCGTATGTATGTATGTATGTATGTAAGATACCTAGACGTATATAATGACGAAAAAATAAAGCATGGAATAAAGATATTTAATCATGAGCATGATATAGTGTTATAGAAAGTTATTTCTGCACATCTATATGATTATGATTATCCGTCTCATAGCCTTGAATAGATTTACACTACTATGTATATATATGCATGATTGAAAAGGGATCGTTCCTTGAACTAATTTCAAGTAGAAAATAGCAATACTTAATAATGTGTATGATCACATGTTTATAGAAAGTATTGCATAAACATGGATATGATTACCTTAGACATCATTATACATGGGTCTAAAATTTATTTGATCCTGTTTAAATCATGAACAGCCCCATTTGGGTTGTTAGCCAACCCCATTTGGGTTTGCTTGACCGGTCTACAGTATATTCGGCCTCGTTTGGGCCTATAGTTTCGATATCTTCTGATATCTATCATTTTGATATCTTCGGGTATCCACCGTTCCTATTATCCACCTTTAGAACTTAAGCAGGCCAAAATAAAGTATGAATACATTACAGTTATTACAGTATGATGATTAGATATGGTATATGGAATACATGGTACATATATGAGGTTACATTATAAAGATGAGTACTTGGCAAATTAGAATCACTTAGTCATGTTAAACCAAGAAGTTATGCATATGAACTTGTTTTATATTAATATATTATCAATATTCTAATTGATGAATACATGATCTTCATAGACATATGCTTCTTATAAGATTTTATATATATGTGTGTGTGTGTGTGTGTGTGTGTGTGTGTGTGTGTGTGTGTGTGTGTTATCTTCGTAAGTAACAATGTATAGCATGTGGAAAATTATGAATGTGAAGTGAAGGAGCATTATGTTGTCTTACGTATGAAATCCTTATGATGGATTTAATATTTTTCCTACATTTAGAAATGCATGATACATGAAATTGTACTTATAAAATGTGTTGTTTTGCTAAAGTACTGATATTTAAAGGTATATCACCACAAATACATGATAATTATTTAGTATTGAGTAAATGAGATAAGAGGTAGGTATGACTCACCATACAGTAATATTAATGAACTATGAACTCATAAATTGTGAATTTGATTTATTTAAAAACCGAAATGTAAGAGATATGTATACACATGTATATTGGTGATGTCTTTTAACTGTTGTATGGTCTTGTATGATTTTCTTTTAATTACTCATTTAATTGTTTCTATTGGGAAATGATATGCAATATCTTATATGTAACGGTAAATCACTTATAAACTTGTAAGTGGTGAACTAAATATGATTTAGATTTGAGATGGAAGTAAGATAATAATTCAACACATGAGTAATCTGATAAATAATCAAGAAAGATTGGTAAGTCAAGTGATTAGACAAAAATAACATACAGGAATCCAAAGTAAACTTGATGTGTAAGACTTTAAGTGTTAAATGAACATTAATAAGAGTAAGACCAATAAGCAGTTGAAATATTATTAGGCAATTTATAATGGTTATAAGGATAACATGTATAATATAGTTCCTAAAGTAAAAATATTGTGGACACATTTTAAATGATTGGTTCATGTGCTTAAGTATATAATTGTATGTATTTGCATTTTGACAACCTTTAAAAGAGGCTGTCCTTATGTTTTATTTTTTTCACTAAGCTTTATCGCTTAACACTTGTGCTTCATCCGTGTAGATTTTTAAGGTTATATCTGCTGCATGATGGCCAACTCAAGTCATTGAGAGAGACTATTATAGACTTTTATTTTGGGCTCTTTGTATATATTAATGTTTTTATGGTATAGGAGATTTTGTATGTAAAGATGTTAATCAGTTGTTGCATTTTGTAAAGAGACTTTAATGTATAGTGTAAAGTTTTAATAGTATAGCACTATTATGTATTAAGTTGGAATATATGTTCTCTGTATAGTTGGTTTATGTTTAAGTTGCACTGTTACACTTGTATAATGAGAATGATAAATGGATATGTATAGGTTAAAGGATAAATGTGCTACATATATTATGTTAAAAAACTAACCTTGTCCTCAAGTTGGATAAATGTCACTTTATGGTGAGGGAAGGGATAGTTCTAGAGCATAAAATATCACAAAAAAAAGGAATTGAGGTTGATGAGACAAAAGTAGATGTGATTGAAAGATTACTACCTCCTATGAATGTTAAAGGAATTAAAAGTTTCCTTGGTCATGCCAAATTTTATCGATACTTTATCAAGGATTTTTCCAAAATAGCTAAATCACTTTCTAATTTACTGCTTAAAGATGTTTTATTTAACTTTGATGATGAGTGTTTGCAGGCGTTTAATCAAATGAAGCATATGTTGATTACAACACCTATCATAGCATCATAGAATTGGAGTTTGCCTTTTGAACTTATGTGTGATGCTAGTGACTATGCAGTGGGAGCAATTTTAGGCCAGAGAAAGGAGAAAGGTTTTTACATAATTTATTATACTAGTCACACACTTATAGGCACCTAAATAAATTACACCACCACAGAAAGGGAATTACTAGCAATAATGTTTAATTTTTAAAAATTAAAGCCATATCTCCTTGGTTCTAAAGTAACAGTGTGGTCGGATCACTCGGTGCTTCGGCATCTCTTTGCAAAGAAAGATTCCAAACCAAGGCTCATTAGATGTGTTTTACTCTTATAATAATTTGATGTGAAAATAAAGGATAAAAAAGGACATGAAAACTTTGTGGCTAACCATTTATCCAGATTGGATCATGCTTATCTAAAAAAAAGAGAAAATTTTGACTTATTTCCCGATAAATGTATTTATACTATTTATTCTCGTGAAATTTCAGTTCCTTGGTACGCTAATATTGCCAATTATCTTGCAGGAGGTTACCTTCCAAAAGATTTCACTTGGCAATAAAAGAATAAGCTAAAAGCAGATGCAAAGAACTATTTATGGGATGACCTATATTTGATCAAGATATGTCTGGATCAAGTGTTGAGGAGATTTCTTTTGAAGGAGAAGCAAGTAGATATTATGTGAGTATGTCATAGAGAAGAGGTTGGTGGACATTATTGGCCAAATCATACAGTAGCAAAAATTTTATAGTCAAATTTCTTTTAACCTACTCTTTTCATTGATGTTAAGTCATTTATAGAGTCTTGTGATAGGTGTCAACGCGTAAAAAATATTTTAAAGAGAGATGAGATGCCTATGAATACTATTTTAGAAGTTGAAATGTTTAATGTTTGGGGTATTGACTTTATGGGATCTTTTCCAAACTCATTTGGCTTTGAATATATCCTAGTAGCTGTAGATTACATGAGCAAGTGGGTAGAAGCAGTAACCACTAAGACATGTGGCACTAGAGTTATGCTTGAATTCCTTAGAAGAAATATTTTCACTAGGTTCGAGGCACCAAGAGCTATTATCAGTGATGGAGGCAAGCATTTTTTCAACCATTAATTCAAAACACTACTTAAAAGGTTTGGTGTTAGGCATAAGATTACAACCCCATACCATCCTCAAGTGAATGGGCAAGTAGAAATGTCTAATAGGGAGTTAAAATTCATCTTAGAGAAAATAGTGAACAATGCTAAGAAGGACTAGTCTCATAAGTTGGATGAGGCTTTATGGGCTTATAGAACTACATACAAGACCTAAGTAGGCATGTTCCCATTTCGATTATTTTTTGGTAAAGTATGCCATTTGCCGATCGAACTAGAACACAAAGCATATTGGGCTATAAAAATGCTTAACCTTGATCTGATATATGTAGTACAAAAAATGTTTACAGCTCAATGAATTGGATGAGTTTTGACAATGGTCTTATGATAATGTTGCAAGCTATAAGGAGAAAACAAAGTGTTGGCATGACAAAAGGCTAAATGAAAAGGATTTTTCTCTCGAGATATTGGTCTTGATGTACAATAATCAGTTGAGGTTATTCCCAGGTAAACTAAAATCAAGATGGTTAGGTCCTTATCAAGTGGTCTAGAGCAATGAGTTTGGAGTAATCACCAATAGAAGTCTAAAAGATGATCATGAATATAAAGTTAATGGCCATATGTTAAAACCATACTTTATTGCTCATCACGAGGTTGCTGAGGCAACTTTGATTCTCCTTGATAAGTAAGATGGTTCTAAAAGTCTAGCTATGGACTTTATAAACTTAGAACTAACTTTTTTTATACTTTTTAAATTTTGCTTTATATTAGTAAGTGATTTTCTTTTATTTGTTGTTTTACTTTGTTTTTATTTTAAAGTGTTTTTCTTATTTAGATGTTAGTTTTTTTACTTTGGTTTTTGATTCATGACTTAAAGGGAGAATTGTTTGTCCAACGAGTTTAATGTGATTCAGGTGATTTATGAGTTTACATGATAGTTTGGCATGATCTCAATTGAGTTTGAGTTCAAGAGGATTAAGTGTTTTCATATTAAGTGTTCTTATATTTATAGTATTAAAAATGAATTTGATTAATATGAGTGTATATTTTAATGAGTTTGGTGAAGTTTAAATATGGGTTTTGATGTTTGAAACAAGAAGGAATTAAAGTAATTGGGTTTAACTATCCATTAGGAAGATTGTGCATGGAATATAGGACAAAAAAAATTAAGTTTGGGGAAAGCCAAAGGTCACTTGGCTTAGTGACATTCCTCACTCTCCTGAGTGCTCTAGTACTGATCCTTGTTTCTTTTTCATTTTTACATTTTCTTTGTTTAGAATGCCAACTCTCAGCTGAGTGATATTTCACACTCAGCCAAGTGAGACATGCCTTCCCTACATCATTTCATTTTCCTCTTTCCATTTTCCCTCTTGTGGCCAAACCTAGACACTTGGTCTAGTGCCTTACCTCACTCACCCATGTACCCATTATAAAACTCCACTCTCCCTCATTTATTTCCTCCCTCTCCAACACACTCTTTCTTCCACTCAACCACACACACTTTGCACTCACTCGAGTTCTTATGCTTTAAGATAAATTTCTTTCATCTTAGTTGCTTAAATTACCACAAGTAAGTGTTCTTTCACTCTTTGATTAAGTAATTTACTTAAATTATGCTTATTTTGGTTAGAAATTAGGTTACATTTGGATTGTTCATCTTACAATTAAGCTCCACATATTGTTGTTTTTGCATTCTTATTCCATTGAGCTTGTTGTATACATGTTAAAGGTTCTTGATCTCAATTTTGGTGTAATGGATAGTACGATTTGGTCTTCATCTTGCCTTGGAAAAATGTGCACACTAAGTGTTTGATGAAATACTTGAATGACTGGATTTCATATTTTGGCTTAAAATTTCCTAGCCTATCTCATTATTATTTATTCTAAATCATCATTAACTCATTCTCAAAAGCCATTTGCACTTTGATGTCTATATTAAGATCTTTGCTCGTGTTATTCAAATGACTTATGGTGTTAAAAATGAATATTAAGCTATCTTTTGAAGTTACATTTTAGTATTCATTTGCCACATGTTAATTGGTGTTTAAAACTATTACACTTTTTATAGTGCATTCATTCTTTTCATACTCCAATTGACCTTTGAAATTGCTTGCAATAAGGCATTAGACTGGTGCAACATTGACATTACACTCACTTGTTCACATTGTTATCAAGCTTATACTTTTCATATTATTCACTCCATTGTGTACATTTATTTTGTGTAGTGGCCCCTAAGAAAGCTAGACGTGATAAAGCTTTAAGTACTTCCAGTTCACACATCCCAACATATGTTGATAAGGGCAAGTACTCACTTTACAAATATTTTAGTGCTTGCACATATGTCAAGCCGGTATACCTAAGTAAGCTTTACTTGCATATACCTACAGGCAACCTATGGAGTGAAGTATTGCCATTAATCCAAAACATAGGATGGAAAGATTTTGTGAAGCATCGGCCAAAAGTATACGTAGCTCTTGCAAGAGATTTCCTCTATTCTTTTGAGTGCTACTTTAAAGATGAGGAGGATCTTGGCATTGTCGGCTTCAAGTTAGGAAGGATGGGTTACTTGATGAATTTTTATCAGTTTTTGGAACATTTAGGCTTTTTAGCAGATGCATTTGGTGAATTTCCTAACGCTACTTCATAAGAGAATTGGGAAATAGTTCGAGATCCTATCAATCCATAACCATGGAAGGGAGGAAAGATTAAAGCTCATTCTTTGCGAGATGATGCAGTACAAGTTCTTCATAGATATCTATCTAAGAACATTTTCAATTGCCTTGGTGGCCTCAGTGCAGTGAATGTAACAGAAATTATTCTTTTGTGGTGCATGGTTGAGAGAATTACCATTAATGGTGTGGTGACTATAGTATAAAAAATTAAAGAGTTATAAAAGAAACCTCCCAATGTCAAGGAAATTTCTATTGGATTGATTGCTACTATCTTACCAAAAGTTATGAAACATACAGACTTAGAGAAACCTCTTGATGGTGATATTAAGTGCATAGATTTTGCAAGGCTTAAACGTATGAAGATTTTGGAGCCTAAACCCCATCGCTATTGGACAACTAGAGTTGAATACTTGCGATTGAATGGAATTCAAGTCGATGAACATCAAAATAAGGTAAATGAAGATGAGCCTGATCACTAAGAAGCAGAGCATCGAGAACAACCACAAGCTGCTGAAGCATCTTCACCTCTGATCGTTGCCCGCTTGGATGATGTCAATGTCAGATTAGATAGCATGCAAGGATGAATGGATACTATGCAAGATAGTATTAATGAGCTAAAAAGGAATTTTGAACAATTTATCCATAATTTTTGGCAGCGATATCCACCACCATCCTTTCCACCATAGTAAGCTGATTCACTGAGGACAACAAAGTTTTTGTGAGAGGGGTAGAGTTTACGCTAAGCTCAAATTTTGTTAAGAAAATTTGGGAAGTCGACTTTTTCATGCTCACCTTTAGTTCATGAATTATACCTATATTTGCTTTTATTTATGTTTCTTTTGCTATTTCCACTTTATTAATTTGGCTTTTATCTTTTATGTTCCTTGTTTATAATGTAACTTTAATGACTTGATAACTTAGTTAGTAGTAATAATAGTTCTTTTTGTTTCAAATTTTTAGTTGTGCTAGAAATTTAGTTAGCTCAAAATTATCACTTAGCTTGTACTAAGCTTAGTTTGCCCCAATATATCCTCAAAATATGAACTTTTTGAACTTTAACTTAAAATGTGCATAATTCACAATTTTTATTTATTAGTAGGACAAGCATATTGTTTAATAAAATTTTTAGTCAATTTAATATTCAACTTAACTTATATTTGTTATTTTCCACTTTTTGAACACAAAAGATCAGTTTAAAAAAATAGAGGAAAAAATAGTGCATTGAAATAGTTGAGTAATGAATTTTAGAACACTAGAACCTTCCTCATCACCCTTCAAAGCATAGAAAGAACTCGAAACAACTTAGAAAGTTATCTAGGCAAATTTTGCTTATTAAGCTATATTAAGAATGTTTTCCTATCTTTTTTATATATTTGACCCTTGTTAGCCATTTTTGAGCCTAATGAGGCATGCTTAATGTGTGCCATTTTAATTTTTCTTTTTACACTCATATATTAACCATATAGCTTAAAAATTCTTTATCTTTCCTTCTAGAATTGGCCACTCCAGGATTGAATAGATTAATTTTTGATTTGGTATTGTAAAGGGTGTAGTAAGACATTTTTGGGGTTTTTTACAAGGCTTATGGATGAAGTCAAGTAACAGTGCTGATTTACCTTGTAATTCACTTTTGTAATCTGATAGTGCCTTCAATGGAGCTAGCAATAAAAAATGAGAAAAGAAAAGAAAAGAAAAAGAAAGAGAAAGAGAACTTTGAAATAAAGTTATCATACATGGAAAAATTTTAAGTGTAGGGTTCTTACAAGGAAAAGAAAATTTTGGCTTCTCAGAAAGTGATAGAATTGAGAAGTTATAGAGGAATTTCAGTATTATTTTCCTTTGGATGTTTATGGGATTGAGAAAACAACTATGGTAAAAGGTATAAATTTAGTATATTAAAATGTTGGAGTTTGGTTTATTCAAATATAGAGTGGCTATTCTTTTTCATTATCTTTTGTTCATTCTTTGACAACAAACACCTTAACCTCATTACAACCAATAAAAGAGCTAAATGATTTTAAGTTTTATTTTTGAGCTGTTTATTGGAGATGACCTTCGAATTTTGGTGCTAAAGGAGAGGTCTACGGTGTTTCTAACCATTTGTACACTTAGGTGTACATTCATTCTAAGCTTGATTATGAATTTACATAGGTGTTTTGATTTTTGAAAATGTATAAAATGTTTTGGTCTTGCAAAAATACAAGAAAACTAACTCATATTATCTTGTTTGAATTTATTTTAGTTGAAATTTTGTTGAGTGCTCTTGTTAATTACTAAGCTTAGATTTAAATTGCATAATTCTTTGTTAAAGTTTGATAATTTTGAGAACCATTCAAATACAAATTTATCTTAGTTTTCACTTTAATTTTCTCTTAGTTTTCAAGGAACAAAAGCTTAGAGTTGGAAGTTATTCTTTGGTTTTCTGTAAAGAGTTATCAAGGAAGCTTCTTTACTTTATGTTTTGGAATCTTTTTCTTATCTTTTACTCTTAATACATGATATGACATGTAAAATTATGATTTAGTCCTTACTTTTTACTTAAGTATAAGAATTACACTTTTGATCCCTATTTCACTATATAATAGGGTTCATTTAAAATTTTATCCTTTAATTTAACATTTCATTTGCTAAATTATGATGGTGCTTTCTTTTCTCACTTATTTACACTAGTGCCGCTACTTATCTTTACTTTCACACATAATTTCTTATTTGACATGAAATCTATCTTTTATTCACAAATACATTATTTTTATGGAAAATTACATATTGATCAATTATAATTATTTACTTTAATATCACTAATTGAACCCATTTATGCATCTCATTTACTATTCAATATACAAATTGTAATTTTGATCCTTAATATATTATTTTCTTACCACTTTACATTTTAGTACCAATTCTTTTCATTCTTTACAAATAAGTTCACTTATATTTTCTTTCCACATGAGGAAATAACCTTTATATTTTTATTCATTACACAATTACCGTTTTAATCATTGAATCTATTAATTCTTTTCAATTAATTACAAAATTGTCATTTTTACACCTTATTTATAATTTTGCCACTAGGTCACTCATTTTTGCTCTAAATTCTTTTATTTGGCATAAAAATTATCAATCAGTCCTCTTTTTAAAATTTTCATATCAAATTACATTTTGATCCTCCAAAATTACAAAAGTTTATATTTAGGCTATTTATTCACTATTTTTACCATTTTTACCCTTTCATTCATCACTTTATGATTTTTACCTACTAAACTTATTATTTAGGGAAATTACCATTTTGATCCTAAACTTTTTATTTTCTTTCAATTAGATCCTTTTTCATGCACATTCTTATTTTCACTTCACATTTTTCATTTTTTACTTATTTTTACCATTATGCCCCTAGTACAATCCCGATATAAATTTTAAGATCAGATATACGAGATATGGATCCCATAGGCCCATAGCAATGCAATAAGGGATGAGTCCAAGGGATAATCCACCTCAAATTTGATAAAAAAAAACTATGTGAGATCATTATGATCAGACCATAGCAAAGCTAGTCGTCATAACTTGTACCATGGTATGGGTGTTCCTATGGCTAGCCAATCATATCCTGAACTAGATTTAAACCGTCAGACCACTACTAAGGGCAAAGCTACATACTTATTTCAGAATCACTTTCCACTTTTTGGCATTTCCATTTTCTTTTTCATTTAAGTTCACTTTTCATTCAATTCTTTCATCGCTTTTACACATTTCAACACTTTCACATGCATTTACATTTCAATACACTAGTCACTTAACTTTCTTATCACTTTTGCAAATTTCATGAATTATCTCATCATAATTCATTATTTTCACTTAAATAGACTTATTTATCCCATTTAATTCAGTTATTTGTCATATACCTTTTCATTTTATCTGTTTGCTTTTTGTTTAATACTAATCTCATTAATGATAATTTAGCTCCATTAACTTTACCATTCTACTTCTTTAATATTCGTTTATCTCTATTTTATCAATATTTAACTAATTATTCACTATTATTTCAATTAAATATATTATACTCTAATAGCATCATTCAAAGTATAACATGTTATCAATGTAAATTATACTCAATTAAACTTTAATAATTCTCAATAAATCACTATGTACTCTATTTTCAATTACTATTCTTTTTGTGGCCTTATAACTATTATTTTAACGTAAATTGCCTCCATACTTCAATATATACGGCCTTCTATGAATTTATCTTAAATTTAACACTATAAGAAAATTACAGAATAGTGATAAAATTTAGCGAGCACAAGAAAAATCATTGCTAAATCATTGATATAGCGACAGAATTGCGATGACAAATGAATTTTGTCACAAATGTTGATAGGGATGCAAATGAACATATATTTTGCAACAATTTAGCGAGAATATCAACAATTTGTCACTAATTTTGGTGCCTAAATTTTGGCATAAAATTTAGCGAGAATTTGGCGAGCACAACGGTCAAGCAAACAAATTAGTTTAGCATAGAACAACAAGTCCATGCTAATTAGCAAAAAAAATTTTCCTCACTAATTCAACGATAAAAATTATCCTCACTAATGCTTAATTCACGTGGCATTTAAGGTAATTAGCGAGGAAAATATTCCTCGCTAATTCTTGGTTAGGTTGCATGGTACATGTGAATAGATTAGCGAGAACTTTTGACTCGCTACTTTAGCAAGGACATTAATCCTTTTTAATTCCTAAATCCCATGGCATGTGACATAATTAGCGAGGATACAATTTCTCATCAATTTAGCTAAAACTAAAGTTCTCGCTAATTAGCGAGAAAAATATCCTCGCTAACCTTTAAATAAGGTGGTATATGATAGATGAACCATTTAGCGAGGACTTAATCCTCGCTAATTTTGTGAGAAAAAAATTATCTATCATTAATTTAGCACGAACAAATTCCTCGCTAACGTTTAAATAAGGTGGCATATGATAGATGAACCATTTAGCGAGGACTTAAACCTCGCTAATTTGTTGAGAAAAAAATCCTCACTAATTTAGTGAGGGTAAATCCCTCGCTAAACGTTTAAATAAGGTGACATATGATAGATGAACTATTTAGCGAGGACTTAATCCTAGCTAATTTTGCAAAAAAAAAAATTCCTTACTAATTTAACGAAGATAAATCCCTCGCTAATGTTTAAATAAGGTGGCATTTGATAGATGAACCATTTAGCAAGGATTAAGTCCTCACTAATTTAGCGAGGATAAATCCCTCGCTAAACGTTTAAATAGGCGGCATATAATAGATGAACCATTTAGCGAGGACTTAATCCTTGCTAATTTAGCGAGGATAAATCCCTCGCTAACGTTTAAATAAGTTGACATTTGATAGATGAACCATTTAGCGAGGACTTAATCCTCGTTAATTTTGCGAGAAAAAAATTCTCGCTAATTTAGTGAGGATAAATCCCTCGCTAAATGTTTAAATAAGGCAGCATATGATAGATGAACATTTAGCGAGGACTTAGTCATCGTTAATTTTACGAGAAAAAAATCCTTGCTAATTTAGCGAGGACAAATTTCTTGCTAACGTTTAAATAAGGTGGCATATGATGGATGAACCATTTAGCGAGGACTTAATCCTCACTAATTTTGTGAGAAAAGAATCCTCGCCAATAGGTAATTCAACTTTGATATGAGGTTTAGCATTTAGTGAGAATGTAATCCTCACTAATTTAGCTTGGATTCTATTCCTCGCCAACTTAGTGAGAGTATTCCCTTGCCAATGGTTTATTCATGGTAGGTGTGAGGTTTAACTATTAGCGAGGACATATCCCTCACTAATTTAGCTTCGAATGTAGTCCTCACCAATTTAGCGAGGAAATGTCCCTCGCTAATTTAGCTTGGAATGTAGTCCTCGCCAATTTAGCGAGATATATCCCTCATTTTTTCCTCGCTAATACTTAATTCATGTTGCATTAGCTTGGATTATGGTCCTCGCTAATTTAGGGAGGAAATGGCCCTCGCTATTCCCTCGCCAACATTTAGCTACAAATGAAGTCCTTGCTAATTTTAATAAAGAATCATGCGAGGAAAAATTCCATGCTAATTTTAGCTAGATAATTAACCCTAGCTAATCATCTAAAATGCTAATTTTTATTTTAGAGGGATTAGTAGGCGCCAATTGAATTTTAAAAATTTCAAATTAACCTTTCTCCCCTAAAATTCCCAATCCAAACCAAAAACCCGAAAGCTCTTTTAGTATCATAATCTACATTAGATTTAGGATCCTTCTCTCTTAACAGGTGGAGGTAGATGGAGATGGATCAACAGAAAGAGCAAGTGCATGATCATTAATTTAACTAATTAATAAATATGTGTAAAATATAAAGGGATAATTAAAAATACAATTAACCTTTCCAAAATGTTATAGAGAGAATTTTTTTTTTTTTGCTAATATTTTGAAATGCTTATTTGTATTTAAGGGGTCAATATTTAATTTAATTGTATTTAAGGTATGAAAAAAATTCTTGCTAATTTAGCTATAGCTAAATTCTTACCATTTAAAATTTTTAGTGAGAATATCTTCCACACAAATTAACGAAGGTAATTTTTCCTTGCCAAATAAAAAATTTTGCAAGGAAAGTTTCCATGCTAATTTAGCATGGTAAGATGTGTCACCAATCTCCTAAAATTCTAATTTCATATGAGCGGGATCAATAATGATTTTGGCGGTATCCCAATTTTTAAAGCTTTTTAAACTTAAAACATCATTTCTCCCTCTCTCTCTCTCTCTTTCTCAGTTATTCCTAAATCCCAAAACCATGAAAACTAGAAAAACCTAATTACTAATAATTGTCGATTTTCGATCTACTACTGTTGCTAGTTTTCGATCTACTGCAGTCGTGCAAAGTAGCATGCAAAGCAACACTTGATGCTAAATCTACTAAGAACTTTAAGGAAAAAATTAATGATGAATATCAGGTTAACATGTAAGTCGTAGATGTGCTCCTACCACTAAGCTTACTCTATTATTCTCATCTTTGGTGTTTGTTCTATTTTATGATTGAATTTTTCTTATCTATATTGAAACCTGGGAATAGATTTGTTGGATTCTTGATAATCTTCCAGTTGCTATTCTTAGACAAAAGAGGGATGGTGGTCAATCAACAACTTATGAACATGGATTCCGTTTTGGATTCATAGGAAATTATGCTAGGGTATTTTTTAAAAGGCACTAGCTAGTGTGCATGGTTTTTTGCAATTTTTTATTTTTATTTTTGGTGATTTTATGTTTTGAGAAATACTTATTTAGCAGAGTAAAGAAGAGAAATATTTTATCAACAACCATATGAGCTTTAGAGTTTTGTATCAGAAGAATTTTGAGACGGACTCTACTCGAATTATTGGATTTAAGTTTATTCCAAACAGGTCTGTACTACCTTCCACTTTGCAAACTTCATGGAGGTTGAGGTAGAGATTATGGAGTTAATTACTACTTTGCTCCAAATGCTGAAATCAAAAATGCTATTAGAGGAGAATTAACATTTGAGGACTGGAGCGGACTAGTGTATGCTTCATCAATATGTATAGTGGATCTCAGTTACTTATCAACTGCTTCTATTTATTAAAAATACACATTTAGCTTGCTTGTTCCTTGTTGCATGCTTTCAATCTTTATTCTCCAACTTTTCTTCAATGTCCTATTGAAAATTTATAGTGAATGTGGTATACTTTTCTTTTTTCATCCACTCTGTTTTATCTAATTTGTTGCCTTCTATTTTCATCTGATCTTGTCAACAGTATTAATCATGAATACAAGGAGTGGGATGATAAAAATCCTTAAGTGACAACCTGCAACAAGGATACCAAAAAGTTAATTCAAGGTAGTACCATTCCATAAGAAGTTGACTCTGGCAAGGAAATTGTGTTCACATATGATGTTACCTTCAAGGTACTAGCTTGTGTTGCTTCCCTAAGCTATCTGTCTGCTCATCTCTGTGTGAAGTATGTTCGAATCTTTGTAACTATCTTTCACTAAATTACTCCCTGGTTTATATACATAAAAAACAGTGCAGATTTTAATGATTTTTGTTAATAAATTGATGTTGTCTTTTTACCTAATAAAATAGGTGTAACACTTGGAAAATTTTACTTTAAGACACTTTTTTCTGTTGGCATATTGGCGTTATCCAATCCTTACAGGTAGTGAAATTATTTAAAGTTTATTTCATTAGTTTCTTTTTTCCTTTCATTTTCTTAGCAAACCAAACAATTCATTTACGGGTTTAATTTATTTGTCAATAATGTTTTTGATTGGATTGTTGGGATTGAATGGGAAATTACAACAATATAGGTTCTAATTGATTATGGTGTTTTGAATTGCAAAAATGCTACTTTAGCTAAGGTGTCTGTCCAAAGCTCTCTTGTATCAACGTGATGCAACCAAATGTTACTTGTGAAGATGGGATTCCTTAATTTCTAATATTCAATAATCCTTTCAATACTAGGTTGTGCCATTGGATGTCTACATCAAAAGGGAGGAGCATGAGAAGTAAGGTGGAAAGACGGATGCAAAAAAGTTTGGTAAAAATGTTAAAGAGATGCGGAGAACCAAAAACTTAAAGAAGAAGTTGATGACTGATGACAAGAGGCTCATTTATAACCTCAAGAGAGTATGTTTCTTAGCTTGACTGATAGTTTTTAAGTAGAATGGTTTCATGATTGGCATATAATTTCATAATCCTAATACTTGGTGTCATACAATAGGAATTAGACTACCAATTGTTACTCTAAATTAGCATAGAGCATTAGATTGCAAGGAAGGATGGCATATTAGAATTTAAAGATTTCATGCCTGAGGAATTTATTTTGAGGTTGATTTAAAAATAGGTTGTCTGGATTTTTATCATTGAATGAATCATGGAGGTAGCTTATCTCTATCACATATTGTGCACCTCTTTCTGCATTTGTAATTCTATATTTGTGGTTTCTGATGTGACCTAATTTCCTTACTACTGATTTCTAGATTTTAAACTCAGTTCTTTCCACTGTGTTTTTATGTTTTAACAAAACTACTTCTCCTTTTCTTTTGGATGGTTTTGTTTTGCTATTTTTTTTTGTTGTTTGCTACTTCGTCTCTCCTTCCTGTTAGTTAATGTTAAATATATTAATTTGTTACCTTATCTAATATATTATAGTTTAATTATAATTATCTAAAAAATAATTAAAATTAGAAATATATTATAGTTTTAATTGAATATTAGTCACAATACTGAACTCTAATAGCTAATAGAAAGTATTTTAGTTATACAATAAAATACAAAGCTAACTTTTTTTATAATATTAGCATGTGAACATTGTCACTTACTTCATTTATATTAGTATAATTTATTAATCATTTCTAAACCGAACTAAGGCACAAACTGCCTCCACAGATAGAGTTTTAATCTAGGACCTAAATCCAACTAAACCAATGCTCCAACCTATAACCCAACAATATCATAAACCACAACAATAGATCACCAGCAATGTGAGTCACCCACAAAAATGGCAGTAGTAGTAGCACAAGCACGAATCTTATACTTAAAGTATTTTTGATTTGTGTAGGGAACATAGAAGGAAGCAACAAGAGGAACTTAGATTGCAAGTAGAAGGAGAACAAAGTGTTAAATTGGAGGAAGGTCAAAATTTTCCAATTATGATGGGAGAAGAAAGGAGAACGCTTGGTGATTTTGCAATGCCCAATATTTCGGAGAGTTTTGGAGGAATAGTGGCACCGGCTATTGCTAATAACAATTTCGAGATCAAGCCGACTGTCATTCAAATGGTGCAAAATAACCAATTTGGAGGTTTGCAAGGGGAAGACCCTTATGCTCATATCCTTGCTTTTCTTAATGTGTGTGCTACGTTTAAAATTAATGGAGTGAGTAATGATGCCATTAGACTTAGGTTATTTCCATTTTCTTTGAAAGAAAAGGCCCAAATTTGGCTTGCTAGTATACCTAGTGAGACAATTACTACTTGGGACCAATTAAAACAAGCTTTTCTTCATAAGTATTTTCCACCTCATAAAACGGCAAAATTTTGAAATCAAATATCTACATTTAAACAATTGCCTAATGAAACCATTTATACCTCTTGGGAAAGGTTTAAGGAACTTCAAAGGCAATGTCCTCATCATGGCTTGCCGGATTGGATGATTCCTCAAATCTTTTACAATGGTTTAATGGAGGAAAATAGAAATATTGTTAATGCTGCTTCAGGTGGGAAATGGTTGGAGAAAACTGCTAAGCTGAAACTTTGTTGGAAGAGTTAGCCTCACAAGGCTACATGGGAGAAGAACCCACTATGGCGAAGGCTAAGGGGTTTTTGGAATTGGATTCCATTAATCTTTTGACGGCTAAGGTAGAAGCTTTGACAAAAATGGTAAGTAATTGTCATTCCAATGTTGAAAATGTTAGTCATGTCTGCGAGAAATGTGGTGGACCTCATATGTATGCTAATTGTAGTGAGGGGTCTAGTGAGGATTTAAGTTTTGTTCAAGGGAACTATAACCAAAGGATGGGTCAAAATTCTAATTATTATAACCCACAATGGAGAACCCATCCCGATTTTTCTTGGTCTAACCAAAATGCCCAATTGAACCCTCCTAATAATAACAATCATATGAACAAGTTACCTAACCCTTCACCTTTTCCAAATAAGCTACCTTTTAACTCCCAACAACCTAAATCCCATTTAGAGAATTTAGTGGAGTAATTTGTTAATCATCAAATGACTACTAACAAGCAAAATGAGGAACAATTTAGGCAAATAAATACTAAAGTTGATCAACTTGTCACTCATAATAAGATGCTTGAAAACCAATTGGCTCAACAAGCCACTTTTAGTGTTAAACCTTTAGGCAAGTTACCAAGTCAACCTGAGTTTTTGCCTCATGAATCGGTTCAATCCATTATGTTAAGGAGTGGGAAAAAGATTGAGAGTAATAGTAAAAGTAATGAGGATCTTATTGTGAATGATGATCATGTTGGGGATGTGAGTGAAATGATAATAAGCTTAATGAACCTAAAAAAGATATAACCTCATCTAGGAAAGATGGACCTAAAGTTAATTTGAATGTTTTGCCATTCCCTCAAAGACTCATTAGAAGAAATCTTGATAAGCAATTTGTCAAGTTTTTTAATTATTTAAAGGAAATTACTATAACTATACCCTTTATGGATGCAATTAAAGAAATGCCTTCATGGGCAAAATTTTTAAAAGAAATTGTGAGTCACAAGGAAAAACTTGAAGAATATGGTTATGTTTCTTTGGTAGAAGAATCTAAGGCTATGTATTCTAAATACCCACCTAAGCTAAAGGATCCTGGTTGTTTCACGGTTCCTTGTGTTATAGGTGGTACATATTTTGATAAGGCTCTATGTGATATGGGTGCTTGTGTTAGCCTTATGCCTTATTCCATTTATAAAAAGCTTGATTTAGGCGAATTAAAGCCTACCAATATGTGCTTATTAATGGCGAATAAGTCTATTTCACACCTTATAGGTATATTAGAAAATATTCCAACCAAAGTGGGTAAATTTGTGATTCTTGCTGATTTTGTTGTGTTAGAAATGGATGAAGATCCTGAAATTCCCATTTTGTTTGGTAGGCCTTTCTTAATTACTGCTGGGGCTATTTTTGATATGAAAAATGGTAAAATATCTCTTGAAGTTAATGGTGAAACAATTGAATTTAATGTTTTTGGGATGGTTAAATCTTCACCAATGGAGGTGATAAATAGAATTGATGCTTATGATATTCTTGATGAGTGTATTGATAGTGTTGTGAATGACTGTTTGAGTCAAAACCCTATTGCACTTTATTGTTTAAATGAGAGTTGTGATGAGGTTTTGCAAGTTGCCTCATATCCTTTCCAAGGAAGATTCTCAAAAATTGAGTCTTTGAGAAAGGATGAGGATATGTCATCGAAGATATCTAAGGAGGAAATCAAGCTTGAAGTCAAGCCACTATCAACAAGCTTAAGGTACGAATTTCTAGATGCAAATTTTCAATTGCCATTCATTGTTAATTCATCAATTGCTAAGCATGATGTGGATGCTTTACGTGGTATTTTACTTGCTCATCGAAATGCCATGGGATATTCTATTAATGATTTAAAAGGGATTGCACCTAAAGTTTGCATGCATAGAATTTTGTTGGAGGAGGATTCTAAGCCCTCCATTGAAGGTCAAAGAAGGCTTAATCCAACTCTTAAAGAGGTTGTGAGGAAGGAAATAATTAAATTGCTTGATAATGACATAATTTATTCTATAAGTGATAGCAAGTGGGTGAGCCCAATTCAAGTTGTCCCTAAGAAGGGTGGCTTAACTGTAATTCGTAATGATAATAATGATTTAATTTCTACTAGGACTATCACGGGTTGGCGTATGTGTGTGGACTATAGGAAATTAAATAAGGCTACAAGAAAGGATCATTTTCCTTTACCTTTTATTGATCAAGTTATAGAAAGATTGGTTAATTTTTCTTACTTTTGCTACTTAGATGGGTTGAGTGGTTTCTATCAAATACCAATTCATCCACATGACCAATCTAAGACAACTTTTACATGCCCATATGGAACTTTTGCATTTAGGCGAATACCTTTTGGTTTGTGTAATGCACCAGCTACATTTCAAATATGCATATTTTCTATCTTTAGTGATCTTATTGATCAATGTGTAAAAGTTTTCATGGATGACTTTAGTGTATATGGCACTACTTATGAGGATTGTTTATCTAATCTTTCTAAGGTATTTGATAGATGTATGGAGCATGGTTTGGTTTTGAATTGGGAAAAGTGCCATTTTATGGCTCAAGAGGACATTGTTTTAGGACATTTAGTTTCTAATAGGGGGATTGAAGATGATAGAGCTAAAATTGAAATAATTGCTAATTTGCCTCCTCCTAAAAATGTTAGAGATGTTAGAAGCTTTCTAGGCCATGCTGGTTTTTATAGGAGGTTTATCAAAGATTTTTCTAAGATAGCTAAACCCTTATGCATGTTGCTAGGTAAAGATGTTGATTTTCATTTTGATGAGGCATGTCTTAAATCTTTTGAAACTCTTAAACATGCTCTTATCACTTCACCGGTGTTACAACCACCAAATTGGGATCAACCTTTTGAATTGATGTGTGATGCTAGTAATTATGCGGTAGGGGCTATTTTAGGCCAAAGGATTGATGGGAAGCCTTCTGTTATTTATTATGCTAGCAAGTTACTAGATGATGCCCAAATTAATTACTCAACAACTGAAAAAGAACTCTTGGCTATTGTATATGCTTTTGATAAATTTAGGGCTTATGTTGTAGGGAAAAAAGTTATTATTTATTCTGATCATGCTGCCCTTAAGTACCTTTTGTATAAGAAAGATGCTAAGCCTAGATTGTTAAGATGGATATTAATGTTACAAGAGTTTGATTGGGAAATAAGAGATAAAAAGGGGAAGGAGAATTTAGTTGCGACCATTTATCTAGGTTAACCCAATGTGTTTTGCAAGATAATGATGATGGGATACCTATTGATGAATCTTTTCATGGAGAACATCCTTTTAGTATGGTTTCTAAGGAAGTTCCATGGTTTGCTGATATCGCAAACTATTTAGTAAGTGGTATGCTTCCCTATGGTTTAGATTATAAGCAAAGGAAGAAATTCCTTCATGATGTGAAGTTTTACTATTGGGAAGAGCCTTTATTATATAGGAGATGTGCTGATGGGTTGATTAGGAGGTGTATTCCTCATGAAGAAGATGGTGAAGTATTAGCTCATTATCATTCTTATAATGTAGGGGGTCACTTTGGGGTTTCTAAGACAGCTTCCAAGGTTTTGCAAGCTGGTTTTTGGTGGCCTACTTTGTTTAAGGATGTCAAAGACTTTGTACTTAGTTGTGATAAGTGCCAAAGAATGGGAAATTTGTCTAGAAGGAATGAAATGCCTTTACATGGTATTTTAGAAGTTGAATTGTTTGATGTTTGGGGTATGGACTTTATGGGACCATTTCCTAGTTCTTTAAGGAATCGGTATATATTAGTTATGGTGGATTATGTATCTAAATGGGTGGAAGCAATTCCAACCATTACAAATGATGCCAAGGTGGTTAAGAAGATGCTTAAGAAAGTTATATTTCCTAGATTTGGAACACCTAGGGCCATTATTAGTGATGGTGGGTCTCATTTTTGCAATAAAGTTATAGAGCAATTATTGAGAAAATATAATGTAACTCATAAAATTGCTACACCTTATCAGCCCCAAACTAGTGGACAAGTTGAGATTAGTAATAAAGAGCTTAAGTGGATTTTAGAGAAAACTGTCTCTAGGTCAAGAAAAGATTGGGCACTTAAGTTAGATGATGCTCTTTGGGCATATAGAATGGCTTTTAAAACTCCTATAGGTCTTACACCTTATCAATTGGTTTATGGTAAGTCTTGTCATTTACCGGTTGAGATTGAACATAAAGCTTATTGGGCAACTAGGGTGTTAAATTTTGATATGCAACAAGTTGGTAGGAAGAGATTGCTTCAATTACAAGAGTTAGAGGAGCTTCGTATGAATGCCTATGAAAATGCTAAGATATATAAAGAAAGAACTAAATCATGGCATGATAAACATATATCAAAGAAAGAATTTCAAGTTGGTGACATGGTTTTGTTGTATAATTCTCGACTGAAGCTATTTCTTGGAAAATTAAAATCTAGATGGTCGGGACCTTTCAGAGTTGTTCAAGTTTTTTCTTATGGGGCTGTTGACATTGCTAATGATAGAGGGGAGGTTTTTAAGGTTAATGGACATAGATTGAAGCCTTATTTCATTGGTGATGCATTGGTTCCTACCTATAAATTTTCTTTGTTAAATTTCTCTTTTACACAATCATAATATTTTTGTATATAATTAGCTCTTTTAGTTTGGATTTATTTGTTTTGTGGTTTGTTTTTGGTTAAGTTTTATGTTTTTATAGTTTTCATATTAATTGATTTATTTTTCTTTGTCATTTTAATTTTGGATGAAGTTGTTAAGATTTTGCAAAGAAATATGTCATGTTTACGAGGGCCTCACGACTCATGACTGTCTTCACGAGTATTCCAGTAGCTTTCTTTATTGAGTCATGAGCAGAATCACATGTCGTGAACAGGATCACGTTTTATACAGAAGTAAAAGGCTCACGAGTCGTGAGCAACATACCGACTCGTGATCATGTCTTTATTGTCTCATTATTTTTCTTCTTCACGAGTCATGATGATGGTGCCAACTCGTGAACTACGTTATTACGTGCCATAATTCCCTTTATCTTCACGAGTCGTGATGATGGTGCCGACTCATGAAGAACTGTTCCAAAATTACGAGTCGTGAATTTTAACTCCCTCTTTTTATTTTTATTTCATTTTTATTTCCTTATTTTACTTAAATTTCTTTTAATTAGGAGTATTAGCGGTTTTTAATTGGCTTAACTACCCCTTATTAACTTCCATTTAAGAGAGGGAACGATTATCAATTCAAATTAGGGTTTCTAAACGTCATACTTTTTCATTTTCCCTCTTTCTACTATAAATACTGTGGTAGTTTTCTTTTCAGTTTTCCCTTTCCTTATTCTTTTACTCTTTTCGTAAACTTCTTGCTCTTTCACTGTAACTTCCATTTCTTTTTGTCTTTTTCTTTTCTCTTCTCTGCAACATCTTCTTCTCTTTTCCTTTCCTTGCATTCACGTCACACAAGTGCTATCCCATTATGAGCATTCAACATCTACTTTCCATTTCTCCACTGATTCACGTTACAGCCACATTGCACATTGTTTCCTTTGTTTCATTTATCTTCAATAAACATAGTTAGAACAAAGAACGTTTCAGCATCAAGGGGTCAGCAAGGAGGAGATGAACCACCACTTCAGAGCTTACAGACAGACTTTGGTTCACCATTCCCTCTTTCCTCAATTCATGAAGGTAACAGGTTCCTTGTTTTAAAAGATAGAGCAAAATCTCAATGTAAGTATTTTCCTAACTCTTTGCTTGAAAGTGTGTGGGTGTTCTTGATGAAGTGAATGAGATGTTGTCTGAATGTGGTCTCTTGAGGTTTGTTAATATGCATGAGCAGTTCTACCCTGACTTAGTCTTGGAATTTTACATAAATTTTAAAGAAAATGCTGATAATCCTAGGCTTGTAGACTTTCGTTTGAATGGTGTTGATCATACTCTTACTTATTTCATGATGCATCGTATCTTTGGCTTTAGCCCAAATGCATTATGTACTCCTCCTAAGAGTTATAGGCCTAATGATTTTTGGAACTTTCTTACAGGTTTAACTACACCATATAGGGCTAGAGAGGCTAAATCCATGTTTATATCGGACTTGAAATACTGGATTTTGCATAAGATTCTTGCCTCTATTGTTTTCAACAAGCCTGAATTTAATCGAGTTTCAAGTTATGAACTTTTCTTGATGTGGTGTGTGCATAACCGTAAGTCTATATGTTTGTCTTATTGGATTTTCAAATAATTATTGAATTGTGTTAATCGTCCAGAATCCCCTATTACACATGGACATGTTATTGCTACTATTGCTAGGGGCATTGATATTGATTTGCATATTTATGATGGTGTACTTCCATGCATATATTTTTCTAAGCATTTGTTTGTAAGAGGAGAAGTCACTAACAATTCCTTTCAATACATACCACCTATATATCGTTCTTGTTGGAAGGAACTTCCTGGTACTTCTACTCCACAGGTGGCTAATATGGAAAGTACTTCGGACGAGTCAAGACCAATGGAGCAAGGGCCTAGTGATGATCCTATGGAGGGTAGACCTAGTCCTTCACATGTTTTCACACCAACTACTGGATCTTCTTCGAATATCACCACTTCCATGTTCAATCAATTGTTACACAATCAATCCGCCATCCAAAGTCAATTGGCTTCATTGGAACAAACCACAAGTCAATTGGTTCATAGTCAACGCCGCCTTGAACACAAGGTGGATGCTTTCATTGCCCAATCGGGCTATGTGATTGTTTCGCCTCCACCTTCACCATGAATTTGAGGGGAGTTTTCTTTCCTCTCTGCTTTTGTTTATTTTTGATTTTCTTTTTGTTTGTGTGTTTGTTTTGTTTCTCCACATTGAGGACAATGTGTGTTTTAAGTGTGGGGGAGCACTTGTGTGTGCTGTTGTTTGTCTTTTTCTTTACGTAGACTAACTTTTATAGTGAGTTTTATTATAAGTATTGCTCATATTGTATGAAATATAGGTTGTTATGAAGATTCATTTACTTTTTATACTCATTTGATTAGTTTTTCAAGTTTTTGGCATGTGTTTTATGTTTTTAAGTTATCTCTTTTTACTTCTTTCAACATTTTAGGTTATTTAGTCTCTTCATTAACTATGCTATAAGGTTAGAATATGCTCATTTAGCTTAAGATTTTAGGATTTTAGTTGCTACATGGAAACTATAGCCATAATACTTACCTTTAGGCCTTTCAATAATGGATGAGAACTAGTAAAAAAAAGAAAAGAAAGAAAGTAAGAAAAATAATGAAAATAATAAATACAATAAAGCAAGATGCATACTCAAAAGTTTAATCAAGTATGGGATGGAGCGTAAAACGCACCCATTACTACATTCTCTTGTTATTCATGGGATAAAGTTTAAAAGTATACCCATGCAAAAGAAAAAGAAAAAGATGAAAAACATAGTCTAAAAAGGCCATGAGATGGGTTTAACGGTATGTGTGCTTTTTAATTGTCCAAAAAGGCAACTGTAGTCTTAGGATCTTAGGCTTTATGATCACTATTCTCTCTTGAGCATGGTTAGTCTCGAGACTTTATATTCTTAATGTTGAATTTAGTAAATTTAGGTGACTTGATAATCTAAGATGCATGTTTTAAGTCTTGATGTACTAATATTTTGAGTATTAAGGTGTTTGACTTCATATCAATCTTATTTTAAGTCAAAATTGAGCAATACATTATAATTTAACTTACTTGTTTTTACTTGGAATTAGATTTTCTCACTTTTCTCTTGCTTAGGGATAAGCAAGGTTTAAGTGTGGGGGAATTTGATGTCATGTAAAATGTCTACCATTTTATATGTGTTTTTCTCTTATTTATATAGTTAAGTATGCAATATTATATGTATTATTATGTGTTTATGTCCAATTTATGTGTTTATGTTTGTTTTTAGGTTAAAATTGGTAAAGTGTGAAGAAAATGAAGAAGATGGTGGAAATTCGAAGGAGAAGATCACGAGTCGTGAAGGAGATCACGACTCGGACAAGAGATCACGACTAGGCATCCATTTCACGAATAAGGCAGGATGGAGATCACGACTAGGCAACAGATTCACGAGTAGTGAGGAGGCTCACGACTCGTAATGGGGCATGACTTCAGAAGAACTCAAGGAAATCACGACTCGTGAGGAGGCTCACGAGTCGGACAAAGGTGCTGCTTCGCAAACAATGTGTCTTCTGCACCTGATTTTTCAGCCAAACAATATGTCCTTTCAAAAGCAATCTTCCGTGACTTGTCAAGGGACATATCTGTAGAGAAGATACATATAAATATATGGGAGAACAACACTTGGAGAGGAGGAGAAAAATTAAAGAATTCTTTGACTGTTTACTTAAGAACATTTTTTAGTTGCTTTTGGATTTTTCTTTTTACTTAGTTTTAAAGGATGACAAAAGAACAAAGCCAAAGGAATAAGAGATTTATCAGAAGGTTTAAATAGAAAGTAAACCCTGGGGAGTGATGTTTTCTTGTCTCTTATTTCATCTTTATTGTAATCTTATTTATGGCTAAGTTCTTTTGATACATTATAACTATTTAATTTAAGTTGTTATTCATCTACTTATCTTTGTCTATTGAATGTTTATTTTATTTATGTATGAAGTATGATTTAAGTTTGTTTAAGTGCTTTGATTTACTTAGTATGCTTGATCACCATATTAAGTATGTTAGTCATTTAATTCACAATGAGAGTTGGGATTCTTTGATGGAAAGTTAAATGAATTTACTTAAAGCATTGAATTCACTTAGAGATAAGGAATTCACTTTAAGGGGTTAAAGAATTGGCGTAGAACTTCATGGTTTTTATTTATCTCTATAATGACATGAGAATGCTTATAGACTCTAAGTAAGAACAATCTTTATTGACAATGAGAATTGTTTTAAAGAATCTTGGCTAAATTCTCCATTCATACGATTGTTAATTAATTCAAAGATGAACTTGTTTTATTTGGTTATAATGTATGTTCATCCCATCTTTTAAGTAATCTATTATCCAAAATTAACTTAATATATTTTAATTAGTTTAGAATTTACATTAATTGCATGATTTTAATTGAAATTGTTACCTATCCATTTACTTGTTGTTACGTCAATATAAAACTTACCCCGTTCCCTTTGGAACGATACCCTACTCATACTATACGCAGTCTAGTGAGACTAAAGGTTCAATTAAATCCCCCATCAATAACTTATGCTCTTTCCCGATATACTTATTTTCAAACTCCTTCTGGAAAAAAGTCCCAAGTTAACTGGTCAACCAACATGTGCTTCCTCATTGAATTCCACCATATAAAGGTTGAACCCTGCAATAATGCTATAGCTCCTTCAAACATCTCTTAGGGAGGACTATGTTTCACTTCAAATAATCTTTTAATCTTGAAAAGCCATTCTTCTTCTTGCACTAGAATTAATAGGTCCCGTCCAATCTTTTTAATCAGTCTAAAATTGGCTTCTTTTTTGGTGAAGCAAGCGGTTGTGGTTGCACTTATGCTTGCACCTGAGCCCGTTGTGTTTGTTTTGCTTATATCTTTTGTTGAATATAGTCTGACATCAAATTTAAAAAAACTGGTTGTGGTTATAGAGGTGGAACAATAGATGGGGAAGCCTGTGATGATGGCACGTCATCCCGTTTTGCACCAACTAAGGCTCCACTCTCAACATCGCCTTCTTGATGGCTTTAATCAGAAGCCATAATTCACTATAAAACAAAAAGAGCAAGCATGCTTTAATCTCACAATATCAACACTTATCATAAGGCATGTATATGCATTCAATATAGTCATTCAATCTCATTCTAATCTTAGGACCGCCTAAACCATGCTCTAATACCATAAAATGTAACACCCTTAACCCTTCTTAATATACGTACATTGCCGGCTATACTGGACATGGTAACCATTAGTGATACATTATCAATAGCTTGGATTTCCGATTAAATCACAAAAGTTGTTTTTTTCAATTCCATTTAAAATTTAATTGCATATTACTTGACTTATAATTGACCAATTCATTAGTTATCCAGTAAACATTTTGACATTATAACAGCTAAAAATTCTACCTACCCTCATGCAACTAAACAACTTTTCACAACCCCTTAGGGGCACACTAATTTATATCCATCAAAAAAATACTCATATTTCATGCCAACAATCTCAATCAATCCCATTGCATAAATATACATATTTCTGTACTGGAAAATCTAAATTGTACACCGTCTTTATCCATACATCTTCATACATATTTATACATATATATGCCCAAAAAGATACATACAAAATATTTTACAACCAAAATTATCTGATGGCCTATTCCAAAATATCTTCAGTATGCTTGCTCCACAAAATTCTATTTGAAACCTACCAGCAGTCAAATAAAACTATATGCTAAGCATTTATATGCTCAGTGCTAAATGCATATCCAAAAATTTCCCATTCAATAGCAAATCATTCAAGCACACACATAATCATATATTTGACTATGACTTAATTACATTTAATCAATAAAATCTCATGCTCACATACATATGCATATTTTCTATTTTTATTTTCCTTGCCATTTATTATTTATTATTAAAATGGTATTTTATTTCATTTATTTATTATCAGTATTATTTTTTTCATAATTCCTACATAGTCATCTCATACCTATAATAATTCATTTTTCATCATTTTTTTCATTCTATCTCTTTTTATTAATCTTACCCCTAGAGTCAACCCGTAGAAATCTCTGAACCGGATACAAGGATATGGACTCGAAGGCCCAACATGTGGGTGACACAACAGGATCACAAAGTACGAACATGACATATATTGTAACTTGTGAACATGTGACATAGGGTAGACCATTATTAGCCTACCAAAACGAGTCATCATGACTCGGACCGCAGTAAATATGCCTCTATGGCTAGACAACTGTATCATGTACAAGATTTCATTATCGAAAAATAAGGGCAAAATTTAATATTTTATTTTTAGTATCTATTTCTATAATTAATTTTACCTAATATATTACAATAAGTTATTTTATGACTTAATTCCTCATTAACATATAAAATCATATATTTTTCATATCATACATAATATCATGCTCACATGAACATGTTACATATCATTATAAAAAAATTCTAAATAAATTAATATACACATAATTATGCTTGTACATACTTTTTATTATTTCATTTCATTAAAGTACCAAAATCTCACCTTAATTATCCCTTCTTCTAGTTTCGGCCAAACTTAGGGAAACAAATAACTTATTGTTTTCTCCTCTTTTAACTATTAATTTAACTTTATTTCATGCCAAATTAATTACACATGGACTTAATTTAACCTTGTAATCACAATTGAACCTTTGTATACCTAAAGTAAATTTCGGCCACCACACCAAAATTCCATTCCATGTCTTTTTTTTCCTAATTAATTTATTTTATCATTAATTAAGCCTTGTAAACCTATCTATAGGATTTAATCATACTACACATGCATGATTCATATAAACAACTTATAAACCTAATCAAATTTCATAACAAATAAATGGAAAAAGGTTGGATTTATACCTTTATTAACCTTGAATTTGCCCTTGGCTCCTCAAATCTCTTTCCCTTTTCCTTTATCTTTAGAAACACCTTTACCTTCTTTATTCTCTACACAAAGCCAGATTTTTCACTTATTAAAACCCTCATTTACTTGCTTTTTTACACCAATATAACATCAAAATAAACATCTACATACCTTAATTAACTTAATTGACCCTTTAAATTAAATTAAAAACTCTAATTTTACTTAACTAGTTTTTACCCTTCCAACTTCAATTCTTGAATTCTATCACTTGTCTACTTCAATTGAAGATTAGAAGCTATTATGATGAAGAAGAGGGGCTGAAATCTTATTTAGGAGCCTTGACTTAGTGGGTTTAATGGAGAAATTTGAAAAAAAATTAAATGAAGAGGGAGAGAGGGAGTATTCGGCCAGCTCAAGGAAGAAAGAGGTGAAAGGTTGAAGAAGCTTTTGCCCATCTCTAATTTTTTTCCAGCCACTTATAAGCATCTTGTTGGGTTGGGCTTGGTCCAACCAAGTTAATCTAATCCAATTAACCTAATTCTCCCATTTTAGTGCTTTTAGGTTACCCTAAGTTCTATCTCCAATTTTTAAAGCTCAATTATTGATAATAATAATTCCACCATACTTAGAATATTTAAATTAACTTACATAAAAATTTTTCAGCACAATCGGAGTTCATTTTGGATCCTATTTGGCCAAAATCGATCCAATTAACAAATTTTCTATAACTTCTTTATCACTCTTAACACTGTTCTGGTACGTAATAGGCCGAAAATTTTTTTTCCAAACTATATTCCTTATATTTCATCATCATACTTTTATTATTTTGATAATGATTTGTCGATGACCTATAACTTTCCAATTTACTATGCATTTAATAAAATTTCTGCAATATAATGGTTGTACATAGTACTAGCCTCCTGAAATGCAAACAATTTCACATAGCCTCTCAGAGGCACAATAATAAGTAATAACACACATATCCATCATTTCCATCTCACACATATATCCAAAATATAATTCTACTAATATAACTTTTGTTTACCATTTACATAACCAAATGTAATTTTATATACATGCCATGTCATTATAACAAAAACTCCTAAAAGAAATCTTATAACTTGTATTCTCGCTCTGGCTTCTGATTACCTGCACGCAGTAAAACTATGCACTAAGTACTCAACATGCTCAGTGGTGACTAGTAATCGATATATTTCCTAAAATTATCATCATTATTCATAAACAATATCTTATACAAAGAAAACATTTATAAAATCATCTAATTATTAAAACATCAATTTTAATTTTTTCTATAATATTATTTATTTTAATCGCGTAATTACAAGTTTGCCCTTATTAAGCTTATTTTTTTATCTTTGAACTAATAATTGAGGCATTTTACATTATTATGTACTTATTTTGGCATTTTTGTGCAAAATTATATTTCGGTCCTTGTTGACTATAAAATTTACTTTTTAGGCAATTTAACTATTATCTGACTATTTTATCCTTATTTAAGCAATTCTTACTTAACTTGCTTAAATTCTACACTTTTGGGGAAAATTACTATTTTCCCCTAAACTTTCTTTTTCTTTCACTTTAGTCCTTTTTCACTCTTTTTTGTCACTTTTCATTATCTTTTCACATTTTTATCAATTTACTTCCATTATAACCCTAGTACAGATCCGACAAAAAATCTCAGACCAGATACACGGAACATGGATTCCATGGGCTCCACTAAAAGAGAAATGACTTCCAATGAACCATTCCCATAACACTGCACTTTTCACTTTCACTTTACACTTAAGTTATGGAGATCAAAGATCCTACCTATAACAAAGTAAGTCGCCATGACTTGCACCGCGATAAAGGGTGTTCCTATGGCTAGACAACTATATCTAAAACTATTTTTTACTGCTTGACTAATTCTAAGGGTACAACAATAATTACTTTATTAATTTTTTTAATTTTCTAAAAATTCATCGGTTGCCTTTTTATTTCTTTTTCGTTAATTATGAATCAATTTCATATTAATTCACTCTTTTAGACATTCTTATGCAATTATACATTACTACTTCAATATTTTCCTATATACATATTCACATTTATTCTTCAATAAAATGTTAATAATTTCAATAAATTTCAATAAAATTTATTTATGCATTATTTATTATTTACTATAATTTTCCACTAAAATCATCAATTATTTCATAATATTTCATAACTTTCACTATACACATAAATGTTACATAGGCTTAAAAATTTTAAAATAAATTTCAAATATTCAATAAAAATTTATGGACACAAATTATCATTTCTATAATTAATTTAGGCTAACATATATTAATTTCATGCAAAATTTCCATCATTTTCCTTTAGTAAGTATTTTGGCCACCACATTAAACCCTCCTAAAAATTTTATTTCTTCCTTTCTAGCTTTCATTTCATCTCTTATAAGGTTCAATTTTATTTACCCTAAATAAATTTCATCATTTAATAACTTTAAAATTTTTTACCCTAATTACATAAAGGAATTAAATTTATAAACTTAGAAAATGTAAAGATTTGCTAGCCACTTATAATTTTCACTTGATTTAGGAAGCCTAAGTCTATTTTCCTTGCTTTTATCCCTTGAGAATCCTTCTTCTTCTTCCACAACTACCATGGCCGGCCACAAAACCTTAGTTTTCTTTTTTTTTTCTCAAATACAAAATCCAAGCTCATAATCATGCTCTACACCTAAAAATTTATGGAAAAACACTAAAAAACAAATTTAAATCAATAAAATTCTCAAGTTCAATCTTACCCCTTTTCTTTCTCAACTTGATTTCTCCACTTTCCTTGCTCAAATCAATCAATAAAAGCTATTTTGGTTATCTAGAAAGATGAAACTTCAACTCTTATGATGGGATTTACTAAAGATTTAGAGTGAATATGAAGCAAATTAGAGAGAGGGATGAAGGGAGAATGGTTCGGCCAAGGAGAGGAGAGGAGAAAGCTGGTGAATTCTAGAATATTTCTCCAAATTTTTGGCTCTTTATATACCTCTCAATGGGCCCAAAATTGGGCTTGATCAATAGGCTTAGCCCAATTTATTTCTAAGGCCCATTTTAGACCTTACAAAGCCCAATTTAATTTCCTATATTTCTAACCTTTAAATCACTCCAAAAATAATTCCATCACTCTTATCACATAAAAAATAGCTAGTACGCAAATTTTTGGCTCAATCGGAGTTCGTTATCGGTCTGATTCAAACTTATTAGTCCGATTCGATAACTGCTGGTATCACCGAAAAAATTAATTCTCATCACTAAAATATTCTACATAAAAATTCATGTAAACATACAAAATCTGATAATTTTTGGAGTTCATTTGCTATTTTTAATAATTTATGCAAAATCAAGTCACATTTCCTATTACGAAAATTGACTTGTTACTTTTTTTCGTATTTTTGATTTTTTGAAGTCCATTTGACCTCAATTTCACTTCAAATTTGAACATCGAACTCACTATGACCAATACTTTTCGATGGTTCAATAAAATATTTTTGACTTTTGGATGTCTTTTCGAGTCCGAAAAGTACTATTCACCATCGGGAAGTGCTGTTCACAGCTGATCCGGTGTTGTGGCCATTACATTTTCGATGTTATCGTAAAATTAATTTTTTCTACCAAATGATTCTATACCTCATTTAGAACTCAATTGTAAATTTTGGTAATTTTTGAAGCTCATCTACTATTTTTAAAAGTTCAGTCAAATCTAATGTCAACCTAGTTACTATTTAAACCAAATTGTGACTTTTTTGGTATTTTTAACTTTTTGAGATTTATTTGACTTCAATTTGATTTCAAATTTCATCCTTGGACTCACTATGATTAGTATTTTTCGATGATTAAATAAAATATTTTCTCATTTTCGGACATATTTTATACCTTACAGTACTATTCACAGTCAAAAAATACTATTCACAACTATCTGAACTGTCTGACCATTACAATACCCTATTCATCCAACCCTATCTCATCTTCCTATTCTTATTTTCTTTTCATTTTAATCACTTAAATCACCAAACATCCTCCAAACATATCTATAACATTAATCTCAATTAAACATAACATATATACACAATTTTATAACATACATAAACCATATATCCTCACAAAATTCATGAAAATTAAGGGATATTGTATCCACTTACCTCATAACTTTAATTTTCACTCCTTAATCTTCATTTCTTTTACTTTAAGCCATAAAATAACCTCCTCCTCATAAGATCCCAAAGTGACCAACATACACATCAAGAAAACATCGACAAAATGCTTCCTTAATTAAATTAAATCACATAATCATAATCTTTAATCTCAAATCAACCCATAAAATCATTCAAATCAAATTATAGAATCCAGTGTCACTTACCTTAATTTTGGTTTATAACCTTATTTATCAATTTTTTTTCACTTTTTCCACTTGAAATAGAGTTTAAAGGCTGCCATAAGTGGAAAGAGGCGCTAAACTTTGCTTGGAAAGCTTTATTTGGTGGAAACCATAGAAGAAAAATGAAGAAAATCCATGGAGTTTCTTAGGAATGAAACTCAAGGCAAGGAGGAAGAAGAATAGAGAAAAATCTACTGAATGTTTATCTCAAATTCAGATATTTTCACCTTATGTAGGCCCCTCAAATGGGCCAAACCATGTTCCAACCAATTGGACTAACCCAAAAGCCCACTATGCAATCCGAAATTATTTCTCTCACTTCACAAGCTCAATTTGTCCCAAAAAGGATTCCATAATTCTTAAAATATTCAAATTAGCTTACATAAAAATTTTCAACTCAATCAAAATCTATTTTCAATCTGGTTCACTCAAATTGGTCCGATTAGCAAATTTTCTGTGTTACCGTAAAATTACTTTTTCACCATCAAATAATTCTAAATACTAATTAGAATCTAATTGAAACTTTCTATAATTTTTAAAAATATTTTGTTACCTTTAAAGTCTCGATCAAATCCACTGTCAACCGATTACTATTTATACTGAAATCACTATTTTTCTCTTATTTTATGAGTTCAAACCTTCCTAAAAATACTTCCATAATTTTCAAAATATATTCATTAGGATCAATTAATATTTTTGAGTTAATCAGAAACTATTTTTCTTTCTGGTTCACTTTTACCAATCCTCCTAATTTTCAAATTCTTTGAAAAAGTAATTTCTCATTATCATATAATTCTACTTATCAATACGAGTGTGTCCATATTTTTAAATTATTTTTCTGAGGTCCGTAGCATATTTTATAGTTTAGTCAAATTAGATCAAACAAGTCATATTCTAAATTTGGAAGCGACTTAACTTCCTAACGCCTTTTTGAGGCTCAAACGACCTCCGTTTGATCCTAAATTTGAACCACAGGCTCATGCTGACATGCTCTTTTAAATGATCAAATAAAATATTTTTCGACTCTGAAAGGTACTATTCATCCAATGTCACTATTCACCATCGAAAAATACCATTCCCAACTAATCTGGTATTTGGGCCATTACAATTCTCCCCTACTAAGAGAATTTTTCCTTGAAATTTCCTTCCATACCACAATTACCATCACTATTATACGTCCACTTTAGGGTTATCCAATTTACTAACCCACAATAAATTTCCTGCTAACTTTTACATCTTATGGCCCTTGCGATTTAATAAACTTAAGCTATTCTTATATCCTCTCATATACTTATATTCACTCTTATCATCAATACCTATTTATGGCATGATACATATCATTATATCCTTAATACATTTGCTCTGATCTTAGGACTAGCTAAACATTTGCTTTGATATCAATAAAATTGTAACACTCTTATAATACTGTACTATACACATGGTGACTTATTAACTCAGATGACACATCAGAGCTACAATCACCCAGTACACTAAACCAGACAGTTCGATAATTTTTTTTCAAACATCATCAACATTAAGCATTATAATAATCAAATAGTTCATATACAAAACAAATTATATTTTGCACTTATACAAATTTATAACCATACATTCTTATTCCTCATGACAACATACATGCCATGCCTAAACTTCCATCATCCACCATATATGTCTGTAAAACTTTGATGAATCTTTCCATCTTTGAAATCTACGCGCAGTCACAATACTATGCACTAAGCATTAACAATGCCCAGTGGTAGGATACATATCCCAAACTTTTCTGTCCTAATCACATGCAGGTATACACAATCTTATTCATTTCCCATATTATACTATCATTAATTCTCTTAATGTCATTACCTCGATTATCCATCAACTATTAGAATCGGCTATTACTATGCTTACACTTTTATTCATTAGCATTTAAGTGCTAGGATCTTATTTAGCAATACTATGACTTCACTTTTCTGATCAATTTTTCTGTCATTTCTTTTCATTGCTACTTTGATCCATCTATAGTTTGCTAACCCCTTTAATTAATTTTTTAACATTATAGTAGCATTACTAACTAATTTAATGCCATTATTCTTATCATTAATACTAACATCAATAACCTATGCATTAACATTATTTATAACATTTTCAAACTTATTGTACTTATTGATTATATTCTAATTCAGCTTACAGGCTAAACTTCCTTTAATCTTATCAGGACTAATTTCCAATTAAGACCTCCTTAAAATCCATTAATTTACAATTTACCCTTTACTAGCCACACCTTACTATTTTTATCATTTCTTAAACAATATGCAATATACTTTTAATTACATTGATAGACCCAACTATTTCTAAATTTTCATTTTTATCATTTTCTTACTATTATTAATGGCAAATTACAATGTGATCCTTAAAGTTGTTCATTTGCCAATTTACCTTATATTTCCACTATTCACTCTAATAGCTCATTTTTCTTATCTTTTACTCTTAATGCATGCTATGACACGTAAAATTACGATTTGATCCTTACTTTTTACTTAAGTGTAAGAATTATGTTGTTTGTCCCTATTTCACTATATAATAGGGTTCATTTACAATTTTATCCTTCAATTTAACATTTAATTTGCTAAATTAAGATGGTGTTCTCTTTTATCACTTATTTACAATAATGCCACTACTTATTTTTACTTTCACACTTAATTATTTCTTATTTGACATGAAATCTATCTTTTATTCACAAATATATTATTTTTATGGCAAATTATTTATTGATCCCTCCAATTATAATTAATTACGTTAATATCACTAATTGAACTCATTTATGCACTTTATTTACTATTCATTATACAAATTATAATTTTGATCCTTAACATGTTATTTTCTTACCACTTTACATTTTAGTACCAATTCTTTATGTTCTTTACAAATAAGTTCACTTATATTTTCTTTCCACTTGAGGAAATAACCTTCATATTTTTATTCATTACACAATTACCATTTTAATCATTGAATCTATTAATTCATTTCAATTAATTACAAAATTATCATTTTTACATTTTATTTACAATTTTACCACAAGTTCATTCATTTTCATTTTAAATTCTTTATTTCGCATACAAATTATCAATCGGTCCTCTTTTTAATATTTTCATGTCAAATTACATTTTGATCCTCTAAAATTACAAAAGCTCATTTTTAGGCTATTCATTCACTATTTTTACCCTTTCATTCATTATTTTATCATTTTTATCCACTAAACTCATTATTTAGGGAAATTACTATTTTGATCTTAAACTTTTCATTTTCTTTCAATTAGGTTCTTTTTCAAGTACATTCTTATTTTCACTTCACTTTTTGCACTTTTAAATTATTTTTAACATTATATCCTTGGTACAATCCCGATATAAATCTTCAAAATAGATATATGAGACATGGATCCTACAGGCCCATAGCAATGCAATAAAGGATGATCCCTAAGGACTAATCCACCTCATATCAGATCAGAATAGAATAGTCAGAATAAAAACTATGAAAGATCATTACAATCCTACCATAGCAAAGCAAGTTGTCATGACTTGCATCGCGGTATGGGTATCTCTATGGCTAGCCAATCATATCTTGAACTAGATTTAAATCGTCAGACCACTACTAACGGCAAAGTTACTTAATTCAGAATCACTTTTCGATTTTTGACATTTCCATTTGCTTTTTTATTTCAGTACACTTTTCATTCAATTCTTTCATCATTTTTACACATTTCAACACTTTCACTTGCATTTATACTTCAATACACTAGTCATTTGACTTTCTTATCACTTTTGCAAATTTCAAGAATTATCCCATCATAATTCATTATTTCACTTAAATAGACTTATTTATCCCACTTAATTCCGTTATTTGTCATATACCTTTTCATTTTATCTTTTTTCTTTTTGTTTAAATCTAATATCGTTAATGGTAATTTAGCTTCATTAGCTTTACCATTCTACTACTTTAATATCTATTTATCTCTATTTTATCAATACTTAACTAATTCTTCACTATTATTTCAATTTAATATATTATACTATAATGGCTTTATTTAAAGTATAGTATGCTATCAATATAAATTATACTCAATTAAACTTTAATAATTCTCAATAAATTACTATGCACTCTATTTTCAATTAATATTCTTTTTGTGGTTTTATAACTATTAGATTAACATATATTACCTCCATACTTCAATTCATTCGGCTTTCTTTGAATTTTTATTAAATTTATATTTTTCTTTCTTTATCCAATATTCCACTATTCTTTATTCAATCAATTATTCAAATTAAATTATACACTAACATATCTACATGCTTGTATACCCTTATATATTAAAGTATACTATATTAATTCTAGTCTATTATTTGGCCAGGACTAGAATTCTTCACTCTAAATCAATGCTTTCCTCCTTTATCATTAATTCCATTATTTAATACACTAATTAACTTATTTTCTACATTTAACTTGCAATAAACATTTGGATATCCTTTAATAAATTACATTATAAATCTTATATTTTACATTACTACTCTCATTTACATTAAAATCTTATCCAAACATATTATACCATATAATTTCCATTATGTACATAGTACAAGCATAACTTAATTAATTTAATAAATTTTTCTTATTATACCCTATTCGGCCATCCCTATCTCATCTTTTTATTATTATTTTATTTTCATATTAATCACTTAAATCACCATTTCTAACCTCCTCTAACATATATATAACATTAATCTCAATTAAACATGACATATATACATAATTTCATAACATACATAACCATATATCCTCATAAAATTTATGAAAATTAAGGAATATTGGATCCACTTACCTCATAAGCTTAATTTCCACTCCTTAATCTTCGTTTCCTTTACTTTAAGCTATAAAACAACCTCCTTCTCATAAGATCCCAAAGTGGCCAACATATACATCAAAAAATTATCCATCAAAATGCTTCCTTAATTCAATTAAATCACATAATCATAATCTTTAACCTTAGATCTACCTATAAAATCAATTAAAAAAAATTATGGAACCTAATTTCACTTACCTCACTTTTAGTCCATAACCTTTTTTATCTAGCTTTTTTTTCCATTTTTTCCACTCGAAATAGAGTCTAAAGGCTGCCATATATGGAAAGAGGGGAAAAACTTTGACTGGGAAGCTTGATTTGGTGGAAACCATGGAAGAAAAATGAAGAAAATCCATAAAGTTTCTTAGAAATAAAAATCAGAGCAAGGCAAAAGAAGAAAAAAGAAAAATTTGTTGAATATTTATCTCAAATTTAGATATTTTCACCTTATATAGGCCCCTTAAATGGGCCAAAAAATGGTCCAACCAATTGGGCTAACCTAATATCCCACTATGCAATTCAAAATTATTTCTCTCACTTCACAAGCTCAATTTCTCCCAAAAGGAATTCCATAATTCTTAAAATATTTAAATTAGCTTATATAAAAATTTTTAACTCAATCAGAGTCTATTTTCAATTTGGTTCACTTAAACTAATCCGATTAGCAAATTTTTGATATTACCGTAAAATTACTTTTTCATCATAAAAAATTATAAATACAAATTAGAGCCCAACTGAAAATTTATATAATTTTTAAAAATTATTTGCTATTTTTAAAGTCTCAATCAAATCCGCGGTCAATTGATTACTATTTAAATCGAAATTATTATTTTTCTCTTACTTTCAAAGTTCAAACCTTCCTAAAAATACTTCCATAATTTTCAAAATATATTTTTAGGTTTCATGAATATTTTTGAGTTAAGTAAGAACTATTTTTTGATCTGATTCACTTTTACCAGTCCGATAACAAAATTTTCAAAGTCATCGAAAAATTAATTTTTCATTACCATATAATTCTACTCATCAATACGAGTGTATCCATATTTTCAAATTATTCTTCTGAGATCTGTAGCATATTTTATGGTCCAATCAGATTAAGTCAAACTAGTCATATTCCATATTTGAAAGTGACTTAACTTTTTAATGCCTTTTCAAGAACCAAACGACCTCCGTTTGATCCCAAATTTGAATTATAGGCTCCTACTGAAATATTCTTTTCAATGATTAAAAAAATTATTTTTCGACTTTGAGAGGTACTATTCACTTCGATGTCACTATTCATCATCGAAAATACTATTTTCAACTAACTCGATAGTTACGCCATTCCATAGCTCCCTTGGGTATGATATTCAAGATCTTTATCTTATTTTTCTATATTACAAGCCGATCTAGTACACTTTCTAGACTCCGATCACTAGGACTTATTAGACCAGAACTACTTTTCTCACCCTACTTTTTAGTTAGTTATTTATTTTGCTTGCTTGTTTTTACTTTTAGGTTTTTATTTTTTACTTATGTTTTTACTAATTATGTGGTGATTTATTTAAGAATTGATTTTTGTATGAATAAGATTAGAAATAAGTGCGTTAATGTGCATGAAAGTGGTTGTAAAACTTGAAAAATTTACAAAATTTTGGTGCAAATGGCAAAGACCAAATCGTCTCAGCTATGTGCAATGTGCATTTTAGTTATAGAATGGTCTACACGGTAGAGATGGATCTGTCTCCACTGTGTGCTATGTGCAATCTCGATATAGAAGGGTGCACACGGTAATGATTGATTTATCTCTGCCATATGCCATGCTTAATGTCAATTCAAATAAGTGTCACATGACAAATACCAAATGGTCACCACCATGTGCAATGAACTTGTCATTGCAAAATTCCATTTTCTATCCATCTTTTGGCATTCCATTCTATTTTCTCCTCTTCTCATATGCATTTTTAATACAAGCACTCTTTTTTTTTTTGCATGTGCATCAATTTTGGCATGATGAGCATGAAGCTACCTCCATTAGCTATTTTTGTATTTTATTTTTTAGTAATTTTATATTTTGTGTTAAGTTTGTATTTTATTTTATTTTATTATTGCTTCAATTTTAATTTACGATTTATGTTATTATTTAGTTATTTATAGTTTAATTTTCAGTTGTCTTTTGATTTTATTTTAGTTGTGATGTTTATTTTTATTTGTTATTGTTATTACATACTTTTGGAACTTTGTTAGTTTACCCTCATAGTTGTTCCCGTTGTGAACACACCTAGAATTAGAAAGCCTTATTTATATTAGCTGGAATAGCAAAATAGTGGTTAGTTGTTGAATGAATTTTTTTTATTGGTTAGTTTTAATTAGATTAATACCAGTAGGTTTCCTAATAAATGTGCACTTTCGGCATGATTTGAAAAATAATAAAAATCAGTGCATGAAGATGATTAGGTATGAATTCTAGAGAACTAAAACCTTCCTCATCACCTTAGAAGCATGTAAACAACTCAAAAATGAGATTAGAAATTACTTAGGCAATATTTTTCTTGATCAATTTTGAAAAGATCTTTAGACCAAACTTTGCTATATAATATCCCTTGCAAGCCCTTTTGAGCCTATTTGAGCATGCTAAGTATGTACTAATTTTATGTTTGTTGATTACACTTGCATTTTGATCCCTTAAGCCTAAAAAGCTCTTGTCTTACCCTTTTTGAATTGGCCATTCTAGAAGTAGGTGAGATAAGTTTTTCTTGAAAAATGTTAGTGGGTAAAGGTTTGTGCTTCAATTGTTAGATTCGAGAGTTGCGGATACATTGCCAATATCAAGTGAGATTGAGAAAATTTTCAAAATGTAGTTTCTCTTTAAGAAGAATCTTTATGAGTCCCTACTTATCAATTATACAATTGATTACTCCAGCTATTCTTATAAAAATAGATAAAAGAGCTAGCAATCTTGGTTTCATCTAAGTGTGGAGTACTCTATATGTAAAGGAGAAGGATTCTAAGCTCTTTAAACATTAATTGAGGCAAAATCTTAGTATCAAATGTAGAGAGAATTCTTCTTTTTTTATGTTGTTTCCTTGAAAATGTTCTACATTTTGGATTTTTAAAGTTTAGCAATGATGATGAGTGAATAAGGGTAGAGTTAAAGTATTATTTTTAGGAGAAAAGTGGTGAGCTAAGTTAGAAATGGTGATTCTAAATTATGTATCTTAATCATTTTCTTCATAGCTATACCTTAGCCGCATTATAACCTTTTAAGTCCTTAGGATCTTATCTTGTTGAGAGTTATGTGTGAAGATGACCTTTGGGTTATGGTGCTAAAGAAGAAGGCTGCAGCATCTCTTAAGTTTCAAAAGTGAAATTGCATGTGCAAAAGGTTATAAGTCCTTAGGATCTTATCTTGTTGAGAGTTATGTGTGAAGATGACCTTTAGGTTTTAATGCTAAAGAAGAAGGCTGCAGCATCTCTTAAGTTTCAAAAGTGAAATCGCATGTGCAAGCTTTTACACATGAATTTTTTTTTAATTGTCAGATTAGGCTGTAATTTTTGTTTTAAAAGTTATTTTAAATTGTTTTGGCTTAGCACGCACATACAAGGAGATTAGCTAGTATGGTCTAGTAGAATCGTTTCGATTTAGGATTTCATTTAGTGACTTCTATTAAAGTATTGTTCTAACTTTTCTAAATTTGTGTTTTCTTTCTTGGAGTTTGAGTATACAGGAATGTGGTTTGTTCATTTACTCAAGGACGAGGAAAAGCTAAATGTGTGATATTTGATAACTCTAAATTTTGCATTTATTTTAAATATATTTTTTATTATATTTATGTCTCATTTTGTGTGTTTTCTATATTTGGTGTGCTAAATCTCTTTATTTATGCCAAATTTGATTATTTATAGAATATACTATTTTGGTGTGCTTAATAGTGAAATTTTATGTTTTTACAGAAATTGGACCTTGCACATGGCAAATACAAAATGGTCTCTGTCATGTGCCATGCAAAATTACTAAAACACACCATTTCACTAATGCATACGGTAGATGCAAAATTGCCTCCACCTTGTGCCAAGAAAATTTTATAGAGCTTTCGTCTAGAAGCATGTGCACGGTAGAGACCAAATAGTCTCCGCTGTGTGCCTCTGCTGATGCTATAAAAGTTGAGTTTAGTTTAGCTAAAAGGGATAGCAGCTATTTTAGTTTTAGGGTTTTTCTTCATTCATAATTTAGGTTCTTTGTTTTCTTTTCCTTTGTAATTTCTTTGTTTCAGTTTATTTTAGTTTAAATTTTTAGATTAGATTTAGATTAAATTTTTAGATTAGATTTAGATTACTTTACTTTAGTTGTAGTTTTAGTGTTTATTTTGCTAAAGAGTAGGTGAAAAAGGCTTGGATTTAGATTGGAGCTTTATCACTACAATTGGTTTCTGGGTTTCTTCTTTCCTCGAGCTTCATCACTACAATGGGCTTCTAGGTTTCTTCTTTCCTATCTTTCTTTACTTTATTTATGCTTAGTTTGTAGTTTTATTGCTAAAGCATCTATGAATCCCTATATCTATGTAAAGTGTTGAACCTATTTTTTAATTATATATGCTTGAATGTTCTGTTATTCATTGTGATTCTCTATTTATCTATTTTATTGAACAGTTGATCATTTTATTTCATTTGAATGAATGGTTATAATGTTTGTGTGGAATGGGTATTGTCATGCTCTGTTCTTATGTTTTTTACATTTAGAGTCCTTGATGATTTTGGAATAAAGATCTTGAACTCTCTTTATAGATTGAATTTGATTCAGAAATAGTTAAAGAATTGATGGGTAATGGATTTGTTGACTTCTAAATAGGAAGCTAATTCATATCTAGGTTTTAGGACATGTGCTTATGCTAGCTATTGGATTGGCTCTAAAATGAAAAATCGAATAGTTAAAGTAATGTGCTCCGTAATGGGAAACTTAAGGTTTATATGGGTTGTCCACATTTAAGTCATAGATTTATTCATGGTTTAATTCAATACATTAGGTATGGGGATGATTAGAGTACCTTGGCAATGTATTTAATTAATGTTGTAATATTTTGTTTAATTAACTTTATTATTTGTTTATTTTGTTAATTAGATTTAGGATGCACTAAATTGAAAACTAGGGAATTTATCTCATATTAATCCCATTTAATTTTGGATATCTCACTTAGCAACTTTTTATTCCTTGGGTTCGATATTCTGGGGTCTTAACTATATTTTCCTATATTACTTGTTAATTCAGTGCACTTGCTGAGCTCGTGTCATTATCCATGATACAGTTTAAAGATTTTAAATTGAAGTTAAAAATCTTAACATCAAATTTATTATTCTAATATTGTATTGAAAATCTCTACAATCATGCATATTAATTTCATGTAAAATCTGATGATAAATAATAACGAAAACTTTTAACCTAGGTATTTGATTTTTAATTTTAGAAACTTTATTTTTTACACTAGAAACTTCTCTATATCCTTATAAGAGTTTTTATCTTTTCTTTTTCAATCCATAATAATATAATTAAATATCTAGAAAACATTTTAACAGAATATATGATATAAAATGTACTAGTATATTAATTAAATCATTTTCTTTTGAAAATCTTGATAATCACAAAATTCATCTAAATGTAATTCTTCATAACTGTTATTAAATTTTCTTTTAAATTTATTAATTCTCTTCTCAAAAGAAACATATCTTTATCATTATTAAAATCAATTCCAAAAAATCCATCTCAAAATTTATTTATAAAATAAGACATGCTACAATGAAGTACCTAATGAATTATATTCTGATGATAATTTACAGGTAATAGGAATATAAAGAGGAGGAAGGGTACAAGAATATGCTTCAAAAAATACAAGCTATAAATCTAAGTATTTATTACATAAGGATGTAAAAATTATAAGAGGTTTATTATGCTTTTCTCTAAACTTGAACTTTTGATTTCTGGCTCTCTTCAGTTCTGCCTCTTTTGATGTGAAATTATTGCTTTTATAGAGGATAATTGAATTGTTAAACATAAGAATGAATTATCATTTCAGCTATTGAAGATAAGAATGAATGTTTATCTGCTTTAAATGATAGAAGTGTTTGTCGAGAATCTCAATTGTTGTAATCTTTTCCCTATTTATAAATAGTAACTTTTGTTGAAAATCAACTGTTGAAAAATTTATTATTAATTTGACAAAAATTTTTTTATAATACTATATCTGCATATAGGTTTTTAAGAATTTTCAAAGAGTTTTTGAGGAGGTGGAGTTTCACCATTTATAAAATTTCTTCTTTCAATTGAAACTCTATTGAAAATGTTGTTAAATTCATCTTCTGAACAAGCAGAAGTTAACATATTGATAATCGAATTTTTATCTAATAAAAAATTAGCTTGAGGGACTAAAGATGGAAGAGAATTGACTTTTATTCACAGTAACTTGTAATGGCTTGAATATTAGCTCTTTTAATCTCAAAAGTATCCTATCATTTTATTCTAATAATTCTCTATAGAGAATGAAAAGTTGATTTTCCTATCTTGAAGTAAGATAAGTCCAAGAAACAATCCAAGGAATTTTAAAAATTGCACAAAACTTATGTAAATTATCTAGAGCATTTAGGTTGCAATAAGTGTTGAATTTTTTGAATGCTTTTCTAATAGGAAAAGGAATTGCTTTTATTATTAGTCAAAAATATCCAAAACTTCTGATAAACAAATTAGGAAGAACACCACAGAACTTATGAGAGAAATTAAAAAAAATCCATGAATGCTAAAAGCTTCTAAAGAAAAATACCTTGATCCATATCTCTTGATAATCATAATAGCTATATACCATCTTAGTTGGATAACCTGATAATGTATTTCAGATATAGGGCCTGTGTCCCTATTCTGACAATGTTATAACATTTATAATTTCACTTTACTATAGTTAATTTTATTTCTCTCTTGAGTCATAATTATGCTCTATTTATACTAATCTCATATCTACTAATATTGCTTCATAATATTCCCTATCTTTGCCTTAATCTTTTTTATGAAAATGCCAACCGTTGGAAAAAAATATAATCTATTAACTTATAAAAACTCTAAGTTTTTGATAAACTAATCTATTATGGTTCTAAGACTTTAATAAATAACCTTTTTTGATTAATAAAATAAGGAAAGTTATATTTGGATGAAGATGAACTTATAGGTGAAGGAGAATTTAGAATAGGATAAGTGGGAGAGCAAGAAGAGGCAAGAGCAGAAGAATATGGTATAGAGGAAGTAGCAAGTGGAAAAGTTTGAGGGCATAATACTAGTGAAAAAGTTAGAGGAGTAGGAAGGAGAGGTCTAGGAATAAATAGAGTGATTCTGATTGGAGATGGAGTGTTTAGATTATTCTATTGAAAATTTCTTGATAATAATGTTACTTTTGTCAAAACTCTTTTATTGGAATTCATTTTCCTTGTAAAAATTCAAGAAAAAAATCAGGTAAACTATTATCCTTTCCTTCAATAAATTCCATATCGAAATCAAAATTACTTCGTAAAAGCCTGCCATCTAGCAAAAATTTTTTTAGAAATCAAATTTTTAACACCCTTTTTAAAAGCATATTTAGCTGATAAATAATAAATTCTTAACAAAAATCTTTTCATATACAAATCTTCTTTGAATTTTTTAATACATAAAATAATACTTAGTATTTCTTTGTGAATTGTAGAATAGTTCTTCCAAGTTTGATTCCTTCCACCTTTATAATATCTTGCTAATTCTTCTTTATCGTGCTCTTTTCTTTTTTGCTTTAAAATTCCTTCCTACCCTATGTGAATTGTATCTATCTCTACTATCAAATAGGCTTCTGGACGAGGTATACTTAAATATGGTAGACTCTTAATTTTTTCTTTAATTTCTTTTACTAGTTTAGTATGTTTATATTTCTAAGCTTCTAGTTTTTATTTTAATATACTATAGAAGGGTTTACATATTTTTCCTAAATCTTTGAAAAAATTATGTACATAGTTAAGACATCCTAAAAACCTCTGTCGCTATTTTTTATCTTTAATTTTGTTAGAAAATTTATTAGTAAATTCTAAACTCCAATTTATTAGTTTTATGGTTCCCTATTTTATGTCATGCACTAAAAACCTCATTTTTATTTGGAAAAGTTTCATTTTATATGTGCAGATTCAACTAATCCATTTTGATGAATTACATTAAAAATTCTTTTTAAATGTTTTATATGCTAACTTATAGATTTTAAAAAAATAAGTACATCATCAATATATATTATGAAAGATTCATTTATAGATCTTAATATTATGAATGATAAATTAAGTTCTATAACTGAATCTTTCATAATATATATTGATGATGTTGATTGTAACTAAAGCAAGGTAATAGTTTTTAAGTTTGAAAGGCATTACGTTCCACTCAGTGTCCAAAAGGAACATTAAATCATATCTTTTATCTTTCTTTTTCTTTATTTTAAATTTTCCAAAATTCTACTTTCATATCAAATTTAGAAAAAAATTAGCATCATAAAGATTTTTTAATAAATCTCTTTTATTAGGTATGGGATATCTAAATTATTGTAAAACTGTATTTAATGGTTTATAATTTATTACTTATAACTTATGTGTTCCTCTTTCTATTTCGACTGCATTTATAACATAAAAAACTAAACAAGACCATGGAGATTTAAAATCTCTAATTAATCCTTTATCTTTTAAATCTTTAATTTCTTTTCTAAAAAATTTTTCTAATTCTTCTAACATTCAAATAGCTTGAGATTTTGTTGGAATTTTTGTTTTATCAAAGTCCTTTATATAAGGTATGTTTACTACACTATAAAAAATGAATTAACAACTAAATTTAGTGATGAAAAGAAATCAGTCACTATTTAACGATGAAATAGTAACTGAATTAATAATCAGTCGTCAAAACGTTTTTTTCCAACAAGTTAATGTTGATTGTAACCAAAGCAAGGTTACAGTTTTTAAAATATGACGGCAATAATTAGTGTTTTTTTTTTTTGCTACTTATGTTGCGACTAAAATTTTAACACTTTATTTTATTTGGAAAAATGATATGTTGAAATATAGCAACTGTTTTGTAGTCATTAAGTGCATGGTTATATTTTCGAAGGAATAACGACTAAAATATTAGTTGCAATTTACGGCGGGATTATTTAGTTCTTCTTTTTACTATAATTTTAGTGACATGATTAAATCCAGTCGCTATTTCTATATATCTAATTTAGTATATGTAGCGATAGAATGTCATAGTCGCTAAGTTAGTCATTATTGAAAAAATTAGTTTAATTTTTTTAATGCAAAAAGAATTAGTTTAATATGTCTTTCTTTTGAAAACCCATTTCATGACTTTACTTTTATTCTTTAATAGACCAAAATCTAATCCCTACATATCCTAAATCCCTAATACTTGGTGTTGCTACCGATAGTCACCGGCAGTATAGCGGGTATTAGCAACTTTATTTCTATCATCATTTGCAAGAGATAAGAAAATCTATTTCCTTCAAGGTTTCCTCTTTGATTGTGTATAGTTATATAGTCCGCATGGCTTTGATGTTTTTAAGTAGATCCTTTGACATAAGACTTTATTCTTTAAAATTTTATCTTGGTTTAGGTTTCCAATGACATTTGACTAGTGAAAGGAGGAGGAAGGATAAGGGATCTAAATATCAAAATCGATCTACAGCAAAAAAAGGTATGTTCTTCTTTTTTAATTCATTCCACTTCCAAATGGCAATAGATGAAAATGTTGCCTCCTCACATCTATCTGACTCTTTTCATTTCCTTCTTTAATCATCAATCTTTCTTGATAGAATTCAAATGGATTTTCCCTGTTATTTGGGTCCCTACCAAGTCCTCAGATATTCATAATATTCTTGCCAGAATTTTGTACCCATTAGAGGTAGGGAAATTTGGCAATATTTGATTACTCTACTAGCATTTATTTCCCTATTATAGTGTTAATTCCTTCTTTTGCATTCTTCATGTTGTTTGGGTCATCAATTAGCTTTGATAGTACTTATTCTATGGTGATTGTTGATGTATCTATCTCTGCTGCAAATATATCCTATGAAATAAAAGGAATTGCTTATATGTTTATGGGATATGTATGTGGAGGAAATATAATAGGAATTGCTTTCTTAGTTTTTTAATTATAGATTGATCACCTTACCCCCTTACCTTTTTTGTTTTTTTAATTTATTTGCTCTTTATACTTTAAACTGCAATTCTATTATGTTTCAAATGTATATATTTAACTTTAATAAGTTTAAGTTCTAAGTTAAATTATCTAATTTCATGTCAAACCAAACATCAGTTTGGTGTTTAACACTGATAATGTTTTATTATCACTTACATATTTGCAAGTAAAAACATTGTTAGACTTAGTTAAGATAAAATATTTCAAATAAACATAACATTTAATCCATTTTTTTACTGCATGCTTAAGAATGCCCGTAGATTTATATTTAGAAATTATTTCTTACAAATATCAGTTCCAAATGAGCAACTAATAAATAGGGAAGGAGGGAGGGACTTCATGTTATCATTAATTGGATTCAAAGATACAATGTACTAGGTTCCCCTGTAATGGAAAACCAAATTAGAGGGCAAGGTTAGACGTAGGTGTTCCAAACCAATGCTATAGCCAAAAAGGGAGTTTGCTTAATATACAAGTTTAAAGTGATGGACCATATCCATAACATGTATCTTAATTAAAAGCTCGAATGAGATTGAAACTAATGTTTTTGAAATGAGTATCATACTTGCTGAATTTAATTATCAATATTAGTTAACAAGAAACTTTAGAGTTTGTAAATTATGATTGAATTTCATATTAGTTCTATAGTAGTTATTAGTTAATTGGAATTTTCATGGTTTGCCTTACATTTATTTATTATTGTTATTATTATTATTTCTCTAGATCACTGGAATAGATTTTTCTTCATGCTTTCTTTTATTGACAAGCTAATAATATATGAAAATCAAATGAAATAATTTGAGGAATTGAAATAATTAGTTTATGTACTCATTTTTTATGCATAGTTTGATCTCCATAAAGTTCTATAGTAATGTTTATACTTTGTATTCTTTTTTCATTTGCATATTAGAAAGTCTGAATGCAATGGCTTATTGTAAAGATTTTTCTGTTTAATTTTTTGCCCATTTCAAAGAAGTCAAATGTGTCGATCTTGCTTTTAGATTTTGTTCTTTAGTTTCCTAGTTTGGCAACTCCTTGGCTGTTATTGTTATGAGTTTGCTCTTTTTTTTTTTGCTTATACTGTTCTTTTGCTCTATGTTATATGAGTACATCAGCTTATTTTGGATTTATAGATTTGCTATTCCTTGGTGAATTAGGATGTTAATTTCTTAATTATCATGACAGATACAAAATTAATACCTATTACTGTGAAAATTGACATTTGAACAAGAGAGAGAGGGGGGGTGCGGGTTCTTTTACTTTTTTGAGTTGTAGCATGCCTTTTTCTTATGCTACAATTCTTGTATTTTCTTATTCTTGCTATTTATGGTGTAGCTTGTTTTGGCTTTGTCCTTATTAATAAAATGAAAATTAAGGTATTTGTATAGTAGCTTTATCCAAAAAATTCTAATAAAAAAGAATTAAAGTGAGGTATTTGTACAGCAGTATAATATTTTGCTGTATTTTGTTCAATATATTTTTCCCTATCAAATTAAATTTTTGCCTTGTGATTAGATGAGATGCAAGTGATGTGTGTAATTTCACCCTTTGAAAGAAACTTGTATAGTAGTCTGAGTTACTAATTAATTTGGGTTTCTTGTCATTTTTTAATTTTTTAATTTGTTACCTTTTCATATACTGTTAGCAAAAATTTAAATATCTTTTTGATGGCCCTAAGTATTTACTCTTCAATTATGTTTTCCCCTATTATCGATCAACAGGCAGTAACTTTTGGAAGATTAATAAACCTTGTAACAATTTTGTATCTCAATTCTATTCAAGTAAGCTATTCACTATAATTTGTACTTTTATGCATAGCCTTTTATAGCAGTACTTATTTTGTGTTCAATGTTTAATTAAATAGTTAAGCCTGTTCAAATACCAGCCATTGCAACATATGTCTTTTGTGCATTCTTCAACCATCAAGTTCTCTTTGGCATTATAAAGGTCAAAAACTTGGATCAATGGCAAAAGTTGATAACATGCACTGCTTAACAAACTGGTAAGGATTTTTGTTGTATACATGAGATAAGGAAGTTAACAACTTATATGATAAACCATTAAAATATGGTCTAGAAATACATAAAAGATAGATTATCAATATTACTTATTTTTTGCAGTCTTCATCTTATGGTAAGGATTATCAAAGTGCTTTAGTTAAAGCTCATTTGTTTCGTTCTAATTTTGAAGCCATTTTTAGCTCTAGCAAACAAGATAAAGCTTGATCACTTGATTGTTTGGCTTGGTTAAGCCTCTTAGTGCATATATATGCATACAATGAGAAGGAACATAATATATAACCCAAGGCCTTAGGCATTGGATTTCTCTTTAACCATTATATGCTAAGAATGTATGCCAAAATTATATATACTGATGGATTATGCATTGTTATCCCCGGAGATCTAGAGTGGATTCAACTAATCCACCTTATAGAGATATGCCAGATATCCTTAGAGATCCTATAGCATCTATTACACCATATCCTCCTATGACAAGTCCTCCTATTGGATCATGTAACCCATCAAATTCTATCGATCCCCAATCTCCCTACAATTGATTTTTCATCTTCTGGAAGTAATGCAGCATCAACTCTATCTCCCTATACTGGCAATAGCACTACATCAATGACATGTGAGGAAAGTAATGGAAATAATGGTAAGTTGTAATAACTATCAACAAAAAAGGAATGCGAGTACATTTATCATATCAAACTATGAAATTGTAAAGAGGTTTAAAATAATTGTCTAACTCCAATGTTTTTCTATAATTCATTTTTCCAAGTTGGAACCTTCATCCCAATGCTCTAGTTTTATATACAGTGGCTTTTATCAACGAATGTATTTGAATGGAGTTAGTTGGAATGAGATTTCAAAAGAGACCAAAGAGTTCTATTGGGTAGAATTTAAGGTATATGTATATTTTTTTAATCAAACTTAATGACTATTTTCATTCATAAATTTTGTATTCAAGTTACATTGAATTTACTCTATAATTATATTTAATTACACACTACTTGTAATATAATTATAGAAGAAGTGTTATTGGGATCATGAACTCAATGATCTAAGTAAGATAAGATGGGAGATAAAAGTTGCACTTCATTATAAGGATTTCATTTACTGTTAAAGGAGGCTAAAGAAAAGCTGATAAGCTTTCCAAAAACTGTGTGGTCTATATGGAAATAGATTTTTAATCTCCCTACCAGCACTTAAGTGTTAAAGAAAAAAAAGCTTAACCTTTATGGAGGACCTGAAGACAAAGCTTTAGATTATATACTGGTGGTTCAATTTCTATTCGTGAGCATATGTCATGATTGGTAAGTATATTACAATTTTTAGTTTCTTTAAAATTTAATATTCTATTTATTAGATGCTGGTTATTATTGATAAGCACAAATCTATTTTAAATTTTATTATGAAAATATATTGCCATAAGTATGACATAGAATATTTTGTGGTTAGTGTTGAATTGAGATGATGCCATGTTATAGTGGTAGATTGTGTTTAGCTATAATTTCTAGGGTTCGATATCTATTTTCCTTATTTATTTAAAAGATGAAGAAGATTTTTTAATTACTTTTGTGCCGATGGCTTTTGTGTAAGGGAGCTTATTAATTGGTGATATACCTATTGAAGCTTGTAGGTTATTTAGAAAATATAAGCTAAATTATTATTGGTCAAATGTAGGAGAAGCAAAATGGTCGGCCACCTATGATTCCTAAGGCTTTCCTACACACAAGCATTATAAATCATAATGGGAAGACTTATGTGGTTGAACATAGCAGTGAGGTGCATATAAGTAATATAAAATTTATTACTTTTAGCCTTTACAATTATTTAAGATTCATGTTTGTAAATTATGAGTTATTTTTCTATTAATGCTTATTAATAAATTTTTTTCATTTTATAGGCAAGATATGAGCAACTTCGAGATGAGTGATCACAAGGGAAATCATCTATCGATGAGATAGAATTATTTATAAAGCTGCACGATGTAATAAAAAGAGAAGATTATATGGACTGGGCTCATATGGCCCTTATGTTGGATCCACATTAGCTTCATCATTCCGTCATGGGTCTAACACCGCATCCATCCTAGTGGATTATCACATGGACCATTCGAGCATTGTTTCCCCACTTAGGGACTCAACAACTAGTTTATCAGCCTAATACTACTACTTATGAACATGGATATAATGGTGTTTCCCCTTTAGTTGCACAAGATGTTCATCCATATAATGATTCTCCATCTGCTTACGGTGATTTTACTTTCTAGTGACATCAGCGATATGTGTTTGATTATTGCTTTATTTAAAATTTATTGCTGATGTTATTTTAGATGATATTATTAGTATGTTATGTATTATTTTAAGTGATATTTTGTTTGATGATAAAATTATGCACGATTTCAAGTAATTTAATATAGAGAATATGAAATGGATATTCTATTTTGTTTTGGAATAGAAATTTGTATATTATATTATGATTTGCTTTTATATATGTGTGTGTGTGTGTGTGTGTGTTCATTGTTCTGTGTATAATAAATTAATTTGTTGATTATATAGGATGTAAATTAATAAATACAAAAAAAATCAATTATTATATCATTTTACAATAGATTCGCGACAACAAAGATATTGCTAAAATGTAATAAATTAGAAATTTAAAAATAATTAGTGACAAAATTAATGACCAAAAATTCATCGCTAATATTTAGCGATAGGAAGAATTAGCGACAATAGTGTTGCAATTGACACAATCTGCATTAGCAACAAATTTTGGAATGAAAAATATTATCTCTAACAATTTATATTATATTTGTGGGGAGTAAATTTAAAATTCATTTAGCGATAATTATTTCCCTTTTCACAACTGTTTTTTCTGATGTAAATTTAATGACTATTTTCTTTGCAAATAATTTTGTGACTGTTCATCGCCCCATTGCTAAAAATTATTCGCAACAGAAAATTATCATTTAGCGACGGAAAGTGTTATCACTAATTGACAGTTTTTTATAGTGCCATATGTTGTTTTCTATTCCAAAAGACATTAGGAACTAGGACATAAATTTCTTTTTAAAATATATCTTTAAATTTTTTTTGTTTCATTTCTTGACTATTTAGTTGCTCTTTTATCCTTTTCCCTTCTATTTCTCATATTAAAAATTTTATTTGATTGCTTTTATTTTTTATTAAATTAACTCTTGAATATTTTTTTCTTACTTGACTAATTTCTCGAGATATTAGTGGAAAAGCGAATTCAAAAAGAATTTCTTTATCTAGTATTTTTGTTTTATTCTATTATCACATATTGAAAAGGATATAACATAGTAATAGAAGGTATTCCCAAAATTACTCATGAATTTAAATTTTTTTACTATAACTAATTAGATCTTAAAACAATATCCCTTCTTACAAATTTTAACTTTAGATAATTTATAATTAATTATTAGTTTAGATTTATTAACTATTCCTAATCTTTCTAAGGTTTTTTCGTAATATTTTATTGAGATTAATCCTTCTTGAGTACAATTTTGATATTCTCCACTATTTATTAATGCTAGTGTCATTAAATAAAAATCAACATTACTATTTTTAATTTTACATACCACTTTTTATAATTAACTTGAGATATACTATTGACATATTCATCATGAGAATCTCTGATAATTATACTAGATGAAAAAGCGGGTCCTTTTAATTTTTTATCTTCTCTTACTAGATTGCTGAGACTAATTTTTAAACTATCATCTTCTAAATTTTTAACTTTTCCTTTGAATATATTTACTTATTGCTTTAATATTTTAATTTCTTCTTAAAGATCTTGTATTGAGCATTCCTTTTTTATATCAAATCTTTTACATATTTCAAAAAAATTATAAGGCTTAAAATCTTTATTTTCTTTAATTTCTATTACTTCTTCTAATCTTAGTAAATAATTCCTATTTATTTCTGGATCATCTATTATATCTAATAAAAATTTATTTTCATTACTTCACATATTTATATTATTACATTGACAAGGTCCGATAGAACTACAAGATTCTTATTCACTATTAGTAGTATTAGTTTCAGATTCTTCACTAATTGCATTTAAATCATTTTTTGAATAGTTTATAATTTCTTCTCCACTCATAGAGGTTTCATTAATTATAACTTTTATTATTTCTTCTTTTAATTCTTTAGATATATCTAAATTGTTTATTGTTTTTCTTATCTTACAGTCTCTAGAATAATATCCTAGCTTGTTTTTCACATTTATAACAAATTACTATGTCTTTTTTATTAGTTTTGGGTTTATATTTCTTATACTTTGTTTTCTTTTATTGGGTTTCTCCTAATTATAATTTTGTTTTTGCCTATAATTTTGTTTCTTAGGAACATATTTTCTTTTATCCTTTATCTTTTTAGTGATTTTAATTATTTTAAACCCATCAAAATTAATTAAATAGCTTTGTTAAAAATGAGCAATTTGGTGATGTATGTAAGTGTTATGGTAAATATTATTAAGAAAAAATGAGTTAAACACTTTAATATTGTGGAAACATTTAAGGGAAAGTTGCAAAAAGTTTCCTAAAGACAAAGAGTTAGTGTCTGCATATAAAAGTAAGGATAACTCACAGACAATTTTGAGTTTTTAATGTCTGGTAATATTAAGCCATTAGTTAGTTTGAAATTTGATCAATAAGCTTGTAAAAAGTTTTAAATAGGATGATCATCAAGGATAAACTACCATTTAATTTTGTTGAATGTGAGGGCACTAGGGAATTTACTAAAGCAATATGTTCTAAATTTAAAATTTCATCTAAACTGATTATTACCAGAAGATGTTGCTCTATTTTGTAAAAGCGGGAGATAAATTTAAAGATTTTCTTAAAATTAAATGTAAAAGAGTTTCTCTGACAATTAATACATTGACTAACATTCAAAATGTATCATATTTTTTATTAATTGCACTTTTTATTTATGAGGCCACCATTTATACCCTAAGAGTAAGTGTGTGAATTTAATTAGTAATCCTATTAATGTGCGTTTATTGGTCAATGTAAAGTAGACAGGGACCTAGAGGTAATTATTATAAAAAAAGGGTAATTTGGTCATTGTACATTAAGTCACACGTGAACCTAATTAGAAAAAAAATGTAATTTTCAAGTTTAATTGAAAAGAAAGAGAAAAAATATTAGGTTTAGAATAGGAAATTAAAGGATAGGAGGGAGTTAAGTGTAATTTCCCTAGGGTTGATAAATGGTATAATAGGGAAAAAAACACCTAGCCTCTTTAGAGTATTCTTAAGAATTCAAGAAATCTTAAAAAAAAATTAAAGGTAGGAAGTGGCTAGCCATCTAAAGGGTGAAAATGGCAGCCAACCTTCTCCCTAATTAACCTATAAAAAACCCCTAAATTTCAATTCTTACCAAAGGAATAGAGAGAATTTAATGCTTAGTATTTTTACAAGGTAATGACCCATTCCTCTCTTCTCTTTTACTCTTATTTCTTGTGATTAAATAATAAATTGGAGTAAATGAATCTTCAAGTATGATGGGTTGCAATTTTACTATGTAAAGGGATAGAGAACCAATGGTAAGGAGAAAGAAGGTGAAAAGGCTTAAAGAGGGTGTTTGCTAAAAAGGTACGAGAAATTCCTACATTTTGTGTGTGTTTGCCCTTAAATAATGCATTTTGAAGATGTTTTGGATGTGTTTTAAAATGGAAACATGTATATAGTGTTTCTTGTTACATGAGAGTTCAATTTTGAGAGCTTTATTAGAGATAGTATGAATGTGTCTTAGGATTTACTAGATCTAGCAGCGCTATTTTGCCTATAATTTTAGTTATAAAACTGCAAATTGGATTATTCCAATTGGTTAGAAACTACACTCACATACCTAGATTTCTTATGAAGAAACAATAACCTAACTCTATCTCTAAGTTTGTCAAAAATTTGCTTAAACTCTAGCCATATTTGCTAACCTATCATTAAGAGCAGTCCTTATTATTTAATTAACATCTTAAGATTTAGAAGGTCAATTCGACTATTTTTAACGATTTAAAAACTAGAGATATAGGAGAACAACTTTGTAACAGAACATTGGCCTAAAAATGTTATTTCCTGGGTCTAAATTGAGGTACAATTAGACAAAGAAAATTTTTCTACAGAATTCGTAGGGTAAAATGGAGCATACGATTGAGATCAGTTTGTCTCTATCGTGTGGACCCTTCTGTATCAATTATAACAATTGTACATGGCTAAGACCAACTTATCTTAGCCATATGCCTCCCCTGTTATAGATTATACATGATTTTTAGGCCCGAATGGTCACCGAAACTTACCCGAACATTTCCAAACACATCTAAGGCACTTTTAAACATGAAAATAAAGGTTGAATATGGCATGAAATGTATGTTAAGCCTTGAGGAATATTGAAAGAAATTTACAAAAATTCTTTAATAAAGAAAATATAAGTAAAAGATTAACTTAGACTACCCTTAAGCCATAAATAAATTTTTGTGGATGTAACCCATTATGACTAATGTATAAGAATATGGAGAAGGGTGTGTGTGTGAGTGTGTGTGTGTGTGTGTGTACAATATATATGTATGTATGTTTATACATATGTATGTATATATATATGTATATATATATATATATATATATATATATATATATTATATATGTTTGTGAACACATGTGTATCTAACTATATACATGAATAAGTGTGATTAAAGATGTTCTAACTAGTAGGTGTATATTTATTTAAAGGTTTCTATTTTTAGAATATGCATTGATGATCAAGGCTATATGCTGGTGACTATTATGGACACTTGTATAAGCATGCATGTGTAATATAATGAATTAAACTTGATAAACGGAATATTGTAAACAATAAATTAATACTTGCATATAGAGCTTGGTTGTGGATAAATAAGCATGCCTATAGGGTACAGATGCAGCTGCCACAATCTTGACCCCATTTAGGTCCACAATTTATCCCTATTTAAGACTATAGTCTTGATCCCGTTTAGATCCATAGGTTTGATATCTTCGAGTATCCATAGGATTAATGCCATCAGCCATTCACATGATTAATACCTATGAGTATCCATAGCACTCGTTATCCACACCTATATAACTTAGATGGGCATTTACCGGGAATGTTGAATAGTTAAAATAAATGTTCGATGATAAATGTTAAATAACTTAGCACAGGTGTTTATCCATATAGGTACTTAAGCTATGGCTCTGCAACAAGGACAAGGTCAATAGCAACAAAGGCAACACCAGCAATAGGAAGAATCAAAGTACTAAGATGTTATCTTTTTGTCCTTTTGTTTTTGTCATTGTAAATCTCATATTATATTAAGTATAGTGTAAGGTAAAGGATAAATTAATTACAATTATAATATAATCAAGTATTTTCTTGTATATATTCCTTTTTTATATGATGATGTACATATATGAATAGCATATATTAACATGAAAAAGTGTACATGGACTATAGTATGATCGATTGGATGCAAGATAGCACATAAGATGTTAGGTTATGGGGAATATTAGAATAGTATTTAAATTTTTGGTATCAGAGCATAGGTTTAAGCAATTCTGACCAATAGGAGTTTAAGAACATGCATGTATAGAATGTTTTTAATGTTGGCCTAATGTTGATGTCTTTATGTTTTATAGATAGTAGATCATGGAAGGTAGTAGGCAAGCGATGCAAGAGATTGCTGAAAGTAGCTTACTAGTGAGATCAAATCCCTCTAACCCAGAATCTTTAACATATATCCGTGGTGATAAACTTGATGCCATACCTTGGGGGTATTTCTAAAGATCTCACAAGATATGACTCAAGTTTTACGGAGAATGATAGCACCAAAAGCTCCCATTGCAGAAATTAGAAAGCATGGAGGGAAGGAATTTTTGGGCACTAGTTTGGAGGAATTAAAAAGGAAGAATTTTGGCTGAAGAAGATTAAATAAGTCTTTAAGGCAATTTAATGCCCTGATAACCAGAAAGTAACTTGTATCGTGTCCTTTCTTCAAGTTGCGACGTATGACTGGTGAAAGTTGGTGTTAAAGCAACATCAATTACCTAATCATCTTACTTAGGAGTTTTTTCAGAAGAAGTTTAGAAAGAGATATGTAACTAAAGCTTATAAAGAAGAAAGGTTAAGTCAATTTCTAAATTAGAAATAAAGAGGAATGACGGTAGCTAAGTATGAGAAGGAGTTCAATTGTCTAAGTAAATATATACCAAAATCCATATTAATTGAAGCTTTCAAGTGTCGATAGTTTAAGGATGGCTTAAATCATCATGTTAGGGAGTTGTTGATCGGACCCACTTTGTTGCAATAGGTGAACTATTATCAACTTGTGCAAGTAGCCATTCATGTGGAATAGAATGAATTAGCTAAAAAGGAAATGGAACAAAAGAGAAGCTTTGATAGTGGTGGTTTATCAACAAGTAAAAGACCTAAGGTTGCATAGGGAGATCAACCAGTGGAATCTATTAATCACCCTACTTCTAAAGGTAGACATTAGAGAGCATTTACCATAACTAGATCGGGTAAGGAGGCATTAGTAGAATAAGGTAGAGGATAACCACCGAAGTGTACTTATTACTCAAGGAGGCACTGAGGCACCTGTATGATGCTAATAAGTGCTTACTTCAGATGCGGCAGTACTCTATAGGCAGAGATGAGGAAGAGGTAAAGGCAGATCTAGTCTGTTTAGAGAATAGTCTAAAAATGCCTCCAAAACTATTAATCGACCCTTTACCCTTACATCTCCTACTCAGGCATATGCCATTAAAGCTTTTGAAGATATGGATGCTTTAAAAGTTATAGCTAGTACTTTTTCTCTCTTTGACACTGATGAATATGCACTTATAGACTTAGGTTCTACTTATTCTTATATGTGTATTAGGGATTTAGGTAAAAATATATCTACTGTAGACCAACTAGATCTTGATATATGTGTCATTAATCCCTTGTTACAGTGTTTATGTGAACAAAATGTGTAAAAATTGTCCTATTATGGTTCAAAGGAGAAAATTTTTGGCTAATTTAATTGCATTGCCTTTCCATGAATTTGATGTAATATTGGGCATGGACTTGTTGAATATACACCAGGCAATAGTGAATTTTGAAGCCAGGATTGTAATACTAAAATATGCTAAGGGCAAATAAATAATAGTACAGGGTATGAGAGCCAAAACCCTAGCAAATGTTATTTTGGCTATGAAAGCTTGGTATTTTCTTAAGAAGGGATGTGAGGCTTTTTAAGGGATATAAGGTATTCTTGGCTTTGGTACTTGATTCTAGAAGAGAGAAAGTAAATCTTCAAGATATACCTTTAGTCAATGAATTCCCTAATGATTTTTTAGAGGAGCTATCTGGTCTCCCACCTAAAAGAGAAGTAGAGCTTTCCATAAAAGTTTTACAGGGGATGACTTATATTTTCAATGCACCTATAGAATACATCGTCAAAACTGAAGGAGTTGAAAATTCAGTTGTAAGAGCTACTAGATAAAGGCTTTGTTAGGTTTAGTGCGTCATCTTGGGCACATTAGGAATGTGTATAGATTACAAGCAGCTCAATAAGGTAATAGTGAAGAATAAGTATCACTTGCCTCTAATTAAAGATTTATTTGACAAGTTAAAGGTTGTTGGTGTGTTTGAAAGATTGATTTATGATTAGGATATTATCAACTCCGAGTGAAAGATGTAGATATCCTAAAAACTGCTTTTAGAACTCGGTATGGCCATTATGAATTTTTAGTCATGCATTTTGGATTGACGAATGTAGCAGCAGCTTTTATGGATTTGATGAATAAGGTGTTTAGACCTTATTTAGACTAGTTTATAGTAGTATTTATTGATTTTATACTAGTATACTTTCGCAAGAAAGCTGAACATGTGAAACATTTGAGAATTGTGTCACAGACTTTACGAGAGAAACAACTATATGCCAAGTTAAGCAATTGTGATTTATACCTTAAGGAAGTTTCTTTCCTTGGGCACATCATATCCTCAAAAGGCATTAGAGTGGATTCTAAAAAGATTAAAGCCATTATCAACTAGAAGCCACCTTGATATGTGCAGGAAGTGAGGAGTTTTCTAGGCTCAATAGGTTATTTTTATCGATTTGTGAAAGAATTTTCAGTTATTGCTTTTTCACTCACTAAAAAGTGTCAAGTTTGAGTGGATAAATAATTGCAAAGTGAGCTTTAAATAGTTGAAAAAGATGTTAATATAAGCTCTAGTCCTTACGCAACCAACATTGGGTAAAGAGTATTCCATGTACAGTGACTCCTCTAGGATTGGATTGGGTTAAGTGTTACTGCAAGATGGCAAGGCAGTGGCATACACATTAAGGTAGTTAAAGCCTCATTAATAGAATTATCCTACTCATGATCTAGAGTTAGTATCAATGGTATTTACTTTGAAAATATGGTGCCATTATTTATATGGAGAAAATTGTAAAATCTATACAGATCATAAAAGTCTCAAGTATTTGCTTACGTAGAAAAAACTCAATTTGAGATAGCGTAGGTGGTTGGAATTGTTCAAAGACAATGATTACATAGTTAATTACCACCCGAGCAAAGCAAATGTCGTAACTGATGCTTTGAGTAGGAAAATGGTTGCGACCATGATGTTGTAACAATACAAATGGAGATTTGAACCAAATAGAGAATTGATAGCTTAACTAAAAGCATGACCCAACATAAGGCAAGCAATAATCAATGCCTATAATAGTGATGAAAAATTATAACAAAGGGCTCAATCAATTCGTAAAGGAGGCCCATCATAATATTCAATAGGAGATAATGGTCATGTGTACTACCGGAATAGATTGTGTATACCAGATGATAAAGAGTTGAAAAAAAATTATTGCGAAAAGCACATAACACGATTTTCACTATGCATCCTAATGGTAACAAAATGTACCAATACTTAAAGCAATTTTATTAGTGGTCGGGAATGAAAGGAGATATGGTAGAGTATGTTTCTACATAACTAGCCTTTGGGGATGCAGGGTAGAGGCACATTGACATCACCCATAAGATTATTGCCTTGCTAGTTAGGGTATCAATTCAGTCCACTACACAGATTTAAATGGGAGGTTTCATTACACATTTGTTGTTCACTGGGGGAAAATGAGAGAAGATTTGACAATCCTGTTGAGGAAGGTATGTAACACCCTTATCACTCCCAAAACCGTATCGATGTACCAAAGGCCGAAAATTTTTTTTCCAACTTATTCCTTACATCTCATTATCACATACTTAATTATTTTGATAACAATTTGCCGATAACCTATAACTATCCAATTTACTATGCATTTAATAAAATTTTTTCAATATAACGGTCGTACATAGGACAAGCCCCCTGAAACGCAGACAATTTCACACAGCCTTTTAGAGACACAATAATCAATAATAACAACCATAACCATTCATTCCATCTCATTTATATCCAAAATATAGCTTTACTAAAATAACTCTTGTTTAATATTTACATAACCAAAAGTAAAGTTTATATATATATACATCCCAAGTCAATGTAAACAAAACTTCTAAAAGAAGTCTTGCAACTTGTATTCCTGCTCCTGCTCTTGATTTCCTGCCCGCAGTAAAAACTACGCGCTGAGCACTCAACATGCTTAGTGGCGACTAGAAATCGATACAATTCCTAAACTTATCACCATTATTCTTAAATAATATCTTATACAAAAATATACATGAAATCAATTAATTTCTTATTAAAACATCAATTTTAATTTCTTTATAATATTCTCATTTTATTTGCACAAATTCAAATTTGCTCTTATTAGCTATTTTCGAATCTCTGGACTAATAACTAAAGCATTTTACATTCTTATATACTTATTTTGACATTTATATGCAAAATTATGTTTTAGTCCTTATTGACTATAAAATTCACTATTTAAACAATTTAGCTATTATCTGACTATTTTATCTTTATTTAAGCAATTCTTACCTAATTAACTTACTTTTTATACTTTTGGAAAAAATTACCATTTACCCCCTAAACTTTCTTTTTCTTTCACTTTACTCCCTTTTCACTCTTTATTGTCACTTTTCATTATCTTTTCACAATTTTATCGATTTACTTCCATTATGCCCCTAGTACAGTCCCGGTAAAAAATCTCAGACCAGATATACGAAACATGGGCCCTATGGGCCCCACTAAAAGAGAAATGATTCCTTAGGAACCATTCCCATAATACTGTATTTTTCACTTTTACTTTACACTTAAGCTATGGAGATCAAAGATCCTACCCATAGCAAAGCAAGTCGTCGTAACTTGCACCGCGGTAAAGGGTGTTCAAATAGCTAGCCAACTATATCCAGAATTAGTTTTTACTGCCATACTAATTCTAAAGTCACAGTTAATAATTACTTTATTAATCATTTTAATTCCCAAAAAATTCATCGGTTGACTTTTTTTTTTCCTTGACTATAATTTAAATTCATATAAGTTCACCTTTTTCGACATTTTTGTGCAATTATTCATTAACAATTCAATTATTTTCATTACACATATTCACATTTAAATATCAATAAAATCCTAATAATTTCAATAAATTTCAATAAAATTTATTTATGCATTATTTATTATTTATTATCATTTTCCACTAAAACAATCAATTATTTCACAATATTTCACAACATTCACTATAAACATACATGTTACATAATCTTTAAAATTTCAAAATAAATTTCAATTATTCAATAAAAATTCATGGACACCATTTGTCATTTCTACGATTAATTTAGGCTAACATATATTATTTTCATGCAAAAATCCCAACATTTTCCTTTACTAAGCAATTCGGTCATCAACATAATTCCTCCTAAAAATTTTCTTTCTTTCTTTTTAGCTTCCAATTCATCTCTTCTAAGATTCAATTTTTATTACCCTAAACAAATTTTATCATTTAATGACTTTAAAATTTTTTACCCTAAATACATAAAGGAAATAAATTCATAAACTTAGAAAATGTAAAGATTTACTAGTCACATGCAATTTTTACTTGAATTAGGAAGCCTAAGCCTCCTTTCTTTTGCCTTTGTCCTTTGAAAAACTTCCTCCTCCTTCACCACCTATCATGGCCGGCCAGTACACCTTAGTTTTCTTTATTTTTTTGTTCTCAAATACAAAATCCAAGCTCATAATCATATTCTATACCTCAAAATCTATGGAAAAACATTAAAGAATCAATTTAAATCACTAAATTTCTTAAGTTCAAACTTACCCCTTTTTCTTTCTCTACTTGATTTCTCCACTTCCTTTGCTCAAATCAATCAATAAGAGCTATTTTGGTGATCTAGAGAGATGAAACTACAACTCTTAAGTTAGGATTTATGGACAATTTTGAGTGATTAAAAAGCAAGAGAGAGAGAGAGGAAAAATGAGAGCTTGGTTCGGCCAAAAGAGGAGAGGAGAGAGCTGGTGGTTTCTGGAACTCTTCTATAGATTTGTGGCTTTTATATGCTCTTTTAATGGGCCCAAAATTGGGCTAAACAAATAGGCTTAGCCTAATTAATTCTTAAGGCCCATTTTAGGCTATTTTAAAGCCCAAAAAAAAATTTTCCTCTCTTTCAGCCATCAAATTACTCCAAGAATAATTTCATCACTCTTATCACATCAAAAATAGCTAGCACACAAATTTTTAGCTCAATCAGAGTCCATTATCAATCCGATTCAAATTTATCAATCCGATTTAACAACTGCCAGTGTCACCAAAAAATTCAATTCTCATTACTAAAATATTCTACATAAATTTTATGTAGACATGCAAAATTTGGCAATTTTCAAAATTCATTTACTATTTTTAACAATTTATGCAAAATCAAGTCACCATTCCTACCAAGGTAATTGACTCGCTACCTTTTTCGTATTTTTGACATTTGGCGGCCCATTTGACCTCAATTTCACTTCAAATTTCAACTCCGGACCCACCATGACCAACACTTTCCAATGGTCCAATAAAATATTTTTGACTTTCGGGGATCCTTTCGAACTCGAAAAATACTATTGACCATCGGAAAGTACTGTTCATGGCTGACCCAGTGTTGAGGCCATTACATTTCTCCCCTACTAAAAGAAATTTTGTCCTTGAAATTTACCTGAACTGAAAAGTAGAAGATACTATTGTCTCATTGTTACTTCGAGTTCCCACGTTGCTTCCTCAACATTATGGTGATGCCACAGGACTTTTACCAATAAAATCTGTTTTTTCCGAAGCTGTCAGACTTCCCTAGCCAAAATCTTTACTGGTCTTTTCTCATAGCTCATGTCAGTTTGAACCTGTATCTCTTCAGGTGCTATCACATGACTCGGATCAGACCTGTATCTGCGGAGCATAGACACATGAAAGACATCATGTATCTTCTCTAAAGCATATGGCAATTTCAACCTGTAGGCCACGGGACCCACTCACTGAAGTACCTCATATGGACCAATGAATCTAGGGCTTAACTTGCCATTCTTTCCAAATCTCAAAACTGTTTTACATGGAGACACCTTCAGAAAGATCTTGTCTCCGACTTGGAACTCGATATCTTTTCTTTTCAGATCTGTATATGATTTATGTAGATCCATTGCTTCCTTCAGTCTGTTTTTAATGATCTGAACCTTTTCTTCAAAGTCATTAATCAAATTCGATCCCAAAAGCTTACTCTCACTCAGTTTAGTCCAGCACAATGGAGTTCTGCACTTCCTACCATATAAGGCTTCAAAAGGAGCCATTTTCAAACTGGTTTGTTAGCTGTTGTTATAGGTGAACTCGACTAATGGCAAATGTTTTTCCCAATTAGTGCTAAATTCAAGAACACAGTATCTAAGCATATCTTCCAAAATCTGGATCACCCGTTCTGATTGGCCATCAGTTTGAGGGTGGAATGCTGTGCTAAGACGAAGTCTAGTACCCAGAGCATCCTGAAATCTCCTTCAGAAATGGGAAGTAAACTTGGGATCCCAGTCTGACACAATAGATGTAGGCACTCCATGCAATCTAACCACCTCCTTTATGTAGAGTTCTGCCAGCCTGGTCAAATAAGTCTTCATTGCGAGGGAGGGGATACTTGTTCTTTACCGTCACTTTATTCAGTTGTCTGTAGTTAATGCACAATCGAAGAGTCCTATCATTTTTCTTTACAAATAGGATAGGTGCTCCCCAAGGAGAAGTGATGGGTCTGATAAATTCCTTATCGATCAACTCTTGAAGCTGAATCTTTAACTCTTTCAATTCTGCAGGTGCCATTCTATACGGAGCAATAGAAATAAGAGCAGTACCAGGAGTGACCTCAATAGAGAATTTCACCTCTCTATCAGGTGGTAAGCCTGGAAGCTCATCGGGGAACACATCCTGTAACTCCCTAACAATAGGCACATCTGACACCTTTAAGTTGTCTTTCTTTGCTTCTACTGCATAACATATATATGCTTCACATCCCTTTCTTATCAATCTTTTTTCTGCAGTAGCTGATATCACATCAGACAAAAAATCAGATCTCACACCCACAATAATGATGTCGTCACCATTCTGAAGTTGTAAGGTGACTGTCTTCCTTCTGCAGTTGACTGTCGCTTGGTATCAAGATCTGATACCACAAAATGTAACACCCTTATCACTTCCAAAACTGTACCGATGTACCAAAGGCCATAAATTTTTTTTCCAACTTATTCCTTACATCTCATTATCACATACTTAATTATTTTGATAACAATTTGCCGATGACTTATAACTATCCAATTTACTATACATTTAATAAAATTTTTACAATATAACGGCCGTACATAGAACAAGCCCCATGAAACGCAAACAATTTCACATAGCCTCTCAAAGGCACAACAATCAATAATAACAACCATAACCATTTATTTCATCTCATTCATATCCAAAATATAGCTTTACTAAAATAACTCCTGTTTAATATTTACATAATCAAAAGTAAAGTTTATATATATACATGCCAAGTCAATGTAAACAAAACTCCTAAAAGAAGTCTTGCAACTTGTATTCCTGCTCCTGATTTCCTGCACGCAGTAAAAATTACGCGCTGAGCACTCAACATGTTTAGTGGTGACTAGAAATTGATACAATTCCTAAACTTATCACCATTATTCTTAAATAATATCTTATACAAAAATATACATGAAATCAATTAATTTCTTATTAAAACATCAATTTTAATTTCTTTATAATATTCTCATTTTATTTGCACAAATTCAAATTTGCTCTTGGTAGCTATTTTTTAATCTCTGGACTAATAATTGAGGCATTTTACATTCTTATATACTTATTTTGATATTTATATGCAAAATTACGTTTTAGTCCTTGTTGACTATAAAATTCACTTTTTAAACAATTTAGCTATTATCTAACTATTTTATCTTTATTTAAGCAATTCTTACTTAATTTACTTACTTTTTACACTTTTGGAGAAAATTACGATTTTGCCCCTAAACTTTCTTTTTTCTTTCACTTTAGTCCCTTTTCACTCTTTAATGTCACATTTCATTATCTTTTCACAATTTTATTGATTTACTTCCATTATGCCCCTAGTACAGATCTGGCAGAAAATCTCAGACCGAATATACGGAACATAGACCCCATGAGCTCCAGTAAAAGAGAAATGATTCCCAATGAACCATTCCCATAACAATGCACTTTTCACTTTCACTTTACACTTAAGCTATGGAGATTAAAGATCCTACCCATAGCAAAGCAAGTCGCCATGACTTACACCGCGGTAAAGAGTGTTCCTATGGCTAGCCAACTATATCCAAAACTAATTTTTACTGCCAAACTAATTTTAAGGGCACAGTAATAATTGCTTTATTAATCTTTTTAATTTCCAAAAATTTCATCGGTTGACTTTTTATTTCTTTTTTGTTGACTATAATTTAAATTCATATAAATTCACCTTGTTCGACATTTTTGTGCAATTATTAAATAACAATTCAATTATTTTCATTACACATATTCACATTTAAATATCAATAAAATCCTAATAATTTCAATAAATTTCATTAAAATTTATTTATGCATTATTTATTATTTACTATCATTTTCCACTAAAATAATCAATTATTTCACAATATTTCACAACATTCACTATAAACATACATGTTACATAATCTTTAAAATTCCAAAATAAATTCCAATTATTCAACAAAAATTCATGGACACCATTCATCATTTCTACAATTAATTTAGGCTAACATATATTATTTTCATGCAAAAATCCCATCATTTTCCTTTACTAAGCAATTCGGCCATCAACATAATTCCTCCTAAAAATTTTCTTTCTTTCTTTTTAGCTTCCAATTCATCTTTTCTCAGGTTCAATTTTTATTACCCTAAATAAATTTCATCATTTAATAACTTTAAAAATTTTTACCCTAAATACATAAAGGAAATAAATTCATAAACTTAGAAAATGTAAAGATTTGCTAGTCACTTACAATTTTTACTTGAATTAGGAAGCCTAAGCCTCCTTTCTTTGCCTTTGTCATTTGAAAAACTTCCTCCTCCTTCACCACCTATCATGGCCGGCCAATACACCTTAGTTTTCTTTATTTTTTTGTTCTCAAATACAAAATTCAAGCTCATAATCATATTCTACACCTCAAAATATATGAAAAAATATTAAAGAATCAATTTAAATCACTAAATTTCTTAAGTTCAAACTTGCCCCTTTTTCTTTCTCTACTTGATTTCTCCACTTTCTTTACTTAAATCAATCAATAGGAGCTATTTTGGTGATTAAGAGAGATGGAACTATAACTCTTAAGTTGGGATTTATGGAGAATTTTGAGTGATTAAGAAGCAAGAAAGAGAAAGGAAAGATGAGAGCTTGGTTCAACCAAAAGAGGAGAGGAGAAAACTGGTGGTTTTTGGAACTCTTCTCCAGATTTGTGGCTTTTATATACTCTTCTAATGGGCCCAAAATTGGGATAAACAAATGGGCTTAGCCCAATTAATTCTTAAAGCCCATTTTCGGCCTTTTTAAAGTCCAATAAAATTTTTCTCTTTTTTAGACATCAAATAACTCCAAGAATAATTCCATCACTCTTACCATATCAAAAATAGCTAGCACACAAATTTTTGGCTCAATCAGAGTCCGTTATCAGTAATATTCAAACTTATCAATACGATTCGATAACTACCGGTGTCACCGAAAAATTCAATTCTCATTACTAAAATATTCTACATAAAAATTTATGTAGACATGCAAAATTTGGCAATTTTCGAAGTTCGTTTACTATTTTTAACAATTTATGAAAAATCAAGTCACATTCCCTACTAGGAAAATTAACTCGCTACGTTTTTCATATTTTTGACCTTTGGAGACCCATTTGACCTCAATTTCACTTCAAATTTCAACCCCGGACCCACCATGACCAACACTTTCTGATGGTCCAATAAATTATTTTTGACTTCCGAATGTTCTTTTGGGCCCAAAAAACACTATTCACCATCGGAAAGTACTGTTCACGACTGATTCGATTTTGAGGCCATTACAAGGTATATATATCGATTTGTAGTTTATGCTCACTATGAAGATGGTGAAGTCCATTGAGGAGCGAAAGGGGTATTACAAGCTCTTGACTATTGCTAAGACCAGATAGAGATATGGTCTAGATCCTATAGTGCTAGATGCACCTGTAAAGGGGGATGTTTAGGATCAGCTACCATAGGAGGTACCAGCCGACCCACAGATACCTCCAGCATAGCCATCTCAGCAGAAGGATCAGGAAGATCAGGCATATAAACCACAAAAGCACCAGAAGGTAGGGGCTAATTCAAATTATAAGTTCGATATATAGATAGACATGTATAACCCAGCCACTAGTGCATCCTCAATTACCTATCAAACACCAGAGTTTGCTAGTTAGGAGGATAGGGAGGTTTTCTTCTTAAGTACAGTTAAGGGCTTTACATCAACTGCCTCACCACCACCAGGACATCTAGAGGCATTCTCATCTGCTATACCACCCAAGCAACAACTTTCAATCCCTTCATCTAATGACATATTCGGGAGACTAACTGCCATGAAATAGGCTATTAGGAGATAAGATCAGACCCTGTCTATAGTGTTAGCAATGGTGCAGTCTTTATAAACTTTACCAATGATAATACAATATTTACATATAAAGATACAGGGTATTAGAGTCGAGCTAGCAACTATAGGATAGAAGTATGATGCATCCTTACAGGTGACTAATGACTCACTTACCTAGATCAGGAAGTAGGATTAGCATATTGAGATCGAGGTCCCCAAAGGCAGGCAAGCCGTAGTAGAGATGGATGAGCAGCTGAGGAGATACATTGGATACCTAAGGAATGATCTGATGAGGTTTCTTAAGCAACACTCCAGGGCTATTACTGAGGTTGGATGGGGTTCAGAACGGCTGGAAAATGTGATAACATAGATTTTATAGCCGTTGATTATGGCATTACTAGGATTTCCCTTCAAGTTTGGGCCAAATGATAAGTAGCCACCACCAGCACCACATGTTATAACATTAGTCTGACCTCATAGACCTTCGGCATTCACCAACATACCATAGAGGATCAAGGAATTCATAGTAGATTTATCATTTGATATTAAAAAAGTTTGAAACTTAGTTTGAATATTTTTTATGTATATAAAATATAACTTATATGTAGTTTATTTGTTTACTTTTTATCATGTTTTGCTTCATTTATGGTTGACGTACCAGTAAAAAAATGAAAGAATGTTGAACATCTTTGCTCAAAAAATGAGATTTCTAAAAGAAGGATAACACTTAAAATGCTCATTTAAAAGTGCATTCACTTAATTAAGCTACAAGCACTAAAGGTCCTTTTATTAATTCACTAACCTACCCCACAATTATAATGAACTAAAAATCAAAAACTTTATTTTATTTCTTCTTCTTCTTTTTTTGGTAGGGGTCTACTAACATTCTCACCAAGTGCAACAACATTTTAAAAATATTCCTAGACATTTATAAGATATTGCAATTCTAATATTCTTATTGAAAACCAACCCTTATCTTTTCTCATCTCTACTTTAATCCCTAAAATATTTTCTCTTACTTATTCTTAGAATGATAAGTTCTATAAGGGTAGGATAAAGGCTTTTAGGCTGGGGAGATCAAATGAGTGTATCAAAAATTAAAAATTTAGCATGCATTTAGCAAACCTCAATAGGCTCAAAGGGGCTACGTAAGGGAAACAACATTAGCACCAAGTAAGTCAAAAGTCTTTTAGAGGCTTATTAATAAAATCCTATCTAAATCATTTCAAGCTTTATTTTTTAATTGCTATGAATGCTTTGAAGGGTGATGAGGAAGGTTTTAGTGCTCTAGATTTTCCATTTGATTACCTTTATTAGTTGTTTATTTCTAATTTTTCTAAAAATAGGCCTAAAGTGTGCATTTTAATTGGAGGTTTAATAGTATTGATCTAATTAAACCCAAATAACAAGGCAAAATAGTTAACAACTAACAATTCTCCAGTCATTTAACTATCCTAAATAAGTTTTTCTAATTCTAAGTTTAAATTATTCACAACGGGAACAAAACTAAGGGCAAACTAAATTAAAATGCTCAAATATTTGAGAATAATCAAAGACAAAATACATAAAAAATAGAGACTATAAATTAAGATAAAACAAAAGCTATAAAAGGAATAAGAGTTGTAAAATAAACTAAAACTAACTAAAGCTTTATGATAAAGAAACACAAAGTAACAAAAATACAATTAAAACTATAAAAGAGAAACAATTAAACACAATCTTAAAACATAATATATCATAACTAACAATTAAAAAAGTTCAAACATACTAAATTAACTATTACTACAAAATAAACATAAATACTAGAACTACTGTGGTGCTAAAGAAAGTAAGTAAAGCATCAGACAATCTTTAAAACTTCAACAATTTAAATCTCCAAAATACCCTCACCCCACACTTAAAATTTTAGTGCCCTTGGCAAACAAGAATCATATCATTCATAAAATTATAAGGTTGAGGAAATCCCTGAATAATTCACTCATGTAAAGGTGAATGAGGAAAGTGGCGTTCAAAGCGAGATTGCATCATCCCAAGAGCAGTGACAATCTCATCCATTCTCTCGATCATGGTATCCAAGTGACTCGTGATGGTAGTGTATTGCTTTAATGATAAAGTGATAGCTACTGCCTCTGCTCACTCAAGATCTATTGCTTGCTTGTTCACAACCTCCCTATAGGACTTTTTATCGAACACCATGGTATAACCTTGCTTGGGGAACCTCAGGTCATCTTTTAGCATCGGCATCTTCTTCAGCATCTTCTTGCCAACAACAATCGGGTTGCCCATAGCTTTACCCAAGTTCATATAATTGACCGCCTTAGCAAAAATGGTGACAATACCTCCAAAGGCAATCTTCATTGTCCTTTTCCTATAAGTTCATAGTTCATCAATCTTGGTGGCAGTAAACACAGCTCTATTTAGTTGGATGGCAATCTCCATCACATAAAGGATGATAGTCTCATTTGCATTTACATTTTCAAGACCCCCATGGTGGCTAAAAACTACCAAGGCTAGGTATCGGTGTATGATTCTCAAAGGATGATTCTTTAAATGGTGGGCCTTAGTGTTGCTTACATAAAAAAATAGTAGGCTCCTTCTCATCACATATTCCATTCCATATATCCTGCCTGTTTAGATTATCAATTCCCCTCATAGTATGGGGGTCAAATCCTATAATGGCTGAAAATTTGTTGAAGCTTATTTAGTGTGATGTTCCATTTAGCCAAAAACTCACATAACCCTTGTCAATATGATTGTTTTTCCTAATTGGATTCAAACTATGGTCAAGAAATCCCTTATAAAGTTGGGATAAGCACTCGCCCTTCTGCCGATAAACTTCGTCCATCCAACATTAGCAATCATCCGCTCCAACTCATTTTTCATATTCAATTCCTCAGTTACCTCCTTGTCAATATATATGGTAGCTAAATACTCTGCATGTGTAAATGTGGGCTAATCCTCTTTGAATTCAATGGGTACCCAGCTTAGGACTTTAAATTTCCTCAATTTTGGGGGGCTGAGGATGAAGATCCTGCCTCAGTTTTTGTTCTTTTGGGGGCCACTAAAGAATTAGATAATTTTCATCAAGTTTGACTTTCTTCAACATAGAAAACAACAAAACTATTCACATAAAGCAAGAAAAGGTATTCTACATGTAAAGCACACCAATTGAAGCAAAATGAAGAGTAAATGGTTCACATGCCACACACACAAATAGATAAGCCTTAAATAGCAGGATTAAGAACAATAGGAGTATCTAAACTATGCAAATGAATTTGAACATAAAAACTTGATGCAATACAAACAAATAACTTAAACTAAGCTAATTTATACAACTAGATAAACACTCAAATTTGCTTTGCTTAAAAGAATCACATGCCCAATTTGAAAGATAAATGCAATGCCATAAGTTAGATGACAAAAAACATTGTGAAAGAAACTAAAAATCAATAAAAGGGCACATAGTCATGACAAAACAGATAAAGGCATAGTAAACACAAAGTTAAAAACACTTCAAGCAAATTTTTATACCAAATTAAACTAGCTCAATATTTAGATATATACGATAGTGAATTGACATCAAGAAGGTATGGAAAATGCAAGCATTTCATTATAATATCTAAAACACATCAAACTCGACAATTATGGCAAAAATTCATAGGTTATAGGTAACAAAAACAAGAAATTTCACTTCACTTAGGCATTTTCACTAACACATGGCATGTGTAAAGTAAATTTGCTATCACAACACCATTTGAACTAAATAAACAATTGCAAAACCTCTATTAACCACATATAACCTAAATGCCAAGCCATTTCCTCAAAATCAAATAAGTAGAAAAACTTAAATGTGAATTTTTGCCTAACCTAAAACATGCACAATGGTATCTAATTACTCAAACCAAATCTCAAGCATATAAACATAACACTAACACAAATAACCTCTCCAATAGAAAAAATCATGGAAAACTAAAGCAAACATAGTGAATAACAATAAAATAAAAAAAATTGGAGTACTTACTTGTTGAGGACACTTACTAAAGAAAAGATGCACTGTGAATGGAGAGAGAGTGGTGGGAATGTTGGAATCACAAAGAAAATGAAGAAAAAATATGAAGTGAGGATGCATGGCCATGGCTATTGGGGTGTATTTATAGATGGACATAATAGAGAGCCCTAGGGACACGATGGAGGCTAAAAGTTCTTAGTTGAGTCACACACAAAACCCAAAATGCACAATGTAATTTATAAAGGATATGGCTGAGACAAAATGGTCTCAGCCGTGTGACCCATTCTAGTTTGAAAAATCTTAATTCCACAAAGCAAAAATTGAATGGTCTCAGCCATGTGACCCATTCTATATTCACACACTACAATTGCAAATAGTAGAGACCATATGGTCTCAGCCATATAACCCTTACTAGACTCAATTCTCATCATACATAAGGCAGAGACCAAATGGCCTTAGCCATGTGATACCCTCTGTATCCGAACTAAGGATTTGCACCCAGCAGAGACCAAATGATCTCAACCAAGTACCCTATTCTAGAACTCAAACTACATAAAGCACACAACTGAGATAAAATGGTCTCAATTGAGTCCAACAAAATTTTACACACTATGAAAAATATTCACACCATCTTTCATGCACAATAACATTACAAAATTTAGCAAGCATTCACACAATTAAAATCATCACTTATTAAGCCAAAACAACACTTCAAAATTGCAACATAGAAATTAAAAACATAGACACAATTAAACAAGATGAGTTTGAATATAGGGTTAGAAGTAGTTCTATGTTTAACAAGTCGTCAGCTAGTCTTTGAACGATCTCATGGCACATCCTCCAATGTCACGACCACAGAACTAACTTCAAACCTGGATTTGAATTATGGTTTGAGGCAGTGAGCATTGACTTTAAATTCTCTACCATCACTTGGATGTTTGATAGCGACGACTCCATATTGAGCAATATTCATAACTCCATAGGGCCCTTTCCATCTTGAATTTAACTTTCCCGAAAATAGTCAAAGATGACTATCATACACCAACACTTTCATTCCTAGCATAAATTCCTTAGGCACCAGCTTATTGTCATGCCACCTTTTAGTCTTTTTTTTGAACTTCTCAGCATGATTATCTGCCTAAAATATTAGTTCTTCTAAATCATTCAATTGTGAAGCCTTGCACTTTCCTACACTATGAAGATCAAAATTTAAAAACTTTATGGCCCAAAAGCTTTGTGTTCTAATTCCATCGGTAAATGATATGATTTGCCAAAAATTAGCATAAAAGGGAAATCCCTATGGGTATCTTAAAGGCAGTCCTATAAGCCCATAATGCCTCATCATGTTTGAGGGACCTATCTTTCCTAGTTGAATTCATCATTTCTCTAAAATGATCTTCAGTTCCCGATTTGACACTTTTACTTGGCCATTATCTTATACATGGTATGGGGTGGTGGACTTGTGCCTAGCACCAAACTTTTTCAACAATGTTTTGAATTAATGGTTGACAAAGTGTTTGCCATTATTACTTATAATGACTCTATGTGCTCTATATCAGGTAAATTTATATTTTTTTCAAGAATTCTAGCACTATTCCGGCCTCACGAGTCCTAGAAGCGATAGCTTTTACCCATTTATTGACATAGTCTATAGCCACGAATATGTATTCAAACCTGTAACACACCACAAAAAGGTTCCATAAAATCGATTCCCATACATCAAAGAACTCTACCTTAAGCATGTTGGTTAATGGCATTGCATCCTTGCTAGATATATTGCCTACTCTTTGACATCTATCACATGATTGAATAAGGAGTTTTACAACATTAAACAAAGTAGGCCAATAAAGTCCAAATTGAAGAATTTTCAATACCATCCTATTTGGCCTATGATGTCCATCTTCTTCTCCACTATGACATGCCCTGATGATTTCATCTTGCTCTTCCTTGGGAATGCTTCTTCATAGAACTTGATAAAAATGCAACTTGAAAAGATAAGGGTCATCCCACACATAATACCCTATATCAGCCTTCAGCATCTTCATTTGCTACCATATATAGTAACTTGGCACAAATCTACCTGCAAGATAATTGGCTAAATCAGCAAACCATGGGATTATAGCCTCACAAACATATGATGCATATATATGTTCATCAGGAAATAAGTCAAAGATTTAACCCTTCTTGATATGCTCTTGCTCAAGCCTCAACATGTGATCTACAACAAGATTTTTTGCCCTCTTCTTGTCCTTGATTTCCAAGTTAAACTCTTGTAAGAAGAGCACCCATCTAATCAACCTTGGCATTGACGTTTTCTTTGCAAAAAGATGTCTCAATACTGCATGATCAAACTATACAACAATTTTAACACCAAGAAAATGAGGTTTAAATTTCTTAAATGCAAAAACAATTGCAAGAAGCTTCTTTTTCTGTTGTTGTGTAGTTTATTTAGGCTCCTATCAAGGTATGGCTTGCATAGTAAATTATGTAAAAGACTTTCTCTCTCCTTTATCTTAGCATGGTTCCCATTGCAAAATCACTTGCATCACGCATTAATTTGAATGGAAGGTTCCAATTTAGAAAGACGAACACATAAGTTGAAATTAGTCTTTGTTTCAATGTGTTAAATGCTTGCAAACAGTCATCAGTGAAATCAAATGGAACATCTTTCATTAATAGATTTGATAAAGGTTTAGCAATCTTGGAGAAGTCTTTAATAAATCTATGACAAAAACCTACATGCCATAAAAAGCTTATAACACCCTCGACACTAGCTGGGGAAGGAAGTTTGTCAATCACTTCCACTTTGGCTCTCTCAATTTATATTCCTCTTTCTGGTATCTTATGCCCTAAAACAATGCCTTCCCTTACCGTAAAATAATGACTTTATTACTCTTTTGGTTAAACATGGTGTAATAAAAGTCACAGAAGCATTTAGAACAAATTAGGAGACATTAAATCAATAAATCATGGCATTAACATGTTGAATAATATAAAATCAAATCAAATACACATGCTTTCATGCCATAATGAAAGAAAAAGAGTAAACCTAGAATATTATCCTCGGGAGAATTCTGTAACACTGGAAGATCGTGCTCTAAGTTTTTAGATTGATTTCCACATTAAAAGTGTTTTTGTGTAAAAAGAATGAATGTCAAAGAGCTATTATTCTCAAGAATAGAAATTGAATTTTATATCTCCAGAATAACTGCCTCTCTCTTTCTAAATTCAGAATATATCCCCTAAAAAAACTATAGGGTTTTAGAATTTATATGAGGAAATAATTCAAAACTTTTCAAATTCTAAAATTCCATGAAATCTGCCCGCAAATCCTTATAAAATCCATCCAAAATCTGGCTATAATTAACTAGATTTTGTCTAGGGTTTTAGGTTGTAAAAAAACATGCAGTTCTGTTGAAGATCTTTACCGACGGGCATCTATCATTGATAAATGGTCAGCACTTAAAAAACAGTTTGTAAATCAAGAAAATGCCCTTAACCTGACCTAATGATTTGTGGTCGTGACTCAAGACAAATGACTTTTTGTCACTGGGCCACAGACAGGCCAAGCAGGCCGTCTGCCAAGAGATATCTAGGAAGAAAATGGCCATAGATGGATGTCTGTCTAGGCCAGACGGCCATCTATCATAGAAAAAACCCAATTTCAAGATTTCAAACTCATTTTCGAACTTCAAGAAAAAGAAGGATAAAACCTACAAAAATATTTTAGAAATTTGTGAAAACCAAGATCGGAACTCAAAGTGTGCGTTTTTTGTCTGAAATACGAATAATTCTTCTAATAAGGTAATTCTGATCTAAACTGTCTTAGACCCTGGTATTTACAGCGTGTAACATACTCCCGTCAATCCCATGAAAAAAGAAACCCTATGTGATCGATTTGCAAAGTTCAAAAACCCAATATGTGCTTTTTAAAATTCAACTATTTAATATAAAAAGTTATAGTTCAAAATTTTGAAATGCATTTTTGGTTTTAGTAGAATCAAAAGTTGAAAATAAAATAGGATGAAAAATAAAAATTTAAGCGATAAATGTTTAAGAATTTAATAGCAAAATCTAGAAGAGTTTGGAGTTTGGATGTTGGTTTTGAAATTTTTCAGTTCTTTGCAATTTACACTCGTTAGACTCAACGATGTCGTTTCATGCGTTACGAAACTTTGGAACGACTTCACCGTAAGAACGCCGATTCTCCGCGACATAATTGCTTGCTTCAGCGCCGGCCTTGTATGGGTTCTCTGCGTAGGGTTTCAAAAATCCTAAAATCAGCAAATTACATTTCTCTTTTGCGTCATTACTCAAAATTCCGCTCATCCACCTTTGCATTTCGTTTAAACGACCACAGATTTGAACAAACCCGGGAGTTCTGCTCTAATTCCCGCCAAAACACGAAAGAGAACAACATAGATTTGATCAAGTATCCTGCTGAGAGAATCAGAAACTTCTCTATAATCGCTCACGTTGATCATGGGAAGTCAACGCTTGCTGACCGGCTCCTGGAGCTCACCGGGACCATTAAAAGAGGCCATGGCCAACCACAGTACCTTGATAGATTGCAGGTATTTTAGGACTTTTCAGTTGGGTTGAGTTTAATTTCTGTCTCACCTACTGTAGTTTCTCTCTCTCTCTCTAAATTCTTTTTAAATACGGTTAAATTGAGAATATGAAAGGAAATTTGGGTTCTTGTTTTTTAGGTAGAGAGAGAAAGGGGAATAACTGTTAAAGCTCAAACGGCTACCATGTTCCACAAGTGCAACATTAATGGCACTAATATGGATGATGCACATGAACCAGCAACGTTTCTACTAAATCTAATTGATACCCCAGGTCATGTTGATTTTAGTTATGAAGTATCAAGATCCTTAGCAGCTTGCCAGGGTGCCCTTCTGGTTGTTGATGCTGCCCAAGGAGTTCAGGCACAAACTGTAGCTAACTTCTATCTTGCCTTTGAATCAAACCTGATAATAATACCTGTCATTAACAAAATTGACCAGCCCACTGCAGATCCTGATCGTGTAAAAGCTCAGTTAAAATCAATGTTTGATCTTGAACCTAGTGATTGCCTTTTAACATCTGCCAAAACTGGGCAGGGCCTTGAGCAAGTCTTGCCTGCAGTAATAGAGCAGATACCTCCTCCTCCTGGGAATAGTAAATCACCATTGCGTATGCTTTTGCTTGATTCCTATTATGATGAATACAAAGGAGTAATCTGCCATGTTGCAGTTGTTGATGGCGTGCTGCTTAAGGGAGACAAAATATCATCATCAGCAACTGGCCAGTCATATGAGATTCTTGATGTTGGGATCATGCATCCTGAACTCACTTCCACTGGAATTCTTCTGACTGGACAAGTGGGATATGTGGTGAGTGGCATGAGATCAACCAAAGAAGCACGTGTTGGAGACACACTTTATCATAGCCGAAGCAAAGTAGAACCTTTACCGGGTATATGGCATTCATCTTTTTAATTTTTCCAACTAATGCTTGTTAGTCTTTCGTCATGGATGCTGGAGAGGTCATGCAAAGTTCTAGATCAGTCATTTATAATTTTTTAACCACCAGGAACTATAAAATCGTTAAAAACTCTGGAAGACACATTGTACCAACATTTCATTTTTAAACTTTCTGTTGTAAGATACACGGAATATGCCCCTTCAAAATATCTTGGAATATTTCCCTCTTTATTTTAAAAACTCAATTTTTTTAAGTGATTGGTTGTTAAAAAGTGATTTGGAGAAGTTGATTGTTGAATGTGCTGTATGCAAATATTTTAAGTGACATAATATATGGTCAAACCAGATTTTGTTTTTACGAACCATATCAATAATTTAGAGAAATTTCACTGTCACAGAGTTACTTTCGGACTACACGAAAATGATCATAGACTCGCATATTTACAGGACATGTAATCTTGTGCATCCTATGATAGAATGATTCAGGAAATAAACAAAATGTGAATGGGATTGTGAAATAGAAAAAGGATATTTTTCCTGGTCCGCATTAAAATTCTTCAGTCCTAGTTTAATTCTCTCTTTTGTATTTCTTTTTACTAATTGTAGGTTTTAAACCTGCAAAGCATATGGTGTTCTCTGCTCTTTATCCAGCTGATGGATCTGATTTTGATGCACTTAACCATGCAATGGAGAGGCTGACATGCAATGATGCCAGCGTCTCAGTTGCTAAAGAGAGTAGTTCTGCACTTGGCCTTGGTTTTAGGTGTATCTCCAACTACTGAATGATATTAGTTTTTATTTTTATTTTTATTTTGCATCACCCCTTGAAGTTCCATGAGTAATCAACTGTTATGTACTTATTTGTTTTGTTTGTAGGTGTGGTTTCTTGGGCTTACTTCACATGGATGTTTTTCATCAGCGACTTGAACAGGTGATGTTTCCCTGAGCATTTACTTGCTAATTTGAGTCTATAAAATTATTCTCAATGAAGATATATGGTCACCTGTATATTACATAATAACTAGAAAATTGGAATTTTTAATTACACAATCCATCTCTATTATCAACAAATTACAGGAATATGGAGCTCATGTCATTTCTACTGCTCCTACTGTCCCATATATATTTGAGTACTCAGATGGAAGGTACAACTTGTCCTATAGTTTGTTGCTTCCTGTTCCCATATGCTTTACCCAACATTATGTATTGGTGCCTCTGCTAGCAAAGTTCAAGTTCAGAACCCTGCTGCATTGCCCTCAAATCCCAAGAAACGAGTTACAGTTAGTTGGGAACCCACAGTCATAGCTACAATTATCATCCCTAGTGAGTAAGGTCTCATGCTGTAATGCCTTCTTTACATAATGACTTATTGACTTGTTATTCTTTAGCATTCGAAGCACTATTCATCCAATTTTCACTTGTTCAATTAAGATATGTGGGGCCTGTTATTACTCTTTGCTCGGACCGGAGAGGACAGCAATTGGAGTATTCTTTTATTGATAGGTAATTTTATGTGCCAGATCAAATTTAAAGTTAACTATCAAGTATTACCTGTGGTTGATCATTATTACTTGAAGTTGAATTATCTAGTATAGGTATATATTGATTTTTTTTTGCTGGATATTTGCGAAATACTGATTCATAATCAGATTATTGATACCTCTATTCTCCTTTATGAAGCCAACGAGTCCTTTTGAAATACCGGTTACCTTTGAGAGAAATCGTTGTCGATTTTTACAATGAGTTGAAGAGTGTAACCTCAGGATATGCATCATTTGATTATGAGGATTCAGAGTACGTACTCTCTCTCTCTCTCTCTCTCTCAAAGACAAACGTGAATGCTAATATCTTGCTTGGCAAAAATTGATGCAAAAGCTATATTTTATGCAATAGCAAGAATTCGTAGGAACTGCTAGTGCTTTATGAGGTGCATGTATGTTAGGATCATTGGTTTGGCCGCTTAGGCATATTTAATTTGGCCACAAAGTGCCATATAACTTTTTATATTTTGGGGAAATGTCAACAAACTGAGGAAATGTCTTTTTCCCTCTTTATTGATGGAATTCTTGCAGCTGCCCAAATTTTCTTCGTATTATGTCAATATCATAGGTCATTAAAAATAAAATGGAGGAAGGAGGTGGTCATATTCTATATGTTTCTTATGACTTTTGGAAGTAAGCTTTGACATATATAACTGATGGATGTATTAACAGTTATCAAGAATCTGATTTGGTGAAACTTGATATCCTCTTAAATGGTCAACCAGTTGATGCAATGGCAACCATTGTTCACAATTTGAAAGCACAGCGTGTTGGTCGTGAGCTGGTAGACAAGTTGAAGAAGTTCATTGATAGGTGTTTAATTTTCACATTTTGTTGCTTTGTCATTCTTTTTTCTGCAGAAGTGTGATGTTCTTATTTTGAATAGGCAAATGTTTGAGATAATAATACAAGCAGCAATTGGATCAAAAGTTATTTCGAGGGAAACGTAAGTTGTATGGTGTTTTTATTATTATAGTTGTTATTTATTTATTTTGGCTAGTTTTTGTTTCCAGAGTTTATAATGTGAGCTCCTTGTAATTCTCTAGTATAAATTAGTATGTTGATAACTGTTCTTTTGTCCTGATAATTCATTGTTTTTCAACTTTGCAGCATCTGTATGTTTGTATGTATAAGTGCACACAGACACACACACACACACGTGTGTGTGTGTGTATATGAATTGTTTTCATCCATACTGTTAGGATCCTTTCAAAACTGGCTATGGTCAGAATCCAACATATCTCAAAAATAGGGAAAAGAGCTAATAAATTTGAAGAAAGCCGCACATGATTTCCAAAATATATTCTTCATCATATGGAACTAAGTTTGATTTTCTTCTTCTTCTTTTTTTTTTTTTTTTGTGTGTGTACAAGTGTTTGGGCTTTTGAATTTCTTGTAACTTTCTTTTTCTTAGGTTCTGTCTACTTCGCCAAGTGGCTGGATTATGACCATAGGCTAGTTTTGAAAAGAACATGATAATTTTGTGCATTGATTTGATAAAAAAGAGAGATTTTCCGTGAGTGGGGAAAACATGGAACCTTGTTTTCCTGCATCTTTTTCTCCTCGTGTATTTTTTTTCCTTGATTTCTTTCTCAATATTAATGAATAAACACAAAGATATTGCATTGATCATTTTATGATTATTCATTATCATCACTCCTAAATTACTCATCCTGGTTCATAGGATTTCGGCAATGAGGAAAAATGTTCTTGCGAAGTGTTATGGTGGGGACGTTACCCGGAAAAGAAAGCTTTTGGAAAAACAGAAAGAAGGCAAGAAGCGAATGAAGCGTGTTGGTTCTGTTGATATACCGCAGGAGGCATTCCATGAACTATTGAAAGTTTCATAGAAAAATATGTCAATTATGAAATATCTATGTGATGCAGGTACGTTCCTTTTTTTTTTTAATTTTTTTGTGTACATATTGCACACACTCCCTTGAGAAAATGAAGAGGAAACATAGAATAACTGGTGCTAATTTTGTTCTAAAGCAATTTTAAATTTACTAGTTTTTGTGCATGTACTACTCACATAGAAAGAATTTTTTTTAGTCCTAAAGACATTCCATCAAGAGTAATACAAATTATAATAGAATCATAAAATAAAATATCTATGTATCATTTAATAAACAATATTCTATTTATTGAGAAAAACATACATGTATTAATGAATGGTCCAGTTCATTATTTTTGTACATAATTGAATAAATGATAATGAATAACAATGGCATCAAATTAGTGAAAATAAAACAAATAATGCTAGAATTTAAATTGTAAAAGCAATTAAATTCTAAAACAAATAGATTATTAAATTCTATTTATATTATACTCTTATTTAATTCTTATATAAAAGGAAGTAAAAAATGTCATTTTGATATACAACTTGTCCACAGTTAATTTGATAATAATGCCGTTTTGGTTCAAATGTCTCTTGAAATTTGAATTCAACTTGTCCACAGTTAATTTGAGAATGATGTCGTTTAGGTTTATATCTCTTGAAAGTTTGAGTTCAAATCAAAATGGAATATGGCTAAAATTTAAATATGAAAAATGAATGTTTTTGTAAAATTTTATTTAAATAATGATGATAACAATTTATATATATCGCTAAAATAATATTAGAAGATGACTTGAGAAATTAACAATTGCATTAAGGCATTAATTATGATAAAGTATAAAGTTAGATCAGCTTGCGATATTAATTGAAAAAAATTGTAATGTTTATATTTTACTTTGATTGTTAATTCTTTTATTGAAAAAATATGACTAAAATATCTAGTAATTTATTTAGTTCTTTTATACAAATTTTTGATGATTTTATTTTAGTTAATATCATAAAAAAATAAGAATATTATACTTAAAAAAAAGCTTTCTAGTCCCTTTTTCTTTTATATAAAGAAACTAATATATTTGTGAATGTGTGCTGACTTGGCGGATGATTTTAATTGGGTTTGTAAATTTCTTAATTTATTTTTTTTAAATACAAGTAATATAGATATAAAGTTAATAAGGTTTTTTTAAAATTTGTTTATTTTATTTAAAACTAACAGTAGCTACTTATAGATAATGGAAAAATAAAATAAATGATTTGAAAAAATTGCTCTATTTTAACAATAGGGATGCCTTTTTTGTAATGTTTTCTTTTGAAAATTGAATGCAACAATAATACACATCTCAAAACATGTACATAAATTTAAATAATAGAATAAGTAATTATATTATTTTGATAACATTAAAATAGTACTTTGCATTGTTGTGTTTGTCGAATAGAAATATCAAAATATAAAGTTTTTATTTTGAATTTATATATAAGACAACTATGATAATATTTCATTAATATAGATGAGATTAAATCAAATGAAAATAAAATTATAAAAAATTCAAAAAACAATTTTTTTTTCAAATTTATATGCAAGTAAAAGTGATCATCAACTTATGTAAAAATTAGATAACCTTATGAATAAATGTTCATTTGAAAATCTAAATAATGACTTTTCTCATCTAATATCCATTAAAATTTTACATAAAACTATATATTTTTTTTCTCTTATAAAATTTTAAATTATAATTGTATGCATAGCAAATATAATTTCTAAATAATTTATGTGTCTGTCTGTTCTTGTTCCTTCAAATCGATTTTTACTATCTATTTATCATATTTCTAATTAAAGCAAACTTGATTTTTCATACTTTTAAAACGTTGACTAAAAACATTCTTATGATTGCTAAGAATAGCATGAACAATCTTAGTATAGTGGGGTATACCTTAACTAATAATTAAATTTTGTAAATTTTTTAAAAATATCATTATAACACATATTTTCACTCAAGTATTTTATTATTTTAAATTTTTATTATAACTAAAAAGTGATTTATGTAAACTAAGGGTGGCATTAATTAGTTAACCAGTTCACAATCTATTTTTCAAGTTTAGTCCATTAATATTAGTTTTTCAAAATTAAAGTGCATGTACAGTTCATTAACAACCGGTTAATTGTTAATTGTTAATCACTAAATACGGTTGGTTAACTATTTGCTGTCGATTGACCATTGAAAAATTAAAATATGCCATTAGCCTATATTTAAAAAGAAAAAAACATATATTTATAAAATTAAAATATAAATTCTAAAGGTTTTAAACATAACAGTACAAATAAAAATATAGCTTGTTAAAAATTAATGTCAATCTAATAAAATAATTACATAAATGCCGATGAGAAACTCGAATGTTGTGCTGAACTTGAAACCCCAATGCATATTAGCAAAATAAACTCTTTTTACTAAACCTGCACCCAATTAGATGGATAGGAATGCAAATAGTTGGGAACAAAGAAAACAAGTAATAAATTTGCTACAAAGTCAGATACCTTGATGGATGAATATCTCGCTTCCATAGAACTGGCAGTGCCAAAATTACAGAGTAATCGTCAAATTGTCAAAAGATCCAAACGTTTTACATGTGTATGCCTTGTTTCTGACTCGTTGAGCTTTATATGCTTCAAGCGCAATAAGTCCGAAAATCCTAGGACAGTTACATTTCCATTCGTCCCTTCATAGTATCCCGGGGTAATAGGCAAAGAAAACCATAAGTAGGGCATAAATTTCTTTAGACAAGTTTTAATGTAAAAATAAAGAACATCAATTTTTCCCACGTCTACGGCCTTGTAGAAGAATTCACAGGAGTGACATGAAGTATTCCAAACGCCAAAACCCAGAAATCGATACTTCTTGGGTGTGATTGCATTCTTTCACTGGTATGGAGTGTTCATGTCCCTCATTTACAGGCATTAGTTTCTCCTTCACGGGTGTGACTTCTTTATGCCCAAATCTGCTTCACCTTCCATCATCCCAATGGCGTTACTTGCTTCTTCATGGGTGTAACCTTTAATATACAATCCTGAACTTCTGTTTCCTCCTAATTTGAAGCCTGAATGATGGAGACATAATCTGGGTTATGCTCCAAGGCCTTCACCTTATCCATGCCTTCAAGTGCCTTCCACATAAGCTTTCTTTAGTCTTTTGGCTCTCTATCTTGTCATTGGTCCACTTGGTGCTCAACTCCCTGTCCTTGTCTTGGCTAACATCAGTTCCTTCCTTTTCAGAAAAAAAATCTAACCGAATCTGAATCATCCTCAAAAGGAGATAAGTCAGAAACATTGAAAGTAGCAAAAACATTATACTTAGCAGGAAGATCGATCTTATATGCATTATTGATCTTTTCCAAGACTTGGAACATGCCCTCTCCCATTGGATGAAACATTGACTTCTTTTGGTTAAGGCGTTTTTTTTTGCTAAAATGCACTCAAACCCAGTCTCCTGTTTCAAAAGTAACCAACTTCCGGCCTCTGTTACCTTGTTGAGTGTAGGACTTGTTATTTTCTCAATATGCTGCCTAGCCTTCTCATGGACGGACTTAACTAGTTCTGCCTTTCTCTTTCCATCAAGGCTTGCATGATCATCAGTAGATAAAGGCAATAAATCTAAAACAGTTAGAAGATTTAATGCACACACAATATCAGAAGGTGAATAACTTGTAAAAGAATGCACACATTGATTATAAGAGAACTCAATGAAAGGCAAACATTCTTTCCAAGTTTTCAAGTTTTTAGCCACAACAGCTTGCAGCAATGTTCCTAAGGTTCTGTTCACAACTTTAGTTTGACCATGGGTTTGAGGATGGCAAGTAATGGAATCCAACAACTTAGTTACCAACTTCCCCACAAATCTTTCTAGAAATGGCTCAAAAACTTTTAACATTCCTATCAAAAACAATTGACTTAGGAACGCCGTGCAGTTGCTCAACATTATTAAAGTACAAATTAGCAACATGTGTGGTATCATCAGTCCTGTGACATGCAATAAAATATGCCATCTTATTGAACCCGTCCACGACAACTGAAATGCTATCTCGACCTCTTTTAATCCAAGTCAAACCTGAAACAAAATCCATTGTAATGTCAATGCAAGGTTCAGTTGGTGTAGGTAGAGTATGACCTTAGTCTGTCTACACTCGATGCATATAGCACAAGCTTTCTCAACATCCCGGCACATATGAGGCCAAAAGAAGTATTCATGCAAAATGTCTGAAGTCTTAGATACCCCAAAGTGTCCAACTAAACCCTTATTATGCGCCCCGACAAGCAACCCTCTCAGTAGACAAACAGGCATACATATAACAAAAATCCATCTTTTCTATAGAACTTTTGAAAACTGATTTTCTTACATGCATTATTCACAACAGAAATATCATAATCAGTAGCATAAAGTTAATTTGTTCAAACCCAAGTAATTGCCATCTCAAAGTGGTTATAAAAAAAGCTACTATTTTCTCTTTTCCCAGCTTATGACTGATGACAATATCAAAAATGCTCAATAAATTCAACCCATTTGTTGTGTCTCTTATTCAATTTACTTTGACCTTTTAGGTGCTTAAGAGACTCATGGTCTGTTTAAAACAAATTCTTTTGGTAGCAAATAATGCTCCTGCATAGCAAGTGCTCTATCCACAACAAACAATTTCTTGTTGTAGGTAGAATATGTCGACTTACCACGAAAATTTTCTTACATCAACACGACACCATTGCCTATTCTAGATGCATGACGCTTAATTTCAAAAGTTTTCCCAAATAGCTGCAAAACATGATTTTTCCTGGACTCTTTTTAAAAGCACACTCTTGTTTGTCCCCCCATTTGCATCCAACATTCCTTTTAACAATTTCATTCAACGGTGCAGCAATAGTTGAAAAATTTTTAACAAATTGCCTATAAAAACTTGTCAAACCATGAAAATTTTTTCAGCTTTTTTGACTTTATTGTTACAAAATTATATTTAAGTTATTTTATTGTTACAAATTGAAAAATAGTGATCACAACGATATAAGCTTTTATTATTATAATCATCATCATCATCTTGGTTACACCCTGCATTTTGCAGGGATTCCACAGTTTACCAATCCAAAGAAAAGCAAACGGAGGCAATTGAATTGAAGACTAATAAAAGCAGATCGGCACATGAAGCACACCGATGGTGATCCCAGGGACTATTTTCCAGTGAAATATGAGTGTTTGTGTTACGAGGGAAACAATGTCGATCCTGACAGAATTACACATTTTGTTGCCTAATAAATTATGATTTTCATAACTGTTTTAGCTTTCTGAATGTTGAGAGTGCATGTAAAAGAATATTATTGTATACCTCTCGCCCTTAAAATTTTGTATCAGGAATAAGGAAAAAGTTATGGCTTTGTAATCTTCTGTGAGACTTTCTTCTTCTTCTTCTTTTACCGAGTTGCATAAAAAAGTACACAAAAAAAAAAAAAAACCCTTTTCCAGGCAAAGTAAGCTTAACCTTCCCGTAAGGGAAAATAGGACCAGAGTATTTAGCATTTTAGGAAAAAGGTCGCTTTGATTTGTTCTTAAAGTTGGCAAGCTGAAAGGTCTCTCTAATCACCTGAAATTCGGGAGAAAGAGCAATCTAGTGCTTATACTTTTGGACAACAATTATTTTTTATCAAAATTAACTTCGTGCATACAACTTTTATTGTATGGTTAATTTAATTCATTTTTTAAAGAAAACTAAAATAAAATTCTTCACTTTTTTCTTAATATGAAAAAAAGGAACATGAGAAACTCAAACTTGATACCTTCAAATATTTTGGGATTAGTTTTACTATTTTCTCGGGAAAAAGAATTCTCACCTTTTTCATATAATTCTTGTCTATTGTGAATTTTTGTTAGAATTTACATAGTGAAGATAATAGTCTAGCACCTTTTATAGCCAATTGTTTTTCAATTGCTGCAAAGCAACCCTTTAGCAATACTTTCTTTCACTGTCCATCTCAAATCACATGCATATATTTCCACATGTATTTTCCTTCGTAAATCCTAAAGCAATTGGTGCAAATCAAAACTTAACAAACTGGAACTTTTTCAATTGACTACACTGTATTATGTTTAATAGAATACTCTTATTAAAAACAAAAGTCTTTCGCTACTTTTTTTTTTTTATTGGCCGCTTTTGGATTTAACTCTAATAATTGAATTTATTATCAGATTTATTTACCTTTTTAATTAAAAAAACTTTTTCCTCCATCTAGAAATAGGAATTAACTTACTATTATATCAATAATGTTCAAACAAAAAAATTATATCATTAAATAATTGAGCTTATTAATTTGCATGCATGAAGCAGAAATAGATTTGTACATTTTTGTAAATTTGAAATTGAAACTCAACTCTAAGAGGAATTTTGTCAAATACATTATTGCATGCATCAAGCAATCCATAGATATTCTTACACATCATCATTAACACATCAACAGTGGCAAAATCAAGTCTTCAAGTCTAAGTTATCACCAAATCAAGTAAATAGAAAAGAAAAAAAATTAAATAACTAAAAGAAAGCCACGAAACCATAGCTATCAATAAATAAAAGTGATGAGCGTTCTCAAATGCTCTTCATCCTCACTCCTCCCATATAATTAAAAGTGATGAGACCATCATCTCCTATAAGCAATTCAGCAGTGAGTTTTGGCCTGGTTTTTGCCACCTTTTTTCGCCTTCTTGGATGGAGCTTTTGAATTGTTATTGATAATGCTCAATATTTCTTAATAAATGGGTTGACATGGAAAAACACCCAACAAGACGAAAGGCCCAACCTGGTAGAGGCCTAAAGACTCAAAGCCTTGTGCACACTGCTAGATGCACCAAAAGTCTGCATGATGGGACAACCTGATTGGTCAAAACATACCTCATCCTGTCAGAAGCTCCTGATACACGCCACTGTCCCATCCACCACTTGTCAAATATCACGTCGCTGCTTGTCTACTCTAACACTAAGGTAGGGCTTTCAAGTGGCTCTTCTCACCTCTATAAATAACAAGTTCATTTTCAAAATACAACACAATAATACAACTCATATATCCTGCATAACACTCTCTTTCTCTCTTTAAAAAGTCTAAAACTGACTTAATCATTGGAGTGCTCATACTTGGTTCGATTGGGCGAGCCTTTATTTTGCAGGATCTCAATATTATCAAGCCCGACTGGATCCTACCTCACACTCATTACCTACTTGTTACGGCATCACTTTGCTCACCATACACGACTCTCCCTATTACAAAATCTGAAGATTTATCGTTTGGTGCTTTCATTGAGAGCCTATGGCTAAGTTAAAGATGCCTAGTTCTCACAATATTGAGGTAGGTGCGAGTTCACCGCCATATGAAAAGGGCCAAAATGTAAAGCTTTATGAAAGTCTCCGAGATTACATGGAAAAGCCTCGAACAGTAGCTAAAAGAAAACTGAAGTGGAAGAATTTTAGGGATGAAGAAAGATGAAATTACTGACGTTAAGGCTAAAGGAGGATGAAATTTCCTCTTTCTACAACAGCATGCATGGGTAAACCAAACTCCATAGTTCTCCTATCAAAAGAGACATAAAAGAAAGACAGGGGCCTTGTTCTCTCATGCACGAGCGAATCGGCTGGGAAACTTGCCAACCCGAGTTTTGAGTACTGATGACACTACCTTATGCAACACCTACCACTTAAGCTCAAAAGGAAAAGAGAAAAGAGTTGTGGAAAGGAAAACTAGATCAGCCTGGTGCAAAGAAATATGTGGTTAGGCAAGGCTCTCCATTATTTTGGACTCCCTTTTGAAACTGATCTGGAAAATCCCAGACTTCAGCTTTTTGCTTTGCGTTGAAGGAAGTCGAACTGGAGAAAAAGAAAACCTAAATATGAAGAAGAATGAAATAACGTGCACCAAGGCTGAAGGAAAATGAAACATCTTTCCTTCAAGATAATGTACAACCGCTGCTTGAAAATTCCACAATTGCCCATGTCTAGCAAGTATACTAGATCAGTTAAGTAATATAAAAATGTAAGATTAAGACATTTAAATATCATACCTTAGAGATTGTATATTTCACATTTTATAGTGGACAATGTGTGAGAGAATTTTCAAGTTTTGAAGTGATGATAAATTAAATAAGTTAAAAAATAACAACTAAACAAATCAAATAATGAAAATAAATCAACTAATTGCCAATCTAAAAATAGAATGAGATATAAAAGATGATAATAATCAATATTTAAGACACTTTTGCTAAGGAATTATCCACCTCAACTTTTATTATAATGACTCAATTAAAAGGAACACAAGTGGTTATGAAAAACCAGTCAAAAATCAAATATCTTACTCAGAATATCGTTTTAAGTACTAAACCCTCAGATGATGAACAATTTAATACTTAGCATGTCAATCTAGTTTGTGAACTACTAAACTTTTATTAGATCATCTTTCAAGAAACCTAATTCTAATTTATTCTTAATTCAAGTTCTTAGTTTAAGTCAACTCTTGATTAACACATAATTGCCTCAATTTTTAGAACACAATCATGCATAAATATGAGTGAAATCAACCAAGAACATGCAAATCATTGGTCAAGATTAAAATAACAATTAACCATATATTTGATAAATCAAGCATCAATTCAATATAACTGAAGTCAAGATTCTGTCCAATAATTAAGAAATAATACATTTTCATTAAAATTACGCTTAAATTAAAGTCATTGCAATAAAAGAATGAGGGTTCAAATTTTCCTCAGCAAAAGTAAAAAAAACTACCCACTGTTCATCATTGACACAAATGAAAAACTATAATAAAAAGTTACAATACACATAAGGTCTTAGGCTCCTCTTGATGTCTTCACAACACAACCAAGTTGTAGCTTCAAACCATAAGAGAATTGAGAACATAAAACTAGGTCTTAAAACTGAAGAAATTTAACTCCCTCATTTAATTCTGGTGTTAAGCATGCTTAAATACCCTAGAATGGAAGAATTTGATCACCATGAAACTTCCTAAACCAGTAAAATTCTGATGATAGTTGTAATTAGGAATAAGTGCCTCAGTACGGTTCAAATTCAACCCAACTGAGGTGATAATCTTTTCTTCAAGTGGGTGTGTACCTCTATAGGGTTGAAAATCAACCCAACCGAGGTGTTCAGTTCTGCCTCCTCTTCATCAGGACCTTGGTAGGGTTGAAATTCAACCCAATTGAGGTGTTTTCCTTTGTACCAAAACGAACAAAATCTTCCTCTAGGGACCTCGGTTGGATTGATTTTCAACTCAACCAAGGTGATTCACTTCTTTTCTTCAATCAACACTTACAAAGCACCAAAATTCAATTAAACACACACAAACCAATAATTACCAAATTAAACATAAAACCAACTAAATTGACACAAAACAACTCTTAAACACACTAAAAATATACTAATAAATATAGTACAAATTCAAAGTTATCAAATACTCCACACTTAGTCTTTGTTTGCTCTCGAGTAAAATTGAACAAAGTAACTTCTCAAAATAATCAAACTCCAACCAAGAATCATGTAACTCAAAATCATGCTTTACAATTTACAAGAGCATTTAATAAAATTTCAATTAGACCAAGAAAATATAAGCTAGTTTCCATATGTATGTGCAAGACGAAAATATTTTAAGTCTTTTCAAAATCAAAACACCATTGCAATCTCATAGTTAAGCTTTGCAATTAATGTACACCTAAATGTATAAACGGTTTCATGCTCGAAACTTTAGCAACACCATAAGCCTCTCATTTAGCATCAAAATTCGAAAGTCATCTCCACTAAATAACTCAAAATCAAATATAGAATCACTAGAACTTCATTAGGTTGTAATGTGGTCATGGTAATGGTTAACAAAGAATGGAAAATAGTAAACAAGAAGAATAACCACTCTTTGATTGAATAGACTAACATTTTTAAAACTTCACTCCACTACATCAAAAGCATACAACTTAACCATACTTGCTCACTTAACCCTTCATACGCAAGATATTTTGAAAGAAAATATCACTGAAATTCTTCTCAATTCTCACAATTCAACCATATTCAGAAGTCATAAACCCCTTATTTCTCCTTATAAATACCTTATACTTAAAATTGTGCCATAGATTGCTAGCTTTAATTCAAACTTCCTTATTTTTCTTTTTTCTTTCAAAAATTTGATAGCTTTGTTGTTGGAAATAAATGATACATAAACATTTTCAAGTTTATTTTTTTGGGTTTTCTTGACTTCAACATCACCCTTGACAATAATATCCCAAAAACCCTTTTTAACTACACTATCTAAATACCAAAAAAAATTGATCGTTTCCAATCCTAGAGTGGCCAATTCTTAGAAAGGAGATAAATGCTTTTTAAGCTATATGGTAAACGGATGAGTGTACCAAAAAAATAAATATGGCACGAATTAAGCATATCTCTGTTAGTGTAAGCTCTAGCCCCAATACATTGTTATAAAATATTTAGGTTAATAAAAGAGGCATTTATTTTATTTATTGTATTCCTGTGCATATCAAATGATAGAACTATCCAAAAATGTTTTTTCAGTTTACGTTATCATGTGTGAGGCATATGGTTGTAAGATCTTGAAACAATTGAGACTTCATTCTAAATATCCCTAGTCAGTCATTGTTATGGGACTAACAAATGAATTAAGACTAGTATGCTCTCTCTGATAAGTTGAGTTCTGTCTTACGAATCATAAGGGCTAAAGTGTCAATCAGAGATCATAGATACATGTTTAGAACATGGTATCTGAATTCGATTTGTTCATGAGAACACTACATGGTACAAGTCATAAGTGTTTCTTATGTGCAAGTTTTGCATCGAAGTTCTTAGACTTGAAATTTCTATGAAACTCTTTATGAATTACTGTGTACTTTGACATACACCTAACGTACTCGTAACAGGGTGACAAGTATGGATATGATTGGGCATGCACTAATTCATGTTAGAGAGTATAAGGGAAGTAAAGGGATTACCCCTCTCGATAAGAGAGAAAATATCATCGACCAATTGATTAGTGAACTGAGAAGTGTATGGCCATACTGAGATTAAATAATGAGTAATCATTATTTATCTGAGAGTTCAATATCACTGGAATATCAAGAAAAGAATTAGTATATATATAAGGATGACTCGTTCCATGCCTTATATTAATTTGATATTTAAGGGTAAGGGACCAAGTAAAATTGCATTAGGTCACTAAATGTCATTTGCATTTTCATTTAATTTGGAATGCTATAATATCTTGCTAGAGAATATATATATAGCCTTTGGATTATTTATTAATTCATTGCCAATAATAAATGGAACTATAGGATCACACACAAAGCATTGGGCTTAAAATATTTTAATAGAGTATTGGTTATTAATTTGGGCTTTTATTTAAAGTCAAATTAATGTATGTAATAGGTATTAAAATTGCTAATTGGACCTTGGTCCACGAGAGAGAGAAAATTAGTTTTTAATAGGTTTATTTCAATTAATTAATTATCTTGGGATAATTAAGGTAATTGAGTATTGAATCTTAATAGCATTTGAATCAATTTAAATAACTTAATTAGGAGTGATGTGGCCGAAATTCAAAGGAAGAATCCTAATGAATTTCGGCATGTATAAATCCCTAATGAAGTGGTTTGTTTTGATTAAATGTCTTATGCCAATTTAAATTAATTTGAATTTAAATTTTAATATAACACTTAATTAGGAAGTAATGGAGGCTGAAAATAATCCCTAATTCTAAGGGATTTCGGCACACATTATTTTCCTAATCTAGTGATATAAATTGATGAATTCTATTTGCCCTAGTTAAGTTTTTCTCTCTCTTTGTGCTGCCACTCTCAAAGGAAAATGACTCTTTCTTCTTCCTTTGGATTTTAGGCAGCAATAGAAACCTAAAAGAATAACAAGATCAAATCTTGTGACTTCAAACCATTACCATTTCCGAACACACAAACATAGAGCTAGCACTCACGATTTAAGCCATCTTTGCAAGTGTGTGTGTGAGCATAGAGTGGTGTGACGTAAAGGCTGCTCCTTTGGCATTGTTGTTCAAGATAAGAAGTATATAAGTCTATTTTATATATTTTCCATAGCAAAAATCAAGTTTTAAGAGCATTCAAGGTTGTAAGTTTTTCATAAAACCCTAAAATTGCATGTTTCAATATTTTATTGTAAATTGCATGGCATGAATGATCAAATTTTTAATTTTTTCGCTGCGTGATCTTTATGTTTATGCCATGTGATATCCCTTCAGTGGTATCAGAGCTGGTTCATGCTTATTTTATTGCTTTGGATGCATTACATCTTGAATCAAAATCGTTCATTGCATAAAACCGCAATGCTAAAATTTTATGTTTTGAGTTTTTTGCATTGTTTTAGTATAAAAATGATTTTAAATGATTATTTTGGTATTATAATTATTATGACATTTTTATATACTGTCCTAAGATATTCTTAGAGCTGTTCGTGGTTGGATTTAATTATATATACCTGATTGTACATGTTAATCTTGAAACTAGGTGCTAGTTTACATGATATGTGATTGTTAACAACTAGTTTCTCAAAATTAAATGTAAAACGTGTTTGGCATGTTTGTATGTGATTTTTAAATATTAATAACAGGTCTAGACATGTTTTAAAAATGGTTTTATTTCTGTTCCATGACAATTTAATTGTTTAATGTTAAAATCACTTAAAATAATGACTAGTTTGTGTTTGTTGCATGTTTAATCAACATTGTTTATTTTGTTTTGATTAAAATGGCAAAAATACATTAAGATCAGATCTGAACAGAAACTTAAATCAATGTTTATGACCTTATTTAAGTTATTAAATGGCTCATAAAATCTTTTTAAGTGTTTGTGCATCATTTGTGGCCTTATGTGAGCATTAAACAACTAGTTTCATGTTGTTTGTTTGTTTTGTTGTTAATGACGTGTATGATATATGTTCTTCATGAATTTTTATGTTTTAATTCATGTTGGTTCATATTATTTGTATTTTTAATGTTTATTGGCTGTATGACATAATATTAAAAATGGCAAAATTGGAAATTATACTAGAGTTGATTTATGGCACAAATCTAACTAGTTTGTATTTTGGCTTTTTAAGAGAACTTATTCAATAAGAGGATTTAATCCATTGGGTGTTGGCTCAAGCCCATCATGGGGTCTTTTTTAAAAGTTCAAGTACACAATTTTCATTAATGGGCTTGGCTTAATTAAATAAAATTGAACTTTGTTTTATCTATGAATGTTATGTATATTTGATTGCATGTTTTGTGTGATGGATAAATATGCATGGTGCATTCATGGGCCCTGGGTTATGTAATTAAATATGGCCTGCATGCCATTATGGATTATTGTAAAAGTTTCATTTATTTCTTAGTATAGAATTTATTTAAAGACTTTGTAAATCAAGACAAAGCCCACCGGAGTGGAGAAGCCTAACTTGAAGATTCTTATGTAATAGTATAGAATCTTAGTTGTAGGTTTTTGGGCCCATGTTTATCACGCTTTACTTTATGCAATTATATATATATGCATGCTATGAATGGATGGCAAAGAGTATATCATGTAAGCCGTAATAAAATGAATCCCTAAAATAGTAAGTCACAAAGTTGCCTTCGTAATTCGAAACATGTCATGGCATCAATCATCGGTCACGCAGACTAGAAGTCCTAGATTCGTTCGATTATCTTTGTGAGGCATAGGTTGTGAATGTAGGTTGGACTTAACATGGAAAGGGATGCCCGAACCTAGGTAACTAATAAATGGGTTAATGCTATAACATCTTAAGATGTTAGCCCATTTGATCCAAGAGTCATGTATGAGACATAATTGGAGTTTTCCTACCTAAGTAACTTAACTTGTTAGGTGTACAAGCTCAGCTTGACTAATAAGTTGTTATGAAAAGTGGATCTTGGCCCACATTAAGTCACTAACGCAGATTATTTAAAGGGATATTAATTCAGTTTGTGGGATTATAATAAGACCTCATTTACTCTTGCTAAGTTTTATTATTGTAGATTGAAAAATTGCTTCTTCAAATAACAACTTTTCATTGCGATCGGTCCTGGAAAAGGACAAATTGAATGGCACTAATTTCATAGACTGGTCTCGAAACTTGAGAATAGTTCTTAAGCAAGAGAAAAATTCGTATGTTTTGGATGCACCCTTTCCTGAGGAACCTACTAGGAATGCCTTTGCAGTTCAAAAGGAAATTTTTGAGACTAAGAAGAGTGATTCTAATGATGTGACCTGTCTGATGCTAGCCACTATGGTGCCCAATTTACAAAAGCAATTCATGGACCAAGAGGCCTATGCGATCATTGTGCACCTCAAGGAGATGTTCCAAAAACAAGCTTGTCACAAGAGGTTTGTGACAACAAAGGCCTTAATTTCTTGTAAGATGGCTGCAAGTACTCCTGTTAGTACCAATACTCAAGATGAAAGGGTATCTTGATACTCTTGAGAAGTTTGAGGTATAAGTCCCAAAGGAATTAGCCACCGACTTGATTTAAGGTTCATTGACTAATGATTATGATCCATTTGTAATGAATTATAACAAGTATGCAATGAACAACATAGTCATCGAGCTTTATGGGATGCTTAAGAATGTTGAAGAGAACATTCAAAAGACCAATCTCGTACTTATGGTTCAAGGGGGCATTAAGAAGGGACCCACTAAGGGAAAGGGGAAAGGTAAAGAAAAACCCAAGAATGACAAGGCACGACCTAAGTCTAGTGGGAGTGCACCTCAAGCCCAACCCAAGCCTAAGGCACAAAAGCTCAAAGAGAATGAGAGCACGTGCTTCCATTGCAACAAGTTAGGGCATTGAAGGAAGAATTGCGCTCTCTTTAAGGAAGAACAAAAGAAGAATTGAGCCAAGGCATCCAACTTTGGTATTTTTGTTGTTAAATTTAACCTTTCTATTTCTACCACTTGGGTATTGGATACTGATTGTGGTTCTCACATTTGTTCAAATGTGCAGGGGCTAAGAAATAGGCGGTTACTTGGAAAGAATGAAGTGGACCTCCGTGTGGGGAATGGAGCACGAGTTGCTGCCATGGAGATAAGCTACTATCGACTAACTTTACCTTCTGGACTTTGTTTAGATTAAAAAAGTTGTTATTATGTGCCTGTTATGAGAAGAAACATTATTTCAGTTTCATATTTGGATATGGATGGATTTGACTTTGTTATTAATAATGGCAATATTCATATTCGTCGCCAAGGCATTTTATATGGCAATGCTATGTTACAAAATAGCCTTTATATCATTGATCTACAAAAAAAAAGTCCATATACAACATTAATACAAAGAGGGTTAAATCAAACAAATTGAACCCTACTTACTTCTGGCATTGTCGTTTAAGACATGCAAATGAAAAATGCATTTCAAGACTCCATAAATCTAGAGTGCTTGGGTAATTCGACTTGGAATCTCATGACACATGCGAGCCATGTTTGCATGAAAAGATGACAAAGAGTCCTTTTAACAAGAAAGGTGAGAGGACTAGTGACTTATTGGAATTAATACACACTGATGTATGTGGACCATTAAGTACACAAGCTAAAGGTGGTTTTAGTTACTTTTTAACATTCATAGATGACTTCAGTAGATATGGCTATGTCTATCTAATAAAGCACAAGTCTGAAACTTTTGAAAAATTCAAAGAGTTTAAGAACGAAGTAGAAAGGCAACTTGGCAAAAGTATATAAGCCATTCGATTAGATCGAGGTGACGAATACTTAAGCCAAGAGTTTGACAGTCATCTGAAGGAGTGTGGAATTATTTCACAGCTCACTCATTCTGGAACACCATAATGGAATGGTGTATCCAAAAGGAGAAATCGAACTCTGTTGGACATGGTTCGATCAATGATGAGTCAAGCTAATCTTCCTATCTCTTTTTGGGGTTATGCATTAGAAACTGCTGCGTTTCTACTAAACCGTACTCCAACTAAAGCAGTTGAGAAGATGCCATACGAGGTATGGACTAGGAAAGAACCCAATATGTCATTTCTCAGGATTTGGGGCTATGAAGAACATGTTAAGAAATTAACATCTGACAAACTATAGTCCAAATCTTTTGTCTACTTATTTATGGGTTATCCTAAAGAAACAAAGGGATACTACTTTTACTCACAGGCCGAGAATAAAGTTTTTGTTGCTTGCAAGGCTATTTTCTTAGAAAAGGAATTCCTTCTCTAGAAAGACAGTGAGAGTAAAGTAGAACTTGGAGAAATTCAAATGCCACAAACTCCTATAGAGGATGAGTTGGAAATGGGATCAAGTTCACAACCGGTTGTGAAATAAGAACCCATTGCACAAGAACCTAGAAGGTTTGGTAGGGTACGTCGAGAGATTAAGAGACACGGATTTCTAATCACCAATAGTGGCACTATTGAGTTAGTGGATCATGAGGATCTAACTACCTACTGAGAAGCTACTGAGAGCCCTAACTCAAAAAATTGGCTTGGAGCCATGAAATTCGAGATGTAATCAGTATACGATAACCAGGTTTAGACTTTGGTTGATGCACCGAAAGGTACTAAGGTAATTGAATGCAAGTGACTATTTAAACTCAAAGCTGACAAGGCCTACAAAGGTAGACTAGTAGCAAAAGGCTTTCAACAAACTCATGGTGTAGACTATGATGAGATCTTTTCGCCTGTAGTCATGCTCAAGTCCATTAGGATCTTACTTGCCGTAGCTGCATATCATGACTATGAGATATGGCAAATGGATGTCAAAACTGCTTTCCTCAATGGAGATCTACTTGAGGAAGTGTATATGACACAGCCTGAGGCTTTTGTCAATCCCAAGCATCCTAAGAAGGTTTGCAAGCTTCAAAAATCTATTTATGGATTAAAGCAAGCATCCCGGAGTTGGAATCTCTGTTTTGATGAAGCAGTCAAAGAATTTGACTTCATCAAAAATAAAGATCAGCCTTGTGTGTACAAGAAGGTTAGTGGGAGCATAATAGTATTTCTGGTCCTATATGTGAACGAAATCCTTCTAATTGGGAATGACATTCCAACATTGCAAAACGTTAAGCAATGGTTGGGGAAGTGTTTCTCAATGAAAGACTTAGGTGAAGCCAAGACAATACTTGGTATTCGAATCTATAGAGATAGATCGAATTGGCTTTTGCGACTAAGTCAAGAAAAGTACATAGACAAAGTATTAAAGCGTTTTAGTATGGAAGACTCAAAGAAAGGGTACATACCTTTGGCTTTGGGAGTTCCTTTGACTAAAGAACAGTGTCCTAAAACTAAAGAGGAGAGGGACAACATGAGTAGAATCCCATATGCATCTGCTATTGGATCTATCATGTACGCTATGTTATATACCAGGTTGGATGTCGCTCATGCACTGAGTATAACCAGTAGGTTTCAGCAAGACCCTGGTGAGAAGCACTGGTCTGCTGTATAGGGGATTCTTAAGTACCTGCGAAGGACTAAGGATCACTTCTTGGTGTATGGTGGTTAAGAAGAGCTCGTCATACAAGGTTAGGCTGATGCTGCTTTTCAAACCAGCACTCAGATTCGAGATCGCAATCTGGTTTTGTTTTTGTTTTGAACGGTGGTGCTGTTAGTTAGAGAAGATCGAAGCAAGAGACCATTGCCAACTCAACTATAGAATCTGAGTATATTGCAGCAAGTGAGGCTGCAAAGGAGGCTGTTTGGATTAGAAATTTCATTTCTGAATTAGGAGTGGTCCTAAGCATCCTAGATCCATTAGAAATTTTTTGTAACAACAATGGGGCCATCGCATAGGCAAAGGAGCCCCAGTCACACCAGAAATCCAAACACATACTCAGGAGGTACCACCTGATTAAAGAAATCATTGATCGTAGGGATGTCAAGATTAACAAGTTAGCAAGTGAAAACAATGTAGCAGATCCTTTGACAAAACAGTTGCGTCCAAATCTGCATGAAGATCATTTGAGAGCGTACGGTCTTAGGTCTATGCCCAATTAGGACTAGTGCTAGTGGGTGATTGTTAGTGTAAGCCCTAGCCCTAATACATTTTTATAAAACATTTAGGTTAATAAATAAGGCATTTGTTTTATCTATTGTATTCCTGTGCATATCAAATGATAGAACTATCCAAGAATGTTGTTTCAGTTTAAGTTACCATGTGTGAGGCACATAGTTGTAAGATCTTGAAACAATTGAGACTTCATTCTAAATATCCCTAGTCAGTCATTGTTATGGGAATAACAAATGAATTAAGACTAGTATGCTCTCTTTGATAAGTTGAATTATGTCTTACGAATCATAAGGGCTAGAGTGTCAATCAGAGATCATAGATACATGTTTAAAACATGGTATCTGGATTCGATCCGTTCATGAGAATACTACATGGTACAAGTCATAAGTGTTTCTCATATGCAAGTTTTGTATCGAAGTTTTTAGACCTGAAATCTCTATGAAACTCTTTATGAATTACTGTATACTTTGACATACACCTAACGTACTCATAACAGGGTGACAAGTATGGGTATGATTGGGCATGCACTAATTCATGTTAGAGAGCATAAGGGAATTAAAGGAATTACCCCTCTTGATAAGAGAGAAAATATCATCGGCCACTTGATTAGTAAACTAAGAAGTGTATGGCTATACTGAGATGAAATAATGAGTAATCATTATTTATCTGAGAGTTCAGTGTCACTGGAATATCAAGAAAGGAATTAGTATATATATAAGGATGACTTGTTCCATGCCTTATATTAATTCTGATATTTAAGGGTAAGGGACCATGCAAAATTGTATTAGGTCGCTAAATGCCATTTGCATTTTCATTTAATTTGAAATGCTATAATATCTTGCTAGAGAATATATATAGCCTTTGGATTATTTATTAATTCATTACCAATATTAAATGGACCTATAGGATCGCACATAAAGCATTAGGCTTAAAATATTTAAATAGAGTATTGGGTATTAATTTGAGCTTTTATTTAAAGTCAAATTAATGTATGTAATGGGTATAAAAATTGCTAATTGGACCTTGGTCCATGAGAGAGAGAAAATCGGCATTTAATAGGTTTATTTCAATTAATTAATTATCTTGGGATAATTAAGGTAATTGAATATTAAATCTTAATAGCATTTAAATCAATTTAGATAACTTAATTAGGAGTGATGTGGCCGAAATTCAAAGGAAGAATCCTAATGAATTTTGGCATGTATAAATCCCTAATGAAGTGGTTGTTTTGATTAAATATCTTATGCCAATTTAAATTAATTTGAATTTAAATTCCAATAGAATTTGAATTAATTTATAACACTTAATTAGGAAGTAATGGAGGCTGAAAATAATCCTTAATTCAAAGGGATTTCGGCACACACATTATTTTCCTAATCTAGTGATATAAATTGATTAATTCTATTTGCCCTAGTTAAGTTTTTCTCTTTCTTTGTGCCGCCACTCTCAAGGGAAGAGGACTCTTTCTTCTTCCTTTGGATTTTGGGCAGCAATAGCAACCTAAAAGAAGAACAAGATCAAATCTCGTGGCTTCAAACCATCAGCATTGCCGAATACACAAACATAGAGCTAGCATGTTTGCAAGAGTGTGTGTGAGAATATAGTGGTGTGGCGTAAAGGCTGCTCCTTTGGCATTGGTGTTCAAGATCAAAAGTGTATAAGACTATCTTATATATTGGCCATAGAAAAAATCAAGTTTTAAGAGCGTCCAAGGTTGTAAGTTTTTCATAAAACCCTAAAATTGCATGTTTCAATATTTTATTGTAAATTGCGTGGCATGAAAGATCAAATTTTTAATTTTTCCACTGCGTGATCTTTATGTTTATGCCATGTGATATCCCTTCAACCTCATTAGGCTCAAAATGGCTAACAAGGGAAAAACATACAGCATGATAGGTAATCAAGCTCCATTATGACTAAACATGAAAAATGTGCCTATATCACTTTTTAGATTGTTTGAGTTGTCTTTATGCTTTGAAGGGTGATGAGGAAGGTTCTAGTATCCTAAAATTCCTTACTCACTACCTTCATGCATTGTTTTTTTATTTTTATTTCAAAATTGGTCTTAGTGCTCAAAGTTTGAAAATTAACAAATATTGTTCAAGTTGAATGCTATCTAACTAAGATTCCATTAAGTAACATGCCAGCCTTAATGCTAAACAAAGATTTTGATCATTACACATTCTGAGTTAAATTTCAATAAGTTCAATATTGAGAATAAACTAGGGAGAACTAAACTCAGTGCAAGCTAAATGAAAATTGAATGAAACTATATCATTAACACAAACAAAAATAAAAAACACACTAAAACTACCATAAGTCACCAAAATAAAAACAATAATATTACTACTTAAAACATAATTCAAGGTTACTTAAAATTACAACCAGACAAACAGAACTAGAAACATAATAAATGATAAATAAATAAATATAAAAATAGAAAACACAAAAATAAAACAAAATAAAGCAAAAACTGTCATGACCAAAAAGGAATTTTGAGATTTTTCACTTCTTAAATCTCCTAAGAAAAATTAAGCTTAAATAAGCTCTACCCCCAATCAAAAGTTCTTACTATCCTCAAAAAGGTATTGGGAACCAAAGATCACTATGGTGGTAAAGATGATGGCGGTGGTAGTGCTGGTGGAAACCTCTCCCAAAAATGCATGGTGAAGTGCTTAAAAGTTTTTTACATTTTATTAATTTTCCTTGCTGGAACATCTAATCAAGCATTCACCTTATTCATAAAGGTCACCATTTGTAGAGAAGGTCTCTCCTCAACTGCATCTGCCCTATGTTCCTCATCCGCCTCTTTATCTTTATTTTCATCTCTTTGAGGATCGGTGTAACCAATAATAATCGAGCATAAATATTCTTTCCTATCTATCCAATAGCGGCACGACTCATTCCATAGTACTTTTATATTTCTCAATATTCTATAATCTATGTATCGTGGTTCGCCAAGATATTGCCCCACATCCAAGTGCTTCACAGCTTTTACCATAATCGTGGCAATCCATCCCAAAGATGTTATCTTGACAAAATATGGCTTTCTTTGCAAATCCTCTATCTTTTTACATAATAAATAAGCACCATTGAATCGAATTCCCTCAACCACACACCTCAAAATGATGACCTCACCTGCATTTACACCACTTGGGCCACCGATATGATTATAAAAAGTGATTGCCAAGAATTGATAAAGCACCTGCAATGTATGATCTTTTAGGGATCAAGCCTTAGTCCTATTATGATTTAACACAACTGGGTCTATGGGATCTATGATCACTTCCCGATTCTCACTCAGGATTGTATAAGGTAAATTGCTTACATCATCCATCGAAAATTGCAAATGTTGTGTAACTTTGTAAAGGATATAGTATAAGGCTTCCGATCCAATTAAAAGTGAACTGTGCCACAGTCATTATCATCTTTAAAGTGGCAACTAAAAGTGTTGTGAAACTCTCTTGCAAGGGAAGGATGCACTTCGGGTTTTTTCTTTGTAAATGTAGTCCAACCTATGTTATTAATTAATTATGAAACTTTCACCTAAAGATGTCCAATAGAGATGTTAAGATAGAATTTATCCAAATAAATTGGTTTCACATGTTGGGCTAAAAATGTCCAACAGAGATGTTAAGATAGAATTTATCCAAATAAATCGGTTTCACATGTTGGGCTATCCTGAAATACTCATATAGAGTGACGTGGTCCTCCTTAATGTAGGGTGGGATGTGTAATCCCAAAAAACTAGAGGCATTCTTTCCTTATTCTCTTTAGAGCCACTACACAATTGAAAATAGAAAAGTGAATGCCTAAAAATTGAAGCTCCAACATTATCACAAGTAAAACAAGTCAAGTATAGCCCAAATACATCAATTTCCAATGTAGTAGATCAATTGGTTAATGAGTAAGTATTAAGTGTGGAAAGGAGGTAATGACATTTGTGAATAGTTAGAAATGGTTTAAACTAGAAAATTGAAGCAAAAGAATTTAACTTAGTCATTGAGGCATTTCATTAAACACATGGTGGTCACATAATAACTAAGCTAACCCTAAAGCAATCTCAATCATTCTAGAGCCAAAAATTGAGATTAATCTTATATGCTACTTAACAATTAATCTAAGTGTAATGATATACAAGTTAAACATTAATTTCACACAAAAAAATCACTTAGAATCCCATGCAAAAGAAAAAGAACAAACCCCAATTTAATTCACCCAATGCAAAGTAAACTTTTAGCATGAGAAATTAAACATTAAAGTATCAAACTTGATGAATTAAAGATTGGAAATGATGAAGACCTAGTGTACTACTTGAAGGTCTTAATTAGGGGAGAGGAAATTTGGCCAAAATAAAGTGTATCTCGATTGGGGAATGGATGGGGGCCTTTTATAGCGTGAGAACCTCGACGGGTATGAAAATCAACCCTACCAAGGTGATGATTTCAGGAAGGGAAAGAGAAAGGCCTCAGTTGGGTTGATTTTCATTATTTGGCACTCCAATTCCACTCCACACTTTGAATACAAATAACTTCACCTTAGGTTCATGAATTACAAAACTCACCAAAATAACAAAAAATCACACAACTAAAATTAAAACACACCAAAGAAATACGCAATCATAATAAAGCAAAGTTAAAGAATTTAGTTCTGAATTTATAAAATCTTCAGCTAGACTTTTTAGAACCGCCTTACTTGTCATGGAAGACCAAGGTTGCCTCAGCAACCTCGACTTGAGGAACATTATAAGGCTTTAATCTATATCCATTAAATTTATATTTTCAACCATCTTTTGGACTCTTGATGGTAACCACTCCAAATTCATTATTGAAAACCACTTGATATGATCTAAGCCATCTAGAATTTAGCTTACCTAGAAACAATCACAACTTACTATTGTAGAGAAAAACCAGCATCTCCGGGATAAATTCTGTAAGAGCTAATTTCTTATCATCCTAATGCTTCATTTTTTCCTTATATAAAGTAGCATTATCATATGATCATTGTCAAAACTCCTCAAGTTTATTGAGCTGTAAACATCTCTTTTCGCCTGCTCATCTTAGATCAAAATTAAGCAACTTTGTAGCCCAATATGCTTTATACTTAGTTTGATTGGCCAATGAAATGGTTTCCGAAAATTAAACTGACAAATAGAGACATGTATATAAGGGTCTTAAATGCAATTCTATAGGCCCAAAGAGCCTCATCTAACTTTTGAGACCAATCTTTTCTAGTATTATTAACTATTTTCTCTAAGATTGATTTTAATTCCTTATTTGACACCTCTATTTGCCCATTTTCTTGGGGGTGATATGGGGTTTTAATTTTATACCTGACATCGAATTTCTTAAGCAAGGACTTAAATTGATGGTTGACAAAGTGCTTGCCCTATCACTAATAATAGCCTTTGGTGGCCCGAACTAAGTAAAAATATTCCTCCTAAGGAATTTAAGTACCACTAAAGCATTATAAGTCCTAATAGCCACTACCTCTACCCATTTACTCATATAATCGATAGCGATTAGGATGTATTCAAACCCAAAAAAGTTCAAAAATGGATCCATAAAATTAACTCCCTATACATCAAATATTTCTACTTCTAAGACATTGGTTATTGGCATCTCATCCTATTTTGAGATATTATCGATATGTTGACATCTATCACATGAAGGTAAAAAAGGCTTAACATCAACAAAAAGAGAAGGCCAAAAAAAACCTGATTGTAGAATTTTTTTCACTATACAATTTGGATATGGTGACCTCCAATCTCTCCTCTATGACACAGTCTCATGATGTCTATTTACTCATCTTTCAGAATGCATCTCCGAAGCACCTAATTGGGATATAACTTAAACAGGTATGGGGTTAACCCATAAATAGTGCCTTGCATCCACCTTTAACTTATTCTTTTGTTGCTAAGTAAAATCCTTTGGAAGGTAACCCTATAAAAAAATTAGCAATATTAGCGAACCAAGGAGTTAAAAACAAGAATAAACAACACAAATAAGTTCATTGGGAAATAAATTAGAAAATTTTCCTTTTTCCACATGAGCATGATCCAATCTAGATAGATGCTAGGCTATACAATTTTTTCCACCTACTTGTCCTTAATCTCTACATCAAATTCTTACTGTAGAAAAACCTATCTTATTAGCCTCAGTTTGGAGTCTTTCTTAGCAAAAAGATGCCTAAGAACCATATGGTCAAACCAAATTATGACCTTGGTGCCAAGAAGATATGGCTTGAATTTTTCAAATGCGAACATTGTTGTAAATAGCTCATTCTCCGTGGTGGTATAATTCACTTGTGCACCAGTGAGTGTGTGACTTGCATAGTTAATGGTATGAAAAACTTTCTCCTTCCTTTAGCCTAAAATCTCCTCTAATATGTAGTCACTAGTATTACACATAATTTCAAATGGTAAACTCCAATCCGGTGATGCTATGACTAGTGCTAAAATTAACTTTTGCTTCAAGAAATTAAAAGCTTGCAAACAATTATCATCATAGTTAAATGCAACATCTTTAAGCAATAAATTTAAAAGTGGCTTGGTGATTTTAGAAAAATCCTTAATGAACTGGTGATAAAATCCAACATGACCAAGAAAACCCCTAATTTCTTTAACACTCGTGGGAGGAGGCAATTATCAATAACATCCACTTTTACCTTATCAACCTTAATTCCTTTCTTTGATATTTTATGCCCTAAGACTATACCTTCCTTATAATAAAATGACATTTTTTCCAATTTAGAACAAGGTTAGTCTCTTCACACCTTTTTAAAATCAAAGCAAGTTTATATAGACAACTTTCAAAATCAAGCCTATAAAATGTAAAATCATTTATGAATTTTTCAATAAAATCATAAAAAATGATCATCATACCCCTTTAAAAGGTGGTAGGTGCATTGCAAAGACCAAAAGGGATTCCCCTATAAGTAAAGATGTTATAAGGGTATGTAAATATGGTTTTTTATCTTCCGAGGCTATAGGTATTTGCATGTATTCCAAATAATCATCCAAAAAATAATAAGATCTATTTTTAGCCAACCTTTTTAGTAGTTGGTTAATAAAATGTAAAGGGAAATGATCTTTCCTACTGGCATTATTTAATCTTCTATAATCTATGCACACTTTTGATCCCATCACTGTGCATGTGGGAATTAGTTTATTTTTCTCACTGGTCACTATAGTCATTCCTCCCTTTTTAGGCACATATTAAATTGAACTAACCTTACAACTATAAAAAATGGGATAGATAATACATGCATCAAGCAACTTAATCACTTTATTTTTCACAACTTTTTGCATTGCTAGTTTTTTTCGCTTTGAGGTTGCACCATTGGTTTAAAATTGCTCTCCATAGGAATTTAATGTGTATGAAAGTTGGGCCGATCCCCTTAACATTAGATGTCTCCCATTTGATGGGTTTCTTATGCTTCTTTAACACCTTAATGAGCATCTCTTCCTCCAAACCTATCAAAAGAGAAGAAATATTTACCGGTTTTACATTTTCCTATAAAAACACATATTTAAAATGTTAAGAAAGGGTTTTAAGTTCAAAATGTATTTCTCCCTTAGGAAGGGATGGATCCTCCTCCTTTGTGTCTTCCTCATCATGCTCTCTCTTTAACTCCCTTAACAGCTCTTGCTTTTTCTCTCTTTTTTATGCTTTGCTCTTTAGATGTGTAACAAAACACACAAGATGGGAGAATTATGTTTTCTATATCTGTATTCAAAGGCGCACACACACACACACACACACACACATATATATATATATACACACACACAAATATAGAAAGTTATTCAAGGAAACCTAGCTTAATAAGGAAAGCTATATTATATTCCTAATAATATGTTAACTAACTATATACAGTCCGTAACACTCCCCCTCAAGCTAAAGCATATATATTAATCATGCCCATCTTGTTACACAAATATTCAACTTGAGACCCATTTAAAGCCTTTGTGAATAAATCACCCAACTATTCTCCTATCTTCATATGCCCCATTGAGATAATATTATCCTGAATCGTTTTATGAATAAAGTGATAATCAACTTCAATGTGCCTCGTCTACTCATGATATATTGGATTGGAGGCAATATGAAGAGCAATTTGATTATCACACTAAAGGTTTGCTAAAGAGGAGTGATGTAAACCAATTTTAGTAAGCAAATGATGAATCTATAAGATTTCATATGCAGAATGTGATATAGCTCTCTATTAAAATTCTACACTAGATCTGGATACTATAGTTTGCATTTTGCTCCTTCAAGACACTAAATTTCCACCAACAATGACAAAATAACTTGTAGCTGACCTCCTATCAACCTTAAAACCTACCCAATCAGTATCAGTAAAACATTCAATATGAGTATGCCCATTATCCCTGTATAATATCCCTAGTCTAGGAGGAGCACCCTTCAGATAACATAAGATCTACTCTAGGGCTTCCCAATGCATGACCGTGGGAGAAGCCATAAATTGACTGACAACACTCACGCAAATGCAATGTATGGATGAGTTATTATGAGATAATTCAATTTTTCAAATAACCTTCGATATCTTTTTAGATCATAAAAAGGATCACCATCATCCTTTGTAAGTTGTACATTGAAAACCATAGGGGTACTACATGGCTTAGGTCTTAATTTTCTAAGTTCTGCAAGTAAGTCAAGAATACATTTTCTTTAGGATAGAAGAATTCCCTTCTTACTTCTTAACACTTTCACTCCCAAGAAATAGTTCAACTGGCCCAAGTCTTTAGTGTGAAATCTACTATGCATGAAAGTCTTGAGTTAAGAGATACATATAGTGTCACTCCCTGGAATTGTAATATCATCAACATACATAATAAGAAGAATAATGCTAGCTTCCAATTATCTGTAGAAAACTGAATGGTCACACTGAGTCTCCTTTAATCCAAATTCTTGGATAACCTCACTAAATTTTCCAAACCACGCATGAGACTCTGCTTCATTCCATATGAAGATTTCTTTATATGATAAACTTTCCTATAATCCCCTTAAGCAGCAATACTAGATGGTTGCTCCATATAAACTTCTTCCTGAAGGTCACCATGAAGGAAAGCATTTTTGATGTCCAATTGATGTAAATGCCAGCGTTGAAAAGCTGCCAAAGATATGAATAAATGAACAGAACTCAATTTGGCAATTAAAGAAAAAGTATCAAAATAATCCACTCCATAAGTCTAGGCATATCCTTTAGCAATAAGTCATGCTTTAAGCCAAGCTATAGAACCATACGGATTAACTTTGATTGTAAAAATCCATTTGCAACCTACATCCTGTTTTCCTTCTGGTAAATTCACCAACTCCCAAGTATTATTTATCTCCAAGGCATTTATCTCCTCTATCATTGCATCATACCAATTGGGATGAGATAAAGCTTCTTTAACAGTTTGAGGAATATAAATCAAGTCGAGAGCACGTAGACGGATATAAATTATCATAAGAGATAAAATTACCAATAGGATAGGTACACTGGCATTTACCTTTTCGTAGGGCAATAGGAAGGTTAAGATCATTTGGAACTAGATCAGATGATGAATGTGAGTCAAGCATTGTATTGCAAGTTTCATATCTTCTAGAATAAACCTATACTATAGGTGGCTTTGCTGAAGCAGGTGGAACTAAATCACCTGTAATAGTAGGAATAGGATCACTTGGAGTAAGAAAACTCGAATCACTTAGGATAATAGGAGTGGGATCCATTGCTAACCTTGTAATAATATTATAACCTAACCAATGGTTGTCTTACCCCTGACTTGTAGAATCAGAAGATGGATATAATGGTTTATGCTCCCCAAAAGTAATATCAATAGACATAAGATAAATGTTAAGTTCTAGATAATAGTATTTGTATCCCTTTTAAAGATTAAAATACTCCAAGAAGATGCACTTCAGTGACTTTGGATCCAATTTAGTTATTTGGGGCCGAACATTCTGAATAAAACATGTGCTTCAAAATATTCTTAGTTTTGTAGGAAATAATGGATTAGATGGAAAAATAATAGATTAGCAAATCTCACTAGCAAGCATTGAAGAGGGCATGTGACTAATAAGGAAACAAGTAGTAGACACAGCATCGGCTCATAAGTATTTAGGAACTTTCATCTGAAATAAAAGGGCCCATTCCATCTCAAGCAAATGTCTGTTCTTTCTCTCAGCAACTCCATTTTGGGATGGTGTGTCGAAATATGAGGATTGATGAAGTATGCCATTCTGAGTCATATACATCTGAAAAGAATATGAAAAATACTCTTTTGCATTATCATTCCTCAAAATGTGAATTGAAACATTAAATTAAGTTTTGATCTCAACATAAAACACACAAAAATGAACGAACAATTCAGATCTACTTTTTATGAAGAATATCCAAGTCATACAGGAGTAATCATCAATAAATGTTACAAAATACTGGTTTTAGCTACTATAGAATATGATCCCCAAACATCTGAATGAGTCAATATAAATACAGAAAGAGCTCATTTATTAATTTGAGGACTTAAAAAGCTATGGTGGTGTTTGGAAAATTGACATGACTCACAGTCAAGAGAAAAAACATCAAAAATTTAGGATAAAGTTTCTTCAGAGTTGGAAAAGAAAGATGACCTAACCAATAATGTGCTTTAAAAGGAGATAAAACACTAGAACAAGCAACCTACCTCTGTATCTTTCTATTAAGAACATAAAGGCCTATTGAGAGTAACCTTTATCAATGATCTATTTTGTTACAAGATCTTAGAAGATACAATGTTTAGGGAAGAAATAAATACAATAATTGAAATACAATGTGAATTTACTTATAGAAACAAAGTTAAAATCAAGTTTCGGTATATGTAAAACTAAACCCATAGAAATTGATGAAGTTAGATTAACTGTGCCAAACCCGTTTAAATGACAAAGTGATCCATCTACCATTGTAATTGGAGAAAAAGATGTATGAGACTCATAAGTAGAAAATAATTTTGGTTACCAATCATATGATCTGGAGCACCAGAATCAATGACCTACTGAGATAAGGAAGATAAAAATATGTATTTATATTTCTTACCCCAACAATAGTAGTGGTGGGTGAATTTTTCAAAGAATTTCGATACTGGGTAAATTTTTCATACTTATCTGTAGAAATTATAATATATTGTCCAGAGGTACTGGTTATAGTAATGTTTGCTAATTTAGGCTTTTGATTATGCAATTTTCTATAGAACCTTTTTATATGACTAGGTTTATGGCAATAACAGCACACCATATTCTTGTTTCGACTCTTATTAAATAATACCAAACTTTAAGGAATAATACTTACAAATATCCAAACACTATCGATAAATAAAACATCAAGTCTTTTAATAAAATGCAATCCAAATTCACAAGCATTAAAGAAGAAGCAAAACAAAGAAGTTGAGATCTCCACAGCCAGTGTGATGCACTCTAAGTGGTTGCAGGGGATTAAAGCAACAAACCAACACCTAAGAACTAGTGGCAATAGCAACCACTACTCAAATATCACAACCACAACTAGAAATAGAGCTCAAAAAATGCCAACAACTCTTTAAATAAGCCAACTGACCAGAAACTTAAAGGAATAGAACCAAACACAACCGAAAGAGGGAAACAAAACCCTTCAGACTAGACCTAAAAGCTATCGAGAGAAAGAAACACCTTCTATCACCTCAAATGACAAAATACCTAAATAGTTTCCTTAAATAAAAATGTACAGTAACTAAAAAGGTAAGGGACATAACCTCTATGAAGAGACAGAGCCTAATGGAGAGGAGGACAACCTCAAGCAGACATCGGATGACCACCAAAGTGCCAAGATATGGCCAAAAAAGATAAGTTAATGCTGGAGGAGAAATTAAAGGGCCAGTAGATAAGGCACATGCCTCCATTCATCGACGCGTGAGTGAAAAGGTGAGATTTTATGGTGGCAAATGTGGATGAAAGATTAAGTGTGGGATATTTGACTATATTTTTAGTGTATTTTTATGTGTTTAAATTAGTTAATTTAGTATTAATTTGGTTGATTTTATGTTTAATTAGTTAATTTATGTGTTTTTAGGTTTAATTGCAAGTTTTGGTATATTTCAGGGCTTAATTGAATAAAAGAAGTAAATTAAAGAAAGCAAAAGTTAAGGGGAAAATCTGTAAAATTGGGAAAGAATGAAAAAATGTGTCATGAGGGACAAGTATTCAGTAGAGTGTGAAAAGATACTCAGCCGAGTGGGTCTTCACTCTCCTGAGTGTTTTAAAGTACTCACCCAACACTCACCCAACGAAGGAAATCACTCACCTTAGTAGAAAATCACTCAGTCGAGTGATTAAGGCACTCTCCTAAGAATTCCATCACTCAGCCAAGTGACTAAAGCCACTTTCCTAAGTGTGTGATTCAAATTAATGAATAAAAGACTTTCCTTTTGTTGGAACTCTTTTACAACTTAATTTAAGAAGTCATAAGGCACAAAAACTTCTTCTTCAGAGGCTATATAAGAATGCTCAAGACACTGGAATAGAGGGAGTCAATTAATTATGAATTTTAGCTTTTGTTTTACTCTAGTTTTATTTTAGCTTGCAAGAAAAAAAAGCTTAGAGTTTGAAGATATACTTTTTTTTCTGTAGAGAATTATTAAGAGTGCTTCTTACTTTATGAGTTTGTATCTTTCTATTTATTTTTCTTTAATTTTTATGATGAAGTGTGAGTAGTCTCTTTACTTTTGCTAAAGGATACTTGAACCTTAAATTTTATTTTAATGACTTAGTTTGTGCTTAATTCAATGCAAGTTTGATTATTTCTTAGTTTTGAGCAAATTCTTATCTTTGGTTATTGTTAGATTGATTATTAACTTATTTTATAAATGGTTGATGATTGATTTTATTTATGACTAATGGTATGCATGTTCTTGGATTAGTTCATTAGTGTTAATGCATGATTATTTTTTGAGTTAGATTTATTTATGTATTGGTAAGAGTGGATTAATAATAAGAAAGGTTTAACTAAGAATAGATTTAAGTTAAGTTTGCTTAAGAAAGAGTTTAATGGATATCTAGGAGTTTATAACCAATTTTTTTAAGCTAAGTGTTAAATTATTCCTAATAAGAAGGTTTGATGCTTAGAGTGATAGTCTGAATAAGCTATCTGACTTCATTCATATGATTTTTCCATAATCACTTGTTTTCTTTTGAAATTAAGTCATTGCAATATTAGTTAAAGAGGATAGTCCTTTAGCAGAATTTGTCTTTATTATTGATTTTTACCAACTTTCATTACTTACTTTGTTTAAGTCTAGGTTTATTTGTTTAGTTTTTTGTTTAATTACATTAGTTTTATAACTTTAGATATTTAAATTTTTGTTTTTATTTTAATTAATTCTTCATCATTAAACAATTTGGGATTTCTTTCACTCTTTACGCACAGTTTTCATTCAAAAATTTAAAAAAGTTTTTCATTTACACAATTTCCCTTAGGTTTGATATTTGGATTCTTAATCTTATTTTTTTATATTACTACCTGATCTAGTACACTTGCTAGACACCGATTAAGTTTTTGGACCCATAAAGAGGATGATTTACGGACTACATAGGGTAAGTCATGCCCCTTCCAATGAGTTACTGGCTGCTCATGGGTAAGTCACGAACCCATTTATATGAGCGAGTCACAGACTTGGTCCATGACTCACTCATGGACCAGGTTCATGAATCAGCCCATAATGATCCAGTAATAGTGGAATGTTGCCATGAACGCTGCTCAAAAGTCCAAAAATTCAAATAAAGACCAAAAAGCCATATAAAACACTCTTAAACCCCATTAAATCAACATATGAACCTTAAATTAAGATCAAAACATATCAAATAATACAAACTACATGGATTGATCAAGTGAGAGAATATGAAGTTTAGATAGAGAAAATGGCCATGAAAAGTGCAAAACTTAAGCAAATCCACAAAGGAGATAATAATTCATGCATAACTTATGAAAACACACACAAAAACACTAATTATCCAATATTAAATATCACATATAAAGGAACCAATTTATACAAGCCATTCTCATTGAAGAACACAAAATAAAGAGCCTTTGAAGTTCAAAATAAACAAAAAAAAAGATGAAATAAATTATAGCAAAAGGACAACCTCTTATAGTACCTTTAGTTTTTGTTGTGATTTAAAGCTAGTGAGAATGCTTTTTTTGTTGCCTTTCTCCTTCCTTTTACGTGAAATCTTTTTTGTTATTTTTTCAAAACTCAAGTTCTTTTTTTTCTCAAAACCAATGTTCTTTCAAAAAAAACCATTCATTTTTTTTCTCTCTTATTAGTTCATAAGTGATAATTGCTCTCCTTAATCACAAGAAAATGTCCCATCCTTCTTAATTAATTTGTTTTGGATTAAGATCAAAGAAAAGCAGATATTTTTAACAAAATACTCTTATATTTCAAGGGATGAAAACTTGAAGATTTTGCTGGAAAATACTGAGTCACAAATTTGGTCTAGGCAATCATAAAAATATTCATGATATGAGATGTCTATTGCATGCAAATGTGATAATATCTAAATATCCCTAGTCATAGAATTAACAAAATAGGACATTGTTAATTCGGATAGACTAGCACATGTTATGCTTCTCAAATAGTTCAAGCAGTGGTTCTCATAACTGTGATTATGAAAGATGATCAAAGCTAACATGTGGATGCTTGTTAGAAGAACAAGTTCATTGGAGACCTGCAAAGAGAATGCTCACATGGATATTAAATCTTTGTTAGTGAGGAATCTCTTCATAGCGGTTGTGCAAGTATCCTTAGACTTGAGATCACCAAGGTTATCTTAAGTAGCAATTGATATACTTTGACTCCATAACTGATTACTACCAATTGGGGGTGAACATAGTTAAGAGGTTGGGTATATCATGACCTACTTGAAGATAGTTGAGTAATCGATAAGGGATTCACCATCCCAGATTTATTAAGAAAAGTTATCTCGCATGATTCTATAATTGCCTTATTTAGAGAATCTCTGGCCAGAGTAATATGCAAAGATGGATAGGGATCCATAAAGGACATTTTGGGAACAACAGTTAAATTAATAGAACATATATAATTAGATTTATATGAGTTGATAGAAATACATACTTATAATCTAATTGAGATAAGAGTGGTGAAAGGAATAATTGCACAATAATTATTTCTATGAAAGGGTATAGTCAAACCACTTGACTTTTCTAACATTTGGGTAGTCATGATTCCTAGCTAGAGGCCGCTTATGATTTGTATAATAATGTATCATAAATATCAATAAGGGATTGATAAAATGATTTAAAGAAGTTTAAATCATGCGAGTTTTAAATAGAACTCATAATTACATATTATACTACAAATATGGACAGGAATCCAATAGGTCACACACATATAGAGTAAAGGACAAAAATGATAAAATGAAAAGGATAATAGTATTTGATATTATTATAAGAGAAGAGAAATGAATAAGAGAATAATTAATTAAAGAGTTTAATTAATTATGATCAAGTAGAAATGTTCGCAGAACTTTTTAGAAAGGTTCTGCAAAATGGACCTAATTGAAATATTATATTTTATAATTAATTATTATTTGACTATAAGTGTTATAGGGATGATATAATAGTTAATAGATCCATTGGAGAAATTTAAGAGGCCTAAAAATTTGGTTTTGGCACAGAAACCCACCAAAGGAAGGGTTCCACACCAACTCCAAATAGAAGGCCTTAGAGGTATAATTCTTGAACTAAAATAAATTAAATATATTTAATAAGTGTTATGGAGCCTACATATTTAATTTGGATGGATTAAAATTAATTTGGATGATTAAATTCAAGTGTATGTATAAAAGACCTAGTTTATGGGTTTTATGCATAGTCCTTTATGAAAGGACTTAAATTGGATTTAATTAAACCTAAATAAATTATTAATAATTTCAAAAGACCATTTAATATTTCTTCAGAAATTTTAAAAATCCCAATCACATTAAGAAGTTGGATTTTTAACCTAGCTATAAAAATCCAAGATATATGATTTTAGGGTTAAGTGAAATTTTAAGAGAAAAGAAATTCTCTCTCTGAAAAACCCTAGCCGCCACTCCCTTGCTAGCATCAAGGGGAATTTAGCTGGCCTTTTGTTTCATCATTCTTTGGTTCATTGAACCCTTCTTTAGTGTGGATTACAATTGGAGGTGTTCTATTTTGGACATTATGGTTTGCGACAACCCGATGAGAAGAAAAATCAACAGTTAAAAAAAAATCAACTTTGACATACAACTAACATGCTCGTAATAGGGTGACAAGTATAGGTATACTTGGGTATGCACTAATCCATGTTAGAGAGCATGAGAGAAGTGAAGGAATTACCCCTCTCGATAAGAGAGAAAATATCATCGGCCACTTGATCAGTGAACTAAGAAGTGTATGGCCATACTGAGATGAAATAATGAGTAATCATTATTTATCTAAGAGTTTAGTGTCACTGGAATATCAAGAAAGGAATTAGTATATATAAGGATGACTAGTTCCATGCCTTATATTAATTCTGATATTTAAGGGTAAGGGACTGTGTAAAATTGCATTAGGTCACTAAATGTCATTTGCATTTTCATTTAATTTGGAATGCTATAATATCTTGCTAGACAATATATATAGCCTTTGGATTAATTTATTAATTCATTGCCAATATTAAATGGACCTATAGGATCGCACACAAAGCATTGGGCTTAAAATATTTAAATTGAAGATTGGGCATTAATTTGGGCTTTTAATTAAAGTCAAATTAATGTATGTAATGGGTATTAAAATTACTATTGGACCTTGGTCCATGAGAGAGATAAATTCAGCCTAATAGGATTAATTTCAATTAATTAATTATCTTGGATTAATTAAGTTAATTGAGTATTAAATCCTAATGACATTTAAATCAAAATAAATTAATTAAATGGAGATAAGTTAACCGAAAATCCAAGGATAAATTCAATAGGAATTTCGGCAACCATATCCCTAAATTAAGTGATTTATTTTGATTAAATGTCTTATGTTTATTTTGAATTAATTTGAATTTAAAATTTAAAGGAGTTTGAGTTAATTTATTTCACTTAATTAGGAAGTGATAGAGACTGAATTTACTAGATAAAAGATAGTAAAATTCCAATTTAACACTTACCTAAATTAGTGAGATATATAAATGAACTAAAACATAAAATCCTAGGCGTTTTTTTTGCCCTCTCACACTCTTGGCCGAATTTCACAAGGGCAAAGGATTCTTCCTTGTTCTCTTGTGTTCTTCAGCAGAAATAGCAACCAAAAGGAAGTACAAGATCAGATCTTGTAGCTTCAATCCATTACCATTGCCAATTATTTATACATAGAGCTAACACTCTCAATTTTAAGCCTTCCTTGCAATTGTGTGTGTGAACATAGAGAGGAGTGGCATAGAGGCTGTTCCTTTGGTGTTGGTGGTGAAGATCTAAGGTGAATAAATCCTTCTTAGTTGTTTTTCATCATCAAAATCAAATCTTGAAGAGCATCTAAATTGTAAGTTTTTAAAACCCTAAAATTGCATGTTTTCGATTCTTGTTTATGGATTGCATGGTATGGATGATCGATTTTATTATTTTTCCGCTGCATGATTATCATGCACATACCATGTAATATTCCATCAGTGGTATTAGAGCCTAAACATGCTTATTTTGGTGCTTTAGATGCATTAAATATTTAATCAAAAATCGTTCGATTAAAAACATGCAATGCTAAAATTTTATGTTTTGATTTTTTTGCATTGTTTTGGTGTAAAAACAATTTTAAATGATTAGATAGGTATTATAATTAATATGACATGTTAATATACTATCCTAAGATGTTCTTAGAGCTGTTAATGGTCGGATTTAATTATAAATACCTGATGGTACATGTTAATCTTGAAACTAGGTGCTAGTTGACATGTTAAGTGTTTGTTTAACAACTAGTTTTCAAAATTAAATGTAAAAATGATTTTAGCATGTTTGTAAGTGATTTTTAAAGATTAATAACAGGTCTGGACATATTTTAAAATTTATTTTAATTCTGGTCGATGACAATTTAATTGATTAATTTTAAAATCACTTAAAACTATGACTAGTTTGTATTTGTTACATGTTTAATCAACATTGTTTGTTTTGTTTTGATTAAAATGGTAAAAAAAATTTAGATCAGATCGGTATAGAACATTAACTCAATATTTATGACCTTATTTAAATTATTTAATAACTCATAAAATTGTTTTAAGTGTTTGTGCATTTTTGTGGCATTATATGAGCATTAAACAACTAGTTTAGTTGTTGTTTATTTGTTTTAGTATGAATGTCGTGTATGATATATGTTCTTCAAGATTTTATATTTTAATTCATGTTGGTACATATATGTATGCATTTTTAATGTTTATGGGCTGTATGACATAAAATTAAAAATGGCAAAATTGGAAATTATACTAGAGTTGATTTATGGCACAAATCTAACTAGTTAGTGTTTTGGACTTTTAGGAGAACTCATTCAAAAAGAGGATTTAGTCCCATTATGGGGTCTTCTCTTAAAAATTCAAGTAAACAATTTCCATTAATGGGCTTGGCTAAATTAATTAAAATTGGACTTTGTTTGATCCATGAATGTTAGGTATATTTATTTGCTTGTTTGGTGTGATGAATGGATATGCATGGTGTATTCATGGGCCCTGTAATTAAATATGGCCTGTGAGCCATTATGTATTATTGTAAAATTTTCATTTATTTCTTAGAACTAGATTTCTTTATAGTGTGGGTTGTTGACCATATTCAAGCTCACATTATATCGAAGATGTTTGAATCTAATTAAATGGGTCATCTTAGCTAGCCCATTAGCTTGTTGACCACAGTCAAGGCTAATGGTTCTAGAGGCAAGATTAGGGAATGAATATATGATATGCATACATCAAGAGTTGATAACCTAATAATCCAATAGTTGTTAGAGACACAATTGGTATAAAGATACATACCTTTCAAAGGTATGGAGTTTGACTTATTTACCACAGTCAAGGTCAAATTTCATATCAAGGATTGGTATTGGCCCACTAACAAAACCATCGGGTTTTCTCGGATTATATAGTAAGGGCTATTGATTCGTAATAAAATAGTGGGAGTAAATGGATTAATTAAAGACCTAATTAATGCATACATATATATGAACATACTCTCATATGTTTTCTTTTCACATCTAGGTCATCATCATGAGCACATCAAACATTAACATACGATCAATCTTGGATAACAAGCTGGTTGGCAGCAATTATTCTTACTGGATCAGACAAGTGATAATTGTTCTTAGAGCTGAAAAGATTCATTATATCTTGGATAAAGATCAACCACCACTTCCATCAGATGATGCCATTGATGAGATCAAGGGCACTTATCGAAAATACATGGAGGATAGTGAAGCAGCGGCATGTCTGATGCTGGGTGCTATATCCTCATAGCTTCAGAAGCAACATGAGATGATGGATGCTAGAACCATCATTTTGTATCTAAAGGAGCTTTATTCTTCTCAGGCTAGAACTGAGCAATATGAGATTGCTCGAGCTCTATTTAGCTGCAAAATGGTGGAAGGAACTTCGGCTACTGCTCATGTATTGAAAATGTATGGGTATATTGAGCATTTTAGTACATTTGGCTATGTAATGGATAATGATCTATACATAGATTTAATCTTGTACTCGTTGGCTCCAAGTTTTGCACCTTTCTTGCATAACTTCAACATGAACAAGATACAAGTAACCATTCCTGAGTTAATCAATATGCTCAAAATAGTTGATAAATCCTGCAAGAAGGATTTAAAAAGTGTCATGGTTGTCACTTCTGCTAAAGGCAAGAAGCAGAAGAAAAAGAAGATGACCAAGGCACAACCAAAGCCTGGTGGGGTTTCCAAGAAGAAGGTTGCCAAGAAAGAGAATCCCAAAGGAACTTGCTTCCACTGTGGGAAAGATGGTCATTGAAAGCATAACTGCAAGGCCTATCTATATTTTTCTTAAGGAGAAGAAGCAAGTTGATGCTTCTACTTCAGGTATTCATATGATTGAAATAAATACTTATTCTATTTCTTCAAAACAATATTAGGTATTAGATACTAGATGTGGATCTCATTTATGTAATCTAAAGGGCCTTAAAAGTAGTAGAAGAGTTGGAAAGGTAGAAATATATCTATAGTCAGCTACTGGACAAAACATCTCTACAACAGTTATGGGGACTTATCATTTGCCTCTTCCAAGTGGATTAATACTAGAGCTAAATAATTGTTATTATGTTCCAACATTATCCAAAAGTATTATTTCTTTCAGTTGTTTAATGAACGATTATGACATTTCTTTAAAGGACAAATGTTGTTACATTTTTAAGAACAATATATTTTATGCTAAAGCTATCATTGAGAATGGTTTATTTGTTCTTGATTTAATTAAATAAGTGCATAATAAGGATACCGAGAGAATGAAACAAGATAATTTAAATACCTTATATTTATGGCATTGTCAATTAGGCCATATAAATGAGAAATGCATGACCAAATTACACAAGTCAGGTTATTTGGGGTCATTTGATTATGAATCATTTGATACATGTGAATCTTATTTACTAGGAAAAATGACAAAAGATCTCTTTATTAGTAAAGGAGAACAAGCTAGAATGGTTTTGAACTTAATATATTCAGATGTATGTGGTCCAATGACTACACATGCCAAAGGAGGTTACTCCTACTTCATTACTTTCATAGATGATTACTCCAGATTTGGATATATCTATCTAATGAAAAATAAATCAGAAGCATTTGGAAAGTTTAAAGAATTCAAAAATAAAGTAGAGAAGCAACTTGGTAGGAGTATTAAAACACTTAGATCAGATCGAGGTGGAGAATACTTAAGCCAAAAATTTCAAGATTATCTTAGAGATAATGGAATTTTATCTCAATGGACTCCACCATATACACCAAAACATAATGGTGTATTTGAAAGCAGAAATCAAACAATATTAGATATGGTTCGATCCATGATGAGCCGAGCAAACTTGCCTAAGTCCTTTTAGGGATATGCATTAGAAACTGCTATTTATGTGTTAAACAGAGTTCCTAGTAAATCTGTTGATGTTACCCCATATGAGATATGGAATAACAAGAAACCTACACTTTCTCATATGAAGGTATGGGGTAGTCCTACTTATGCAAAGACGATAATGTCAGACAAACTAGATGTTAAGTTTGACAAATGTTAATTTGTGGGATATCCAAAGAAACATTTGGATATTATTTCTACCATCCTTTAGAAAAAAGGCATTTGCTTCAAAGAATTATATCTTCTTAGAAAGAGAGTTTCTCCTACGAGAGGACAGTGGGAGTAAATTTGAACTTGGTGAAGTTCAAAACCCACAAATAGAAGTAGATCAACCGATTGAACCCGAGATTGAATTTCATAATTATGAGATTATAGTTGAACCTAATTATTCACAAAATCCTAGAATATCTACTAGGATACATTCTATCCCTGTGAGATATGGATTTCACATTGATTCAGATAGTGGCATAACTGTAGTAGAGGATAATGAGCCTACAAGCTATCAAGAAGTTTTGAACCATTCAGAATGTGATTTATGGCTTAAGGCTATGCGATTTGAAATGGACTCCATGTATGAGAATAAAGTATGGACTTTAGCTTAACTACCTGAAGGGATAAAACCCATAGGGTGCAAATGGGTCTTCAAAAAAAAGACCGACATAGAAGGTAATATAGTTACCTATAAAGCTCACTTAGTAGCCAAAGGCTATCGTCAAAAAGAAGGAATTGACTATGATGAAACCTTTTCTCCTGTAGCAATGGTTAAGTCTATAAGAATACTTTTAGCCATTACAGCCCATTATGATTGTGAGATTTGGCAAATGGATGTGAAGATAACTTTTCTAAATGAAAATCTAACTGAGGATGTGTATACGACACAACTAAAAGGGTTCACATCAAGAGAGGGTAAAAAGGTATGCAAGCTTTAAAGATCCATTTATGGATTAAAGCAAGCGTCTAGGAGCTGGAACATACGATTCAAAAAGACAATCAAAGAGTTTGGTCTCTCACAGAATGAAGATGAACCTTGTGTGTATAAAAGAGTCAGTGAGAGTGCAATTGTCTTTCTAGTTCTATATGTGGATGACATATTGATCATGGAAAATGACATTTCTCTTCTTTAATATGTTAAAATATGGTTATCCAAGTAATTCTCCATGAAAGACCTTGGAAAAGCATAATATATTTTTGGAATAAGGATCTATATAGATAAATCCAATAGGTTGCTAGGTCTTTCTCGAAGTACATATATAGATAAAGTATTAAAGAGGTTTAATATGGATCTCTCTAAGAAAGGGTTTATACCTATGGTGCATATGAAACACCTTTCTAAGTCTATATGTCCGTAGACACTAGAGGATAGAAAGAACATGAATAAAATACTATATGCATTTGCAATTGGTTCTATTATGTATGCTATGTTATGTACACATCTAGATATAGCATTTGCTTTGAATTTCACAAGCAGATTCCAATCCAATTTTGGAGAGAAACACTGGGCAGTTGTCAAGAATATCCTTAAGTACTTGAAAAGGACTAAGGATATATTCTTGGTATATGGAGAGGGCAGTTTGGAAGTAAATGGATATATTGATGCCAGCTTCCAATCTGACAAAGATGATTGTAAATCATAGTCTGGTTTTGTGTTCATAATGGGAAAAGGAGCAGTTAGTTGGAAGAGTTCCAAAAAAGAAATAACTGTTGATTCCATGATAGAAGCTGAGTACATTGCTACTTTAGAGGTAGCCAAAGAAGCATTGTGGATTAAAAATTTCATATTTGAACTAGGAGTGGTGCCTAGTATAGTTGATCCGATTCCTTTATATTGTGACAACAAGGGAGCCATTGCATAAGCAAAGTAACCATGGCCTCATCAGCGATTCAAGCATGTTCTCAGATGCTACCATCTCATAAGGAAAATAGTAGCTCGAAATTATGTGAAAATAAAAAAGGGTCCCTATAGATGATAATATGGCGGATCCCCTCACTAAAGCACTTTTCTAGATTAAGCATGATGACCATATAAATAACATAGGTTTAAGACATATGAGTGATTGGCTCTAGTATAAGTGGGAGATTGTTAGAGAGTATGCCTTAGAGCCCATGTTAAAGGGATGTATTTTATATGTATGAATTCATATTCTTAATAAAAGCCATCATTCATTTATTTATTCTATGTTTAAATACATGAGTTTGTATATCTTAAATTAATAAATGAAGTCCTAGATATTATAAACACAGTGCAAAAGCAATCATGAAAGTGTTCATGATATGAGATGTCTATTGCTTGCAAACGAGATAATATCTAAATATCCCTAGTTGATTGGGATTTATTTAAACCCTTAGTCTCACTAGACTTCATATAGAGTGAATAGGGTATCGTTCCAAAGGGAACGGGGTAAATTTTGTATTGAAATAACAACAAGTAGATGGATAGGTAACAATTTCAATTGGAATCATGCAATTAACATAATAACTAAACTACTTAAAATATATTAAGTTAATTTTGGATAATAGATTACTTAAAAGATGGGATGAACATACATTATAGCCAAGTAAAACAATTTCGTCTTTGAATCATTTAATAAGTGTATAAATGATATGATTGGAGAATTTAGCCAAGTTTCTTTAAAGCAATTCTCATTGTCATTAAATGTGTTTTTACTTAGAGTCTATAAGCATTCTCATTACATTATAGAGATAAATAAAAACTATGAAGTTCTATGCCAATTCTTTAATCCCTTAAAGTGAATTTCTTATCTTTAAGTGAATTCAATACTTCAAGTAGATTTATTTGTCTTTCCATCAAAGAATTCCAATTCTCATTGCGACTTAAATGACTAACATGCTAATTATGATGATCAAGCATAATGAGCAAATTGAAGTACTCAAATAAATCTAAATCACACTTCATACATAAAGAAAATAAACATTCATAAAGCAAATATAAGTAGATGAAGAACAAATTGAATTAAGTAGTTATAATGTACCAAAAAAAACTTAGCCAAATACAAATTTACAATAGAAATGAAATAAGAGAAAAGAAAATCATCACTCCCCAGGGTTTACTTTCTATTTAGATCTTCTAATATATCTCTTATTCCTTTGGCTTTGTTCTTTGGTCATCCTCTAAAAACTAAGTAAAAAGAAATGTCCAAAAGCCACTAAAAATGTTCTTTAATCAACAATGAAAATTTATTTTGATTTTTTTCGATCCCTTATCCAGAGTTTTGCCCCCATATATATAAAGTTTAACTCTATAAATATGTCTCCTCAGAAACAACGAAAGGCTGCTCTGAACAGACATATTGTTTGGCTGAAAAATCGGGTGCAAAAATCACGACGTTTTGGAAGCAGTATCTTGTCCGACTCGTGAACACCCTCACGAGTCGTGAACTCCACCTAATCTTCTGGACTCATGAACTTTCTTCTTGAGTTGTGATCCATATCACAACTCGTGAACAAGATGCCGAGTAGTGAATGTTCCTCATCTGCCTCACTCGTGAATCTCTAGTCCGTCTCGTGAATTCTTGTTCGAGTCGTGATCCACTTCACGACTCGTGATCCGATCCTCGAATCTTCACCATTTCTTCATTCTTCACCAGTTTCAACCTGAAAACACACATGAACACATAAACTAAACATAATCACATAAAATACACATAATATTACATACTTAGTTACATAAATAAAGGAAAAACACACACTAAAAAGTAGACATATTACATGACATTAAATTCCCCCACACTTAAACCTTGCTTGTCCCCAGGCAAGAGAAAAGTGAGAAAAATTAATCCCAAGTTAAACTAAGTAAGTTAAATTATAAAGCATTGATTAATTTTTACTTAAAATAAGATTAAGATGAAGTCAAACCCTTTAATACTCAAAATAGCAGTAAATCAAGATTTAAGACATGCATTCTAAATTATCAAGTCACCTAAGTTTACTAACTCCAACATCAAGAATATAAAGTCTCAAGACTAACCATTCTCAAGAAAGAAAATTGATCATAAAACTTAAGAGTTTAAGACTATAGTTGCCTTTTTGGACAATATTCAAGCACTCATACCTTTAAATCCATTTCATGGCATTTTTAGACTGCATTTTTCATTCTTTTTCTTCCTTTTTTTAAGCATGGGTATACTTTTGGACTTTATCCCATGAATTTTAAAATAGCAAGAGAATGTAGTATTGGGTGCATTTTATGCTCCATCCCATACTTAATTAAGCTTTTGGGCATGCATCTTGCTTTATTTTTCATTTTCTTTTGCTAGTCCTCATCCATTATTGAATAGCTAAAGGTAAGTATTATGGCTATAGTTTCCATGAGGCAACAAAAATCCTAAAATCTTAAGCTAAATGAGAAAATTCTATCCTTAGAGCATAGTTAGTAAAGAGACTAAACAACCTAAAATGTTGCAAGAAGTAAAAAGAGAGAACTTGAAGACATAAAATACATGCTAAAAAAAATCTTGAAAAACTAATCAAATGAGTATAGAAGGTAAATGACTCTTCATAACAACCTTTATTACATACAATATGAGCAATACTTCTAATAAAACTTACGAAAAAGGTTAGTCTAAATAAAGAAAAGGACAAACAAAAACAAAAGAAAAAGACAAATAAAAACAAACAACACACATAAGGTTTATGATGCTCCCCCACACTTAGAACACACATTGTCCTCAATGTGAAGGAACAAAATATAAACAACAAAAACAAAAAACAAAAAGAAAAAACTAAAGAAAATGGAGGAAAGAAAACTTCCCTAAAGATCATAGTGAAGGTGGAGGCGAAGATACCACATAGCCCGATTGGGCAATGAAGCCGTCCACCTTGTGCTCAAGGCGGTGTTGACGGCAAACTAATAGTGAGGTAACTTGCTCCAAGGAAATGAGTTGATGTTGGATGGTGGACTGGTTTTGTAGCAATTGATTGAACATGGAATGGGTCACATTTGAAGATGATCCAACAGTAGGGGAAAAAGCAGGTGCATGACTAGGGGTATCCTCCATAGGATCATCACTTTGCCCTTGCTCCGTTGGCCTTGACTCATCCGACGTACTTTCCAAAGCAGCCCCTTGTGGAGTAGAGGTGCTTGGAAGTTCCTTCCAACAAAAACAATATATGGGTGGTATGTATTGAAAGGAATGGTTAATCATTTCTCCTTGTACAAACAAATGTTTGGAAAAATATAAGCATGGAAGTACAGTTTCATAAGTGCGTAAATCAATATCAATACCCCCTAGCAATAGCAGCAATGACATGTCTATGTGTGATAGTGGACTCCGGTCGACCAACACAATTCAATAATTGTTTGAAAATCCAAAAAGACCAACAAATAGATTTGTGATTATGCACACACCACATCAAAAAAAGTTCATGACTTGAAACTCGATTAAATTTAGGCTTGTTAAAGACAATAGAGGCAAGAATCTTATATAAAATCCAATATTTCAAGTCCGAAATAAACATTGATTTAGCCTCTCGAGCCCTATATGGTGTAGTTAAACCAGTGAGAAAGTTCCAAAAAGCATTAGGCTTGTAACTCTTAGGTGGATCACATAATCCAGATGGTTTAAAGCCAAAAATACGATGCATCATAAAATATGTAAGTGTATGATCAATTCCATTCAAACGAAAGTCCACAAGCCTAGGATTGTTAGCATTTTCTTTCAAATTGGTGTAAAATTCTAAGACTAAATCAGTATAGATCTGTTCATGCATATTAACAAAACACAATAAGCCACATTGAGATAACATCTCATTCACTTCATCAAGCAAACCCACTTGTTCAAGCAAAGAGTTTGGGAAATACTTACATTGATAGATTGCTCTATCCTTAAGAACAAGGAACCTATTACCTTCATGGATAAAGGAAAGGGGAAAGGGTGAACCAAAATCTGCCTGTAAACTTGCTAATTGTGCTTCATCTCCCCCTTGCTGACCCCTTGAGGTTGAGACGTTCTTGGTTCTTACCATTGATGTTAAAGAGAACGAGGCAGAGAAAGAAATGGGAAAACGTGAATGTATAGAGAAGAAATGTGAGTGCATGTTGCAGTGAAAGAAAAACAAGTAAACAAACGGGAATGTATGGAAAAGTGAAAGAGATAGGAAGTGTATGAGGAAAGTAAAAAGAAAAGAAATGTGAAAAGTGAAGAAAAGAGTAACTGCAGTATTTATAGAAGAATGAAGGAGAAAGTGAAAGGATATGTCGTTTCTCAAACCCTAAGTTTGAGTTATAACCGTTCCCCCCTTTAAATTTAAGTTAATTAATGGTATTTAATCCAAATTAAAATCGCAAAAATATCTAATTAAAAGAAATAAGAGTGAAAGAAAGAAATAAAAATGAATTAAAAATAAGAACATGAAGTAAAAATCACGACTCGTAGATTGGGAACAGTGTATCACGAGTCGGCATAATCATCACGACTCGTGAAGAATGAAGCAGTTGTGGCACAAGAGGAGATGTTCACGAGTCGTGATAAGAATCATGACTCGTGAAAAACAAAATGCAGGCAAGTGAAAAAAAATGGTCACGAGTCGGACAGACCTTCACGACTCGTGAGCTTTTTCTCTCCGTGCTACTCATGATCATCTTCATGACGTGGTATTATCTTCACGACTGAGTATATTGCTGCCTTTGGAACACTCGTGAACATGTTCACGAGCCGAACTGCACTCATGAACATGTCAATGCTTCATTTTTTTTCTCTGCAAAATCATACCAACCTTGATCCAAAAGTTAAAATTACAAAAGAAAAATAAATCAATTAACATGGAAACTATAAAAACATAAAACTTAACCAAAAACAAACCATAAAACAAATAAATCCAAACTAAAAAAGCTAACTATAAATAAAAATATTATTATTATTGTGCAGAAGAGGAATTCAACAAAGAAACTTTTTGAGTAGGAACCAATGCATCACCAATGAAATAAGGATTTAATCTATGTCCATTAACCTTAAAAACCTCCCCTTTATCATTAGCAATATCAACAGCCCCAAAAGGAAAAACTTGAATGACTTTGAAAGGACCCGACCATCTAGACTTTAATTTACCAGGAAATAGCTTCAATCTAGAATTATACAACAAAACCATGTCACCAACTTGAAATTCTTTCTTTGATATATGTTTATCATGCCATGATTTAGTTTGTTCCTTATTTAACTTAGCATTTTCATATGCATTCATACGAAGCTCCTCTAATTCTTGCAATTGAAGCAATCTCTTCCTACCAACTTGTTGCATGTCAAAATTCAACACCCTAGTTGCCCAACAAGCTTTATGTTCAATCTTAACAGGTAAATGACAAGACTTACCATAAACTAATTGATAAGGAGTAAGACCTATAGGAGTTTTAAAAGCTGTTCTATACGCCTAAAGAGCATCATCTAGCTTAAGTGCCCAATCTTTTCTTGATCTAGAGACTGTTTTCTCCAATATCCACTTAAGCTCTCTATTGCTAATTTCAACTTGTCCACTAGTTTGGGGGTTATAAGGTGTAGCAATTTTATGAGTCACATTATATTTTCTCAATAATTGCTCTATAACTTTATTGCAAAAATGAGACCCACCATCACTAATAATGGCCCTAGGTGTTCCAAATCGAGGAAATATAACCTTCTTAAGCATCTTCTTAACCACCTTGGCATCATTAGCAATGGTTGGAATTGCTTCCACCCATTTAGAGACATAATCTACCATGACTAGAATATATCTATTTCCTAAGGAACTGGGAAATGGTCCCATAAAGTCCATACCCCAAAAATCAAACAATTCAACTTCCAAAATACCTTGTAAAGGCATTTCGTTCCTCTTAGACAAATTTCCCATTCTTTGGCATTTATCACATCTAAGTACAAAGTCCTTGACATCCTTAAACAATGTAGGCCACCAAAAACCAGCTTGCAAAACCTTAGAAGCTGTCTTAGAAACCCCAAAATGACCACCTACAGTATAAGAATGACAATGAGCCAATACTTCACCAACTTTTTCATGAGGAATACACCTCCTAATCAATCCATTAGCACATCTCTTATATAATAAAGGCTCTTCCCAATAGTAAAACTTCACATCATGAAGGAATTTTTTCCCTTACCTATAATCTAAACCATAGGGAAGCATACCACTTACTAAATAGTTGGCTATATCAGCAAACCAGGGAATTTCCATGGAAACTACTCGAAAAAGATGTTCCCCATGGAAAGATTCATCAATAGGTATCCCATCATCATTATCTTGTAAAACACATTGGGTTAACCTAGATAAATGGTTAGCAACTAAATTCTCCTTTCCCTTTTTATCCCTTATTTCCTAATCAAACTCTTGTAGCATTAATATCCATCTTAACAATCTAGGCTTAGCATCTTTCTTACTTAAGAGATACTTGAGGGCAGCATGATCAGAATAAACAATGACTTTTTGCCCTACAAGATAAGACCTAAATTTATCAAAAGCATACATAATAGCCAATAGTTCTTTTTTAGTTGTAGAGTAGTTAATTTGGGCATCATCTAGTAATTTGCTAGCATAATAAATAACAGAAGGTTTCCCATCAATTCTTTGTCCTAAAACAGCCCCAATCGCATAATTACTAGCATCACACATCAATTCAAAAGGTTGCTCCCAATTTGGTGGTTGCAACACCGGTGAAGTGACAAGAGCATGTTTAAGAGTTTCAAACGATTTAAGACATGCCTCATCAAAATGAAAATCAACATCTTTGCCTAGTAATGTGCATAAGGGTTTAGCTATCTTAGAAAAGTCTTTTATGAACCTTCTATAAAATCCAGCATGACCTAGAAAGCTTCTAACATCTCTAAATTTTTTTATGATGAGGCAAATTAGCAATAATTTCAATTTTAGCTCTATCAACCTCAATCCCCCTATTAGAAACTAAATGTCCTAAAACAATGCCCTCTTGTGCCATGAAATGACACTTCTCCCAATTTAAAACCAAGCCATGCTCCATACATCTATCAAGCACCGTAGAAAGATTAGATAAACAATTCTCATAAGTAGTGCCATACACACTAAAGTCATCCATGAAAACTTTTACACATTGATCAATAAGATCACTAAAGATAGAGAACATGCATCTTTGAAAAGTGGCTGGTGCATTGCACAAACCAAAAGGCATTCGCCTAAATGCAAAAGTTCCATATGGGCATGTAAAAGTTGTCTTAGATTGGTCATGTGGATGTATAGGTATTTGATAGAAACCACTTAACCCATCTAAGTAACAAAAATAAGAAAAATTAGCCAATCTTTCTATAACTTGATCAATAAATGGTAAAGGGAAATGGTCCTTTCTTGTGGCCTTATTTAATTTCCTATAGTCCACACACATACGCCAACCCGTGATAGTCCTAGTAGGAATTAAATCATTGTTATCATTATGAATTACAGTCAAGCTGCCCTTCTTAGGGACAACTTGAATTGGACTCACCCACTTGCTATCACTTATGGAATAAATTATGCCATTATCAAGGAATTTAATTATTTCTTTCCTCACAACCTCTTTAAGAGTTGGATTAAGCCTTCTTTGACCTTTAATAGATGGCTTAGAATCCTCTTCTAACAAAATTCTATGCATACAAATTTTAGGTGCAATCCCTTTTAAATCACTAATTGAATATCCCATGACATTTCGATGAGCAAGTAAAATATCACGTAAAGAACTCACATTATGCTTATCAATTGATGAATTAACAATGAAAGGTAATTGAAACTTTGAATCTAAAAATTCATACCTTAAGCTTGTTGGTAATGGCTTAAGTTCAAGCTTAACTTCCTCCTTAGAAGTCTTTGATGGCATCTCCTTATCCTTTCTCAAAGACTCAAACTTTGAGAACTTTCCATGGAAAGAATATGAAGCAACTTGCAAAACCTTATCACAACTTTCATTTAAACAATAAGGTGCAATAAGGTTTTGACTCAAACAATCATTCACAACACTATCAATACACTCATCAAGAATATCATAAGAATCAATTCTATTTACCACCTTTATTGGTCAAGATTTAACCATTCCAAAAACATTAAACTCAATTGTTTCACCATTAACTTCAAGAGAAAATTTACCATTTTTCATGTTAAAAACAACCCCTGCAGTAATTAAGAAAGGCTTACCAAACAAAATGGGAATTTCAGGATCTTCATCCATTTCTAGCACAACAAAATTAGCAAGAATCACAAATTTACCCACTTTGGTAGGAAAATTTTCCAATATACCTATAGGGTGTGAAATAGACTTATTCGCCATTGATAAGCACATATTGGTAGGCTTTAATTCACCTAAATCAAGCTTTTTATAAATTGAGTAAGGCATAAGGCTAACACTAGCACCCATATCAAATAGGGCCTTATCAAAATATATGCCACCTATAACACAAGGAATCTTAAAACAACCCGGATCCTTTAGCTTAGGTGGGTATTTAGAATACATAGCCTTAGATTCTTCTACCAAAGAAACATACCCATATTCTTCAAGCTTACCCTTGTGACTCATAATTTCTTTTAAAAATTTTGCCCATGAAGGCATTTCCTTAATTGCATCCACAAAGGGTATAGTTATAGTAAGTTCCTTCAAATAATTCAGAAACTTGCCAAATTGCTTATCAAGATTTCTCCTAATAAATCTTTGAGGAAATGGCAAAACATTCAAATTAACGTTGGTTCATCTTCCTTAGATGAGGATATCTTTTTTTTTTAGGTTCTTTAAGCTTATTGATCACATCATCATTTTTACTTACATCCGAAATATGATCATCATTCACAATAAGATTCTTATTACCTTTAATATTACTCTCAATCTTTTCCCACTCCTTAACATAATGGATTGAACCGATTCATGAGGCAAAAACTCAGGTTGACTTTGGAGCTTGCCTAAAGGTTTAGGACTAGAAGTGGCTTGTTCAGCCTATTGGGTTTCAAGCATCTTATTATGAGCGACAAGTTGGTCAATTTTAGTATTTATTTGCCTAAATTATTCCTCATTTTTCTTGTTAGTAGTCATTTGATGGTTAACAAATTGCTCCATCAAACTCTTTAAATGGGATTTAGGTTGTTGGGGGTTAAAAGGTGGTTTATTTGGAAAAGTCGGGGGATTTGGTAATTTGTTCATAAGATTATTATTTGGAGGGTTCAATTGGGCATTTTGGTTAGACCAAGAAAAATCGGGATGGTTTATCCATTGAGGGTTGTAATAATTAAAATTTTGACCCATCCTTTGGTTATAGTTCCCTTGAACAAAATTTACATCCTCACTAGACCCTTCACTACAATTAGCATACATATGAGGTCTACAACATTTCTCACATACTTGACTGACATTTTCAACATTGGAGTGAGAATTACTTGCCATTTTTGTTAAAGCTTCTACCTTAACCATCAAAAGATTAATGGAATCAAATTCCAAAAATCCCTTAGCTTTCACCATAGTGGGTTCTTCTCCCATGTATCCTTGTGATGCTAGTTCTTCCAACAAAGTTTCAAATTCCTTGGCAGTTTTCTCCAACCATTCTCCACCTGAAGTAGAATTCACAATATTTTTATTTTCCTCCATTAACCCATTGTAAAAGATTTGAGGAATCATCAAATCCGGCAAGACATGGTGAGGACATTGTCGTTGGAGTTCCTTAAACCTTTCCCAAGAGGTATAAATGGTTTCATTAGGCATTTGCTTAAAAGTAGAAATTTGATTCCTAAATTTTGCTGTTTTATGTGGTGGAAAATACTTATGAAGAAAAGCTTGTTTTAATTGGTCCCAAGTAGTGATTGTCTCACTAGGTATGCTAGCAAGCAAAATTTGGGCCTTTTATTTTAAAGAAAATGGAAATAACCTAAGTCTAATTGCATCATTACTCACTCCATTAATTTTAAATGTAGCACACACATTAAGAAAAGCAAGAATATGAGCATAAGAGTCTTCCCCTTGCAAACCTCCAAATTGGTTATTTTGCACCATTTGAATGACTACCGGTTTGATCTCAAAATTGTTGTTTGCAATAGCCGGTGCCACTATTCCTCCAAAACTCTCCACAATATTGGGCATTGCAAAATCACCAAGCGTTCTCCTTTCTTCTCCCACCATAATTGGATTATTATGGCTCTCCTCCAACTTAGCACTTTTTTCTCCTTCTAATTGCAATCTAAGTTCCTCTTGTCGCTTCCTTCTAAGTTCCTTACAAGAATTAAAAATACTTTTAGTCTAATATAATTACAAAAACTATAATTCTAAAGAAAACAAACACAATATAAGAACTCATACATCTAATAACTAATTTATATCATACAATCCTAAAACATCTACTCTTTTGTATCAATCAATAAAAATTCATTTAACAGTTCCCCGGCAACGGCACCAAAATCTGTTTGAGGATTTATTTGAACCCTTAGTCTCACTAGACTGCATATAAAGTGAATAGGGTATCGTTCCAAAGGGAACGAGGTAAATTTTGTATTGAAATAACAAGTAGATGGATAGGTAACAATTTCAATTGGAATCATGCAATTAACGTAATAACTAAACTACTTAAAATATATTAAGTTAATTTTTGATAATAGATTACTTAAAAGATGGAATGAACATACATTATAGCCAAGTAAAACAATTTCGTCTTTGAATCATTTAATAAGTGTATAAATGATATGATTGGAGAATTTAGCCAAGTTTCTTTAAAGCAATTCTCATTGTCATTAAAGGTGTTTTTACTTAGAGTCTATAAGCATTCTCATTACATTATAGAGATAAATAAAAACTATGAAGTTCTATGCCAATTCTTTAATCCCTTAAAGTGAATTTCTTATCTTTAAGTGAATTCAATGCTTCAAGTAGATTTATTTGTCTTTCCATCAAAGAATTCCAATTCTCATTGCGACTTAAATGACTAACATGATAATTATGATGATCAAGCATAATGATCAAATTGAAGTACTCAAATAAATCTAAATCACACTTCATACATAAAAAAATAAACATTCATAAAGCAAATATAAGTAGATGAAGAACAAATTGAATTAAGTAGTTATAATGTACCATAAAAAACTTAGCCAAATACAAATTTACAATAGAAATCAAATAAGAGAAAAGAAAATCATTACTCCCCAGGGTTTACTTTCTATTTAGACCTTCTGATATATCTCTTATTCCTTTGGCTTTGTTCTTTGGTCATCCTTTAAAAACTAAGTAAAAAGAAATGTCCAAAAGCCACTAAAAATGTTCTTTAATCAACAATGAAAATTTCTTTTGATTTTTTTCGATCCCTTATCCAGAGTTTTGCCCCCATATATATATAGAGTTTAACTCTATAAATATGTCCCCTCAGAAACCATGAAAGGTTGCTCTGAAGAGACATAATGTTTGGCAGAAATATCGGGTGTAAAAATCACGACGTTTTGGAAGCAATATCTTGTCCGACTTGTGAACACCCTCACGAGTCGTGAACTCCACCTAATCTTCTAGACTCGTGAGCTTTCCTCTTAAGTCATGATCCATATCATGACTCATGAACAAGATGCCGAGTAGTGAATGTTCCTCCTCTGCCTCACTCGTGAATCTCCAGTCCATCTCGTGAATTCTTGTTCGAGTCGTGATCCACTTCACGACTCATGATCTGATACTCAAAACTTCACCATTTCTTCATTCTTCACCAGTTTCAACCCGAAAACACACATGAACACATAAACTAAACATAATCACATAAAATACACATAATATTACATAGTTACATAAATAAAGGAAAAACACACACTAAAAAGTAGACATATTACATGACATCACTTGTCATAAAATTAACAAGATAGGACATTGTTAATTCGGACAGACTAGCACATGTTATGCTTCTTAAATAGTTCAAGCAATGGTTCTCATAATTGTGATTATGGAAGATGATCAAAGCTAACATGGGGATGCTTGTTAGAAGAACAAGTTCATTGGAGACCAACAAAGAGAATCCTCACATGGATATCAAATCTATATCATTGAGGAATCTCTTCATAGCAGTTGTGCAAGGATCCTTAGATTTGAGATCACCAAGGTTATCTTAAGTAGCAATTGATATACTTTGACTCCATAACTAATTACTTCCAACTGGGGGTGAATATAGTTAGGAGGTTGAATATATCATGACCTACTTGAAGATAGTGGAGTGATCGATAAAGGATTCACCATCCCAGATTTATTAAGGGAAGTTATCTCACATGATTCTATAATTGTCTTGTTTAGAGAATCTCTAGCCAGAGTAATATGCCAAGATGGATAGGGATCCATAAAGGGCATTTTGGGAACAATGGTTAAATTAATAGAACATATATAATTAGATTTATATTAGTTGACAGAAATCCATACTCATAATCTAATTGAGACATTTGGATAGTCATGATCCCTAGCTAGAGGCCTCTTATGATTTGTATAACAGTGTATCATAAATATCAATAAGGGATTGATAAAATGATTTAAAAAAGTTTACATCATGCGAGTTTTGAATAGAACTCATAATTACATATTATACTGCCAATATGGATAGGAAACCAATAGGCCACACACATATAGAGTAAAGGATAAAAATGGTAAAATGACAAGGATAATAGTATTTGATATTATTATGGGAGAAGAGAAATGAATAAGAGAATAATTAATTAAAGAGTTTGATTAATTATGATCCAATAGAAATGTTCGCATAACTTTTTAGAAATGTTTTGCAAAATGGATCTAATTGAAATATTGTATTTAATAATTAATTATTATTAGACTATAAGAGTTGTAGGGCTGATATAATAATTAATAGATCCATTAGAGAAATTTAAGAGGCTTAAAAATTTGGTTTTCGCGAAGAAACCCACCAAAGGAAGGGTTCCACACCAACTCCAAATAGAAGGCCTTAGAGGCCTAATTATTTGACTAAAATAAATTAAATATATTTCATAAGTGTTATGGAGACTATATATTTAATTTAGATGGATTTGAAATTAATTTAGGTGATTAAATCCAAATGTATGCATAAAGGGCCTAGTTTATGGGTGTTGTGCGTAGTCCTTTATGAAAGGACTTAAATTGGATTTAATTGAGCCCCAATAAATTATTAATAATTTCAAAAGCCCATTTAATATTTATTCAGTAATTTTAAAGAGCTCAATCACATTATGATGTTGGATTTTTAACCTAGCTTTAAAAATCCAAGATATGTGATTTTAGGGTTAAGTGAAATTTTAAGAGAAAAGAAATTCTCTCTCTGAAAACCCTAGCCACCACTCCCTTGCTAGCATCAAGGGAAATTTGGCTAGCCTTGTGTTCCATCATTCTTAGGTTCATTTAATCATTCTCCAGTGTGGATTACAATTGGAGGTGTTCTATTTTAGATATTATGGTTTGTGACAACCCTGTGAGAAGGAAAATCAACTGTTCAACAAAAATCAAAGGTGATTTTTCTTATTCTCATTAATATATATATTGTAAATTCATGGAAAAATCATATATATTGTTTAAAAATTTTAAATTTTGCTTATACATGTGATGTATGTAACTTATAATTTCCAACATAATGGGTAGTGAGTAGTCTCTTAGTTGTTTAGGGGATCTTTGAATTCCCTATCCCTCATGTGAATAGTTAATATATATATATATATATATGAATGGTGTATTTCACTATTGTTTTATTGTTAGTTCACGGAGTTTGATTATCTTTAGTAAATTTGCAGTTTTGAATGAATGATTTTATCATATATCTTTGTTGTAATGTTGTGCTTGGATGGTTGAATGCCTTAAATGTATATTTCTCTCCTCTTTTATAATGGATGCTATGATTTTTAAACAACACCAGAATGGGACTTTTTAAGTTGCATAATTTTATGGTTTAGGATTAGAGTAAGGAATGAAATGAATGGGTTTTGGATTGTTTTTCTTCGAAATGGGAAAGCAAACCAAAGCTATGATGTTAGACCCATGCATAGGCTAATCATAGGAATTGCTTTGAAATGGGACATTTTATGGTTAGAATAGCTTGCTCAGGAATGGGACACTTGGGTTAAGAGAGTTATCGTGAATTCATATTTATAATTATAGGTTAATTAATTCACATTTGGGTATGGGAAGGATGGCTGAACTGAAGCAACATTTTTATCATATCAATTTTCATAAATGTTAATTTTTCAATTATTAAAGCTATAGAAAATTACTGCAAGTTTATTTTAGTCAAATTTTGAATTTACATTTTAATTACTTATTTTCTGCATCTTAATAGTTGATAACATTATACACAACAAATATTTAGGGATTCTTTAGCATACGCTTAATTTTTAATGCTTGCACACATAATCCATTAGGTACGATATTCATGGGTCTTAAATTGTGCACCCTATATTGCTTGCTGATTCAGTACACTTGCTGAACCCATACCAAGTTTTTGGCGCTGTTGTCAGGGATTGGTGTTGTTTGTGAGTTTTGATTGTTATGTGTATATGTTTTCTTTTTCTTATTTTCTTTTTTTATTCTTTTAGGTAATTATGGTGCATGAACAGATTGAGACAAGAGTAAGTAGCACCCTATGACCCTAAAATTGAGATGACTTTGCATCAATGAAGGAGACCTAATAGAGAGAACAATATGGAACCAAATCTTCCTATTGATAAATTTCCTCCCGATGATGAACAAATGCTGAGGGCATTAGAGGAAATGTCAAGTAGAAGTAGAGAAGGGGTGCCTAGGCAGAGGACGATTAGAGACTATGCTATACCGAGATGGAATGAAGATCATAAAATGATTGTACTGCTAAAAGGGGTACAATTTAAGCTTAAATCATCCACCATTACAATGGTATAGAGAAATCAATTATTTGAGTTAGATTTGGAAGATCCTATTCAACATATTTATATATTTTTAGAGGTTAACGACACTATTCAGATTCCAGGTATCTCTACTGATGCAATTAGATTGAAGTTGTTTCCTTTAACACTGATTGGAAAAGCGAGGGAGTGGCTTCAGATATTACTGAGCCAGTCAATTTGTTTATAGGATCAGTTGCAAGAGAAATTTTTGATGAAATTCTTCCTTCTAACCAAGACTGCAAGTATTTGCAGCAGCATAATGAGTTTTCACAAAATGAATGAAGAGCCTTTCCATAAGGCTTGGGAAAGGTTTTAAAGGCTATTGAGAAGCTATCCACACCATAAGGTAGTTGTTTACCAATTGATGATTATATTTTATGCTAGAGTTACACCACAAACAAGGTCACTATTGGATGCATTATTTGGAGGCTCTTTCTTAAATAAGTTACCAGAAAAAGCTTTTAAATTGTTAGATGAGATAGTAGCAAATAACTCTCAATAGACTACTACTATATCAATTCTAAAACGACAAAATATTCACAACATGGATGAAGTGGCATTGCTAAAGGCACAGTTAGAGTTGGTGAAGAAAGAATTAAGTGGGTTGAAGGTGTAGAATGTAGATTTAGTTGCTTAAGAAAGTGGATCGTATGAAAGTGGACAATGTATTCAAGAGGGTGGAGTTATGGGAGATGTAAATGCAATAGGAGATTATCGAAGAAATGATCCCTACAAAAATATATATAATCTGGGTTAGAGGAATCACCCAAATTTCTCTTGGAATTAAGGAAATCAGTATACGTCATCTTCTCAACCACAGGTAAGAGCTCCTTTCAACCTAAATGTTCATTACAACCACAACCATTCTTACCAACCTCAAGTAACCACTAATTACCAAGCCCCATATCAACCACATCATCACTAAGGGAAGAGTTCAAATCAACCCTAACCTCAAGCATATCACCCATCAGGATATCAATCAAGACCACCTATGCAAGAGAAGCCTAACTTGAAGACATGCTAGCTAATTTCATGAATAGCCAACAGAAATTTATGAATAAATAGCAATAATTTATGGCTAGCCAAGAAATAAGATGGAACTCCCAAGAGTAGTGGAATAGAAAGCAAGATGCCTCGATCAGAACTTAGAGATGCAAATTAGGCAATTGGAAAATTTTTTATCCATAAGACCATCTGGAACTTTTCCATCAAATGTTGATCAAAATCAAAGGGAAAAGGTGAAAGCAATCACTCCGAGAAGTTGCAAATAGCTATGTGATCAAGATGAGGGTAATCAATCTCAATCTATTTTGGTGGAGTCGACAATGCAAATATGTGATTCTAAACCAAATATTGATAAAGATGTGCAAGGGCTTATTGACAAAGATAAGAGTATTTTACCTTCAAAAGAGTATGTTAAAGATGAGTCTCTATTACCTTTCTGTAAGGACCCTAAATAGGGCCTAGACAAATTTAAGGGCATTAGCATATTATTAATAATTTATTAAGTCTAGATAGAGGAATTAAAAATAAGATAATATCAAGTAGACTAATGGTTTATTATGAAAAGGTTAAGAGAGTCATTTAATATTGTGAAATATAGGGGTGTTACTGAAAAGAAAATATAGTTAAAGGAGTCAATTTTTGGATACAATTAAATATTGGGCCAATTGTAATAATATAATAAGTATTTTGGGATGTAATTAAAAGAAGATATAAAGGTTGGGGCCAATGTTGAAGAGAAAGTTTAAGTGGGAGTCAATTTATGACATGCAAATTATGTTAGGATTTAAAGTGAATTTTGGTGGGTCCTTGATGATGTCACCTTCCACTTTAGTCTCCATACAAGCCTTATATTTAAAGAAGTGCAACCGGCCATACCATCAAGAAAAAGAAAAGAAAACATTTCTCTTCTATCTCTCAACCAAAAATCTGAAATTTAGCTTCTCTCTTCACAAATAAAATTGGTAAAAATATTCATTCTTTCTCTCTTGTAAATCCGGCCACTCATCTTAAGTAAAACTTCCTTAATTCAATCTGAATGCATAGATGGAAGGCTAGATTAAAGAGGCTTACAAGATTATAAGAGAATTAAAAGATTGGAAGATAAAGGAAGAGGAAGAAATAGGAGGATTTTGAAGAAGATTTGAGTAGCATGTTTAGGTTTGGAAACTTATTCTTCATACATGTGTGTGAAAATAAATTTTTATGCTTGGATTACTTAATTTTAATGGTAAATTATTAGTTTGTTTAGGGTTAATGAGAGATTTAAATAGGAAAAAATCGTGTTTTTGAATGTTGATGAAAACTCGGTGTGGTTCTTGTGAACCAGGCTGTTTATTTTGTCCATATCTGGAATTGTAGACCTCAGATTGAGGTGAGTAAAAATTCTAGATAAACTAGATTTAATTATCTACAATTCATTAGAAGAAGTTGTGGCTAGATTCTATTGTTAAGGAGCTCATAAAATTCGTACACGTGAGCTGTTTGTATGTATAGGCAGTTTTGAATAGTTACCAATGTTTAGACCATAAATCCTTCCATTTAAGTCATAATTGAGTGTGGTTTGATTCTATGTAAACTTTTTAGAAAGATAAAAATTTTTGTAGAAGGAACCTAGAGCTAAATATGTATATAACCCATCCAAATATTTACATGAAAAGTTAAGAGAGCTGTTGATTTCGGTTCAAGAACTGATTATAGTATTTTGGGCATACGTATTAGTAGAAAAGTAAAAATCTTATTCTGTAAAATTTTGGGTAAACTAGATACCTAGGAACACGTTTTTGATGAAGAAATGTTGGTCTAAATTCCTCCTAATGTTATGCTATGAATTTTTATAAGTGACAGCAAACACTTTTTCGGTTCTATGAACAGCCTATAGTATTTCTCAAATATCTTGAGCTATAGGTAGAATATTAAGGTGAATTTTGATGATATGGAAACTAGACACATAGGAGAATAAGAATGTAGACAATCATTTAGCATAAAAATGACATTTTCAAATTCATTTGTAGGTCACAAGTTGAGTCCAGAGTGCTGCCTTGTACAGATTTTTAATGTACTTTATTTTATGGTTTTCAATTAATTAAGCTAAATATGTGTTTATGTGATTAAAAAATGAATTGGATAGGGCAGGTAATATGACTATTAATACAAGATTATATGTATACATATACTTTCATACGTGTACATGGGTAAGGACTTGTGATGAATATATCTTACATATATTTGTGATGAAATTTGATCATGATGATATGTATGTTCAAACACAGATATTTGTATTACTATAAGTGTGCATGAATACATGTCATACACTAGAGAAATAAGTATGATGATATGATTATACATGAGCAAAATATATGATATTGGTGCAAGCATGATATATATATATATATATATATATATATATCGTTATACAATTATTCAACTATGAAATTGATAATGTAATGTTAAAGTATTATAAATGAAATTTGATGCCATAAAATGTATATAGAGTTCAACAATTGAAGAAGAAAATATGAATATATATATATATATATATATAAATACATATACATGAATGCTGGAAGTTGAATATATGAACATACATAATTGTTCATATTGATGCATATAATTTATACTACCTCGAATTGAATGTGCACGTATATGCATGTTTAAAACATTGAAAATATAAATGCTGATGCCATCACGAATGAACATAAATAAGATGCCGAAATTAAATAGTGTATATATATATATATATATATATGCTCAAACAATTATATGCTTAGGAATATAGCTAATTAATATCGATTTATTTGATTTACTAATATACTATAGTATTAGACATCAACCTCGAAATGTAAATATGGATGATTAATTTTACTTGAAATAATTATGCTGATTGATTGTGCTTGTCATGTAAAATATGTTTAAGAATAATGATATCAAGCATGTCTTTATAGTGAACTTTATAAATACACAATTATATAATGATAACATACATGTGTACATTTATCTCCATATAACTATGATTTCTATGAATGTGATATACGTGTATGATAGAAAAATGTGTAAAAAGATATGCATACTCGACATATGATTCTAAACTTTACTGTATATCTTGAAGTAATAAAAAATATTGGTATGTATGTATATAATAAATGAATATTGGAATTTAAGATAGCATGATGATAAGTACCGTGATCACATACATGTGAATGTACTACATGCATTTGAATTGATCAAGAGTACAGCTTATTTTATGCTGCTACATGTTTGTGATATCATGTTCACATAAAGTCTATACATGAACATGTATATGAAACTCCGCATATAGTTTTACATATATACATAAATATATGTATGTGATTAGAAAGATAAATCAAAGGGATTTTAGTGTCTGCATTGAGTCTAGGAAGTGGATAGATAGGCATGCCTATAAGGGTACCTTGCAGCTGCGATAGTTTCAATCCCGTTTGGGTTGTAGTCAACCCCGTTTGGGTGACTAAACAGACATGGTCCCCTTTGGCTCAGTGGTGCCTTCGGGTGACCTATTATCTCTTTGGTGCCTTCGGGTGACCTATTATCTCCTTGGTGCCTTCGGGTGACCTAGTACCTTCGGTACCACCGTATAACCCGTTATCCACCTCTTTAGAGTAGTGCAGGCTTTATACCAACGTTAAGAAAGGTTGATTTAAAGTTTTATAAAGCATGACAAATTCCTAAATTGACTTCATAATATATATTACGTATGAAATTCCTTTTCATCACATATGGAAATTATGATATTAAAAGAGTTTGCAATATACGCTTATGTGTAATTATTGCATATAAAAATTATATGTATAGAGTTATATGAATAAACTAGTGCATTACTAATATCTAGCTAAATGATTTGTATGATACATCTTATATGCAAGCTATGAAAATGTATTGCCAATATAAGTGTTTTCTTTACAATAGAATATAAGAATAAATTTAGGTATTCATGTTGGTGGCTGCCTTTCAATTAATACATTGGGTTATGTGTTTTTCTTATAACTACTCGTTCTTGCTTTCTATTAGGGAATGATGTACAATGTCTTGTATGCAAATATAAAATATTTAAGAATCTTTAAGTGATAAAATCAATATGATATTGGTATTTGAGATGGAAGTAAGTTAGTAATTCAAGGTATGCCTTCGTACATTAAATGTCATAATTACATTTTGGATCAATAAATGAAGAACTTGCTTAGTACTAATGCTCTGTCCTTCTCATGAAGATACATATTTATATATTCTTGTTGAACATATGCTTAAAATTTTGAATATGTTTATTCCTAGAATATGTCAAGGTGTGTGGTATAAGGACTCTTGTTCATTTCTTTTATTGAACTAGTATATTTTACATTTAAGCAGAAGGTATGTTAGTAGTTCATGATGTATGCTTGTTGGCGACCACTGTGAGTGGTCATTTGTCATATTTTGTGTTCCCCACTAAGCTTTATAGCTCAGCATGGATTTTTGTTTATCCGTGTAGGTTGCAAGGATAGGACTTTCTCTTATGATTGATATATGCAGCAGCTTGGCCAACAAAAGTCTTAGAAGATTGATAGTAGAGTCTTCTCTTTGTCCTTTTATTTTGTAGTTATGGAAACTTTAATTATGTTGCAAATTTTGTATAAGTACAAATGAAATGTTTGTGAAAACATTGTAATGTATTAAGGACTTTTATATAATTAAGGTATTACTCTTAAGTTCACATGTTATGGTTTTAATTTCTTCTTTAAGTTATCTAATAAGAAATGTTTTCAGCTTGAGAATGTTGTAATATATGTCTTATGGTATAAGATATTGTGGTAATAGCTAAGTATAGGATATGGGTGTTTGATTCTATGTAAATTCTATAGAAAGATAAACATTTTTTTTGAAGGAACCTGGAGCTAAATATGTACATAACACATCCAAATATTTACATGAAAATTTAAGAGAGCTGTTGATTTCGATTCAAGAATGGATTATAGTATTTTGGGCATAAGTATTAGTAGAAAAGTCAAAATCTTATGATGTAAAATTATTGGTAAACTAGATACCTAGGAGCACGTTTTTTATGAAGAATTGTTTGTCTAAATCCCTCCTAATTTTATGCTATGAATTTTTATAAGTGACAGCAAATACTGTTTCGATTCTATGAACAGCCTATAGTATTTCTCAAATATCTTGAGCTATAGGTAAGATATTAAGGTGAGTTTTGATGCTATGGAAACTAGACACATATGAGAATAAGAATGTAGACAATCATTAAGCATAAAAATGACATTTTCAAATTCATTTGTAGCTCACAAGTTGAGTCCAGAATGCTGTCCTGTGCAAATTTTTAATGTACTTTATTTTATGGTTTTCAATTAATTGAGCTAAATATGTGGTTATGTGATTAAAAAATGAATTGGATAGGGCAGGTAATATGACTATTAATACAAGATTATATTTATACATATACTTTCACACGTGTACATGGGTAAGGACTTTTGATGAATATATCTTACATATATTTGTGATGAAATTTGATCATGATGATATGTATGTTCAAACACAGATATTTGTATTACTATAAGTGTGCATGAATACGTGTCGTACACTAGAGAAATAATCATGATGATATGATTATACATGAGCAAAATATATGATATTGGTGCAAGCATGATATATATATATATATATATATATATATATATATATATTTAATCAAATGATAGTATATATTGTTATACAATTATTCAACTATGAAATTGATAATGTAATGTTAAAGTATTATAAATGAAATTTGATGCCATAAAATGTATATAGAGTTCAACAATTGAAGAAGAAAATATGAATATATATATATATATATATATATATATATATATATATATATATATATATATATGCCCAAAAAATTATATGCTTAGGAATATAGCTAATTAATATTGATTTATTTGATTTACTAATATACTATAGTATTAGACATCAACCTCGAAATGTAAATATGGATGATTAATTTTACTTGAAATAATTATGTTGATTGATTGTGCTTGTCATGTAAAATATGTTTAAGAATAATGATATAAAGCATGTCTTTATAGTGAACTTTATAAATACACAATTATATAATGATAACATACATGTGTACATTTATCTCCATATAACTATGATTTCTATGAATGTGATATACGTGTATGATAGAAAAATGTGTAAAAAGATATGCATACTCGACATATGATTCTAAACTTTACTGTATATCTTGAAGTAATAGAAAATATTGGTATGTATGTATATAATAAATGAATATTGGAATTTAGGATAGCATGATGATAAGTACCGTGATCACATACATGTGAATGAACTACCTGTACTTGAATTGATCAAGAGTACAACTTATTTATGCCGGTACATGTTTGTGATATCATGTTCACATAATGTCTAAGCATGAACATGTATATGAAACTCTGCATATAGTTGTACATATATACATAAATATATGTATGTGATTAGAAAGATAAATCAAAGGGATTTTACTGCCTGCGTTGAGTCTAAGAAGTGGATAGATAGGCATCCCTATAAGGGTTCCTTGCAGCTGCGATAGTTTCAACCCCATTTGGGTTATAGTCAACCCCGTTTGGGTGACTAAATAGACATGGTCCCGTTTAGATCAGTGGTGCCTTCGGGTGACCTATCATCCATTTTGGTGCCTTCGGGTGACCTATTATCTCTTTGGTGCCTTCGGGTGACCTATTATCTCCTTGGTGCCTTCGAGTGATCTAGTACCTCCTGGTACCACCGTATAACCCGTTATCCACCTCTTCAGAGTAGTGCAGGCTTTATACCAATGTTAAGAAAGGTTGATTTAAAGTTTTATGAAGCATGACAATTCCTAAATTGACTTCATAATATATATTACGTATGAAATTCCTTTTCATCACATATGGAAATTATGATATTAAAAGAGTTTGCAATATACACTTATGCATAATTATTGCATATAAAAATTGTATGTACAGAGTTATATGAATAAACTAGTGCATTACTAATATCTAGCTAAATGATTTGTATGATACATCATATATGCAAGCTATGAAAATGTATTGCCAATATAAGTGTTTTCTTTACAATGGAATATAAGAATAAAGTTTAGGTATTCATGTTGGTGACCGCCTTTCAATTAGTACATTGGGTTATGTGTTTTTCTTATAACTACTCGTTCTTGTTTTTTATTGGGAAATGATGTACAATGTCTTGTATGCAAATATAAAATATTTAAGAATCTTTAAGTGATAAAATCAATATGATATTGGTATTTGAGATGGAAGTAAGTAATTCAAAGTATGCCTTCTTACATTAAATGTCATAATTACATTTTGGATCAATAAATGAAGAACTTGCTTAGTACTAATGCTCTGTCCTTCTCATAAAGATACATATATATATTCTTGTTCAACATATTCTTAAAATTTTGAATATGTTTATTCCTAGAATATGTCAAGGTGTGTGGTATAAGGACTCTTGTTCATTTCTTTTATTGAATATTATCTTTTACATTTAAGGAGAAGGTATGATAGTAGTTCATGATGTATGCTTGTTGGTGACCACCGTGAGTGGTCGTTTGTCATATTTTGTGTTCCCCACTAAGCTTTATAGCTTAGCACGGATTTTTGTTTATCCGTGTAGGTTGCAAGGATAGGACTTTCTCTTAAGATTGATATCTGCAACAGGTTGACTAACACAACTCGTAGAAGATTGATAGTAGAGTCTTCTCTTTGTCCTTTTATTTTTTAGTTATGGAAAATTTTAATTATGTTGTAAATTTTGTATAGGTACAAATGTTATGTTTGTGAAAACATTGTAATGTATTAAGGACTTTTATATAATTAAGGTATTACTCTTAAGTTAACTTGTTATGGTTTTAATTTCTTCTTTAAGTTATCTAATAAGAAATGTTTTCAGCTTGAGAACGTTGTAATAAATGTCTTATGGTATAAGATATTGTGGTAATAGCTAAGTATAGGATATGGGTGTTACACTTTCCCTATTATAGCTAACAAGTCTAGGAAGCTAAGTTTTTGTATATGTTGAATAAAGTACACATAAATTTACCATTTGTTGATGCTTTGCTTCATATACCAAAGTATGCAAAATTTTTGAAAGAGATTTATTCTAACAAGAAGAAGTTAAAAGGAATAGGAACAGTTTGTTTATTTGAGAGTTGTAATGCCATCCTAACAAATAAACCCCCTGAAAAATTAGAGGACCCAAGTTGTAATGCCATCCTAACAAGAAAACCCCCTGAAAAATTAGAGGACCTTGGTAGTTGTACAATACCATGCGAATTCGGTTGAAATTTTGTTTGGAATGCTCTGTGTGATTTAGGTGCTAGAATTAATCTAATGCCATATTCGCTTTGTAGGAAGCTAAATTTATGGAATCTTAAGGAAATAAAGATGTTGTTGTAAATAGCGGATAGGTCCTTTAAGAGGCCTAAGGGGATTATCAAAGATCTACTAATAAAGGTTGGAAGGTTCATTTTTCCAGTAGACTTTGTGGTTCTTAAGATGGAAGAAGACCAGAGAATTTCATTCATTGTTGGAAGGCCATTTTTAAATACAATAAGAGCGTTGATTGATGTGCATGGGTAGAAAGTCACTTTATGGTTTAATGATGAGCAAATGATTTTCAAAGTTACCAATTTGATGAAAAGCCCATCATGCGAGTTCCTAGAGTTTATTTACTGTGTTTGAGATTCTTTTGGGGATATAAAAGCCAAATCTAAAGATGTTTTATTTGACAACAATCTAAGGAAATAGTTAATGCACTCCAAGGAAGAGAAAGAATTGGTTGTTGGAAGCAAGAATAAGTTTACCAAATGGTTTGAACGGAAGAAGCTGAAGGATCGTAATGAAAATTTTAAGGGGAAACTTAATCACTTGACTCTATGCATACTTTTACAAGACAAATTCAAACTTGGTGCTGGGATAGTGAGATACAAGCCCTTTGATGTTCCATGATTCTTGATGATGCTTAAAAGTCCAGTTGCAGACTTGGTAAACGTAAAACTCTATTCTACCCCATCTTTTAGTCATTTTTATATTTTATGTTTTGGTTGTGTAGCTGTGCTTCAAAGGCTTTTTATCTTAATATTTTTGCCTATTGAAGTGTGTTAAAATAAGTGTTTAAGGGCCAAAAAGAGAGTTAGGAAGTGGATAATTTTTGGTGGTTTTTCGTAGGTCATAGTTATTAGGTTTTATCTATTGATCGTGACATAGGGTGTGTTTTTTTTTCTAGATTTCATAGAGTCTTAGCTCATGGTTAGTAGATACTTTTTGTTGACCATGACATAATATGAAGTTACATTTTGGATCTTAATCATTTGTATCCTATGGTCAGCAGGTTTTACCTATTGACCATGACCCTGCCCACTTTTCAATCTAGTGGCTAAACATGCAGTATCTTATGGTCAGCTGGTTTTACCTACTGGCCGTGACTCTTTTCAAAACAAATTACCTTTTTTTTAAACACCCCCATTTTGCCTTTCTTTTTAGCCTTCTTTTTCCTTAGGGTTTCTTAGTTTTTCTTTTCTCTTAATTTTCTTTTTGTTGTCTCTCTCCCTTTTTTTTCTCTTTCCCTCCTTCTCTTCCTTAGGCTGCCGATCTTTACTGCCGTCGACTAGTAAGAAATTCTTTTTTTTTCTTCAAATTCTTGTTTGTTTTTCTCTTAAGTGTTTGTTTGTTTTACTTTTCTATTTCGTTACGTGTTAGCTTTTATTTTTTATGTTTCTTATTTCTTGTTCCTTTCTCTTCTAACTTTAGTTTTATTTCTTTTTTATTTGTGTTCATTGTTAATTTTCTTCACAATCTTCAACCATGTAAGTCCGATTTCTCCTCTAATTTCTTGTTCTGTTTTTTAGGGTTTTGCTTATTTTCTTATTTGTAATTTCTTTTATCTTTGTTTTTGTTTTGTGTTGTTTGTTGATTCGTCGGTTTGATTTTCTTTATCTTTTATTTGGTTTGAGTTTTACTTCTTTACTTTTTCTTTCAAAAATTTATTTTTCTTCTCAAAATGATTTTTTTATTCTACAAGTTTGTTGAAGTTTGATGGAATTTTGGGATTTTTCTTGGTGATTCTAGTTAGCTTGTGATTTGTTATGTTTAGATTAATTATTTGTTCTTTTCTTTTTTTTCCTTCTATTCATTAATCTTCATAAGAACAATTCTTCTTTATCTTTACTTTTGCATCAATTGGACATTCATGGGGGTAATGATTGTTTGATAATGCTTACTCTATAATTGAGACTTTGCCCCAATGTTTTATTATTTGATTATTGAGGCTAAGTTAAGGACAAGTAATTAGAAATTTTGTCTATGTGTGCTGAAATGTTTAATCAATGCACCTTTTGGAAAGTAGAGCATTCTTGTTTATCTGATGCCTATTTAGCTGGAATTAATGAATCTTACACCCTTGACCTACTATCAATGCTTTTGTCCTTACAACATGATCAAATGTAAGAATTATTGGTGTCCTCGCTACTTTTAGATGTAATTATATGATGCTAATAGCTAGAATTAAACTGAGTTACTTGGGATAAATTATGAATTTTTAGCAAGTTACTTTTGCCTATTGTAGTAACCATGTCAGTTAAGAAAATACACATTTTACTTGTATTTTGTTGTCAACTTGTGCATCTGAATTTATGTTTGCAATGTATCAAGGTATATAGGCTGAAATGATTTGACCTGTGGGCTACTGGTTTCTAAAGGATAACTCGATTATCATGGTTAAGTGCCATGTACCTTTATATAACTTAATTTTGTGTCATGCATCCATAATTGCATCCACAATCCTGCATTTTTAGGTTCTCTTACAATTAGGTGTGTTTATGCTTTGATTGTGTAACTTTGTGTTTGACATCTACACCTAAAAATGTACAATGTCATGTTATTCATCTGCATTTACATGCACTGATTTTGTTGAGTTTTGTCACATTGTGATCCCTATGGTTCCACTTGTTTATCTCCGATCAATGTGCACATATATTGTTTTGGGATGATGGGATTGATGCAGATTTACACTTATTTAAACCTATTACTATTAATAGCTTATGCATAAACACTTGTTGAGTACCGTGTTAGATTTCAAGTTGCATTTTTTTGCTTCCAGTTATTTTGTACTTCCAACCTATTGATTGTTGTAATCTATATGAAATGAGATGTTGCCTACTTTTGAAGCCATTAATCTATAAAGCTTGTTTACCTGTAACTCCCCCATTCTTTTTGAAAATTTTGCTACATCAGTCTATTCCCTTGAGAAATTTTATGTTGAACTATTCATAGCAGTGTTAATAGGTAATGTTCTACCACTTTTAAACTTTACAGTTGTAATTGTTAACCTTTTCATATGATATTTCTCCTTTCTGCTCATATGATGTTCCAAGCTATGCTGGTGTTCTTTTATAGAGCATATTGCAATAATTTTGAGGAGTTTAACTATGTGTTAGTTTATTTTTGGTAGTGGCACCTAAAAGGCATAAAGCACAAGCTATTGAACCTATTTTAAGCCAACCTTTGGCCACTCATCCTTTTTCAGCTAACCCACCATTAGAATCTAGCTAGCCACAAGATCAACCTCTTACCTAGAAGAAAAAAAAGAGATCTAGGGGCTTAAAACACCAAGTTGGGTGCTTGAGCATGTCCAACTGTGAGTACTTTCCCTTAAGCTACCTATATATGAGTTTTTTTTGTAGAAGTTAGGAATCAAGGAAGAAGTAGAGAGGCATATTACAGTAATTGGATGGGAAAGGTTCTTTGGGTGTAGGGAGATGTTTAACTTGATTTAACTCGGGATTTTATAGCTACTGGTCAAGTGCCATTTTGGAGGAGAAGAGCATCCAGACATGGTAACTTTCTAGTTGGAAGGGAAATAATATGGGAAGACATTTATGGATTTCTCAGAGGCTTTAGGATTTCCTAATCATGGTCCCTTTTCTTTCCATGATTATGACAAAAATGTAGCATGGGAGGAGATCAAAAACCTCAAGATAAGGAGTACATTTTAGAATTGACCAAATCCCACCATCTAAGGGATTTTGCATTCAGAATCCTGCACATGTTTTCTCTCTATATCCTATATCTTATGTGCAGTCTGCAAGGCAAGTTAACCTTCCATAATTACTACTTTCAGCTTGCATGATGAGAAGTTTTCCTATCAATGGTGCATACCATTGGTGGAAAAAATTAGAAGAAATACAGCAACAGCCCACCAAATTGAAGAAGATATCACTGGGAGGTTTGGTGATAATGATTGCTAGGGCTTTTAAGCACCTACTAAATGATGATAAAGCTCTCCCTGCAATGAATTACATAGACTAAAAGCTGTTGAAAAACATGAAGGTTCTGGTAGATGATCCTACAATAAAGCATGGATTCAGGCTTACTGACAGGGATGAGTACATACAAAAAATGACAAAAAGTTTGAGCAACCCTCCACCTAGGCCTAATCAGAGGGTAGTAACTCTCACCCCTCCCCAATATACTGAAATCTTTGCTAGGTTGGATGTATTAAATGCCAAACATGAAAACATTCAGAAGCATCAAACCAACATGCTAGTAGCTCTTTCTTATTTAGTCACCAGGCTAGACACTATTTTCCCATCAGCACCTTTTCCTCCTTATGATGTGTGATTGCAGGGAGTTGTCTATCTCACTCTTTTTTTATTCTATTTATTTTGTAGTAGTTACTGAGGATAGCACTTTTGATGTGTAGGGTAGGGGAGTAAATATTTTGGAACATTGAACATTGTTTTATGGATAGTTTTTTAGGCTTTCATATTTTGTACAAAATCTTAGTTTGTGGTGATTAGTTCTAACCATGACTTGCTGAAGATTCTTTTTATGAAAAGCTGTGAAGCATTTATATAGCTCTTTCTGAAATTGAAGAAGCTTGACCATAATGTTTCTATTTTAGTGAAGCCTTTTAAAACACATACTTTTTTTAGTTTAAAATTTATAGTTGCTACAGTTATAATTTTAGTTTTAGTGGTTATTTAGTTATTTAGTGAACAATCAAATTTTAATTTTAATTTTGCAATTTAGTTTACTTTTAAATAGTTATATTACTTATATTCCTTTTCTGATTTAAATTCTATTTTTGCTTATCAGTTTTCATCTTTAATTTTGAATAATTATGTCTATTGAATAGCTAAGTTGTTGTTATCATTCTACAGTTAGTTTGAGTTTTGCTAGTTTAGTCTTGATTGAATAATCTTAAACTTAGATTGGCAAGAGAGTAGTAGTATTGCTCAACAAAAATTTTTCTTTAGAATTGATCTCAATTAGTTATATATCATTCAATTTCTATGTCAATATGTATTATAGGCTTAGTTTTTTGAAAGTTAATGAAAAACCAGTGAGTGAGAGTAGTTGAGGGAAGGAATTCTGAAAAAGTTAGAACCTTCCTCATCACCCTTCGAAACAAATATTCAACTTAGGTAGAATTAGGACATGACCTAGGCATCCTTTCCTTGGCAATCACTTCGAAATGTCTTTTTACCTACCCTGTTGTTTATATTTACAATTGCTAGCCCCTTTTGAGCTAAATTAGTATGTTGAAGGCGTAATATTTAAAATTTTCTTAATTACACTCATAAATTTAACCATATAACTTAAATGCCATTTATCTTTCCTATCTTAGAATTTGCAACTCTAGGTGGGGTAGTTGTGAAATTTGAGTAGGGGATTGAACTTTTCTTGATCAGCCAAGAGTGTTAAATTTTGGAAAATGGGGTAGTAAAAACTACAGTTTATTAAACTTGAGATATTGCTAATTTGAAAATTTTAATAGTGTTGGTGCCCTTATTTCAAAGAAAACATCAATCAAATCAAGGTTATGCTGCATAAATTTTGGTTATTATTGCAACAACTAAGTGTAGAGTACCTAGCATTTAAGAGAAAGCATTAAATTTTGAGATAGTCTAAAAGAAAAATTTTAAGTTCGTTCTTCCTTTACAATTATGAGTTGAGCTGATTATTTTTAGAATCATTTGTTAATTTTGCTAGAAAGATCAGAAATTTAGAAAGAAAAGTTATTGATATTCAGAAAGTCAGGTGGTAGTCGTGGTAGTGTGGCTAATTCTAATTTGCTAACCTTATCCTCTCTTTGGAGCCAATATCTTCCTCCCATTACAACCTTAATGTAAGACCTAGTGATCCTATTTTGGTCTAATTTATTTAGTAGAGATGACCTTTGTGGTTCAGATGACCTATGGCTATTTTGAGTTTCAAGTGCAAAACCATAATATTCTTTTTTTTTGCTCGATTGCTGGAATTTGCTAGTAGTTTTGGTTTTGAAAAGTGATAGAATTGTTTTTGCCTAGCACACACACATGAAAAATTGTTCGATATAGATTAGTTGAGTCCTTTTGAAGGAATGTTTCATCTGAGTGTCTTCTGCTGAGTGTTATCTTGGCTTCTCTGAAATTTCATATTCTGAATTGGAGTTTGAATTTTCAAGATTATGGATGATTCATTTGCTTAAGAGCAAGCAAATTCTACGTGTGGGGTATTTTAATAACTCCAATTTAGTGTCTATTTTTAGTCCCAATTCAGTCTAATTTTCAGTATCTTTTGCTTTGTTTTACTTGAATTTAATAATTTTTGTCCAAATTTAGTTACTTATAGCTTTCATGTGTTTTGGAGAGTTTTTGATGGAATTTTATGCTTAATTAAAAATTTTACAGGTACCTCATGGTCAACAGGTTTTACCTAATGACCATGACCTATGCTTTCTATCAAAATGCACTGTTTCAAAAAGTATCATGGTCAGTAGTGCATTTGTTCATTTATAGGTGTTTACTATGACCTAAGGAGCCCTTCAGTGTATAATCGAGAAAAAAAGGACCCCACGGTTAACATATTTTTTATTTTAAACATGAGGTACTCAAGCTTTAAATCCTAAATACAAAGGAGAGCTATGTCACGGTCAATAGATTTTTGGTGTTAACCATGACCTCTATTTAGAAGCAAATCAAGGGTTACCTCATGGTCAGCATGTTTTACCTATTGACCGTGACCCATCTCAATTTAAAAAGAGATTTTTAATAGGTCATGGTCAGCATGAATTTCTTGTTGACTGTGACCCTGTAGTGCATATATAAGCTAGAATTTTCTATGAATTTGGAGTTCTTCCTCTTTTTCAGATTTAGGGTTTCTCCCTTCTTTCATTCTTTACTTCATTTTACACATAGATCTATAGTTCATACTTACAACTAGATTAGATTTACACATAAATACATAGATTAAATGCAAATACACAACTTAAATACTTGGTTTTTCTCAGTTTTGAGCTCATTTCCATTGAATCTTTGGAGAATAAGATTGAAGAGCTTGGGATTCAGCTAGGTTTTTCTTCCTCAATGAATTTTTGGATTTATTTTCTCCTTTTCTCTCTTTATTTTGTAATGGATAGCAAGTAGTCCCTTAGTTGTTTGGGGATATTTGAATCCCCTATCCCTTATGTGAATATTGAATATTTATGAGTTTATATATATATATATATATATATATATATATATATATATTATTGTTGCTTTATTATTAGTTAATGGAGTTTGATTAGCTTGAGTAAATTTCCATCTTTAAATGAATGATTTTATCATATGTCTTTCTTGGAATGTTGTTCTTGGATGGTTGAATGCATTGAATGTATATTTCTTTACTCTTTTATCATAGATGCTGTGATTTTTAGACTGCTCCGAAATGGGACTCTGTTATTTGCATAATTTTACGGTTAAAGATGAGAGTAGGGACTAAAATAAATGGGTTTTGGGTTGTTTAGCTTCTAAATGGGAAAAAAAACCAAACCTAGGATGTGAGACCCGTGCATAGGCTAATCATAGGACTTGCTCCGAAATGGGATATTTTGTGGTTAGAATAGCTTGCTTCGCAATGGGATGCTTGAGTTAATAGGGTTATCTTGAATTCAAATATGTATTTATAAGTTAATTTAATTCACATTTAGGTATGGGGAGGATGAGTGAACCCGATCAACATTTTTATTATATCAATTTTCATACTTGTTAATTTCTCAATTATTTAAGCTATAGAAAATCACTGCAAGTTTATTTTTAGTCAAATTCTGAATTTACATTTTAATTGCTTATTTTTTGCATTTTAATAGTTGATAGCATAATACACAATAAAAATTTATGAATGCTTTAGTATATGCTTAATTTTCATTGCTTGCACACACAATTCCTTGGGTACAATATTCGTGGATCTTAAATTGAGCATCCTATATTTTTTACCGATTCAATACACTTGTTGATCTTGTACCACCTATAGAGGGTGCTCTCGAGTCCTTACATAGGTCGATCAGGGAACCTTGGGTCCCTGAATACCATTTATATTTATAGCTTTTTGGGGTATGGTCGAGGGCCATCACATCAATATTGAAAATGAGATTCTACAAAATATTGCTAGGGTAATCCAATCTCCAGGTAGTGAGGTGGTCTTAGAGGTATAGTTACCAGACTGCTGATGTCAATAGAAGTCCTTGAGTATGAGATTGTTGAGACTGGGGCAGTAGACGAACACATATACCTAGATGTTGAGATGGCAATAGATGTGAAGATGATTGAGCGCCTTAGAAATGGAGGCTATAAACTTCTGACATTGAAGGAGTCTAAGAGAGGGTTCGGGATCAGGACACACCAAGACACTACACATGATGATGAATAGCCTATGGATACTTTATTTAAGGTTAATACCCTACCTCTAGACTATGACCAGCCTGTAGATCCCATACCGAAGGTTGAAATCCCATCTCCAGAGTACGAGCAACCTGTAGATCCAGATCAGATGATCATTCCCCTTCTTTTATGTATGGATATGGCACGGATCTAGCATTGTAGGGTTACATATTCAGAGACTAGACATAGATAACTACTGCCCAGACCAACTCAGAGACATAGGCTTATCATATGGGATTCAGCCCAGCCCATTCTATCTAGTCACAGTCTTCTCCATTAAAGAGTTTCAGCAGCCAGTATACACCCTCACCATTTGGAGCCCATAGGTTTGGTGTATATGGGGATCTAGGAGCCTCCACTTCTCATGGTCCAGTACCACCCACTGTTACTACTATTGATGCCCTTGCAGTTTAGAGGGTAAGTTAGTTAGCTTAGAAATTACCATTCACGTGATGAGATAGGACCTACATGCTGCAATTGAGAGGAGCCTTTGAGCCAATAAGACTACCAGTAGACGGCTTCACAAGATAAGAGCATTTGCATCGACAAATGCTACAGAGGTTTATAGCCTTAGAAATCGTGTTAGGGTCATTAGGGACCTTATGACATGTATCTGGCTCAGATAGAGGCAGGTATGTGCTGATAGGAGCTAGCCATACAATAGGTTCAAGATGGTTTGCACCACCTAGCTGATCTCATGGGATAGGCTTTGAGGCCTCTTCCTTAGGCTATAAAACTGGAGTTTGAGATACCCTTGCCAACCACACCACCTATAGGTCCATCCTAGGCACCACCTCCACAACCACCCCAAACACCTCTGGGACCTTCAGCTAAACCTCCTAACTACTCTATGCTGACGCATCTTCAATGGTATTCAGGGAGCTATTTAGTTTTATAAAGTATATTATGTTTTCTTTTGGATATTAGCATTTATGTTTTTATATTTGTTTTATTTGAATGATGCAAGTATGAACAATATTTTGTTTAATCTATTTATTTACATATTAATTAACATGACACTCAAGAAAATAATAGAAAATAATGAAAATAAGGCATAACCCTTACTCATAAAAAAACACTTGCACGAACATTATAAAATTCTAACAAATGATGCTAAGTATAAGAAACCTTAGCCACATTAAGAAAAAATAACCATAACGAAAAATAATGACATTAACTAGTTGATCATCAAAATGAGGCAGTTGTCAAGATAATATGCATCAATAGATTAATCCATCGTATTTTGCATGAAATAAGGAGAAAAATGACAAGAACAAATGCCATGACAGATATCATCACCAGAGGCCATATCCTAAGGACCAGGAAGGATGAATAGATAAATTATAGGATGAACTCATATCAAAATTTAATATTTACAGAGACAATCATGCAAACCCATAAAAGGGTAGACAACATCTTTTTATCATAACAAAAGATTTGAACAGTGAACATTTGTGCAGGTATACATGGTTACTCAAGGAAAATTGGTTGCTCAAAATGCAGGAATCCACCAGTGAGGATTTCAAGTACCCTAGTCGGATGTCTACTTCAAAGATCTCATATCCTAACAAATTAAAGAGAATTAGATGTAAATTTCTTTGATCTTATGCCCCAATAAACTGGAGCGAGATAGATGTCCACTTCCCTAATCTTATAGCCTGAAAAACTAGAGCGAGTCAGATGTCATACTTCCCTAATCTCATGCCCTAACAAGCTAGAGTGAGTCAGATATCAACTTTCTTGATCTCATATCCTAACAAACTAGAGTGAATCAGATGTCATACTTCCCTGATCTCATGCCCCAACAAGCTGGAGCAAGAGTCAAATGTCCACTTACCTGATCTCATTCATCGATAAGCTAAAGCAAGTTAGATGTCCACTTTCCTGATCTCATACCCCAATAAACTGGAGTGAGAAAGATGTCCACTTCTATGATCTTGTTGGATTTTAACGGTTACATGCATCACATACATGAGCGGAATTTTAAAATTTTTTAACCATTAGATCTGATCTTGCCATGAATACACAATATAACTATATGAGAATAAGAAAAATCACCTTTGATTTTTGTTGAACAGTTGATTTTACTTCACACCGGGTTGTCGCAAATCACAGTGTCCAAAATCGAACACCTCCAACGAGTAATCCACACTAGAGAGGGATAAATTAAACCAACAAATTGGTGTTTAACTAGGGCTGGCTGAAATTCCAAGAAGCTAGCTTGGAGTTGGCGCAAAAAGGAGAGAGAGATTAGAGAAAAAGACTTTCTTTTTGTTTTAATCACTTAACCCTAATTCCTCATTAGTTGGCCTTTTATAGTTAGGTTAAAATTTCAACTCCTTAATGAGATTGGGCTCTTTAAAATTGCTGGAGAATTATTAATTGGGCCTCTAGAATTAATTATAATCATTTGGGCTTAATTAAATCCAATTTAAACCTTTTCATAAAAGACTATGCACAAAACCCACAAACTAGGCCCTTTGTGCAACTAATTGGATTTAAATACCCAAATGAATTCCAAATCCAACTAAATTAAATATGTGAGTTACATAACATTTATGTAACATATATAAATTAATTTGGTGCATGAAATGGGCCATTAAGGCCTTTTGTATTGGAGTAGGAGTGTGGCTCTTACAGAAGGGCTTCCGCCAACTTTCTTCATTCCTTTGGCCCGTAATAATTCCTCCAATGGACCTATTAATTATTATATCAGTCCTATAACACTTATAGTAGTCTTATAACACTTATAAGACAATAATAATTAATCATGAAATACATTATTTCATTTAGGTCCAATTTACAGAACATTTCTCAAAAGTTCCGAGGACAATTTTACTTGATCATAATTAATTAAACTCTTTAATTAATTATTATCATATTCACTTCTCTTACTTCATAATAATATCAAATATTATTATCCTTGTCATTTTACCATTTTATCCTTTCTCTATATGTGTGTGACCTATAGGGTTCCTATCCATGTTGGCAGTATAATATGTAATTGTAAGTTCTTCTCAAAACTCATATGATTTAAACTCCTTTAAATCATTTTATCAATCTTTATTGATATTTTGATACATTATTATACAATTCATGATTGGCCTCTAGCTAGGCATCATGACTACCCAAATGTCAGGAAAGTCATATGGTTTGACTGTACCCTTCCATAGAATAGTTACTGTGCAATTACTCCTTTCACCACACTTATCTCAATTAGATTCTGAGTATGGATTTCTGTCAACTCATATAAATCTAATTATGTATGTTCTATTAATTTAACCATTGTTCCCAAAATGCCCCCTAATGGATCTCCATCCATCTTGGCATTTCACTCTGGCCAGAGATTCATTAAACAAGGTAATTACAGAAACATGCGAGATAACTTCCCTTATTAAATCTGGGATGGTGAATCCTTTGTTAATCACTCAACTACCTTCAAGTAGGTCATGATATACCCGACCTCCTAACTATGTTCACTCCCAGTTGGAAGTAAGCAGTCATGGAGTCAAAGTATAACACTTGCTACTTAAGATAACTTTGGTGATCTCAAGTCTAAGGATACTTGCACCACTGCTATGAAGAGATTCCTCACTGACATAGATTTAATATCCATATGAGGATTCTCTTTGCAGGTCTCCAATGAACTTGTTCTTCTAACAAGCATCTACATGTTAACTTTGATTATCATCCATAATCACAGTTATGAGAACCACTGCTTAAACCATTCAAGAAGCATAACATGTGCTAGTCTATTCGAATTAACAATGTCTTGTCGTGTTAATTCTATGACTAGGGATATTTAGATATTAACACATTTGCATGCAATAGTCATCTCATATCATGAACACTTTCATGATTGCCTTTGCACTGTGTTTATAATATCTAGTACTTCATTTATTAATTTAAGATTTACAAACTCATGTACTTAAACATAGCATTAATAAATGAATGATGCCTTTTATTAAGAAAATAAAGTCATACATATGAAAAACATCCCTATTACATGGGCTCTAGGGCATACTCTCTAACAGATCTCATACCCCAACAAACTAAAGCAAGTCAGATATACACTTTCCTAATCTCATGCCTTGATAAATTGGAGTCAAATGTCCACTTCCCTAATCTCATGCCTCTACAAATTAAAGCAAGTCAGATGTCCACTTTCCTAATCTCATGCCTCGATAAGCTGAAACGAGTCAGATGTCCACTTTCTTGATCTTATGCCCTAAATAACTAGAGTGAGTTAGATGGCCATTTCTCTGATCTCATACCTTAAAAAATTGGAGCGAGTCAGATGTCCACCTTCCTGATCTCATATCCTGATAAGCTGGAGCAAGTCAGATGTCCATTTCCCTGATCTCATACCTTGATAAGCTAAAGTGAGCTAAATGTCCACTTTTCTGATCTCATACCCCTAAAAATTAAAGCGAGTTAGATGTCCACTTCCCTGATCCTACACGCCGATAAGCTAGTGCTAATTAATTGTTTTGTTTAAGAGTCAATCCATTAATAAGATGGTAGTAATTACTTAACCATAGACTCATTACCCAAAAGGGTACATGTTTAACATAATGAAAAGCTCACTGCCTTAGGTATGCATCCTTTATTCTTTACTTTGAATTTTGGCAAACCAGGTATAGTGTGCTAATTTCCCAAAATTTAGGGAAGTTATAGTCATTGAGATAGGAATAGTTCCTATCATGGTTACTTGATGATGATATCGCTGTGTTCAGAATGGTCAGGAAATAGCAGTGCCTCCTTCTCTTTTTCATAGATTTTTTATTAAACATGGAAAATATTTACATTTGGGTTTTAAAAGGGGAAAATACTTTTTCATAAGCTTTATTTTTGGTATTCTTACAAATAAAGGGAAATAGGCCTTTAAAACATGTCTTCTGGCTCACTGAGGAGATCATTACGGGCTGTTGTCATAGACCAAGCCTATGCTAGTCTTTACGGCCAAGCCCATGATAGACCCTTAGCTTAGGGCTAGAGGGCCTATGGGTCAATGCTCAGCCCGTGATAGACCTGCTATCACTACCTAACCCATGATAGGCTAGTTGTTATGGCCTAAACTGAGACTATAGGTTAAATTCTTATGGGTCCTACTTCTGGCCTAAGTGCCCATAAAGCCTGCATATAATGCTCCCATCTTAGGCTTGACTCATGACTTACCATTTTTTAGGTAAGATTTCTAAATCTCATTCGTAAAACACAATATTATTGTTCAATCAAAAAAATATGCTTTGCCTAATCACAAATTAATTAAGGAATGGGACATTTCTCGGGGATGAAGAAAAAAAAGGTGGATTAACAAAGAAAAAAATTTGGTTTTACAAAAAAGAAAGGAGACAATGTTTTGGAGAAAAAAAAACCTAGTGAGACACTAGTTTTCATAAAGAAAAAGAGCTCGGAGATGAGAGTTTTACATAAAAGAGGAAGAAGGATGCAAAAATAAAATCACTGACTTAGAGACACAGTGAAAATGATGGTAACATTAAGAGGTTAACCTCTTATTTATCATAGTTTTAGTTTCATTTTTATTTTATTTTTATCTTTATCTTGTTCACAGAGCTTCAAAGCTCAATTTCTTTAAGCTTTCCCATCTGCATGCTTTACTTGTAAATACTTTACTTTATTTTGTGGATTTATTGTTCTAATTGTAATTTGTTCGTCTTTATATGAATTAAGCATGAATCTATGCTTCTTTTATGGTTTTAAGTTGAGCGTAGTGTCTTCTATGGTTATTTTCTCTCTTTAGAAGTGTATATTCTCTCACTAGAATGATTCATGTATTTGTGTTTTTTGGTATTTTGATCTCTTTTGAGCATTATAATTTTCCTTAAGTGAGTTTAAAGATGTTTTTATGTGTTTTTAGGCTTAGAGTTGAGTTTTGGAGTTTGAAGTCCTCATTTATGGCATCATTTTCGAGTCAATGGTACAGTTTTAGATGAGTCACAAGCTCAGCCATTGATGGCCATCATGAGCTAGTCTGTGACACACCCTAAAATTGGATCTTGACCCCTAAACCTGGGTATAATTCACTTGGTTTAGCCATGATATTCCCTCCTTATCTTTGGGATGACTCTGTGATCAAACCTCTTTGTTCCTTATTTCTTTATTCTTTTTTATGTGAGTGGTTTTTAACTTATATGCTTATATATTTACAAGTGTTTTTACCTTATTTGTACATATTATATTGTCTTTCATTTTATTTGAATTTTTATCTGCTCTGCATAAATGTCTAATCCAATTTGAAATTTTTTTTCTTTCATGCATGAACTATAAGAGCTATCTGGGAGTAAATAAAGATAGACCAAGAGACCTGCATTTTAATTATTTTGCTTGATTAATTTATTTTTGCTATTTGTGTATTTCTTCCTGTATAATTATTATCTGTCTGTAATAATATAATAAAAAGGGTATTTTTGGCACAAAGTTAAAAGAAAATATTGCCAATTTATTTTTATTTAATTAACCAAGATTTATAAAGTGAAATGGATTGATGTCCTTATTTATTACCCCTATCATAAATAAGTTCTCTAAAATTATTCATGGAAAACCAGCTTTTTCAGATTAAATGAATATCTCGATTTATATATGTTTACTATCGTAAACACTTCATTTAATTAAATTATTCTTTTATGTTGACATTAATAAAAATGTTTTCATTCAAAGCCATAAAAATAAAAGATTTATCTCTGATTCCCATATGTCGGAACCAATGTTCCTAAATACGCATGGTTTATGCATGAATTTTATCGCTTTTTACATGATAACCTAGTTATTTATTTTTATATATGTATCCTAGTGCATGAGGAAAAGGTTGGAATAATTAGACATGAGTAATCATTTACATTAAACACTAACCAAATATTGCGAGTAGGTTTCGGATACCGACCCTCTTTGTTTTGGCATCACAAGGTACTAAAAATCTCTTGTCCAATGTTCTATAAGGTGGTGACTCCTAAATAAATGCCTTGTGATGCTCAATAGATGTCTCATAAATTAATCATTAGTGAATGAATAAAGATATATCAATGCATTGTCTCATGCCTTTTGGAGGTCCAAGTGTATTGCTCATTTGGTTGAATCCCTATTCATCTCGAAGCGATTGATTTTCACAAGTTAAACGAACCTTGTGTGGCCTTAAGCCCTAAAAGTAGGTTTTCAAGAATATGTTGAATGTAGATTTTGGGTTTGGTATGCATCACAACACTTTTCTTTAAAAATATACTATTTTCTCATGCCTCGGGTCACAGTCTCTACACTATCATTAGGGATAATCTGCACTATTTTATGAATATTTTAAGATTTAAAAGCTCAAACTAAGTGATTTTTTATAATTTAGAAACTAGAGACATATGGGAAGAAAAGTTTGGAAGAATATTTGGTTTGAATTTGGCTGAAAAAAAGGTCAAAAATGGAAAACAAAGTCAACTAGGGAACCTATCTTGGCATGAGTCGGCATCACTTGTGACAAATCAGCACCCTTGGCCTCTATAACGAGTTGGCACTACCCGTGCTAAGTTAGCGCAAACCCAAACCTTTCTCCTTTTCTTTTTAAACACTAATCTTTTAATTCAAATTGGCCAAATAAATTTTAAACATGAATTATGATAAAAGGACCTACAAATAAACTATGTTATTTTAGAATTATAATAATGTAATTGAACCTTAGTGAATGTATGATTAAGAATTGATTAACACTTTTATTGGATCTATATATATGTATTAATTTGTATGTACATGGTATATATTATAAAGAATATTTATATACATGTAAGCATGAATATATGTATGTCTTTCATTGAAACCAAATATGTACGTGTAGTGTATGTTTAGTGATGTTAATAATATATGGACTCAATAAGTGAAGTAACATAAGAAAAGATTTAATACTTACATATAGTACTTAGTAATGGATAGATAGGCATACCTATAAGGTATAATTGCAGCTGCTATAGTTATAACCTCTTTTGGGTCCACAGTTTATCCCCATTTAGGACCACATTCTACACCCCTTTTGGGTCTACGTGTTTGACACATTTGGGTATCCATAGGACGAAATACCTATAGGTATTTATATGATTGATACCTTTGGGTATCCACTACACCTGTTATCCACACCTATAGAACTTCAGTAGGCAATCATAGGAAATGATAAAGAGATAAATTGCATGCTAATCAATTATGTAATATACGATTAAACTTGTATTACAATATTGTCATGGCATTGTTCTTCCCTTTAATTGTTGAATTTGCCTTTGTAACTAATGTAAATGTGTTATTATTATATCTTATTTATGCTTCCATGCTTAGGAATGACCATTGTGAGTGGTTGTTCAAATATTAATTGTTCCCCACTAAGCTTTATACCTTAGCATGGGTGTTTATCCATATAGGTACCCAAGTTAGGATTCTTTCACAAGGACGTGATCTACAATAGGGAAGCCAACATAAGATTAAGGGAGAGTTGAAAGTATGAATGTTGTATTTTTGTTTTTGTTTTTGTTTATGTATATGGTTGGTGACTCCAATTCAGTACTTAGTTTTTTTAGTCATTTTTAGTCTAGTTTTAGTGTCTTTTCATGTTTATTTTGTTGTTTTTAGTTTTTTACAATAAGTTCTATCAAATTTACTTAATTCTATCTTTTATATACTTTAGAGAACATTTAATGGTCTAAATTTTAGATTGCTCCAGGATGGGACGTGATGGGTTGCAGGTTTTATGGTATTAGAACTAGAGTTGGAGTAAAATAGATGGGATTTCGAGCTGTTTAGCTTCGGGATGGGAAAGCAAACCGAACCTAGGATGTTAGACCCATATATAAGTTAATCATAAGGCTTACTTTTAGATAGGACATTTTGTGATAGAATAGCGTACTCCAGTATGGGACTCTTGAGTATAAAGGGCTATCCCAATTCAATCAATATATCTTAAGATTAATTAAACTCACATTTGGGCATGAGGAGGATGAGTGAACTTGAGAAACATTTTAGTTTTATTAATTTTCATCTTATCTTTATTTTATTTGTTAGAGAGTATGTCCTAGAGCCCATGTAATAGGGATGTTTTTCATATGTATGAAATTTATATTCTTAATAAAAGGCATCATTCATTTATTAACGCTATGTTTGGATACATGAGTTTGTAAATCTTAAATTAATAAATGAAGTCCTAGATATTATAAACACAGTGCAAAGGCAATCATGAAAGGTGTTCATGATGTGAGATGTCTATTGCATGCAAATGTCTTAATATATAAATATCCCTAGTCATAGAATTAACAAGATAGGACATTGTTAATTCGGACAGACTAGCACATGTTATGCTTCTTGAATGGTTCAAGCAGTGGTTCTCATAACTGTGATTATGAAAGATAATCAAAGCTAACATGTGGATGCTTGTTAGAAGAACAAGTTCATTGGAGACCTGCATAGAGAATCCTCACATGGATATTAAATCTATGTCAGTAAGGAATCTCTTCATAGCGGTTGTGCAAGTATCCTTAGACTTGAGATCACTAAAGTTATCTTAAGTAGCAAGTGGTATACTTTGACTCCATAACTGATTACTTCCAACTGGGAGTGAACATAGTTAAAAGATTGGGTATATCATGACCTACTTGAAGATAGTTGAGTGATTGACAAAGGATTCACCATCCCAGATTTAACAAGGGAAGTTATCTCACATGATTCTATAATTGCCTTGTTCAGAGAATCTCTGGCCAGAGTAATATGCCGAGATGGATAGAGATCCATGAAGGGCATTTTAGGAACAATGGTTAAATTAATAGAACATACATAATTAGATTTATATGAGTTGACATAAATCCATACTTAGAATCTAATTGAGATAAGAGTGGTGAAAGGAATAATTGCAAGGTAACTGTTTCTATAGAAGGGTACAGTCAAACCACATGACTTTCCTGACATTTGGGTAGTCATGATGCCTAGCTAGAGGCCAATCATGACTTGTATAATGATGTATCAAAAGTATCAATAGGGATTGATAAGATGATTTAAAGGAGTTTAAATCATGTGAGTTTTGAATAGAACTCACAATTACATATTATACTGCCAACATGGACAGGAACCCAATAGGTCACACACATATAGAGAAAAGGGTAAAATGGTAAAATAACAAGGATAATAATATTTGATATTATTATGAAGGTAGAGAAGTGAATAAGATAATAATTAATTAAAGAGTTTAATTAATTATGATCAAATAAAATTGTTCGCGGAACTTTTGAGAAATATTTTGCAAAATTGGACCTAATTGAAATAATGTATTTTATGATTAATTATTATTATCTTATAAGTGTTATAAGACTACTATAAGTTTTATAGGATTGATATAATAATTAATAGGTCCATTGGAGAAATTATAAAGGGCCAAAGGAATGAAGAAGTTGGAGGAAGCCCTCCAAAAGAGGGCCACACGCCAACTCCATACAGAAGGGCTTAGAGGGCTTTTTCTTGGACCAAATTAATTTATATATGTTACATAAGTTTTATCGAACTTACATATTTAATTTGGTTGGATTTGGAATCCATTTGGGTATTTAAATTCAATTAGATGCACAAAGGGCCTAGTTTGTGGATTTTGTGCATAGACTTTTATGAAAACGTTTAAATTGGATTTAATTAAGCCCAAATGATTATAATTAATTCCAGAGGCCCAATTAATAATTCTCCAGCAATTTTAAAGAGCCCAATCTCATTAAGGAGTTGGAATTTTAACCTAACTATAAAAGGCCAACTAATGAGAATTAGGGTTAAGTGATTAAAACAAAAGGAAAGTCTTTTTCTTTATTCTCTCTCCCTTTTTGTGCCAACTCCAAGCTAGCTTCTTGGAATTTCGGCCAGCCCTAGTTGAACACCAATTTTTTGGTTCAATTTACCCCTCTCTAGTGTGGATTACTCATTGGAGGTGTTCGATTTTGGACACTGTGGTTTGCGACAACCCGGTGCGAAGTAAAATCAACTATTCAACAAAAATCAAAGGTGATTTTTCTTATTCTCATATAGTTATATTGTGTATTCATGGCAAGATCAGATCTAATGGTTAAAAAATTTTTAAATTCCGCTCATGTATGTGATGAATGTAACCGTTAAATTCCAACATGGTATCAGAGCCACAGTTTTGCCATGGATATACAATTCTATATTTTTCTGCGGAATAAGTTTTGTTTTGTTTTGAGTTATTTATTTCATGAACTTTAAAATATTAGATTTGATTGTTCATGAATGAGAAATATTGATTTCTGGTTGTATGTGTGATCAAATAAATTTGGTGGAAATAAAAATGAAATTTTTGAATGATTTTGATTAGGGTTTGGCGTGAAACCCTAGGTGATGTAGGGGCTGTTCTAATTTAATTTCTTATGGATCCATATAAAAATCATTTAGATGATATTTTATGTGTTTAATATGTGATATTAGGCCGTAGGATCGAACGGAATTAAAATCGAACAAGTTTTGCATGAAAACTAGTTTAGTCGAAAAGTTCGATAAATTGGTGTTCTTCGTGTGTTCTTGATGTGTTCTTGATTAGAACGACTTTTGATCTTCTATATCTGATATATATGATATATTAAAGTGTTTCTAATTAATTGGATTAATTAAAATGGGCCTTAAATTAATTTGATTAATTTTAATTTATTAAAACCACTTAATGGGCTTAATTATGTTTACGGACTTGGTTTAAATTAGTGAATGACTTGGTGGGCCCAAGGAGCTGATTTAAATTAAACATTATAAACATTAATTAAGTTTATTAATGGGTTTTAAGGGCTGGAGTGGGCTTGGCTCATTCCAAAAGGCCCAAATGGTCCAAAAGACACAAAACTAGTTTGTGTGTGAACACAGTTAGGGTTTTTCTTCTATGGGTTTCGGCCTACATTTGTTTTAAGCCCAAAATTGATTATTTTAATTATTTAATATGATTAATTAATTAAATAATCAATTTATAATTAATTAATAATCAATTGGATTGATTATTAAGACAAGAACACATGCATGCAAAAAGGTTTCCTAAAATGAAAGTTTCCAAAATGGAAAAATTTTCCTAATTTGATCACATCATTAAATAACTCAAAATATAGTTTCAAAGGTTGAAACAAAGTTAGTAATCCATTTATTTATGCATTTATTTCCTAATATGGCAAAGGAAACAATAAGGCATTATGCCATCGTACTATTGTGTTACCTAAAGCTGTGCAATTTAAATTGAAGCCAGCTACAATTACTATGGTTCAGCAAGATTAGTTCACTAGTTTGGAGTTAGAAGATCCTACCCAACATCTAGATATATTTTGGTGGTTAGCAACACAATTTAGATTTTGGGTATTTCTACTGATGTAATTGGGTAAAAGTTGTTTCCCTTCACACTTATTACCAAAGTAAGAGAATGGCTTTAGATGTTTTCGACTCAGTCATTATAGATGTGGGAATAATTGTAAGAGAAATTCTTGATGAGGTTTTTTCCTCTAACAAAGATAGCAATCATTCGCAATAATATCATCAATTTTCATCAAATGAATGAGGATCCTTTACACGAAGCATGGGAAAGATTCAAAAGGTTGTTGAGGAGCTACCCATATTAGGAGATAGTTATTCACAAGCTAATGACCATTTTTTATTCGGGAGTTACAACACCTACAAAATCACTATTGGATGCTACATCTGGTGGGTCTTTCTTGAACAAGTTATCAAAAGATGCCTTTCATTTGTTGGATGAGATGCTAGCGAATGATTCATAATGGGCAACCACTAGAACAGTACCGAAGATGCAAGGTATGTATAATGTTGATGAGGTTGCGATGTTAAAGGCATAAATAGAGCTAATGGGGAAAGAATTGAGTGGATTAAAAGTGCAAAATTTAGCTACTATTTCTCAAGATAGTGGATTATATGAGAGTGTACAATATGGTCAAGATAGTGGAGTTATAGTAGATGTGAATGTAAGGGGAGATTTCATAAGAATTGATCTGCTAACTTCAATTCAATGTCTAGTTTTAGTCCCTTTCCAGTCCAGTTTTTAGTGTCTTTTGTTTTTTTTTTGCTTAAATTTAATAATTTCTATCCAAATTCAGTAAATCGTATCTTTTATATACTTTAGGGGACTTTTGATGAACTTTTGAGCTTAATTCCAATTTTGACAAGTACCTCACCGGCAGCAAGTTTTGTTGCTGACCTTGACCTATGGCTTTCTATCAAAATGCACCATTTCAAGCATGTCACAGTCATAAGGATTTTGATTACATTTTGGTACTGACTGTCACATAGGTTTTCTTCAATACAGAACCGAGAAGAGGAGCACCTCATGGTTAGCAGGCTTTTGGTATTGATCTTGAGGTATGCAAACTTTATTCCAGAATGCAAATGAGAAGTATGTCATGATAAGTAGGATTTTGGTGTTACCAAAAGAAGAGTTTTAGTATGTCACGGTCAGCAGGAATTTACTACTGATCGTGACCTTTTCAGGCCTATATAAACCATATTTTTCTATTTGGATGGGATCTGATTTTTCTTCCAGATATAGGGTTTTTTTTCATTTCTTTCATTCCTTAGTTCATTTTATACATAGATTTATAGTTTATACATGCAAATAGGATAGATTTACACAAAACTACATAGATTAAACACAAATACATAGATTAGATACTTAGTTTTTCTCAGTTTTAAGCTCATTTCCATTGAAGATTTGGAGAAAAAAGTTAAAGAAGCTTGAGATTTATCTATGTTCTTCTTCCTTAATAAATTTTTGGGTTTATTCTCTCATTTTCTCTTTTTATTTTGTAATAGGTAGTGAGTAGTCACATAGTTGTTTGGGGGATTTTTGAATCCCCTATCCCTAATGTGAATATTGCACATTTATGAGTTTATATATATATATATGTGTGTGTGTGTGTGTGTGTGTGTGTGAATGGTTTATTTCACTGTTGCTTCAATGATATTTCATGGGTTTTCATTATTTTAAGTATAATTCCAACTTTCGATGAATGATTTTGTCATACAACCTTGTTTGGATGTTATGCTTGGATGTTTAAAGGCTATAGATGTTTATACCTCTGCTCTTTTATCATGTGTGATAGGATTTTGAGATCGCTCTGGAATGAGACTCTTTAAATTGCAAATTTTATGGTTTTAGGACTGGAGTTTGGAGTGAAATGAATGGGTGTTAGGTTGTTTGGCTCTAAAATAGGAAAGCAAACCATACCTAGGATGTTAGACCTGTACATAGGCTAATCATAAGACTTTCTCAAAAATAGGACATCTTATATTTAGCATAACTTACTCCGAAATGGGATGCTTGGGTTAAGAGGGTTATTCTGAATTATATATATATAATTTTAGGTTAATTAACTCGCATTTAGGTATAAGGAGGATGAGTGAACCTAAATAACATTTTTATTATATAAGTTTTTAGCTAGTCGATAATTTTATTGATTAACTCTGAGTAAAAATTACTGCTAGTTTCATTTTTATTTGTTTATTTTTCTGCATTATAATAGTTGACGGCATTAACACATAACAAAATTTTGGAATTCTTCAGCCTATGATTAATTTTCACCACTTGCACACACAATCCCTTCGGTATGATATTGATAGGTTTTAAATTTAGCACCCTATATTACTTGCCAATTTAGTACACTTGCTAAGGTTATATCAAGTTTTTGGCGCTGTTGCTGAGGATTGGCTTTGTTGTGAGTTTTGATTGTTATTTGTATGTATTTTCTTTTTTTTATTTTATTTTCTTTTTTATTTTTTCAGGTGATTTATAGTGCATGAACAGATTGAGACAAGAGAAACTAGCACCTTACAACCCTAAGATCAAAAGGACTTTACATCAAAGAAGAAGAGCTAATAGAGAGAATAACATGAATCTAGATCCTCCTATTGGTGAAATTTCTCTCGAAGATGAACAAGTGCTAAGGGCATAAAAGGAAATGCGAGGTAGATGCAGAGATAAGGTACCTAGGTAGAGCACGATTAGAGTCTATGTTGTACTAATATAGAATAAAGACCATAAAATAATTATGCTACCAAAAGGTGTACAATTTGAGCTGAAACCAGCAACCATCAAAATGGTACAGAGAAATTAGTTTTTCGGATTAGATTTGGAAGTTCCTGCTCAACATATAGATATATTTTTGGAGGTCAGCAACACTATTTAGATTTCAGGTGTCTCTACTTATGCAATTAGGTTAAAGCTATTTCCATTCACATTGATTGGAAGAGCAAAGGAATGGCTTCAAATGTTGCTGAGACAGTCAATTTGGCCATAGGAATAGTTATAAGATAAATTCTTAATGAGATTCTTTCCTTTAATAAAAATAGCAAGTATTCGCAACAACATAATGATTTTTCATCAAATGAATAAAGAGCCCTTCTATGAAGCTTGGCAGAGGTTCAGAAGGCTATTAAAAAGCTATCCGCATTATGAGGTAGTAATTTATTAATTGATGACTATTTTCTATGCAAGATTTATACCATTAACGAGGTCATTACTAGAAGCACCATCTGGAGGTTCATTCTTACATAAGTTACCGAAAGAAACCTTTCATTTGTTAAATGAGATGGCAGTGAATGACTCTCAATGGGTAACTCCTAGGTCAGTTCTGAAAAGGCAAAGGTACATAATATTGATGAAGTTTCAATGCTGAAGGCACAATTAGAGCTGGTGAGGAAGGAATAAAATGGATTAAAAGTACAAAATGTGGCTTCAGTTTCACAAGATTGTGGAATATTTGAGAGTGGGCAATATAGTCAAGATAGTAGAGTTATCAGGGATGTTAATATAGTGGTAGATTATAGGAAAAATGACCCCTACAGCAATACCTACAATCAAGGCCGGAGGAATCACCCAATTTTTTCTTGAATGAGGGAAATCAAAATGCTTCATCATCTCAACCCCAAGCAAGAGCTCTCTTCAACCAAAATGTCCACCATAACAACAACCAATCCTATCAAACATAAGTAATGACCTATTACCAAACACTATATTTAACACACCAACACCAAAACCAACACCAAGGTTAAGGCCCAAGTTCAAACTAGAATTACAAATACCATCTACCAGGATTTCAGCCATGATCACCCATGCAAAAGAAAAGGCCAAATCTAAAAGACATGTTTGCAAGCTTCAAGAGTAACTAGCAGTAGTTTATGTTGAGTCAAGAGACACGGTGGAAATCACAGGAGTAGTGAAATAATAATTAAGATGCTTTTATGAGGAATTTGGAGACAAATTGGACAATTAGAAAATTCCTTATCTGCAAGACAACCTGGAGTTTTCCCATCTAATGTTGATCGAAATCCATAGAAAGAGGTAAAAGCAATTACTTTGAGAAGCAGTAAAGAGCTATGTGGTGAAGATGAGGGTAATCATTCTTTTTCTATTTTGATGGATCCTACAACGCAAGTATATGATTCTAAACCAAAAATCAAAGGTAAAGGTGTTTTACTTACAAAAATAAATATTATAGATGAGTCTTTGTTACCTTTCCCTGTTGTAGCTAATAGAGATATGAAAATGATCAGTTAGCCAAATTTTTGGATATATTGAAGAAAGTACGCATAAATTTACCATTTGTTTATTTTTTGCTTCATTTATTAAAGTATGCTAAGTTTTTAAAGAGATATGTTCTAGCAAAAAGAGGTTAGAAGGAATAGGGATAGTTTATTTGTCTGAGAATTATAATGCCATCCTAACCAACAAATCACATGAAAAATTAGAGGACACTGGTATTTTTACAATACCATGTGAATTAAGGGGAAATTTTATTGAGAACGCTCTATGTGATTTAGGTGTAAGCATTAATCTAATGCCTTATTCACTTTGCAGGAAGTTAAATCTAGAGAATCTCAAGGAAACATAAATGTTGCTATAAATGGCAGATAAATCCATTAAGAGGCCAAAGGGGATAATTGAAGATTTGCTAGTGAAGGTTGGAAATTTCATTTTTCCAATAGACTTTGTGGTCCTTGAAATGGAGGAAGACTAGAAAATCCAATTGATAGTCAGAAGACCTTTTCTAAACATAGCAAAAGTACTGATAGATATGCATTTTAATGACGAGAAAATGATTTTTAAGGTGACCAATATGATGGAACATATATCATGCGAGTTTTTAAGGTCAATTTGTTGTGTTTAAGATTCTACTAGGAAGATGAAAGCGAACTCTGAAGATATTTTATTGGATGCCATTCTAGGGAAATGGTTGATGCATCCTAAGGGAGAAAGAGATATGGTTGCTGAGAGCAAGAATGAGTTTGTCAAATGGTCCAAAAGGAAAAGGCAAAAGGTTTATAATGCGAATTATAAGGGAAAACTGAATCACTCGACTCCATGCATGCTTTCACAAGAAAAGTTTAAATTTGGTGCTAGGGTAGCGAGATATAAGTCCTTTGATGTTCCATAATCCTCACATTTTCAAATTGTATAGCTTATACAAAATCAAATTTATGAATAATGGAACTAAGATAACTACATAATAAAATAAAAAATAGAACTTTTTGTATTTACATTCTGTATTAAGTAATAAAACTAAGATTCTTGTAGTTCATCTAGCTTGAAAAAATTACCAATCATTTGAAAATGCAATTCTCTCATTTGCTACCCTTACCTAATAAAAGAATTCATGCCTTTGTAAAAAAAATTCAATATAGATAAATAACACAAGTCACTGGTATTTAGTGTTTAGGAGCTTAAGAGATTCATTACAAACAATATATTCCAAAATCATAATCCAATAAAGCACCCAAAAAAATAAAATGATCAATAGATTCATTCCATTATCTTTTATATAATTTCAAAAAATATAATTTAAACAACTGTTTGCCACTAAATTCTCTATTCTCTTATTTCCAAAAAACAAACAGAGCAAAAACCAACCAAAATATATCAAAAATTAGCTCAAAATTTTGATTGGGATAAGAGAACCTATTTAAGTCATGGCACCCATGTTGGATTCTTGGACTCTCTTGAAACAACTGATTGGGTGTGCAGCACATGCAGTAATAGCTTCAGATAGTACAATAAATTGATTTTGCTTATTTTGGATGCCTACTTTAGAATGCCTCTCTTTATCCTTACTAGCTTAATAAAATTTGCAATTGATCAATAATTTTACTGTTTATAATTTTATATCTAAATAAAAATTTCAAAGAATATTCCAATGTCTGTTTACATTCATGAACCAATGAATAAGAAAACATAAGATTAAAACAGAAATATGCTAAAAGTAATCTATCAAGAAATAAGAAAAGGGATTAAGTTATTGGTTTGACTTTGAAATAAAAGTGGATTTCTTGATCTGCCTCGAGATGGACAAGGAATGGCTCCAATATGAACACCATTACCATCAAAAACCTTTCTATCTCCTAAATGAAAAACATTTGAAATTTGTTTTTCTCAAAAGTAACTATAAAAAAATGCATCCTTCACATTAGCTTTTAGCCTTTTCTCATGCAAGTCGAAAACTTTTGCAATGGGAAGTAATGCATCCTTTACATTAGCTTGGTGTAGTGCAATAATTGTTGAATTATCAACACACGGTTATCATAATAAATACAGATCATGTCAAAATTAAAACCATAAAAAATGGAAATAGTTAAAAAAACACATATATATTCTAGGGATTAAATAGTAGGAGAATGCTAATGAGATGTTTATAGAGATAAAGCCCAAATATAGGCATTCCATAAAAAAAATCAACTAAAAGGAGGAAAAAATCCAAGCAAGCAAGAATACTAAAATCAATCCTACAACAATAGAACTTTGAAAGGAAGTCATGCCTCTACCAAATGTCACTAGAGAATATGATCATATATCATTATTATTTCACATACAGTTAATAATATGTTTAGGAGATATGGGAAACAGTTCATATATAGAGTTGAGAAAGACAATGGTCCTTCATCCCAACCCTTTCAAGCAAGATTTCCACTAGTCAAGTAACTTAAGAATTTAACATGTTTAGTCATGAAAGCGATTGGAAGAAAAACAAAATGTTAAGGTTTTATGTCAGGTTTTTCTATTCCCTTCTCTATTCTCTTATTCTCAGTAAACAAACATGAAAAAACCAAGCAAAATATATAAGAAAGATTCCTACCAAATAGAAAAACCCAATCAACTGTGTTAGGTTCCTGAAAAACAAATCATGTGTAACAAACATCACAAAATTGCTTACCTATTATGCATATTTGATTCCAAACCAGCTTTCAATTAGTAACCTTTCCGAAAAAATGCCACTTTTTTCTGTGAATGGATATTCTAAGTGTTCTATATGTTACATTGCCCCTCTCACTCTCTCTGCTCTATCTCAATGGCCAAAAAAAACCATGGCCCTCTCCCAAATAACTGCCTCTCAACATCATCGCATCCCCACCATCCCTTATTGCCTCTCTCTATCTCTCTTTCATTCTTAAAACTGATATTTTCTCTCCCTAGCACTATTCTTTTAGTTTTTTTCTTTGCTATGCTCTTTTCTCTATCTGTCTCTCCCTATTACTCGATGAAAATCTTAGAGATCTGGTTGGTTTTAGAGAATAGATATTTATGAAGAGATATGAAGCCACTAAAAAGCTTGATCATAGCTTTGGGCTCTATTGCTGAATCTCCCATCTATGCCTCAACTATCCTAATTACTGTTATTTCTCTCATTCTCATTTTCTTGAGAGTAAGCATTTTTCACTTTGAACAAAATGGAAGTTTTCTCTCTTTAGTGTTTTTGGTAGAGATGGTAAATACAATTTTTATTTTTTATTTTTATACAATAATTAAGTGATGAATTTTTAAAGCCAATCAAGTCATGCTCAAATTTAACCTGGATAGTAACGACCGAATTGGTTATGTTTTAACCACCAGATTAAAGCCTTTCATTAAATAATAATGAAATTTTAGCTGTAGCGACCAGATTAAATTCCCTTCGCTCTTAAATGTCTCTAACAATCAAAATTTTATGCCTTCAATAAATTTTGATCATTAAAAGTTGATTTTCTTATAGTGAGTAGACCTAAGGATAGATTTAGATCAGTTGTTAGGTGACTCCCTAGCATTGTTTGCTCCTTTAAAGACACTGAATCTTGCTCCTTCCCAATCATAACCACAACATACATCCTTTCGTGCATATAGAAGATTCAAATTGTACCCAAATTTTAGGACCTTCACATTTAAAGCACCACTACCAATTCCACCAGCTCTTACATGCCTTTCATTGAATGAGATGAGTTGAAGGCTAGCTAGCATTGAGGCATATACATGTATATTTATAAGGCATTAAATGGGGATTAAATTAAACAAGTTAATAAGTATGAGAAAAGATTAAGAAGATAAAATAAATTGAGGGGGTCATGTGGAAGTTCTCCTAGAGGCCACAAGTGGGCCAATGGAAGAATGACACATTGTCTTTCCAAAAAAAGACAGAAAAAGTGGGATTTAGTGAAGGGGAGAGGCAATCGGCCACTTATGGCCATTTTTCTAGCAATCTTTCATCTAATTTTTGCCATTTCCTCTCCATTTTATGCCCTTTTAAGTTAATGCAATTTAGTTGTAATATAGAGAATTTAGGGATTAGAAATGCATGAGGTAAGTTATTTTCTTCTTCTCCTCCTTCTTGTCTTCACTTTCTAATATTTGATAAGAGTATGAAGAATGGACATTCAAAAGTGTGAATTATGAATTGTAGAAGGTGGTTCCAGTAAGAAGAAGGGGAAAGAAGTAATCAAGGATTAAAGAGAAGGTTTTATAGCACATTAAGGTAAAGGAATTCCTAATTTCCTCTATATGTGTACATTCTAAGTAGGAATTGGTTAGGAAGAGCTATATGATCTTGTAATTGATGATAAGCTAATTTTTGAAATGTTTGATGTGCATGGAAGTGAATGATTAATACATAAAGTTAAAGGTATATAGGTTTAGGTAATTATAAGCCTTTGGACCGGCTAGGCTCATTTCATGCATAAATAAAAAATTAGGAGTCTAAAAGAAATGAAACTAGTTGAAATCTAAATTAGACATATGAAACTAAATATGTATGGAAGAACTCAAAGAATGAATCCATTTTTAAGAGCCTTAAAATTAAGGAGTAAATAGCTTAGTGACAAGCCTAGTTAGCTAGAAAATTGAGTGTGAGAGGTATTAATTTCACTTTAATACTTTTGATGGGTTTAATTGATCAAATTATAAGAATTAGTAGTGGAAAATGATGATTGACTAAGATCTTATATAGGTTGAAACATTAGAGTAAGGTGTAGCAAAAGGGGTGGCTAAAGTGCATTTGCAGAATCTGAAATTCTACAATCAACCCTGTTGGATTGGCTTCCAATCCATTCGGGTGACATGCATTCTAGACTGGAGCGATCTATCTTACTTGACCGGATTGAAACTAAATTCAATAGGGTAGATACAATTTGGACAGAAGATTTTAGGTGTTATCTAACCCAATTAGGTTAGCTCTTAACTTAGCTGGGTATGAGGCATTCTAGACTGAAGTTGGACCCTTAAACCAGTTGGATTTTTAAGGCCTTAATCCTGGCCCTAATAGAATTATGGTAAATTAATTAAGATTATGGTTTAATAAGGCAAAATTGGATTATTTTGCATTATGAAAGTTAAGTCACATGAGGGGTATTTTGGTAATTATGCCTATGTGTATTGTAGTGTGGTTAAATTATAAGGAAGGATGCAATTGAAGTAAATTATAAGTATGGGGTTGATTGTTAAGAAAATAAGTTTTTGAGGGTTAAAAATGTATAAGGGCAATTTTGGAATATTTTTGGTGAGATATTTACCCTACTCACTCATTTTAAGTTTCCTGGGGAAGGTGGAGATCGGGAAAAAGGGGCAGAGAAAGATCTCTCTCTCTCTCTCTCTTTTTGTGGTTACGGATTGAAGAAATTGGAAGGTTAGGGTTTTGGGTTAGCATAAAAAAGGTAATGTCTCCTCCTCTTATAGATCTTTCTCCCCTTCTTGGTTTTGGTTGATTTCTTGGTAATGGAGGACTAAAAAAATCCTATTATTGCCACTATATATAAGGGTATGAAAAAGAAATCAGCAATATAAAGAGTAGGATCAGTGGGTTGAATGAGGAGTTAAAGATTCAATTACAGGTAAGGGAATTAGGTTTATTTTACTATTTATAAGTTTTGTGCAGGAATTTTCCTCTCTTTATGCATGTGTGTGTCCTCTCTCTTTGATAAGGTTAAAAGTTAATATAACAATTTAGATGAGTCTGAGAAAGATTTAAAGGTCTAATGAGCATTATTGTAAGTCATTAGGCTAAGATCTGGGATTTAAGTTCTTGACCTGTATTTTTAAACCATGCCTATCGATATCCTTTACACAACCAAGCATGGTGTTTCTCCTTCCCATTCACGACCATGCATAGCTCTTTCTTCCTTAAATGGCAGCGCATCCTCCTTTTATGTCCCTTGAATGGCTGCATATCCTCCTTTTATGTCCCTTGAATGGCCGCGCATCCTCCTTTGAATTTCTCAACATGGTCGTGCATGGCTCATTGATTTTCCTTGGACAGGCGCTCATAAGGCTCCCCTCTTTCCTTTTGCATAGCCACTCAGACCTCCTCTATTTCACTTTTGCATAGCCACTTAAACCTCCTATATTTCCCTTTTGCATGGCCACTCAAACCTCCTCTGTTTCCCTTTGCACGGCCAAGTATGGCCTATTGTTTTTGTTGCACGGCCAAGTGCCTTATTCCCCTTCCAATGCATGGCCAGATGTACTTCCTAAATAATAAATCACCCATAATCATGAGCGTGGTATTATATTAAAGTCTATAAGCTTATTAAAAGAGCCACATAATCAGGGTAAATGAAGCTAGCAATGAGTAATGTTGTCAATAATTTTTATTAAAGGGCTGGTTATTATGCTATCTGATCATTGAGGGATTAATAGATTGTGAAGCCTTTCCCAATGCTAAAGTTTAGTAAGATATGGTTAAAAAGGTATGACTATAACATGAGGTGTTATTGGAATTTGAATGACATAAATGTCTTTATAAGAGGGAGTAGATTGAATTAAGTTATAAGTCACCTAAAGCCACCAATATGCTATCTATGGTATGGTCATCTAACTGGAGAATCCCTTTGTATACTTTTATATATATAGAAGGAGTGAAAAGTTTTAGAATAATAAAAACTTACTAAGGTAAGGTATGGGGTTCACATGAAAACTGAGTTAGAAGGACTTGCAAAGGGAAAGATGAATATGAATAGTTTTGCTAGAATGTGTTGTGGTGCTTATCGGGCACAGAACTAAGAAGAGTAAGAAGCAATATAGTACCCTAAAAAAAATTAAATACTATTTAAAGTGTCATATAAAGTTGGTATAAAGTATATAAACTATCAAAGTAATGTGTGTTGTCCAAATGCTATGCATTGATGTGTCTTTGCAATGGCATGTTAATACTATGATAAAGCTTAGTAATAATATGAAGATAGTTGCAATGCACATGTATAAGTTAAAAGAGATAGGAAATTACATTTTATGCTTAGTGATGAGACTATAGAAGTTTGGTTATGCTTCAAGTTGTAATGAAGAGTAGTGATTAGCCTGATGTAAAGGAACTTGTTTGCCTGTTTGCTCATGCCTTAAATCTGATTATGTAAAATACATGCCTGCAATTAGTGTGCTAACTTAGGAAATGGAATAATATTGCATAACCTTACCTAAGTATAAAATTTTATAAGATAAAAAGTACAAGTAAGATAAATTGATACATATATGATCATGTTAGGGTATATAACTTATCATCCATGATCTAATAGACTATAAAAGTGAACTAAGGAGTTAAATAAGAACAAATGTTGACCTTAGGATAAAAATAACTTATTCATCTTATTATATTGACCATAAATATTTAAATATTGTTCAAGTAATTATGTATCGATAGGAATATCTATGATATTGTATGGAAGCTGCTCATGGTAAACAACAATAAGGTACATCATTAAGAACTATCAATGAATTATGCAAGTCCAATATCTTACTGTTGATGTAACTAAGTTAGGATAAGTAGTCTGACTTAGTATGTGAACAAGTATGAGAACCAAAACATGTATTGCTATGATTCAAGTTGTATTTATATGCACACATACATATATATACATGGATATGTATATAATCTTATGAAGACTTTTAATAGCAAGAACTATACTTTCATATAGCCTCATTGGCTTCATGTATAATAGTAAGTATGATGAGATAGATCAATGAGCTTTACACTCTATTATGTTTGCATAATTATGCAACTACTATGATATGAATGAATGAATGTTGATACAACTATGTGACTATATGATTGGCATCCAAGTGTACTGGAGCTTAAAGCTCAATATTGATCTATGGTAAGAATAATGTGCATTCTTATACGAATGTGGATTTAAACAAAATAATGTACTAAGTTAAGAGGAATATATTGAATCAAAGATATTCTTATAAATGGTAAAGCCTGCGGGTCTTAGTTCAATTGTGGATTAGATAGGCATGCCTAAAGGGATACAGTTGCAGCTGCCATAGTTTACCCCGTTTGGGTCCATTGTTTGTTCCTTTAATGGAATCATAGCTTGGCCCTCTTGGGTCCATCATTTGATATCTTCGGATATCCATTGTTTGATATCTTTGGATATCCATAGTTTAACACCTTTCAGGTGTCCATTGCTTTCGTTATCCACCCTTTGAACTTGTACTTAGGCAGGCTATTAAAGATTAAAGATTAAGAATGTGTTCGAAATAAAGAAATACTTATATCGAATGTTTCATTTATAAAATGTAAGCATGATGAATGGCTTATTATATTGTTCTATCTTAAAATCCTTTTGGCTATGAATTATTTCAATGAAATGACATTTTATGTTCTGTACTATATAATTATGATATCTCATGATAACCATGAGGGGTTAAGGTTCCCATGTGAGTACCGGTGTGAGCTGGTTCCACCGATGGGTTCCATGATGAATAGATGGGCCCCAAAATGTACAATGTTATACTAATAACAGTATGGGCTATAACATACACAATGAGTTTTATACGCTTTGAAATTTATGAAATTTATGCATGTGATAATGGGACCTTCTCGGATAATCATGATATGTAATGTCGTTATCTGTAATTATATGCAAAGCTGGTTAGTTAATACATATAGATTTTTACACATGAATGTGCATACCAATAACTCTAACATAAGCCAAAGGACAGTGTATGACATAATATGATGTTGGTTGACATTTAGTTCCATGCTAAGATAACATTAAGGAATGCATGGTTATGAACAAAAGTTGTGAATTATAATTGTATTCTATAATTAAGATTGCATGATATATGTGAAGTAATTATGCCTAGTGATATCTTTTGTAGACGTTACATGATACATGCACTTCCTTGAGCTTTGAATGAACATTGAATGCATATCTTATGTAACTAATGAGATTAACTGCCTATGATTGAAGTTTGTTCTATCAATAATAATCGATGTCTGGATTCATGAATGGAATGATTATGAGGTGCATGAATTATGCTAGTTTATTAAGTAATAGATTTGATTATAAAAGTAAATTGAAAGGTTTTCAGAAATTAGATAAGTTCATGTAATGCTCTAGATTGTGGTAAGAATATTACTTATTGTTAAGGTTGGAGACTCCTCCAGAATGTCCTTTGTAAAGGATTAATATTGTAAACTCATATGTTTTTCTTTAATTGTGAAGGTTACACTGATTTGATGATGTTATTAAGAGTTTTTCCACAGATTTTTGTTTCCTTGCTAAGCTTTATAGCTTAGCACGGGTTTGTTTATCCGTGTAGGTCTCAGGATAAGCTCCACTTTGGATTGATAGCTATTTGTGGCTCGACCCACAATGATGATGAGATCTAGCGGGTTGTAGTTGTCCTTGAGGATTTCATAGTGTATTGAAGGCCATTTATATTATGTCTCCTTATTTTGGAGTTTGCTTTGGTAATATGGTGGCATGTAATTTAGGCCTGTATTATTATTATTATTTCTGCCTGATCTTTACTAGGTTTATATTGATTTTAATGATCTTGCATGTCTGATGGATTAGGGTGTTATAGGATTGATGACCAATTCAGCTAGGTTCCTAAATTTAAGATCAACTCGACTGGATTAAAAACAATTTAGCTAGGTACCCTCCCTTATTTCAATGTATATATGAGTGTTAACCATTAAATTAGTGCCAAATCTCCACTTGATTAATCTTAAGCACTCTTAAACTATAAAGATGAATAATTAAGAACATAATATGCAACTCATATATATATATATATATATATATATATATATGAACTTATAAATAGTTTATGACTCATAAATGAGATTACACTTAAACATGAGGAAATGCATGCATATGACTCCATTGATGCCTATGCAACATATATGTACAATAATATTAGTCATGCAAGGTACTGTAAGTTACCTCAAGTGTATAATGATGAACGTTCATATGTGAAATTGAATGAGAACATGGATATGTTCCAATAAAAAACAAGTATGTATGTATGTATGTATGTACGTATACACTTATTAATCTTATATTACATGAATGTGATTAAATAAGTGACATGGAAAGTGAAATAATGCTTACATATAGAGTTTGATAGTGGATAGATAGGCATACTTATAAGGGTACCTATAGCTACTACAGTCTTGGTTCCATTTAGGCCAATAGTTTATCCCTGTTTGGGGCCATAGTTTTAAGCCCATTTAGGTCTATAGATTGGATGCCTTTAGGTAATCACAATATTGATTCTTATGGGTATCCACATGATCGATACTTTCGAGTATCTATAGCACTCATTATCCATACCTATAGAACTTAGGGAGGTATTCAATGAGAAAAGCAAATTAAAGTGAAATTGCCCAAGACTGATGATATGATAATGATGAGTAGATATAATAGTTATCTGTATAAAAGCAAATGCATTTATATCTATAAGTTTGCAATGTTAAATAATGAAAGCATTATAATATTGTTTATTTAGTTCTTTATTACTATTCACCAGCGTTGCTTTATAAAATAGTAGAAATTATTTAATTACATGCTTGTTTGTTTGCACATTGTGAACGACCACTATGAGTGGTTATTCAAAATTCATATTCCCTACTAAGCTTTATAGCTTAGCACGGATGTTTTATCTGCGTATGTACCTCTAATAAGGCTATACAGGGATAAAGTTTACTAGAAAATGGTCAATGCAAGGGCAAGGATTAGAGCACCTCGATGTAAATGAATATTTTGTTAATATCTTATATAAATCTTTAATCTTGTAAGGAACATTGTAATGTAAATGTATTACTCAACTGTTGTAACTTATGATGTAATGACAATTATAAGCATGTGTAAGTCAATGATAGACCTAGGAACGTATCATAAATGTATGAGAATTTAATAATGGCATGAAAATAATTATGCATGAATATGGATATTAGTGTATGAAGACTTATAAGGTTATAGAGATACGATTGGTGCGACCAATTTGGTAGACAAAGCATTACAGCAAGATCCTTTCAAAAGGCATTTAATCTATTTTCAAAGAGTTTGATATGTCAACAAGCTGGCCACGACCACATCAACTAATGGTTAACATGTCAATAAGCTAAAGGTAGTTACCTAACCAACACAGAGTTAACAAATTGACAAATTGATGGTAACTAGCCAATCAATACAAGGTTAACACATCGACAAGCTAATGGTAATTACCCACATCAACAAAGGGTTAACATGTTGACAAGTTAATGGTAACTACCCAATCAACACAATGTTAATACGCCAACAAGCTTATGGTAACTACCCAATCAATATATGGTTAACACGATGATAAACTGATGATAGTTACCCAATCAATAAAGGGTTAAATATCAATAAGCTAACGGTAATCACCCCATCAACAGTCAACGAGGGAAACCATTACCTTAAGTACGCGTCTCTTTCTTTTACTCTAAATTTTTGCTCATCTAGGCACTAATGCACTAGTTTCCCTAAAATTAAGGGCAACTGTAGACATCAGGTCTTGAGGCAACTCAAATCATAGTTACTGAGGTAGCTCAAATCATAGTTACTAAATGAGGAAGTATTACATGTGTTAAGAGTGGAGAACGGAAGCACTAGCCCTCATCCTTGGTTTTCATTATTTATTTTAAAGGTTTTTATTGAGCTTTGCCTTCTTTTGTGTTTTTCTAGCGTTAAAATGGACTTTTAACTACAAAATAGGTTTTTTCTCTTGACAGATGCCCATCTCTAGAGGATAGACACCTATTTGGAGCTTTTTCCCTCTATCCACCTCTCACCACTAGTTGTCTTTGCCTTTTTGCCTCCTTACATATGACTCACTATAACTGATGCCCATCCCTCAATGATTCATGGGTATAAGTTAGTTCAAGTTGTGAAAATTAATGGGCAGAAATGTAACTTTTGTGTCACTACAAGTGAGGCCCGTCTATCATGGGTGGTACCCATCTGTTGTGGGATTTTACAATTATTTTCCACATTTTTACAATGGGAAAATATGAGTTTTCGAGGGAAATTTTTATCAAAAATCTAATTTGATCTGTTAAGATCATATTAGGATTTTAAATCCATAAAAAGAGAGTTTGAATAGGACTAAGAGACTTTTTTGAATAAAGGGGAAAATCCTTAGGAAATGGAGGGATCTTTTTATTTTTTTCTTGCTGACTGCTCTTGAAAAATGCAAAGAGAAAAAGAATGTGGGTTTTTAGAGAGAGAAAAAACAACCATTAAGAGATTTTTTTTATCTTTGATTGAGAAATCTAAGAAGGTGGGGACATAATCACGTTTTCTCCTATTTTTTGAGATTGAATACACATTAAGAGTAATATTTTGGGCCCTATTACTCATCTTGACACCAAAGATCCATTAAATATTTATTTATAGCTTTGTTTGGATTTAATGATTTGACATGTTTATACCATATGATTCTATGAATTATTGAAATTTGGCAAGTTCAGAAGCTCATTTATAGTTATTATACCATGATAATATGTGAATAATTAGAATTAAATAGAAAGAATGTTCTTTAGACTTATTTCCATTAATGTAATTTTATTTTCTATGTTTTGAACATGTAATTTTTTCATTCTTAACATTGTTAGGATTTAAATGAGTTTATTGATTTTAAGACTAACTAAAGTTTGATTTTAAGCCCCTTTATGCATGTTTAAATGAATTTCAGTGTGAAAATTGTCTAAATATGTCATGTTGTCCTTGAAACTGCATTCTGGGCATGAGCCATGGGTAGAAAGCTTGATAGACGCCCATCACTCATAACAAGTGATGGGACATTGCACGCCTCATTCCTTCCCGTGTCTTACCTACTGGGTGGCTATCTTGCCCTATTTAGGTCATCGTGAGCTCTTGTTTGGCCTTTATAACGGTGTTTTTGCATATTTTTTGCCATAAATTTGATTTGCATGTAATACACTACAAAAAAAGTAATTTTACCAACGGAATTTATCGACGGGTTAAAATTTCATCATTAATAATAGGATATTACCAACGGAATAGCTACGGAATAGCAAATGCGCCAGTAAAAGTAAAAATATTGCAAAATGGTGATATTTTTAGCAACGAAAGATAAAAACGGTCGATAAAATTGGCGGGAAGTCTTGGTGCCATTTTCTAGCAACGATAATTCCGTCGGTAAATATATCAAACATTTTTATATGCACCGATATAAAGTCCATCAATAATATAATTTATGCTTTTATTTTAAATGTTTTACCAATAGATTAGCGACGAAAGTCCTATTTCGTCGGTAAAAAAAGGTGGCAGATTTTGGCGGCCTTTAGCAACGGATGGTATTGTCGGTAATCCATCATTATTTGTTTTAATAATAAAAAATAAATGATTAAAATTTAATTTTTTATTTTTCAATAAAATATGGTTTTTTTATATATAAATACATTTTTATAGGAGATATTAGTCTATATTATTTGTGAGGGGATTTTCTATGGGTAAATCCATTGATATTCCTTTTATTATTAAAATTTAATTTTTTAATAAAATAGTTTATAACATTGAGTCATTGTCGACATAAAATGTAGGTAGCTTTATTGTTAAGCTTAATGAAAGACGGGCAGAGTAAAAAAAAATTTGAAGGAGAGCTAAGTAGCCAAACAAAAATTTTTAAGCGCCAAATGGAAAAATTACTTAAGATTTAAATATATATTTATATGCCGAAAGAAATGGGGAAGAGAAGGGAGACCAAAACGCCCTCAAGATATAGCATAGGTTGGCTCTGTGAGTTAATTAATGGTGTAAAGATTAATTTTTGTACTAATTAAGGCTTGACAATAAAGTTTGTAGTTCAAATTATTACTCATATTTATTCATATATTTGTAATTATGATGAATTTTCTTAGTAGACTTAGTTACATATATAATATTAGATGTTCTTTTTCTTAGGAAAAAAAAAATAGTTTGGCTCATATGTATCGTTTTACATCTATGTTCCTTTCTATGGATATAAACAATTAATAGCATGGTTAAAAAAGAGACTACATAATCAAATTACCAATTAAAAAATACATATTAGTAACTATTCTATCCACTTTATTCAATACAATAATTTTAGACTTTTATATAAATAAAAAAATTATCAATTACTATTAATTTTATAAAAAATTTATTATGATTTACTATTTTTTTAGTAATTTTCTGGAAAAAAAATGTATTGTGAGATTTAGACAAGGCATGGACACTTGCTATATAGTTGCAATTGAGCAAGGAATAATAACTATGTAACAATAATCTCACGCCGTCACAAGCATATCATTAAATTATATTACTTGTTATATAATAATTGTGATATATTGCTTTTGGTAAAATTGGATTCATATCTTAATATTAAAATTAGAAACCTTAATGGCCTATAAATCCATCCTATTATATAACTAAAATTATGTGGTTTACTAGGTGTTGCATCAGGAATCGATTCTTAAATTTTTAAAATAATCAAATACAATGATAATTGGAAATATGAACCCATAACTTCATTTTAAAAATTCTTGATTATTCTCTCTCTTTCTATCTCTCTCTCTCTCTCTCGCCATCTCAATTAGAACCCTAGACTGATATTTTGCTCCCTCTCTATTGTTGGCACCACCTACCCTACCACCTGTGTTTCGATCTAGATCTTGCCATCTTAATTGAAATCCAATTTGCTCTTTCTATCTCTCTCATTTTCTCTTTCAGCTTTCTCTCTCCATGAAATCGTTAAAACAGCCACCCTTACCTTAGTGACTCACAGCTCCGGCCATCCGTGTTCATCTCCTAGACAGATGTGTCTTTAACCACCATCTATCATGTCCTTTTGATTTAGGAAGATACAAGTGAATTTCTCCTAGTCTTGAATCAATATAAATATGGTAATTTCTTCTAATTTTTTTGATTTTTTTGTCTCATTTTAATTTCACTACTCAGAATCCTTCAATTGTATGATACTTTTCTCATTGTACTGTCACTTTTGGCTTCTTCTTTTTCCTGTTATTCTGCTAATTAGGCAAAAACCATTTGATTTTTAGGCGAACAAGAACAATTGTTATTCTGATAATTAGGCGAACAAGATGGTTTTACAATCAATTTTTTTATCATTTTCTTTGAAAATAAAGAGATAGTATATTACAATAGATTATTAGGGTAAGGTTTTGTACTGATCACGAGTTTGGATTTTGATTAATTAATTCCTTTTACAAGGTTGTTAGTTGTTCTGTTGGTTTGTAGAGCTTGGTGTTAGCGAGCTACTGCTTTTCATTTGCTTTGTTTGCTCTTTTTCTCTTTTGAATGATTGGTAATAGAAGATGTTTGTTGTCTACTATTGCTCAGGAGTTTTTTCTGCCTATATTATCTGAACCGATGGCTTTATTCTCTTTGGATTATCATGATTTTTCTCTTGTTGTTGCTTTAATTTGGTCTCCCTCTAGCCCTGGCATTTGAGAAGCTGAGTTGGTTTTGTTTTTTATTCTGGTGGTTTTTGTTTTCTAGGCTGCTTGTCTGTGCTTTTTTTACTGGCTTATGTTTTTTAGGTTATCTTATTATCGGGATGGAGTGCCCCTGTATAAAATGTCTAAACAACAATTATATTGATAAGGAAACTATTAGACTTCACCTTTTCAAATATGGATTTATTCCTAATTATTATGTATGGTGGTTTCAAAGGGAGAGAGATGGGAATTTGGTAACTACAGTTGCGTATTGCAATTCTAATTCCAATTTTGGAGTAGATAATACAATCTGACAAATGGTTTTTGATGCTGCAAGTGGGAATTTTAACTTAGATAGTGAGTGGAATTCTCTAATGGATGAGGAGCCTAATCCTGAATCCTTAAGGTTCTATGAGATGCTAGCAGCGTCTAATGCACCATTGTATCTTAGATGTGCTCAATCTTTATTATCAGTAATATCAAGGTTGCTAGATATCAAAGCAGAGCACAGTTTGTCCCAAAGGTGCTATAACTAAATAATGCAATTATTGAAAGATATCTTATCAAATAATAACATAATGATCGACAATTACTATCTTTGGACCATAAGTGACTTTCCAGCTTACTCAATGTTATTGGGATAGAGTACCACTGGTAATTTAGCATGCCCATATTGTTTGGAGGAAGGATAAGCTTTTAGACTAGAAAATGGTAGGAAAACATCTTGGTTTGATAACCATAAAATGTTTTTTTTGCTGAAAATCATCCTTTTAGAAGAGACAAGAAGAACTTTACAAAAAACCAGATGGAAAGAAGACATCCACATCCTATACAAATTGGTGAGGACGTGTTAAAGCATATTGATGGGTTGGGTTGATAAAAGTGACTGCGTTAGGGGCACTATAGCATAATAAGAAAATATGAAAAAAATAGGTTGCAGTTGGAAGAAACGAAGCATATTTTGGGACCTTCCATATTGGAGATCAAATATGATTTTTCATTGCCTCGATGTTATGCACATTGAAAAAAAATGTGTTTGATAATTTGTTCAACACAATTCTTAATGTTGATGGTAAAACTAAAGATAATGCAAAAGAATGAGCAAATGTCCAAAAGTACTGTGATCGATCGAGTTTAGCTAAGGATTTAGAAACAGGAAAATATCCTAAAGCTTCATATACCATAGATAAGCATCAAAAGCAAATCTTGCTTGATTGGTTGAAAGATTTAAGATTTCCAGATGGATATGTTTCTAATTTGGGTCGATGTGTGGACACAACAAAGTATCGGCTATTTGGAATGAAAAGCCACGATTGTCATGTCTTTATGCAGTGATTGATGCCAATTGCATTTTGTGAGATACTACCGAGTAATGTGTGGCAAGCAATTATAGAGTTGAGCTTATTCTTTAAGGATCTAACCTCAGCTACTATCCATGTGCAAGAGAATGAGAGATTAGAGGCAGATATCCCTCAAATATTGTGCAAACTCAAACAGATATTTTCGCCAGGGCTTTTTGACTCTATAAAACACTTACTTGTGCATTTACAATATGAAGCAAAGATAGCTGGACCATTCCAATATCGGTGGATGTATCCTTTTGAAAGGTAAATTTGCTATGCCTTAAAGCATTTCAATTGCAATTTTTTTAGAATAATAAGTTAGAATGTATTAGGAAAATCATATTACAATTATCAATTTTAGGGAACTTCAAACTTTGAAACAAATGATTAGCAATAAAGCAAATGATAAAGGTTCTATATCTGAAGCATACCTTATGAAAGAGTTGACACAATTATTTTCTCATTATTTTAAGCCAAATATCATTACCTATAGTCAAAATATACTCCGAAATGATGATGGCATTGATATAGAGGATCACGAAGGAAATTTATCAATATTTACCCATCCTGGAAGGGCAACAGGAAAACAAACTAAAAGATTCTTATCATTAGAGGAGTATAATGTGGCTCAAACATACATTTTGCATAATTGCGATAAAGTTGAACAATTTGTTAGGTAACTATCTAATATCCATCATCTATTTATTAACTTCATGGAAAATATAATGTGTTTATGCTTTAACATGAGTTTAACATTGTTCACATTTAGATTGTACTTGCAACAACTCAATGATGAGTACCCCATCTTGACGCAAGAAAAAAATTAATGAGAATTTAGAATGGTATTTTGCATCATGGTTCAAGCAATATATGAGTATCCAAATTCATAATATACTTTATCTACTAAGCTTTTTTATATCTATTTTACAAACTAAATTGGCTTAGTCTTTCAAATATTTAATTAGGCCCAAGCCAACATTATTCCTAACATTTTACTATGTTGCCTTGCACTTAGACCATTGAGAAAAGTGACATCTCATTCAATGTATTTTGTGAGCGGATACAAATTTCATATCATATCTCATGCAAGGGCACGAAAATTAGTTAACAATGGGGTTTATATAATAGGATCAAGCTTTGGTGACTATTATGGACAAATTGAGGTGATTTTTGAATTGGAATACCCTGAGTTACCCATCAAGCATACTATGTTGTTCAAGTGCCATTGGTTTGACCCAACTCCTATACTTGGCATTAGAGAACATTAACAATATAAATTAGTAGAAGTCAACCAACGACGTAAGTTCAACAAATATGAACCATTTGTATTAGCAATGCAAGCAACACAAGTATATTATGTCTGTTACCCAAGTGTGGAAGGGATATGGATGATTGGCTTGCAGTGTTTAATACTACAAAAAAACTGCCAATTAGCGACAACATTATTTTATTTGCAAATTTTTGCGACTGTTTTTCAATTCCGTCGTGAGGAGGATTTTTTTCTTTTTTTTGCGATGAAATAGCAACGAAGGAGGATAATCAGTTGCAACTTATTGGCAAGAAGTATACATGCCATATTTTTTGACGAAATTAGAAATAAATATTTCCGTCACTAATTTTTATAACTTTTTATTCATGAAATTAGTTCCATAACATTTAGCGACGAACATTTTAGTTGCTAATTTTGAAGGGAAAATATAGCGCCTTTTTGTGACGGTTTAGTGATAGAATTGGTCTGTCGCTAATAGTAATTTATTACAGTAAAAAATTAGCGACGAAAGTGTTTAGTCGCTAATCCATCGCAAATGAATTAAAAAATATTCTTTTTAATTTTAATCATATGATTTATGTATAATTTCAAGTAATTTTAATATAGATCATATGAAAGGAATATTTTATTTTGTAACAGAAAATTGTAAATTATTTTATAAGTTGATAATAATTTTTATCAATTATACCAAAATCTAAAGTTATTTATTTATAAAATTTACATTTTTAATAATAATTATAATAAACTAATTGTTATGATTATTATATATTTTAGTGTTTAAGATTAATAAAAATAAATATTTATAAAATAGTAATATAAAATTTATTATTTCATTTAAAATAATAATAAAAAATTTGTAATTTATTTTTATTTTATAAATTTTAAATCAAATGTTAAATTATTAGGAATTCTAATTATTTTTTTATCAATTATCCCTAAATCTAAACTTATTAATTTAAAATATTTACATTTTTAATAATAATAATAATAATAATAATAATAATAATAATAATAAAGTAATTGTTATAATTATTATATTGTTATATTATGAAAAATAATAAAAATAAATATTTATAAAATAATAATATAATATTTATAATTTCATTAAAAATGATTATGAAAAATTTGTAATTTATTTTTATTTTGTTAAAATTTTTAGCAAATTTTAATTTATTAAAAATTTTAGTTATATATATTTACAAAATTATCCTTGAGTAAAAGGATAAAATGATGAAATTTGATAAGGGCATTTTAGTAATTTTAGAAATTTACCCTACATATAAAAATAATATTTTATCTCCCCTCACTACTGAAGGAAAAACCAAACAAGTAAATAGTAGTAACAAGAAAAAGCAAAAACGTAAAGAAAATTTCCCTATCGGAAATTACAGGAGCTACTATGGATATCATGTAATTAATTTTCTCTAGCTCCCTTCCAATTTTTGTTCTTGGTTTATTGTTCTATTATGCGATTTTGATTGATCTTGTGTGTTTCAGATAAGGCAAGGCATGGAGGAAGATCCTCGACTGAAGGTTTTAAATAAGGAATGGTTTGAAGGCAAGGATTGTCTCGACATTGGTTGAAATAGCCTTGTTGCTCAAACGTAGGGAGTCCATATGAGACCATTTGTTTTTGTAATATATCAAGTGTTGAACTGATCAGCAAACTTTTAGATGGTACATGGTCAAGAGTGCTAATTGATAACTTAGAGTTCCAACTTAAATAAGCTTATATTCCTTATTGTTGGATTTTTATTTAGTTTTAAAAACTGTTTGTGAAGAAAGGGTTAGATGTTCTTTTATGGTTTTGTTAATAGCTGTCGGGTGCTAATGTATAGTCTATGTTGTAGTTATGCATTAACTTTTTAATTCCCTTTGCTAAATGCTTGGAGCTTTGATATTGTTGATCCCAGCATTGGTTCTTATAATCATACTAAAGCAAATAGAATTATAATTGGTTTTATAGATGTAGTTAGGCTGTACTTTACCTTAACCCAGTTGACTCAAAGGAATATCTCGCAAAATCATAAGTTTCAAGCCGTTGGACTTGATGAGTATATATTGACCAAGTTTTATTCAGATGACAACAAATTTTTTTAATTAAATAGATCATCAAAAAACTATTAATATAAATCAACTATTAATATTTTCAGAAAACTAGCAATGTTACATACAACAGCCAACAGCTTAATGATTTTTACCCTAGGAGGACTGCTGCATATATAAGTCAAATATATAATCATATTGCCGAGCTTACAGTTCGAGAAACCTTAGATTTTTCTGCTAGCTGCCAAGGTGCAAGTGAAGGCTTTACAGGTTTGCTTATCTTTAAGAAATTTATAAAAAAAATTATATAAATTCATCACTTTGTAGAAGTAACAGTCTAATGCTCGATCATGTCGGTTGGTTATCATATTTGGCAGTCTATTTTTATCCACGGATAGCTTGCATTTTTTATAACAATTTTTTTTCCTATGATTATCATATTTGGCAGATATGCATGATTTACACCTAATTCATACTGATCTAAAGCCAGAAAATATACTTCTTGTATCTTCTGAATATATAAAGGTTCCAAGTTGCAAGGTATTTGGCCTTTTAATTGGAAAATTATGTCATTTTAGATTTGGGTTTAGAATCAGCTATAATGATAAAGAATGATCATAGCTGATTGATTTTTGCAGTACAGCATTTGATAATCAGAATGATCATAGCTCCATTGTGTCCACAAGACATTACAGAGCCCCTGAGCTTATTCTAGGTAACTGGTTACTGCATTTGCTTGTATGCGTGTTCTGTTCTTATTCAAGCACATAAAGTTTGAGAGTTGAGGTTAGAAATACTTAAAAATATGTTTTTAAAGATCAAGAAGAAAGGTGGAATAGATGGTTTTTGAAACCCACGTATTAGATTTATATGGAAAATTCGGTGTTTGGTTTCCACTAGAATTGAGCCTTTTATGTGGGGCTTGCATATTCATATGGACCCTTGATCTGGCAACTTATCGGTGTCTTAACCTACTCCCAAAATAATGCAATGATAGTAACTACCAGGAATCCCTTTCCCTGGTCGTGACTGTTGGATTTACTTTTAATGATTTATCTTTTGTTTTTTTGTTTGTTTTCCTTTTAGTTTAGAAATAAATCATTTCATGGGAAAACTATTTTCTTGCTTCTATTTTTCTATTAAAAGTTGTACCAATTGTATCTGAGATGCAATCCCCTAAGTAATTATGTAATTATGAATATCAACTGATGGCTGGGGCATGAGTATTTTGGTCATAACAAATGGAAATATATTAAATGAACTGATGTTGTGATCTCCTCTTGTGATTGAGTTAGCATTATGTGGTTTACTATTGTCACAAGCTTCAATTGATTTTTTTATTTTATTTTCTCTTCAAAAACATGTTAATAATGCTTGTGCCTTCTGTTTCTATATGTGCTTTTTTATTTTAGATTTCCTTGGGATCATAATCCAACTAATTGTAGTATTATGTACTCAGCATCATATTTTCTAAATGAGGGCTGCTTCTTATGTTGCAGGTCTAGGCTGGACTTATCCATATGGCTTGTGGAGTGTTAGTTATATACTCATCTATGCTCAGTAAGTCTTACATGTCTTAATATTTGCATGAACCTGGTCAAAATCGTGTTTTCTCAATATTAACTTTTAAGTTATTTAAAAGAAAAAAGTTATTGATTCTAAGTCGTGGGAACTTTTGTATCAGGGTGAAGCACTATTCCAGACACATGAAAACTTAGAACAATTGGCAATGATGGAAAGGGTATTGGGGCATCTGTAAGAGCATATGTTTCCGAGGGCCAAGTAAGTTACTTGATGAAATATGTGAAGCAACTTGGTTATTTGTCGAGTGATGGTTATATGCATAAAATTTATATATTGTGCTCCAATGATAGATTTAAGTGTCATTACCATTCTTACTCCTGCTCATTATGAAATGATTTGTCGAACTGCTAATGGATTAGGAAGCAAAATTTTATGTCTTGATGAGCTTTTCACCTCTGGTATTATGTACAGCCAGGGAGCTGAAAAGTATTTCAGGAGAGGATCAAGACTGAATTGGCTTCGAGGAACAGTCTCTAGGGAAAGTATCAAGGCTGTGAAGAAGCTTGATAGTCTCAAGGTTGTGGAACTTCTTGTAACATTTCCATTTATTATTTGATTAATATGATAGTGCTTTTGGAAGAACATTTCCATTAATAGTAGCATATTTAAGATGACTAATAGAAGTTTGAAAGTGCTAAATTTTTGCTATTCAATATTGGCTGATATTTCAAAGTGAAATTGTTCTCTCCTACCATTGATTTTCTTTTTTGATACACTTTAGTGAAATTAGGTGTTGAGCATTTCCCTAGCAGCATTGGGATCTCTGATATGGCTTCCCAAGAACAAATCCACAACTTTGATTCTTATAATATATGCATGTACAGGAATTGTGGCAACCATGCCATCCATAACAAGGTAATGTTCTTCATACTTGTCATCACATCACTCCTTTTTTGGTGTATCTTCATACACTAGTAATGCATCGTACAATGGTTATATTGTTTGTCTAATTCTTAAAAAATTTATAATAGATGTTTAAATTTTAGTAGCATAAATTTGTGTAGTTGCATTCTTTGGTTGCATAATTTTGCTTGTTTTTCGAATGAAGGATTTATGTATATATATGTGCTCTCCTTAGCTTTATGGTTTGATATATTTGTCAAGTTCACATGTTAATTGAAGAAGAAGATGCTATCCATGATGAGATTCCAACCCATAGACCCATAACTTGGAAAGTTTATGATAGAAGATCTAGGAAAGAGGTGGGAGCTAAGAGGGAAGCTAAGCTGGCATAAATTAATTAGGCAAGGAGTAGTTTCTTGCAAACCAAGAGTAGTTTATGGCCAATAACTATCGGTAAAGAGGGACTGCATTTAGGCTTAGGGTATATTACTACAACAATATTAGCTAGGAGCTAATTCTATATTTGGTAGGAAATTGTAAAGATTTAATTTGTTAGTTATTAATTTTAGGGAAATGAATTGTATAAACAATACTTTCTTTCATATATTATTTTTTATGTTAACTCTATATTTATAATGAATTCATTGCAAATTATATATATATATATATATATATGAAAATATAAGATTATTATTTATATTTTCATCTAATATATATGAATGTTATAATATAAGATTATTATTTATATTGTGTATGGGATGAAAATTTAAAAATACATCAAAAGAAAAAATAAAATGATGCAATAATTTTGCGACGGATTCATGATAGCAATTGTCACTACTGTATAAACGTTAGAATTTAACAAATAATTAGCAACTAATATTTCGTCGCTAAATTTTACAGTAAATTAATAATTAGCGATGGAATTGGTGATGGAAAATGTATTCGTTAAAAATTATTATTATAATACCGGTAACTAATTATGAAAATAAATTAGTGACGACATAAGCAAATTAGCGACGAAATTTTTTATTGCTAAATTAGTGATTGATTTGTGATTCTGTCACTAATATATTAGCGACTGGGCTATTAGTGACTGTTCGTCGTGCCGTCACTAATTTATTTTAATGAGGAAATTATGATAATTAGCGACGAAAATTGTTGTCGCTAATTGGCAATTTTTTTTAGTGTAAGATTAAGCCAAAAGATGTGGTAGAAGAGATGAGTATTGAACTAACTACCAACAATGGGGCTGAAGATGCATTCCACGAAGAAGAAGTGGAGCTCCATGCGATAGATACAAATGTTATGGCTAATGAGCATATTACTTTACATGATCATTATGGCAGGGTTATGGAAATTGATGACAATAATGGATATTCGCAAGAAAAGCGAGAATTTGTAGAGGAAATTAAGGCTGAATTCAAGGACTACGAAACTATAGAAGATGATGACTTTGAAGAAGACACTGAGAGTGATTAGGGCATATTATATAGCATCTTTTGTAGTGTTTATTATTTTCCATTTAGTGTTAATGGAAATTTTGTTATATATGTAGCATTTTGTTCCATGGGTTGCTTTGTTTCTATTTGCTGCTCATTTTGTGGTGTGATTATTTTTATGTTGTTACAGTTTTGTTTTATATGCAATATTGTATTCCATATGCCTTTCTTATTTGATTGCTAAATATGCTTGTTAAGCTTCTTTATGGACATATATTTTGTTATATTTGTTTGACATTATTACTTTAATAGAATATTATTAGTTAAATAGAATGGTTGGGAGAGGTAGAGGTTGTTCTAGTGTTAGTCGCGGTAGAGGCAGATTTATATTAAGCAAGGGAGTCCAAGAGATACTTGTCCACAATGCCTATTGTACCTAGTTCTTCAATGAGTATGTAAGGAGATAATAAAGTAGGTATAGCTCCTAATTTTGCACCAGCACCTACTAGAACTAGAGCTTTAACAAGTGTGCAAAGAGAAGAGCAAGAACCAAATGGTGCAGTCCCTGAAAATTTAGATTCAAATGTCCAAAATGATGATGGGGAACAACGTGAATCTATTCTTAGGGTAAATACTGTTTATGTTCAAGGAAAAATGTGAGTTATCAAAAATTAAAAAAAAATTATTATGATTTTAAATTAATTCTTATAATACAACATGAATTATTATGTGTGATTACTTATAGGTTGGAACCTTCGAGAAAATGTTTTGAGAAGCTAACTGAAATTTTCAGGCTTGAACTTGATCACATGGGGATTAATTGGAAGTTGGTCAACCAACGTTTGAAAGAATTTTATTAGGGAGAATTCAAGGTAACCCAAATCTAATTCAAATGAAAAAAAAAAGGAAACAGGAAAAACATAATGTATATCTTAAATAGTGTGTAACTTTACAAATGTAATTAAGTTATGGCTACAAAAAGCATTTACATGGAATCCTACCATTGAAGATGACCTCAAGAAAGCTTGGGAATTGAAGGGATGATGTCAAGAAAGCTTGGGAATTGAAGGGAAAAAGGAGATACAGTGATTTCGTATATGATATGAAATAAAAAAAGGCAAAAGAAAATTATTCCAGATACTATTTGGGAGAGTTAATTGGTAGTTGCTATGGCAGAATCCTAACACACAAAAGAGATGTGAACAAAATGCTGCAAATCGCAAATGTATGGCTGAAAGTTGGTCACTTAGAACACATACTGGGGGTTTAATATCAGTTAATGAGCATCGATTGCAATTGGTAAAATACAATTATGTATTTTATTTTCTTTCTCTAAATTTTCATGCCATCATTAATTTATAGACATTATTATTCATTCATATCCTTAACAATTTTTCTTTAATGTTTCAAATCATATGCAGACTAAAAAATTAGGTCGAGAGCCTACACTAACAGAGATGCATTCACACATGCATACATATAAAAATGATGGGGTTTCCTTTTTGGGCACTAAAGCTAAAGTTGTGCATGTAAGTCCTTATTGAACTGTTTTAGCCATTTTTTTAATTATGTCTTATTGTTGATTAATTGTTCAAGAGAGCTTATGCTATACTGCCTCTATTCCCAAATAGATGTCCAATTAAGAAAATTATTATGTTCCTAAAAAAGTGAAAAGGGATAACTATAAATACATATCCATAAAGGTAGTACAAATTGTATATAAATTACTTTCTCAAGGTTTTTTCTACCTCATTTTTCTACTTTTGTTAAACAAGTTGGTGCACATATAGTTGTGTATGGGATGTGCAAACACAGAATATAGTCTATCATGGGATAGTACAAGGATATACAAAAGGTTTTTAGCGTTTTCTCTGCCTGGTTTGCTACACCTTCTTATGATGGTTTTCAGCATTTTCTCTTCATGCAGTGCTGCCTGGGTCTTGCCTCTTGATTGGTTGGATTATTGTCTTTTACTGGTTCTATTAGTTTTAGTTTTAGTCGGGTCTGCTATAATTGCATTGGGTATGAAGCCTAGGTATTGGTGTTTGTGTTGGGCTATTATTTTGTTGGGGTTTATGGTATGTTGAGCATATCCTTGCCTTTTGTACACCTTCTTGATTTAATGGAATTAATTAGCATATAAAAAAAAAGGATATACAAAAGGTGGAGTTTCATATTTAGGTTTTCATTGTGCAATACTAGAACATGGCATAAGAAAATATGGGATGCATTCCTTTGGCCATTAATTAGATCTTTACTGGAAGAAAATAATTTCTACTGTTTTTTTTATCTAACCATCATTAGATGCAAGTAAATAGAAACTGTTGAACATTTTTTATTTTTAATGACTGGAAATTTTATCATTTTTCTTTGTAAATCTTGCTGCTTAGTTGATCATGATGATCGTCTCATTAGTTGTTATTTAATATTGATTTGATTGTAGGATAAGGTTGTTGAATTGAGAGAAGAACATTTGTCTCAAGGAAATTCAGTTGATGAGGCTCAGATTTATTATGAGGCTATTGGAGGATCAACGAGGAATAGAATTTATGGTCTCGAATCTGCAAGAACACATTACTTTGGACCTAATTTTCGTGATCCACATAGGTCAAGTGCACAGTCAAGTTCACCATTGCATGAACATACAATAGCAGAAGACATACAAAATGTCGTGCAAGAGGCAGTTAATGCATATATGCCTAGCATGATTGATGTCCTCACAGATAAATTGACAGAAAAATTGACTAACAAATTGTTACTAGTTTTAACAAGTAAAGTACGCGAAGAATTAGCAAATGAGGATCACCAGCCCACCACAAACCCTTCTGCCATTATGGACAACCACGGTTCTTTCTACCTGGTGCTTGTGAATTTACATAGGCTGTTTTAGATAATTTTTTGTATAGAACTACACAATACTGATATTGGTATTGTTTGCATAGAAGTTAGACTATTTTATATAATTTTTTGTATATCAATGCAAAACTTTGTGCACAATATTGATATTGTATTGCTTCAATAGTTGTTAGAAATATATAATTTTTTGCATATCTACAAATATATTTGCACGGCAATTATGATGTATATATTTTTTCTGTTATATATTAAAACTATTAGTTAATGTATATCTTTAAATATAATTTTAGACTTTTGTATTGGATTTATTGTGTTTAATTTTGGAATTTACAAATAGAAAATGTATAATTTTTGCAAAAATTAATCAAAAAAATAATAAAAAAAAAGATTTTATATTACTAACGAATTACCTACGGAAAAAATATGTCGGTGTCATTTTAATCGTATTAATATTTCATACTAAAAATATTTATGACGACATTATCAACGAAAACAAATCAGTCGGTGTTTATAAAAAATTACTTCAATAATTTATTCATTAAAATTACCGACGGTTTACCAACGAAATATTCCGTCAATAAAAGGTCAACACAACAAAAACAGCCAACGAATTTTCAATAAATTTACCGATGGAATATTATAAATATTTTCGTCGATAAAGTCTTCGGTAAAGTCATCGGTAATATTGCGGACAAAATTTTCCACCGGTAAATTCGTTCCTACACACGTTTTAGGGACGAATTTATTCCACCAGTAACGTCAATTTTCGTCGGTAAAATACAAAATTTCATCGGTCAAAGCCGTCGATAAACTATATTTTTTGTAGTGATACTTGGTCTCTAAATTTTGTATGTCATATTTTATTTCTATTGTTTGCATGTTTACATTCTATTTATTTAATTTTGGTTCTAGCATGTGTATATTTATTTATTTTAATGTTTATCTTCATTTATCACATTACTAACTGCCTATTTTCTTTTCTTTTATTTTCTAAGCAAATTAATTTTACATGCATAGGCTATTTTGGAGATTTGAGGTCGAAAGGCTATGATGTATGTGTCATAGAAGTTCACATTTTGTACTTTATTTGATCTTTTCCGTTTTTTTAGGTTACTTTCTTTCTTATTTCTTTTGGGTTTGAATTTGTAATAATAAAGGAATTTGTGCATGTTAACCTAAGAATTCATTTAAAAGTTTTTTTAAGAAAATTGAATTTTTCTTAACAAATGGGCCAGTGTCCCGCTTTCCTCCCAAGATGACACATTAAAAAAAAAGAGTTCTATTTTTTTTATCAAAATAGGATCACTCATTCCTTTGTTTTCCAAAACTTGTTCAAGAACTCTTCATTCTTTTTGTAAATATATAAGCGAGAATCAATGTTCCCACTTCAATAAATATTCCATTTTATGTATGTTTATTTTTTAAAATTTTTGGACAAGTTTATTTATGTATTTTAGAGATTTCCTATATGCTTGATATGCACATTTTATTTATTTATTTATTTTTAAATTGTAATCCTAAAAATCTCTTTTATATAAATATTAACCAAGGTATAAGTAAAAGTGAAGTTCCGAACCATCTTTGGTTTAGGCTTCATGAGGTTAGTGTTAGAGATTATGTCCTAGAGCCCATGTAATAGGGATGTTTTTCATATGAATGAAATTTATATTCTTAATAAAAGGCATTATTCATTTATTAATGCTATGTTTAAATACATGAGTTTGTAAATCTTAAATTAATAAATAAAGTCCTAGATATTATAAACACAGTGCAAAGGCAATCATGAAGGTGTTCATGATATGAGATGACTATTGCATGCAAATGTGTTAATATCTAAATATCCCTAGTCATAGAATTAACAAGATAGGACATTGTTAATTCGGATAGCCTAGCATATGTTATGCTTCTTGAATGGTTCAAGCAGTGGTTCTCATAACTGTGATTATAGAAGATAATCAAAGCTAATATGTGGATGCTTGTTAGAAGAACAAGTTCATTGGAGACCTGTAAAGAGAATCCTCACATGGATATTGAATCTATGTCAGTGAGGAATATCTTCATAGCGGTTGTGCAAGTATCTTTTGACTTGAGATCACCAAAGTTATCTTAAGTAGCAAGTGGTATACTTTGACTCCATAATTGATTACTTCCAACTGGGAGTGAACATAGTTAGGAGATTGGGTATATCATGACCTACTTGAAGATAGTTGAGTGATTGACAAAGGATTCACCATCCCAAATTTAATAAGGAAAGTTATCTCGCATGATTCTATAATTGTCTTGTTCAGAGAATCTCTGGCCAGAGTAATATGCCAAGATGGATAGAGATCCATGGAGGGCATTTTGGGAATAATGCTTAAATTAATAGAACATACATAATTAGATTTATATGAGTTGACAGAAATCCATACTCAGAATCTAATTGAGATAAGAGTGGTGAAAGGAGTGATTGCACGGTAACTGTTTCTATGGAAGGGTATAGTCAAACCATATGACTTTCTTGACATTTGGGTAGTCATGATGCCTAGCTAGAGGCCAATCATGACTTGCATAATGATGTATCAAAAAATATCAATAGGGATTGATAAAATGATTTGAAGGAGTTTAAATCATGTGAGTTTTGAATAGAACTCACAATTACATATTATACTGCCAACATGGATGGGAACCCAATAGGTCACACACATATAGAGAAAAGGATAAAATGGTAAAATGACAAGGATAATAATATTTGATATTATTATGAGGGTAGATAAGTGAATAAGATAATAATTAATTAAAGAGTTTAATTAATTATGATCAAGTAAAATTATCTGCGAAACTTTTGAGAAATGTTCTGTAAATTAGACCTAATTGAAATAATGTATTTCATGATTAATTATTATTGTCTTATAAGTTTTATAGGACTACTATAAGTGTTATTGGACTGATATAATAATTAATAAGTCCATTGAAGGAGTTATAAAGGGGCCAGAGGAATGGAGCTAGTATGGAAGCCCTTCTGTAGAGGGCCATATGCCAACTCCATACAGAAGGCCTTAATGGCCTATTTCTTGGAAAAGATTAATTTATATATGTTACATAAGTATTATGGAACCTACATATTTAATTTGATTGGATTTGGAATCCATTTGGGTATTTAAATCCAATTAGTTGCACAAAGGGCCTAGTTTGTGGGTTTTGTGCATAGTCTTTTATGAAAAGGTTTAATTTGGATTTAATTAAGCCCAAATAATTATAATTAATTCCAGAGGCCCAATTAATAATTCTCCAGCAATTTTAAAGAGCCCAATCTCATTAGAAGTTGGAATTTTAACCTGACTATAAAAGTCCAACTAATGAGGAATTAGGTTTAAGTGATTAAACACATAAGAAAGTCTTATTCTTCTATTATCTCTCTCCCTTTTGTGCCACTCCCTTGCTAGCTCTAGGGTTTTTTGGTCACTCCTAGTTACACACCAATTGTTGGTTCAATTTATCCTTCTCTAGTGTGGATTACTCATTGGAGGTGTTCGATTTTGGACACTGTGGTTTGCGACAACCCGATGCAAAGTAAAATCAACTATTCAACAAAAATCAAAGGTTATTTTTCTTATTCTCATATATTTATATTGTATATTCATGGCAAGATCAGTAATATTGGTTAAAAATTTTAAATTCCGCTTATGTATGAGATACATGTAACCGATAAATTCTAACAGTTAGACTTGCTTTTCCAATGTACTGTTGGCTTTTGACTCCACAGCACCTACCTCGTGTACCCATATAACGTCCTCATAAGTTGATCATCAATAATAGAATAAGGGTACCCCCAAAACATTATCTCATACCTTCTTAAGGCCCGAGACTTGGCAAATTGGGTTGAATCCCTATTTATTGTGAAGCGACCAATCTTCACGAGTTTTATGAGCTTTTGTTCGGCTCAGACCCTAAAATCAGGCCTCTAAGAGTTAGCTGGAAGCCATCACGAGGTGAAAGGGTTTCAGCACATGTCACACTTGGGTAAGCCGGAATCGTCTTGTGCAACTAGTACATTTAAGATAAACAATTCGGCTAATATGGTCCAGCTCATAACTGAGTTTAAGAGTCTAGAATTTAGGAATAACTTTCTTGGATATCACTGTTATCTTTAATGGTAATAGTGTAACATCCTAGTCTTGACCCTAGTAGAAATGCTTGTTATTCGAATTATTGCTAATTTATTTTTAATTAATTAGCTAAGTGTTACTTGAGGTTTATGGGACATAATTGAAAAGGGGATAGAAGTTGAGGAATTTAATTGTTATTAAAGCTATATTGGGAGCAAAGGTGGTATTTTGTAATTTTTTTGAAGATATTTTGGAATTATGTGTTGGTTTACAGAGGAAAAAAAAGTATAGGGTGGAAGAGAGAGTCAGGTTTGGGGTTAAGGGAGGAGAATGGAGGAGCTTCAATCGACGGTGTTGTCGTCGGCAGGCCGGCTTCCACCTTACCACTTCTCCTCCGTGCGTTGGTGCTCTCGCCCCACAAACGATAGCTCTGATCTCCTTCTCCCCTCTCTTTTCTTTAATATTTTGTTTTAACAGTGAACTCCTCTCCTTGTTCCGGTGATCGATGGTGGCTTTGGGTGTCACAACCAGTATCGATGACTCCGTGGGGCTGAGGCAACTTCTCCAGCTGCTACCGCTCATTCCCACTTGCCGGCAGCAAGGAGATCGACCATGGTGTGGGCGGTACATTCAAGCTTTGATCTCGATGAACGGTGGCAGTGTTGGGGCGCGTGAACATCGCTTGAAAATTACCGGTGGCTTGATCTACCGGTGGACGGCTTCGATGCAGCTCTGGTGGAACTTCGGTGACCAATCTGGCGAGTACATGGCTACGCAAATTGGAGCAAATTTAATCATTAAGGTATAAGACACTAAAATTTCCTCTTTAAGAATTATGTAAGTAAATTCTGAACTTATTTGACATTGATTAAGGTATGGAATTAAATGTCTATTTTGTGGATATTAGCTGAGTATTGAAAAGAGTATGGGAACCTTTCTCATCTTGCATGGGTATCTATTGATGGGATTTAAGCTTTTAAAGTTATAATGGTATATGATTAATTGATTTAACCTCTTGCATAAGGTTGGTTAAGGTTTATTGGTTCAAATGAAACAAGTTAAGGTTAAAGGACTTGTAAATTAAATAGATTTATGGAATAAAGATAGAACCGATTATAAACTGGCAGGAATCATAGAATTATCCTATTAGGTATATTGATCTATTTTGCTATCATATTTGTATTTAACTTATGATAGAGTTGTATGTCAATATTCGGTATAGAATTATACACATGTATGAATTTAAGTTGGGATTGATAAAACCAAGTTAGAATGCATAGATGTGATAGCGATTCCTACATAGTTTCAAGTATGTTTGTGATTAAAGGGAGTTGGTAAGACTTTCAATTTCAGTGTAAGGCGATCAATGCCTGCAAGTTTGGAGTCAAAGGGGAATTCATCTTTAAGGTATTATTTACCTTGGATAGACATAGAATATGGAAATATAATGTAGTGACACCTCTCTTCTTTTTCTTGGCTTGGTTTTGTTGGAATAGTTGAAGCCCTTTAAGTTAATGAATGAAGTTTTTAAGAAGCTTATTGTTTTGTGTGTGTGTGTGTGTGTGTGTGTGTGTGTGTAATGCTTAAAACTATTTTACGAAACCACATTAGCACGCAAGTATCTTGTATATGACAAAGACAAATAAGTATGATAGTTACTAAATTGATTTTCATATTTTAATTATAGGATAACCCCATATTACATATTGAAAATATGAGATTAAAGGAGGATGCATTTTATATATGTATATATATATACATCATTTAGTATCACAGGTACATACGAGAATTATAAGCTATATGCATAATGAACTTATGCATCATTGATGTCTAGTTAATAATCATCATAGTGAATGTAAGTTTCTATAGATAAATTTTACTTGCCTGATATCTCATAGTTAAGGTGCATAACTTGGTCTGATGTATGGATTGGTAACAAATAGATATTACTATGTATTAGTAAATCAAAATTGTATACAATACTGAAAAAGGAATGTTTTTTAATAATAACAAGAATTAAGAGTGTTAATACATGTAATCAAACTATAGGAGATAGATTATGCTTCAAGATATGATAGAATCTAGTGATTAGTCTTTATATAGAGGTACATGGTTGCCTATTTGTTCATGCCATGTACTTTATTACGAAGAACATATGCTTACAAGTATTATACTAATGTTTGAAATAAAGTGCTTTTGCATATGCTCACATAAATATAAAATGTTATAATAAAGACACAAGTAAGATAATGGATACATGTTTGATCATGTTAGAGTATGTAACCGATTATCTACGATCTAATAGACTATAAAAGTAAACTAAGACATTAAAACATGACAAGTGGTCATCCTAAAAATGTGGCTAACCTTTTAGTCTATTATATTGATCATATATGTCTGGATATCATTCCAAATGATCATGTGTCGATATGATTAACTGCGAATTAGTAGGGAAGCTATTCATGGTAAAGTGCAAAGGTACATCACTATGAATTATCAATGAGTTGTGTAAAGTTTAATACCTTATAGTTAATGTGTCTATGATCTGATAAGTGATCTAACTCATTTTGTAATCAAGTGTTAGTAGTGTAAGCCTATATTGCCATGTCAAGGGTTATGTTTATGCATATATATATAGACCTGTACATGACTCTTGGAAGATTACAAGTATTGAGTGCTTACACTTTATGGTATGCAAGTTATCGAGTCTATAGAACAATGATATATGTGCAAGCCTTATGAAATATGTTTATTGATCTATAGATAAAAGGGGCTGCACTGCTTGAATGTTACACTCTCATGTTGTCATATAAGCATCACGCATGTTGTTCTTGATGAAATGAATCAATCATCTTAAATGTTATACTTTATTATTATTTTTTAGAGTTATGCAAATATTGTAATATGGTTTATTGAATATTGATGCAACTATATGACCATGTGATGTGCATCCTTATTTATTGTGGCTCTAAGCCAATATTACTCCATGAAAGAACAATGGTGATCACCTAAAATGCTCATGGATATCTTTTAACCTGCGACGCTTAGTTCGGTCGTGGATTAGATAGGCATGCCTAGAGGGATATAGTTGCAGTTACCATGGTTGACCCCGGTTGGGTCTTGTTCCTTAATGGAACCATTGTTCGGCCCTATTGGGTCTATTATTCGTTCCTTGTTGGAACCATTGCTCGGCCCTTTCAGGTCCATTATTTGATATCTTCGGATATCCATTATTTGATACCTTTGGGTATCCATTGCTCCCGTCATCCATCCTTCGAACTAGTACTTAGGCAGGCTACTTCTAGTATTGTATAATTGTAAAGTGCACCAAAAGTTATCGAGTTAGACGCTGAGTCTCATGCGCTTTGAAATCTATAAAATGCATGCGTATGACATTGTGCCTTTTTAGTGACTTTATTGGATAATTATGTTGCTTAATGCTTATTCTCTGTAATCATATGTAAGTCTTTATTTGTTAAATATATGTTTACTTATAGATGGGCATACTTATGACTCTGATATGAATTGATGTAAAGTAAATGATACAATATGATGTTGTATGGCATTTAGTTGCCAGGCTAAAGCAGCATGAAGCAATACATGATTATGAACAAGGATGTAAAATTAGGAGTGTGTTCTATACCTAAAATTGTGTGATATATGTGTAGTAATTATGCCTGATAATATCTTTTGTGGTCATTATCATTGTTGGACTGCTGGCTAGGTTATTTAGTTAATGGATGTCGATGTTATTTGACGTATTCACTCTCTCTCATGATGTGATTGAATATTGAATGCATATTCTATGTATTTCATGAGTTCAAATGTATTAAAGTAGAGTTTTATGCTATTGACAATCATGATATTTAGATTCCTAATAAGTGGAATATGAAGGATATGAGCTATTGGATAAGATGTAACGAGGTTTGATAATAAAGTGAATTGTGCAGTTTATAAGGACTAGATGAGGTTACCTAAAGTTCTAGATTATTGTAAGCATGGTATTTATTGTTAACGTTGCAGACTTTTCTGGTTTCATTAATTGTGACGGTTGCTATGATTCGATGATTTCGTGTGGAAGGATAAGTTTTAGCTCTGGATTATTAGCTTGCCTTGGTTTGACCAGCGACGAAAGAAGGCTCTAGAAGGGGGTGTAATTTGTCCTTGTGCTTGTATAGATGTTTAGAAAGGCGTATACGTTATGTATTATTATTTCGGAGTTGTTTATTGGTTTAAGTTATGGCCTGTATTATTTTTATGTTATTGTCTAATCTGAGTGAGGCTTATATCTTTGGAATAGGATGTTGCATGTTTTGACATGGAATTGTGATGAGAATTGGAATTAGAAGTGTTATGCTTGTGAAGACAGTATTGGAGGTGGAGAAAATTTATTAGGAGTGTGAATTGAACAATTGCAAGTTTAGGTAGTATGATTTTTAAGATGATATGCTTCCAAAATTTTATCAAATGAATAGTGAAGTTAGCAAAGCTTAGTATGACTATATCATAAATTATGGTTTTGCATATCCTATGGATTAGGGTGTTACAAATAGAGTCCTCTTAGGATTCTATATATGAACCAAGAAATAACCTCATCTAATCCTCCACTATAGGTAGGAGGAGTTTCTTCCTATTTACGATTTAAAATATACTCAAACTCTATTACTTGTCTATATAAATAGAAGATCTAGAGATTAAGGTATACTCTTTCTCTATGAGACTATTTTCTTATCTTTTTTCTCTAAAATTTCTGACTTGATCGTTGTAATTTTTTTAGATGGAATTCTGCCGAAATTTTGTGTTTTCAGATAACTCATTCTAACAAGTAGTCCAAAATTTTCAGAAAGTTATCAAGAGAGAAATTTTAAATGCTAAATGCTCTTCCTTTTGGAAGTTCGGGTGTAAAAAAAGTACATAAATCTTGTAATAATTTTGCAATATTACCAAGTAGGGAATAAATAAAGTAATTTAACTCCCTAGGTAAAGGGAAAGTTTTAGAAATAACATATGTAAAAAAATTGAAAAAAAGATGTAAATAAAAAATAATTGGATTTCATACACTTGGGAAGTTTTGGGCGAGTAGGCCTTAAACCACAAGGGACAGCTGTGGACACTTGTCCAAAACTGCAGTGGTGTCAGTAATTTTAAATTCTAAAGCCACAATTGCCACTTATAATTTTTGGCAAAAAAAAAATTTCAAATATATAAAAGTAATAAACATTTCCTCTCTTTTTCTGCTACCTACTGGCCCTCCATTGCCTCTCTCAATTTTTATTTTTGTGCCTTAATATATATATATATATATTGGCTCCTTTGATTTTGTATTTTTCTTTCATCAATGGATGCTTCAATAAATCTGTCATTTATTCTTGTCTTCCTTTCAATGTTTTAAATGAGTAATTTAAAATATATACCTCCTAATAATGGGTCAATTCTTTTATCAATATATTCACAAATATTTTAATTTTAACTCCATAACTTTTTCTATTTGAACTGTAAATTTTGCTTACCCCATTTTAAACGCATTGCAATAAATTTCTTGAGCCAAAAAAGTGCAACACATATAAAATATCAAAAGTAAAAAAGAAACTAAAGAATAAAATATCAAAAGTGAATGTGTATGGTTGAGAACCATGACTCCACATATTAAGGAAACAAGTGGGTTGCTAGTAGAGAAAAAGCCAACAAAATTGTATGAGGATAATGCAGCATGTATTTCACAACTCAAAGGTGGCTATATCAAAGGAGATAGAACAAAACACATCTCACTAAAATTCTTCTATACTCATGAACTTATGAAAGAAGGACAGATCGATGTTTGCAAAGTTCACTCAAATGATAATCCAGCAGATTTGTTCACAAAGGTCCTACCAAGTTCAATTTTCAAGAAACATGTACACAATATTAGAATGCGCCAATTAAAAGATTTAGTTTGATTCATTTTATTTTTGAGGGGAAGTACATATGAATATTGTACTCTTTTTCCTTCGCTAAGTTTTTATCCCACTGGGTTTTTCTTAGCAAGGTTTTAACGAGGTATATTCATAGTCTATAGTCATCCAAAAGGAAGTGTTGTAATAATTATGAGATATTTGGATGACTATCAAACTCATCATTCTCCCTATTTTAGTAGAAGTCTACCTCTTCTATTTTGTGCCTATAAATACCCTATTGTGATTATTCAGTAGACAATCAATAATAGAAAATTCTCTATTCTATTATTTCTATCTTTCTTTTAATTAGTTTATAACAGTGTTGGATTAATAAAGATAATAATAATCTGAAAAAAAAATGATAATATGATTGCAATAAAAGTGATGTTGGTTATATTTTTTGTGCATTATGGTTTACCTTATTTTATCATATAATAGGGTTTCTGTTAAGATTTAAAGTCTTTAATAGTGATACTCAAGCATTCGTTTCTTTATTTGATAAAGCTGAAATATTAATTGGATGTTCACCTAAAATTTATAATAACTTCACCACCAAAATATTCAACTATATTTTAATTTATATTTAATTTAATCATTTATATTAAATTATCAATTGTATCATATTTTTATTAATTTTCTTCATTAACATAATCATTGTTCCAATAGGTTCCAAACTTCCCAATTGAAAATAGTAAATTTTATATAAAATTAATTTTGTACTAAAATAGAGAGTTTCAGTTTTTTGTGAGACTGAATAAACATGATTAATTAAAGGACAATTTATTGCTCAAAAAAATTATAAAAAGAATTGAAAGAGTGTCGAACAGTAACTATCATTGAACGTGAAGATAAGCAATTTTTGATTTTGAAGGAACAAAAAAAAGAAAATTACATCAACATATATATATATATATATATATATTTGACTATTAAAAAATCATCGATGTATAAATCAAATCAACCTCCATTATTTGGCTCTGCTTGCTTATGTAGTACATCATACATAATTAATTAATATAAATTATAAATTTTATCCATATCATTTATTTAATTTAAATTTATTCTAAAATATTTGCTATGCACCGAGCACACAAATTAGTAATTTCTAAATAGTCTTAGGCTTTTTGAAAACGGAAAACCAAAATCCAGAAAAAATAACAAGGCTCTGTTATTCCAAAAAAAAAAGGAGTTCTGAGTTAAAAGTTAAAGTTTTACCAAGATCAGAAAAAAAGAAATCGGACATTATTAAAGATGAAGTTCAAAACAAAACCTGACTATTCCAAACGTCCTGAACGTAATGCTACAACTCTTTTCATGTACCACTGATGTATTTTCTAATCCCGGAACAACAAAAATGGTAAAAGATCCTGTAACATAATGCACCACTAGGTAAAAAGACAAAAATTTCCATCCATGGCTGTCGTAGCCTAGGCGGTCAAACTGGAGAATGACTGCTCTCTCCATGCAGTAGATAAAATGATGCTTTATCCTTAAAAGGAGAAGAATGAACTGTAAAGGAAATTTCCATCTTCCCATCCATGTCTGCTCCTTCAAAACGTGACAGGAGGCCACCGAAGACCTAAGCTGTATTTTTCTTATTTCTGAATTTCTCTTTTAGCAGAGAAAATTTTTTCTTGCATTGATTCACAGTCTTCCCTGGAACAGCAGCTGCAACTCTCTCCCAACGTTGATTGGTTTCCTTTGGGAAGGTTTTAAGAGCCTGAACTAGCACTCTTTCTTGAACAGCAGACCATGCATCTTGCTCCGAGCTTGAAGGCGCCCCATTATCGGCCACCCTTTCATCAGGATTTTTATTACTTGCAGATCCACTAGAAGATTCCTCTGAACTATCAATCTTTGCAGCAATGCCTTCGGGACCTTGTATAGCTGCTATCCCTTCTATTTCCTCTCTAGTTGAGAGTGGAGAAGCAATGGATTGTGCAGGCTTCCTCTTCTCAAGAAAAGAATCAAATGCTTTAGCAGAGTCAGGCTTCTGAAGGAGTACAGTTTTTGTCGCCTTAAGAATTTCTTCAACAGATCTTCCTGTACCAATGTACTCTGAAATAACCTCCCACCTCCTAGATGTTCCTTTAGGATATTTCTGCATGCCTTTTCTTAAGAGCTCAATTTCTTCCCTGCCCCATGGCCTCTCTTTTTTCTCAAAACTACTTAATGGGACAGGTCCATTAGATTCCACAGAGCCATTTTGCTGCAAATTCTTCTTCTCGTCTTGTTTATTGCTCACAGAATCATGATTATGTCCACTTGCATCTCTAAGTACTTTTGCTTTATCAAGCACTTCTTTGCCTTCCATCTTATCACATATAGTCCTCAGCTGGTCAATATCCAGTGAAAAACAAAGATTTTCAACATCATCATCACAAAGATCCAGCAAACGCTGGGACAAGATAGGGGCTGAAAGATTCCGAAGACGAGTCCGCTCTTTGCGTAGAAGCTTCTTTTCTTTCTCCTTTAGCTTCTTAAGCAGTAAAGCAGTTTCAGCAGCACACCTTTCCTCCTCCCCTTTACGCCGTTTCTCCTCCTCAGCAACCCTTACAGCTTCTTCTTCCTGCAACTTCTTTGCCAAAATTTTAGCTTTCTTCTTTTGCTGCTTTTCAGCTTTTTCCTCTTCCTTTCTCCTCAATATTCTTGGATCTCTTCTATAAGCATTATCAACAAGTGTGCGTATCCGTGTATAGTCTTCCTTCCTTGCTTTCTCAGACAGTTTTGCATTCTGCCTCTCCATCCACCTCCTATGTTCACGAGACTCGGCTTGCTCAAGATCAAACTCATCAGAATGTGGAAACTCCCTCCAGCTTTTAAAACTGTACCAAAAATCATAAAAAGTTTCAACTTCTTTCAAAGGAGTATTATCATCACCGAGAGATGGGATTGGCTGGGTCACAGACCATCGTCCATTCCTCATAAAAGCAGGACCAAACACCTTGAAGAAGTCCTGAGGTGCACAATCAGAGGGAATTTCATCATCAAACTCATCTGTAGAGTCATATATTCTTCTCTTCACTGGATCAATCAAAACCTCATATGCTTCTTGGATAGATTTGAAGTGGCTTTCTATTTCATCCTTCTTTGATTGTTTTGCAGCCTCAGTTCCTCAGCAAGAAGAACAGCAGCCTGTTTGTCGGGATGATATTTCAAAGCAACCTCATGATAGGCTTTCCTTATCTGTTCTTCTGAAGCAAGATATCTCAGATGGGCTAAACCTAACAAGGAATAGTGATCTTGTTGCTTGTCTCCACCACCGGATCTTTTTTTTACCTTTTCTACTATAAGAATCAGAGGATGGCATATATGATTGCTCCTTCTCATTTGGTACTTTCTGATTTTCACCGTTAGCATCTTTCTCTTCACAGCCAAGAAGTTTTAGAGCAGCTGAATGGAATGCATGCCCGGCTGGTTCAAATTTTGAAGCCTTAACTGGGAGGGAATTTGATAAGATATAGACCGGTTGCTCATCTACAAGATCCTGCGAGTAGGTAATAAGTCGTAACTTAGAGTGGACAACCATGATGTATACTATGGAAAATAAAATATCTTGCCAATATCAATCTCCAAAACCAGCTTACACTAGTCAACTGTCCTACAAGACAATACAAACCACATTATTAACAAAGCTGCACCAAAAAGCAAACTTCAATGATAAAAAAATACATGCATAAGTAACTATGCGGAGAAATGATTCACCACAAATTGATAAACGCAAAATAAGAAACCAAATAGGAAACATTAACCAGAAAGCTTTCAACTTGACTAGAATGGTTGTAGGCACAGGCACAACAAAAAATAGAAATAGGTTTGCTGCATTTTCATGAAATTCATCATGAGATTTATATTATAATTACAGCTCAAAAAATAAATAAAAGCGTATAAGAGCATCTTACAACATCAAGGTTTGAAATAAATCAGCAAACATTCGATCTCCAAGAACATGTATGCGCAAGACATGAAACTCGATAGCCGGAAGTCACAAAGAAGGATCTTAAAAACTCAAATTTTAATCACTACAATAGGATTTAGAATGGGATCGTTGGAATCATGGAGCACAAAGATTTGACTAGTACCCCACAATCACGTTTCAACAACCCATAAACCTCAAAATTCTTTTCGCAGCACTATATTCAAATCCATCAACCAAATGAATCGACAACCCAAAAACCTGACAATCACGCTTCAATAACCCAGAAACCTCAAAATTCTTTTAGCCGCACTATATCAAAATCCATCAACCAAATGATTCGATAGCCCAATAATTTGAAAGTGTATTTTAACCTTGAAAATTGTGCGTTAGTTTTGCACAAGACACTTCAGTTTCTAAAATTTCTTAGTTTTACACAAGACACTTCAGTTTCCAAAATTTCTCTTACTCGTTACTTGAGAATTGCATAACGAACAAAAAAATAACCAAAAAAAAAATTAGACGAGAAAATCCAAATACAGAAAGAAATTGCAGAGAACATTCGATTGAATAAAACAATACCCCAATAAAAGAAGCACCAAAAACACAAAGAACTAAAGAAAAAAAAACCCTCAAACAGCACCTTAGTCCAGCTACCTTTAGTTCCTGAAGAAATTCGAAATAGAAGATATATAAGTCTGGAATTTAACTATTGAATGATAAGTCCATATCAGAAATCCAAATGGGAAAATCAGGCCTAACAGACTTGAAACCAAAAAGAACAACGAATAAGTGCTTGTTCCATCAGATTGATACGAGACATAAGAGCGACGGGGAAAAAATGACCAGAGAAACGGGAAACAAGGGCGATAATGTTTGTTTCTTTCTCAGCAAATTGACAGACGTAGATCTTGGAGGAAAAGGGTATCAATTTAAGATTGGAGCTGCTTGCCAGGGTTTTATTTTTTAGCAGAAGGGTAAAGGGACACAGCAAGAAGCACTATAGTATTTGCAATGGGCCAGAACAACTGTGTTGGAGGAGTTGAGGGGTGTTCCATTTTTTTTTTTTTTATTTAATCCGAAAAGCCTTTTTTTTTTAATTGAATTTTAACTTTTATTTATTGCCAATCGTGTTCTTAATTTTTTTTAAGAAAAATTACTTAAAATATGAATAATTAAATTCATTTGTTGTCAAATTTAGATAAAATAGTTATATAATTTTTGTATACATTAAATTTGTAAATTTTATTTTATTAAATTTTAATTTAATACGTATTAAAATAAAAAGTTATAAATTTGATTTAATTAAATAAAAATTTAATTATTAAATGGAATAAATGTGAAAGTTGAAATATCAATTGTGCAATTTTCGTTTTTTTAATTTATATTTTAAAAATTTACACTTATTTTCTATTTAATTACGAAAATGTACTATTACCAATAAATTTGCAGTAATTACATAAAAACAAAGGAAGGAAATTTGGGAAATTTTTTAATATTAGTGTATTTTAAAAAATATTTGAGAATTGGGGTGTTTTTCAAATTATTTGGAAAAATAGTATGTTTTTTTCATTTTCGCTACCTTTTTCCAACGAAAATGGAACTGAATCTCTCTCTCGCGTTGACCCATTAGTGCCCCTCTCTCTCTCTCTCTCTCTAACCTACTCTCTCCCTCTCTTATCTCACCCCCCTCACTCTCCATTTTTTATCCTACATTTTTCTATACATCAATTTAAAATTTTAATACTATATTATTCAATATAATTTTTATTATTTTAATAATATTTAATTATTTATTTTATATTTAAAATGGATATAATAGAATAATTATAAAAAATTTTCATTTTTTAACTACAATAATTAATATTTTTTAATTTAAATAAAGAAATAATCAATTAAAATTATGCAATAGAAAAACATATTAAAAATTGTTTATACAAAGAAATTAATTGGAGACAGTGAAATCAAATTCAATATTAGTTAATTTCTTCCTAAGTCTCCAATTAAAATTAATTAATTATGCACTTATCAAATACTAATACTGTATTTATTAATCGAATACTTAATTATGCACTTATCATATACTAATATTGCATTTATTAATCAAATACTAATTTTGCATTTGATTTCATTATCTCCAATTAATTTTTTTTATTTTTCAAAGTATAAATTATTTTTAATATGCTCTTTTATTTTATAATTTTAACTTATTATGTCTTTATTTAAATTAAAAAATATTAATTATTGTAGTTAAAAAATAAAAATTTTTTATACTATTATATTTATTTTAAACATAAAATAAATAATTAAATATTATTAAGATAATAAAAAGTATAATTAATAGTATAATGTTAAAATTTTAAATTGAAGTATAGGGAGAGCAAGAAAATGAGATAAGAGGAAGAGTGAGAAAGAGGGGGGGCCAACGAGAGAGAGAGAGAGAGAGAAGGGCTCAATTCCATTTCCGCTGGAAAAGGTAGTGAAAATGAAAAAATACATCATTTTTTCAAATAATTTGAAAAATACCCCAATCCTTAAAATATATTTTTTTAAAATACACTGATATTAAAATGTCTCGGAAATTTGGGAGTTTAACGTGGCTCATTTAGCTTTTGTTTAGTAAGAGAGAATTGAAAGTATGAGAAAATTGTTGTGATAATTATCAAGACTATCAAACTCTATTCTTCTTCAATTTTGGTAGAAGTTTATTTTTTCTATTTTGTATCTATAAATATCATATTATGGTTATTCGAGAACATATTCTCCACCCATATTATATATTTTTTCCAATTCTAGCAAAAGTCTATTTCTTTTGTTTTGTATCTATAAATATCTTACAATAACACTCCATACATGAATATGGGATCGAGTATCGGAATGTCATAAGTATCAGGTTGTTTAGCTATATTATCAAATGACTCCTTTATCTCCACCTGAACATCAATAAACATTATCCATGCACAACAATTATGACCACACAACTTAAATGTTATTCTTCTAAAATACACATTTAAAATCCAAAATCTCATGAAATTAATATTACATGTTTCTAGCCTAATTTCACTTATTTTAAGTTTTATAGCCTAATTTCATTTATTTTAATTTCATTTATGTTTCTAACCTAATTTCATATATATATATATATATATATATACACACACACACACACTAAGGGTGTATATGGGTCTGAATTTTTCTATACCGAAAAAAAATTTAAAATCGAACTGTAATGTTAACTTTTTAACTAGAATCGAACCGTTGACTTTATTTAGAACGGATCTTGATATTTTATTTAGAACTGGACCAAAAACCGTATTGAACTGTACTAAATTATCTTGTACCGAATTGTACCGAAAGAACCGATATTTATTAATTATTATATATAATACTAGTAATTTATATATAAATATTACTTATAATTTTTATTATATATGTACTGCATAAATTTAACTTCATAATTATTTAAATTATATATTTTAATACACAAATTTAAGATAATAATTAGTTAATAAATTAAACTAAATATTTTAATTATTAAGAATAGAAATTTAATTATTATAATAATTATTCTATATATATGAATATGAATATGAATATATAACTAAAATAATGTGTATTTAATTTAATCTATCTTTAATATCACTCAACTACTATTTTATTTTCTTTATAAATATCTATATAGATATGTAAGTTAATCAGTTTATCATATAAGGACTTCATCAATTAATTTCATTTACTTTTAGTATTAATTAACTAATACTCATATATTTTTAGGATAATACCTTTATGAATATCTAAATTAATAATGTAATTAAATATATTTATTATATATAATAAAATATTACCAATTATTGTATTATATAAGTGTATAATTATTTTACCAATTAATTTCATTTATTTTTAGTGTCATTCAACTAGTATTTACATATTTTTGTAAAATACCTATATTAATAATGGAGTTGTAAATCAATAATGTGATTATATATAGTTATTGTATATAAAAATTTTACCAATTAATATAATTATATGAGCATGTAATTATCTTATCAATTAACTTTATTTATCTTTATATCATGAATGATTAAATGTACTTATATGAGTACATATACTCTTAATATCACTTAACTAACATTCATTAATTTTTTCACAATATCTATATGAGTAATTGAGTATTTAAATTAACAATACAATTATATGCAATTATTATATTAATGAAATTTTACCAATTTATGTAATTATTTATGTATATAATCACCTTAACAGTTAATTTTATTTTCTTTCAGTATCAATCAACTAGTATTCATATATTTTTGCATAATATCTGTATGAGTAATTCAGTATACAAATTAACAATATAATTATATATAATTATTATATTAATAAAAATTTACCAAATAGTGTAATTATAAATGTATATAATCACCTTACCAATTAACGTAATTATATGAGTATATAATCATATTAGCAATTAATTTCATTTCCTTCCGCATCAATTAACTAAAAATCATCTATTTATGCACAATACTTATATAAGTAATTAAGTATTTAAATTAATAATGTAATTGTATAAAATTATTATATTAATGAAATTTTATCAATTAATTTTATTATATATAATGAAATATTATCAATTAATGTATTATACGAGTGTACCAATTAATTTTATTTATTTTTAGTGTCATTCAACTAGTATTTATATATTTTTGCACAATATCTATATTAGCAATGGAGTTGTAAATCGATAATGTGCCATAATAGAGATACAGTTAAAACTTTCAATTCATCATATCCAATAAATATTTATCTTCATAAGCCTAACCTCATCTTTTTATACAAATGGTAAATATAAATAATTTTTTAATGATAAAAAATTGAATTTAGGGTTAAAAATTAAATTTAAAGATTTTAAGAAGGAAATTTTTTTATTTTGGCTTTTTGGAGGGAGTGAAAAATTGAATTAAGTAGTTAATAATAAAGAGAAATTAGGTTTAGGATTCTCTTCATTCATTCTGTTCCCCTATCTAGCTCCGCTCTACCTTTATCGCCCCTTCCCCTGCTCTACCTCTTCATTAACTATTTCCCCTCTCTAGCTCCTCTCTGTCCATTAAGTTATAGTGCTTTCAGTCCTATCCCATTTGCCTCTGAGGAGCTGATTGCTGAGCCAATTGATGCGCTGCGAAATGGCGATAATATATCCATGACGATTCGATTTAAGCCATTGAGGTAAATGCATAGATCTGAGAGTAGTCGATCTGATCTATTGTGTTAGGTTTGGTTTGCTTCATGTGGTAATGTGATTATGGATTGTTTGTTTACAGTGAGAGGGAATTTTAAAGAGGATATGAGATCGCTTGGTATCCTCTGGTCACTGTAATCTTTTATTTTTCTTAGTCCTGTCATCTTCGCAATCAACGATTAGAAAAAGAACAAGGATAACTGGTCTAGTTCGCTTTTTTATTTCATCAAACAATCTAGGTATAGTATTTTACAAATTTCTGATTTTAGGGATTGTACAGTTTATGCATCTATGTTGGATTTAATACTCTTTGTATACATGTTCTTATTTGATTTAATACTCTTTGTATACAATTTCTTATTTTCTATGTTTGTTTGCTTTTGATTTTTAGTTTCCTACATATGTCTCATTATAAATTTGTTTATGTTGTTTCCTTAAGCTAGCTGTTTATGTCTTCTTAATTTCCTTCTGAATTACTACTTTCCTTCCATTTTGCAAGTTAAGTTCTTAAGGTTGGAAGAACTGTGCCACATAAAGGATTTAGTTGCTTGATAGGATCAATATTTATAGTTTTTATTTTTGCTCATGCTAAGGAACTATAGCACCATTAAAAACAAGTTATTTATGTTGGATCTACTTGAAAAGTTATGGCTATGATCTTTAAGTCTTTGAAATTGATTCAAACTAAACCAAGTAATCACTATAGGGGATTGCTTTTCTTGCTTTCTGATATTAGGCTTGAGTATACCAAGGCACTGCAGTAGCCTGGATTGCTTTTCCTGTTTTTTGATATTAGGCTTGAGTATGCCAAGGTATTATAATAGCCTGGATAACCCTAGTATGACTTAAAGATATGCAAGGTGGTATTAACTTAGTGGTGAATGCTGAACACGCCAGCTACATCGTTAACCCAAACCTAAAATTCCTTTTTTTTAATTCATTTTATTCTATTTTATCTAGTGTGTTATTTAGGCAATACGCTTTTTATGTCATTTGGATATTTAGAATTGATAACTAAGAACATAACTATTCCAAGTGTCAACTTTTAATTTAATTAATTAAGCATAACCCCTCTCTAGCTTCACCAACTCTTCTTCATTGAGTTAAGGATGATTGCTTTTGTTACATGCAGAACTGGCTTATAGAAAAATGAAGAAAACTTCTAGCTTCAGCAACTCTTCTTCATTGAATAAAAGGAAACATTCAAATGAGAGAGTGTTATCGACTTCGGGATTGTGGAAATATTTAAGGAAAAGTTGTAAAAAGTTTCCAGAAAAAAAAAAGTTAGTGGTTGTATTCAAAAATAAGGATAAGTCATAAATAACTTTGAGTTTTATGGAATCCGGTAATAATACGTCATTGGTTAGTTGGAAATTTGATCAAGAAGCTTGTACAGAAGCTTTAATTAGGATGATCATCAAGGATGAACTACCATTTAATTTTGTTGAACATGAGGACTTTAGAAAATTCATTGAAGCAATTTATTCTGAATTTCAAATTCCATCTAGATTGACTATTGCTAGAAGATGTTACACTTTTTTTATGAAGGAGAGAGAGAAATTGAAAGATTTTTTTTTTAAATTGAATGCAAAAGAGTTTCTATGACAATTGATACTTGGAATAACATTCAAATTGTATCATATTTGTGTTTAACTACATATTTTATTGATTTAAATTGGAAAATGTATAAAAGAATTTTGAATTTTTGTGTTATTAAAAATCACAAGGGAAGTAATGTTGGTGTTGTTATTGATAATTGCATGGATAATTGGGGTTTGACTAAAGTAATGTGTATAACTGCTGATAATACAATATCTATTGATATTGCAATTCAACAGTTGAAAAATAAATTAAGTAAGAGAGATGCATTTGTTTTGTGTGGTGAAACTTTTCACATGAGATGTTGTACTCACATATTAAATCTAATTGTGAAAGATGGGCTCAAATGTGCTGGTGTTGAAGAATCTATTAAAAACGTTAGAGATGTTGTCAAGTACATTAGAAGTAGTCCTTAAAGGTTAGATTTTTTTAAAAAAATTTTGTGAGACAGTAAATATCATGTACACAAAGAGTTTGATCATAGATTGCCCTACTAGGTGGAATTCAACGTACTTGATGTTGGATATTGCTTTAGGGTATCAAAAATCTTTTGATAAGTTGGAGGATATGGATAGCAAATATTTTATTGAGTTTGGGCCTGTTCATTTGATTGAGAGTAATTGGAAATAACTTACAAATCCCACAAAATTTCTAAAAAGATTTTATAATGTAACTTGTAAATTGTCTGGATCATTATATTCAACTTCAAACTTATATTTTTCAGAGATTGTGTGTAATTTAAACTTATTACATTCTTCTCAAACTAGTGGTATTGATTTTTTGATAGAAATAGGGAAACAAATGCAGTTGAAATTTGATAAGTATTGGGGTTCGATTAACAATATGAATGTCATTCTTTTCATATTTATGATCTTGGATCTTAGATTTAAAATGAAATTTATAGTTTCAAAATAGACAACTTTTTATGGTGAGAATGAGATAGAGAAATTATTTTCTAAAATAAAAACTGCTTTGAATGGACTGATAGAAGAACATAAAAAATTAGAAGAGGTTAATGTTAATCAGATTGCAATGTCATTCTTTTCATAGTTGTGGTCTTGGATCCTAGATTTAAAATAAAATTTATAGTTTCAAAATACACAGCTTTTATGGTGAGAATAAGACAAAGAAATTAGTTTCTAAAATGAAAACTGCTTTGAATGAACTGATAGAAGAACATAAAAAATTGGAAGAAGTTAATGTTAATCAGATTGCAGCCCCACCAATTAATTCTAATGATATTGATGATGATATTGATACGTGATTTTTGAAAAATGAGGATAAAGAGCAAGTTATATCTCAAGGAGATTTGGATATTTATTTGACTGATAAACTAGTAAAAATTCTCCTGATTTTGACATTTTGAGTTAATGGAAGATCAATGAGCCAAATTATCCAATTTTGGCTAAAGTTGCTAGAAATGTCTTGGTTGTTCAGTACTCAATTGTAGCTTCTGAATAAGCTTTTAGCACCAAAGGAAGGACTTTAGAAAAATTTAGAAGTTATTTAACTCCGATTACAACCGAGGTTCTCATTTGTTGCCAAAACTGATTGAGATCGACTACACTTTTGGCTTCAGAGGCATCGATCGAAAATTTTAAAAAATTTGAATCGGATAATTATTATTTTTGGGTAATTTTTTTAAAATTTCTATTTAATGTTAATATTTTTTGGTGATCTAATTATTTAAAATCTGTATTTTTTTAGATATTGCTCAAAATTCTGAAATCAGTGTCAGCATAATGCAAAAGAAGGTTGTTAAATGGTGATTTTTAAGTAATGTATTTTGACTTAAATTTTAATTATACGTGTTGAGATATTTTAATTGTATTTATATTTGTTATTGTGTGAATTTATTTTGTAAAATTTTAAAAATATTGAATTATTCGAAGTACCGAATTGTACTGTATTGTATTGTTTAGTACAGAAAGAACCGAAGAACTATACCGAATTGTCCTGAACTTTCATAGAACTATACCGAATTATCCCAAATTTTTAAAACACTACCAATATTTGATTTTTAAAATATCCAAAATTTCAAGATAATACGGAGATTTGTAAATCTCCGAATTGTACCGAACCGTGTACACCCCTAATGCCTACAAACAAAATTTTTTTCTTCAATGTAGGGCTTTTTTACTATCCAATACCTGTCCCTTCAAAGCTCATGTCATTCTTTTATGTACCTATGAGCTAAGTATAAAATGCTTAGTGGTGGATACCCAACTAATACATTTTACATGCAAGCACACATAAATTATTGTTATTTTATTCTTTAGCTATCTATCTATAATTAAATTCTTCATTCGAACTATTTTTTAAAAAAAATTCCTACCAAATTACTATTATTACCCTTTTAACTTATTGTCACATTTTTGCTTTTCATTTTTTATTACCAATTTGTTTTTCCTATTCTATTTGTCATATGTAGGATTATTAATCTCTTTTCCTATCATGTACATATCCTCATTTAATTATCATTTAGCCATTGAAATATCATTTTAACTTCTTATTTACTACTTGTTGCTTGTTTCTCTGTTTAGTTACTGAATTACGGTTTTTACCCATACTTCCTTATTTTATCCTTAATTTTATCTATTTAATTCCTCATTTATTATTTGACTTGATTATTACTATTTAGTTTCACTATTATTCTTTTTGCACCTCATCCTTGCCAAAATTATATTCTTACCCCTAATATACTTTGTTGTATGAAATTTATCATTTTACCTTTAATTTCACATTCATTATTATGGATTTTGCCTACTAAACTAACTTATTTTTCTTTTCATTATCATATTTTATTCAATCAAATTTAAGCTACTATCTTTTTCATTTTTACGTATCCTTATTACAGTTTCCTCCATTTTCCCTTGAAGGTCATTATCTTTGTTAAATTTGCAACTTAATTCCTGAAGTTTCAATTTTTACAGTCACCTTCATTTATTTCCCAAATTTATATTTATGTTCCAATTCTTATCCTTATTTTAAAAAAATTCCATTTTTATTACTTATTTACAATTACACTTCTAATTCTTTCATTATACAACCAAATTATTGTTTTGCCATTAAACTCATTATTTCATCCTTAAATTACTAATTATTTTTATTATATTAATAAACTTTAATTTCCATTCTATAATTTAATTCTTATGCATAATAACTTATATAATACTCAATTCACTTTTAATCCTTGTAAATTTTTTGATTTACATTTTTATCTTTTAAGTAGTCATGTATGCTAAATTTTCCTTTTTAGCCCTTCATTTTTAATTTACTTTCATTTTCATCCTTTTTTATTAAAATTTACATTTTTAGCCACCAAATTACCATTTAATACTTCTTTTTCCTAGTTATTTATAAAATTACCATTTAGTCCATATTTTCTTGCTTTTTTTACATTTATCATCTTTTTATCAATTTATCCACATTATGTTATTTTTTCCTACTTATTCCATATTTATCACCACTTGTTCACTTATTTACATTTTTGCCATATTCTATCTTTTATTTACATTTATGTAATCCATAATTTGTAAATCCCTAATATGAACCCTTGGAGAAAATGCATGTAAATGGCATGTTTGGAGTAACAAAGAAATAAGAAAAAGGGACAAAGAGGGTGGTATATGGAAGGGCATGGGTAATTTGGCATTTTGACGTATATGTGTATGATTAAGAAGTCTTAAGTGACTACTAAATTTAACCAATTAAAAAGAGTGAGGAAAGATAAAGAAAATAACTTTCATAAGGGAGCAAAGAGGAATTTCTCCCAATGGCTAGAAGTGGACTAATAGGAGAGTGATACATGTAATTCTAGAAGGATGTAGAAAGTGGGTTTGGAAGAGCATTTGAGGCAACTGATTTTGACGGCGATTAATTTTCCAGATTTTTACTCAAAGCTCCCATCATTCTCTCCCTAAAACCCTCATTTCTAATTTACTGAATTTTGGTTGAAGAAAAGAGAATTTAAAGATTATTGAAGTTCAAGGTAATCCCCTTTTTGCTTTTATTTTCCTTGCTCCTCTCTAATTTTCATAAGTTGATTCAAGTAAAAAGAATGAAGCTTTATAAGAGTACACAACATGTTGTGATCGGTGTCCAGCAAGTGTACTAGATCGGCTAGTAATATAAGAAACTATAATTATAACCCTAAATATCGAACCCATGGAAAATGTGTAAGTGCTATGTATTTCAAATTTTAGATGTGTGCAAAGAATTTCCAAGTTTTGAATGATGAAGAACTAACTAAATTGAAAACATAAACTTAAATAACTAAAATAATAAAACTAAGACAAGTAAACTTAAACTTAAACAAATAAATTTAAGCTTAAACAAAGCAAGATATAAAAGATTGTAAAATTTAATAATAAAAATACTTCTACTAAAGGACTATCCACCTTAACTTCTATTACAATAACTAAATAAAAAATAAGTGATTATAGAAAACTGGTTGTAAACTCAAATAACTTATTCAAAATATCATTCTAAGCATTAAATCCTTTTATTAGGAATAATTCAATACTTATAATAAAAAATCCAGTTTATAAAACTCCTAAACATCCATTAGACCATTTCTTAAAAGATCTCAGTTCAATCTATTTTTAATTCGACTTTTTTAGTTTTAATTTCACTTTTTACCGACATAGAATTATCTCAATTTTCATAACATAATCATGCATCAATACAAATGAATTAAACTAAGAAGGTACAAATCATGGGTTATACTCAAAACTGATCATTAATAGTTTATTCAATACATTAACAATCAATCCAATCAAAACTCAATATAAGAAATTGCTCAGGAATTAAGAAATAACACACTTGTATTTAATTAAAGCTAAAATTAAAGTCATTACAAATAGAAGTATGAGGGTTCAAGTTCCCTCAGCAAAAGTAAAGAAAACTACTCACTCATTACTTTAAAAACTAAAGAAAAACTGAAATAAAGACACAAACACATAAAGCTAAGAAGCTTCTTATGATCTCTTCTCAAAACACCAAGTTACAGCCTCCACACCTTTTGTCCTTGTGTTTTAAAAACTAGGTTAAAGACTTAAGTAAAAATTCATAATTCTCACTATCCTCCTTAATTTTGGTGCTTAGGTTTGCTTATATAGTCTATAAAAAAGAAGTTTGAAGGCTTGAAACTTCCTAAACTAGAGTGCAGAAGAGTTTTTTTCGTGTTTAAAACATATTCACTCGACAGAGGCCTTGAAACACTCAGGTGAGTACATAAGATACTTGGGTTAGGGATTTTAGTACTTAGGTAGGGCATTGACATACTCAGATGAGAGCTTTTAGTACTCAGAAGAGAACTTTGGCTCTGCACTTTAAGTGAATCTTGACTTCAAAATTACATATTTGCTTCAATTCTTTTCCTTTCTCCAATTAACTTTCTCTTTTCTTCAATATAGCCCCTAAAAACACAAAAACTTACAATTAAGCCCACAAACACACAAATTAAGAAATTAAACATGAAATTAACCAAATTAACACTAAATTAACAATTAAATCATCTACTAACTCATTAATAATATAGTTAAAATTCACAACTATCAAATACCCCACACTTAATCTTTGCTAGCCCCCAAACAAATTTAAACAAATAACTTCTCAAAATAATCAAACTTTAACCAAAAATTATACATTTAAAAATCATGCTTAACAATTAACAAGAGCACTTAACAAAATTCTAACTAGATCAAATACAAGTAAGATAATATGAGCTAGTTTCCATGTGTGTGTGCATGACCAAAATATTTTAAGCTCTTTTCAAAATCAGAACACCAATGCAAATTCACAATCAAGCTTAGAATTATTATACACCCAAGTGTATAAGTGGCTTCACACTTGAAACTCTAGAAGCACCATAAGCCTTTTTTTAGCATCGAAACCCAAAAGTCATCTTTGCTAAGTAACTCAAAAGCAAACAAAGAATTACTGGGTCTTCATTAGGTTAAAATGGAGTTAAGGTGTTGGTTATCAAAGAATAGACAACATATAATCAAAAGAATAGCCACTCTATGCTTGAATAGACCAAGTTTCCAATATTTCAAACCACTAAACACATACCCCTTTACTATACTTGCTTACTCTGTCCCATAAATATTAAACACTTTGAAGAGAGAACATCAATGAAATTCCTCTTAAATTTCTCAATTCAACCACTTAAAAGAAGCTAAAATTCCCTTCCCTTGTAAATACCCCACACTTAAAATTTTGCCATATAATGTTAGCTTTATTTCAAAATTTTCTTTCTTTCTTTTCTTTTCTTTTCTTTTCTTTTCTTTTCTTTTTTCTTTCTTTTTTTTAAGACTAGCTTCATTGCTGGCAATATAAGATTACATAGGTAGTTACAAGTTAAATCTTCATTAATTTCTTGACTTCATCAATAGGACCTTGACAATAATACCAAAATCCTTTTCTAACTACACCCTTTAAGATACCCAACAAAAGTTAATCATCCAATCCTAGAGTGGCCAATTCTAAAAGGGAAGATAAAGGCTTTTAAGGCTATATGGTACATAAATGAGTGTAACAAGAAAAAATACATATGGAACACATTAAGCATGCCTCATTAGGCTCAAAATGGCTAATGAGGGATAAATGTACCAAAAGGGTAGAAAAATAGTCTTAATATAGCTTAGTAAGAAAAATATGCCTAGATCACTTTCTAAGTTGTTTGAGTTATTTCTATGCTTTGAAGAGTGGTGAGAATGGTTTTAGTGTTCTAAAATTTCTTGCTCAACTATTTCAATGCACTAGTTTATCTTCTATTTTAAAACTGATCTTTTAATGCTTAAAAAGTGGAAACTAACAAATATAAGTCAAGTTGAATGCTAAACTAGCTAAAATTTTATTAAACAATATGTTTGCCCTAATGCTAAACAAAGATTTTAAATATTGCACCTTCTAAGTTAAAGTTTAACTTGTTTATTTTTTTAAGGAAAAATTGGGGCGATCTAAGCTTAATATATATTGAGTGACAATTCAAACTAACTATATTACTAGCAGCCAAAAAACATGAAACAAACTAAGCTACTAAAAGACTAGCAAAGTAAAAGACACTACTATTACTAATAAACAAATTACAAGGTTACTAAAATTAAGGTTACGATAAAAGCAACAAACTAATAAAAATAAAATAAAAGATAATTAACAACAAAATAAAAATAGAAAATAAAAAACAAAGATAAAAGCTTTCATGAATTAGAAAAAGGGAGATTAAAATTTTACTTCTTGAATCTAAAAAAAATTGAGCTTAGATAATTTTTACCCCTCTCAAAAGAACCTTGCTGTCCTCAGTAATCTGAAGTTCAAGTCATTATGGTGGTGGGGTTGGTGGTGGTAGGAACCTTTCCGTTAAATTGGTGGTGAAATGGTCAAAGCTAAAGGCAAAATGCTCAAAATTCATGGGAAGTTGCTTTTTAGACTGTCTATTTACCTAGCTTACACATCTAATCTACCATTGAAATGTTCTATAAATGCAACCATCTGGGGTGAAAGGGTTTTTTTCAGCTAGTGGTGCCTCTTGGTGCTTAGTCTCTGCCTCATTGCCATCAATTTTTTGTTCATCATTATATACATGAATCAAGTGTAAATATTTAACCCTATCTATCTAGTGACAACGTGGTTTGTGCCACATAACCTTCAATCACTTCAACATTTTATAATCAATGAAATGGATATCGCCAGAAAGAGGATCCCTTAAATCTAAGTGTTTCACTACTTTTGCTATGATAGTGGCAATCCATCTAATAAAGATAAGCTTGACAGCATAAGGCTTTTTTGTATATCCTCTATCATTTGCCAAAGATGGACAACACCATTGATTCAGATCCTTTCAACCATGCACCTCAATAGTATTGACTGCACTCAATCTATCAAGACAGTTGTAGATTGTGATAGATAGGAACCGGTATAAAACTTACAATGCATGATCTCGCAAAGAGTGAGCCTTAGTCCTACTTGCATGCCAAGACACTAGTTTTATTAGATCTCTAATCACTATCCAGTTTTCCTTCAGAGTGGCATTAGGCAATTCACTAATACCATCCAATGGAAAGCCCAAGTGCTCTATATATCTAGGAAAATCCATTGTGTATGGTCTCCTCCCAAACTTGAAGCTCACAATGCCAATATCCTTTTCATCCTCAAAGTGGCAATGGAAGGAAGTGAGGAAGTCTTATGCAAGAGCTGGATGAACTTTCAACCTTTTTTCCATGAAATTTTCCCAACTAATATTCCTAATAAGTGGTAAGACAGCCCACAGATTTCCATCAGCAATATCTAAGTAAAAATCATTCAAATAATCTGGCTTGACATTTATACATGTCTCAAAGTATTCATGTAATTGGATCTTATCCTCATCCATATAAAGTGGAATGTGCAATCCTTGAGAGCTTAAAGCTCCACTATGTCTTATTCTCTTGGGTGCCACTACACAAAGCAAAATAGCAAAAAAATTAGTGTATATCATTGGAAGTTCCAATATTATTCTAAGAGAAACAAATGAATATAACTCAAGTTTAAATTATATCCAATGCATATTCTTAAGTCATTACAAAGTAGAAATTAAGAGTGAAAAGAAAACAATGTAAGATGAGGTTGATTAAACATGGTTTACACTAAGAAAATTTAAGACAAATAAGTAAACATATTCACTTAGGCATTTTATCAAACACCTTATATACATAAATTAACAAAGCTAAAGTGTAAGCATTTTATACTCCAAATTAAGCCAACAAAGAAAATAAATATCAATTGCACACACTAAACAAGCTAAATGAAGATAGAGCATAAAAGAAACAATAAATGAGCTCAAATGTTAACTCCAATCAACCCCAATGTTGAAGAAAAAAAAACCCAATTTCTATTCAAAACAAGTAAACTAAAATGCTAATTGAAATATTAATTGAGCAGTATGTATTTACTTGCTTAAAATGAAATGAGAGAAGATAAAAATTTAAGTGTTAGATTTAAATGCTTGATGAGAAAGGATTGGTGTCTTGAGCAAGGGAGATAATTCTTTGGGCGAGTGAGTAAAAGTGGGGGTCAAAAATTTTGGGTGAGGGGGTTACAAAGGCAAAGGCCCTCTGGTGACTATGGGACTAAATAGGTGAGTAGTTGGTCTTTACATAGATGAAAAATTTTCTTGATTACACTCATAAATTTAACCATATAACTTAAATGTAATTTATCTTCCTTATCTTAGAATTGGCCACTCTAGGTGGGTAGTTGTGAAATTTGAGTAAGGGAATTAAGCTTTTCTTTATCAGTTAAGAGTGTTAAATTTTTGGAAAATAGGGTGGTAAGAATTATGGTTTATTAAACTCAAGACATTGATAATTTTAAAATTTTATGAGTGCTGGTGCCCTTATTTAAAAAAAAAGCATTAATCAAATAAAGGTTACGCTATAAAAATTTTGGTTATTACTGCAACAAATAAGTGTGGGGTACCTAGTATTTAAAGGGAAGTAATAAATTTTGAGATAGTCTAAGAGACAAATTTTAAGTTCATTCTTCCTCTACAATTGTGAGTCGAGCTGATGTCTTTTGAGATTCATTTGTTAATTTTGCTAGAAAGAGTAGAAATTTAGAAAGAAAAGTTGTTGATATTCAGAAAGTTTGGTGGTAGTTATGGTAGTGTGCCTACTTCTATTGCAAACTTTATCCTCTTTTTGGAGCCAATATCTTCCTCCTATTAGAACCTTAATGTAAGACCTAGTGATCCTGCTTTGCTCTAAACTATTTAGTGGAGATGACCCTTGCGATTTAGGTGCTAAAGGAAAGGTTTATGATTGTTTTGAGTTTCAAGTGTGAAATCGTCATATTCTTCTTTTTGCTTGATTGCTAGAATTCACTGGCAGTTTTGGTTTTGAAAAGTGATAAACTTATTTTTACCTAGCATACACACACGAGAAATTGTTCGATATAGATTAGTTGAGTCTTTTCGATTGAATGTTTTATCTGAGTGTCTTCTGTTGAAAGTTATCCTGGCTTCTCTAAAATTTCTTATTCCGAATTGGAGTTTGAATTTTCAAGATTATGAATGATTCATTTGCTTGAGGGCAAGCAAAGTCTAAGTGTGGGGTATTTTGATAACTCCAATTCAATGGTTGTTTTTAGTCCTAATTTAGTATAGTTTTCAATGTCTTTTGCTTTGTTTTGCTTGAATGTAATAAATTCTATCCAATTTCAGTAAATTCTAACTTTAATGTGTTTTGGAGAGCTTTGGATGGAATTTTATACTTAATTATAAATTTTGCAGGTACCTCATAGTTAACAGGTTTTACCTAATGACTGTAACATATGCTTTCTATCAAAATGCACCATTTCAAAGAGTGTCACGGTCAGCAGTGCATTTGTTCATTTGCAGGTGTTTGCCATGACCTATGAAGCCCTTTAGTGTAGAATTGAGAAAAGAAAGATCTCACGGTTAACATATTTTTGGTGTTGACCGTGAGGTAGTCAAGCTTTTAGTGCAGAATGCAAATGAGAGCTAAGTCACGGTTAATAGATTTTTGGTGTTAACCGTGAACCTTGTCCAGAAGCAAATCGAGGGTTACCTCATGATCAGCAGGTTTTACCTACTGACCATGATCCATGTCAGTTAAAAAAGAAATTTTTAATAAGTCATGGTTAGCATGAAATTTCTATTGACCGTGACCCTGTCACACCTATATAAGCTAGATGACCACATTCTAGCAAGTGTACTAGATCGGCTAGTAATATAGGGAAATAAGATTATGACCCAAAATATCAAACCCAAGGAAAACTTGTGCTTGTATGTGCTATTTCAATTTCAAAACCAATTTTTGTGTGTAAAAGAAAGAAGAGAAATCCCAAATTTATGATGATTGAAGAATTAAAACTAAAAACAATAATTTAAATCCAAACTAAAACAATTGAAAGAGCTAAAGTAACGAAAAAATCTATTGAAAGCAAGTAAATTGAATGAGGTGAAAATCAATATTAAAAACAACTTTCACTAAAGGACTATCCACCTTAACAAGTATTGCTATAACTTAAATAAAAGAAAACATACAAGTGATTATGGAGAATTCAGTTTAATAAAACTAGATAACTTTATTCAAGATTATCATTTCAAGCATCAAATTTTCTTATTCAGATAAACTTAACACTTAGCATAAGGAACTGAATTAAGTCTCCTAGATGTCTATTAAAGCCTTTCTCAATAGATTTAACTTCCACCTATTCTTAGTTACCCTTTTCTTAATCTTAACTTACTCAAATCAACACACAATTATCGCTTATTCAGGTTATAATCATGTATTAATCCAAATAAATTAACATAAGAACATGCAAGCCAATAATCAATTCAAATCAATTAATTAACCAATGCTTAATCAAGTTAACAATCAACTTAAATTTGAGTAAAGACAAGACTGTTTAAGAACTAAGAAATAACCAACTTGTATTGAATTGAAGAACAAACTCAAGTCATAACAATACAAGTTAAGGATTCAAGTATCCTTTAGCAAAAGTTAAAGAAAACTACTCACAAGACATTCTTAAAAATAAAAACAAAGTTTTGAAGAAAACAATAAAAATAAAGAACGTAAAAACAACTTAAAGAAAAGTAAAGCTTAATTCTTAGGATTGTCTTGTTCTTTTTTTTTTCTTCTGTGTTTCAGCTAGCTTTTTATAGGCAAAATCAGACGTGGATTCCTTTTCAAACTCTTAGAATCAAATAGGAAGTAATTTCTACCCAAAATAGGAAGTTTGATAAAATCCTTCGCGAAATGGGAATATCATCACGTGGCCACGCCCTTCATTGTGTATTTGAACACGTGGTCACATTTTCTCTAGGCCTTTCTTCACACGTGGCCACGTGTGGTCCTTCTCTTGGAATCCACGTGGTCACGTCCTTCCTTTGCTCTTCTTCAGTTGATCTTCACATGGCCATGGCTCTTCATCCTTCATTCCTTCATGTGGCCACGGGTATAATGCTTCAATGTTTTACATGGTCACGTGTGAAGGCTCTGGACTGGACGTCAATTTTCTTGCATCAACTTCTAATATTTGCACTTGTGGCCTTAATCTTTGCCCTTTTTGTATTTTAAGCCCTTTTATATCAATTTTAAGCTGAAAATCAAACAAAACATGGAATTAACCTCAAAATCATCATTGTTAACAAATTACCTCTAAATTAACCTAAATAAAACCAAAACAACTAAATAACATAACTAAAAACATATCAAAAACTATATGTAATTCACACTTATCAAATACCCCACACTTAAACTTTGCTTGCCCTCAAGTAAATTAGAACAATTCCACCTTCAAAACCATCAAACTTGAACAAAGATATGCAATTTCAAAACCAAACTTAGCATTTTTAACAAAAGCACTTAATTTAACCTCTAAATAGATCAACTTCAAACAAGAGAATATAAGCTAGTTTCCTTGAGTGTGTGCAAGACCAAATCTTTTTAAGCAATTTTAACAATCAAAACATCAACACAACTAGGTAATGAAGTATAGAATATATGAATGCATAAGCATACAATCGGTTTTGCGCTTGAAACTCTAGAAACACAATAGGCCTCTCCTTTAGCACCGAAACCCGAAAGTCATCTCTGCTAAACAACTCAAAACAAGCTTAAAATCACATAGGTCTTTCAAAGGTTGTAATGGGGCAAAGAGTATGGTTACCAAAGAATGGATAAAAGATAATCAAAAGAAATAGCCACTCTAAGATAAAATAGATCACTAAACCCCATAACTTAATCTATATATATTTTGCTCATCCTTACCTTGATTCCAAACTTTCTTTATGCCCTTTCACCAAGAAGTCAATATTTTTTTTTCATTTTTCCTTATACTACCCCACACTTATATTTTTTTATATTTGCTAGCTCTCTTTTTCTTTCTTTTTCCTTTTCTCAAACTTCAAACCTTTTTTTTAAGAAACTAGCATTCACAAGCTAACCTCAAGGTAATAAAAGGTAAATTTCTCACTTTCAATGACTTTTCATATGATTTTCTTGCTAAACCCAATAAAAATTTAATCTTTTCATAAATCCATTTAATCTTAAGTGGCCAATTCCATAGGGTGAGATAAAATCTTTTTAGGTTATATGGTTGAAATATTAGGTGCAACAAGAACACATTAATGGTACGCATTAAGCATACCCTATAGGCTCAAAATGGCTTAACAAAGGATAATTTTATCAAGGTAGGACACAAGTCTTTTAAGAAAGTTTATCAAGAAAATTGTTGCCTAGATCATTTTCTAAGTTGTTTGAGTTGTTTTGAAGTGTGATAAGGAAGGTTCTAGTGCTCTAAATTTCCTTACTTCACTACTTCATTGTATTGATTTTTCTTTAAGTCAAAAATTGGTCTAAGTGCTTTCAAGAATTTGGAAACTAACAAATATTTATCAAGCTGAAGATTAACCTATCCAAAGATTTATTAAACAACATAAATGTTCTCTTGCTAAGCAAAGGCTCAAAAATATGCATATGCCATATCCAAGTTCAATTTGTTCAAAGTTTTGAAGTAACTAGGGCAAACTAAGTTCTCATGCAAACTAAATGAAAAGGTGAACTACATAAGTCTTTAATATATTTTACAAACTTAAGAAAACAAAACAAAACATAAACAAAACAAAAGAAAACAAAACAAAACACAAAACACAAAATAACAAAGTTTGATTCATGAAAAAGAAAAGAAAAGTTAAAGACAAACTCCCTGAAAGGAGGCTACCCCCTCCTCAAAATTTTACTGTCCACAGAAAATGAAGATCTATTTCGGTGGAGGTGGAGGTGGAGAAAACCGCTGCCAAACATGGTGGATAAAGTGCTCAACCTTCCTATTTCCTTCCATCACCGTATCTCGAAGCATGTCCAATCTTCCTTGCATTTGATCTAGCCTAATTTGTTGAGCATCCAAACGGCTACTTAATTTATTAAATGGACCTTCCCATTCAGGTGTTGTAGGTTCATTGATGGGGGAAGGCACAGTTGTGGCAATATACTCATCATTTGATTCCTCCTGCTGCTCCTCAATCTGAATATTGTTCTTTCTTAGGTATTCCTCCCGGGTTGCCCAATAAGCTCGAGGCTTAAGAATCAAAATTTTCATCTGCTTGAGCATCTTGTTATCAATGCAAGGTAATTCTCCTGGAAGTGAATCTCCATAACCCGGATGTTCAACTGTAATTGCCATCACTGTAGCTACCCATCCAATGGAAATAGTATCCATATGTCCTGGCATTTTTTGCAATTCTTTAATCCGAGCTGCTATAATGCCCGCTCCATTGATTGCTATGCCATCCATCATGCATCGGAGAACCATTGCTTGAGACACACTAATAGTGCTTGCATTCTTCAAATTATTGTACATACTCTTTGCCAAAAACTGATGAACGATTCTTAATGCATGATTTCGTAAAGTATGGACTTTGCATTGTCCCCCTACCCATGGCTCATCTAATTCAAGATCCTTGATTCCTTCCCAATTCTCCCCAGGGGATGCATCCTCTAATTCAGTTAGGGCATTTGGCACAAATCCTAAAATTTCAGAAAACTGACTGAAAGTCAAGGAATATCCTTTCTTACCAAACTTAAAACCGACTGTGTCATCCTCCGCATGTCTCTTAAAGTAGCATTCAAAAGAATACAAGAAATCCCGTGCCATATCTGGATATACTTTCGGTTTCTTTTCAACGAACTTCCCCCAGCCAATATTTTGGATCAATGGTTCTATATCATGATCCCACAGATTTCCAACCGGAACATTGAGAGACAATTGACTGAGATAAGCGGGCTGGACACAGGTACATTTGCTGAAGTAGTCAAATTTATTGATCTTGGCCCTATCCACATACGATGGAATGCGTATACTGGATGAACTTGCTACATCAGGATATTTAGTCCTTCGAGGTGCCACTACAAAGAAAGAAAAACACAATGTAAGTATCAACTCATAACCCAAAATAGACTAAGGTGTAAGCACAGGAAGCATGCATTGAATGAATTGAAGCACACTTGGATGCAATGAGAAATGTTGATAGCATATGCGGAGATCAAAATGATAGGCATAAAAGATATTCAAAGGTTGAGCAAAGACTGTGTTAAACATAATGCCTATCATACATGACTAGACTCATGAACCAATCTTTCAAGAGGTGAATTAAGTTGTCATTCATCAATGCAACTCGTAAGCATGCCAACCATAGATTGAAAGTGAAATGATTTTCAAGAACAAAAAAATCATTGGGACATTTCATCGAACATGTTGTAGGCATAAGTTTGAGCATTAATTTAAAGAGCATAACAAGGATTGTTCACTACCCAATTGCATACCAAGCATCTATAACATGCATATAATACTCATAATCATCCAAAGAAGCAAAAAGAATTAATCATGCAAACAAAATTTTAAGTGCAAAGTAACCTAAAAACTAAACATTTATGAACAATAATAGCACAAAACACAACAATGGATGATAAGCAAACAATAAGTAAGGAGAAACGAGAGTAAATACTTACTTGGAAGTGAGAATCACACCAAAATTGCAGCACAAAGTTGAAGTGGTGTGTGTAAGTTGTGAAAAACCTAAAATAATGAAGAAAATGTGGAAAAGGAAGAGATGATGGGTAGGAGAGGGAGAAAAATAAAAAGAAAGCAAATGGAGATGGTGATGATCGGTGGTGAGTGAAAAATTCGTGGTCACAGGTTGATCTTTGTGTTGGTGAGGCGTGAGCACGGGTGAAAGCAAGTAAAAGGTGAAGAATAAGAAAAGAAAAAATCATAAAATGTTTATAAGGCAGGAGGTGAGGGCGTGGCCACGTGAAGTTCATCGGAAGAACCACACGTGGTCACATGTGCCTTTCTTCCTTGTGCATGCATGGCCACGTGATGGTTACTCTTGAATTTCATGTGGTCACGGGTTTTAACAATGTAAGGCCAGTGACTTAAGCCGTGGCCACGTGATTGTTTCTCTTGAAATATACGTGGCCACATGATGTGTAGAAGATAGGACAGTAACTTTAAGCGTGGCCACGTGAAATTCTCTTGTGAAATACACGTGGTCATGTGTCTTAACTAGTCTTGGGACAGTGCAGCAACTCGTGGCCACGTGCTGGCTAAAGGAAAGTCACACGTGGTCACGTGTACATGTATTTTTCTACATCTTTGAACATATATGCACAATTAAGCTTCGTTAAATGCAATTTTTCCCTTTCAAGCTTTGAAAACACCAAATCTTTTCCAGGAAAAACATGTCTTCATATTAAAACCTTGTTAATGTACTTTTTTCATGAATCAAAACACACAAACATGCAACAAAAACACAAAATTTGACTGGAAACATAAAAGAGATAGAAAGTTGAAGTTCTGAGTTTTTGGAGTCTCCAGCTAGACTCTCCAAACCGTTTTTTAAGTATCTTAAAGAACCATAGTCGCTTTCGCAACCTCTTGTTGTCCGATTTGGTATGGTTTGAGTCGATGACCATTGACTGTAAATTCACGTCCATCCTTTAAGCTTTTGATCGTCACTACACCAAAATTACTGCTTGACATCACTTGATAAGGTCCAAGCCACTTCGATTTTAGCTTTCCTAGAAACAAACGAAGACGACTATTATAAAGAAGTACTAACATTCCTGGAACAAAATCTTTTACCCTTAAATGCTTCTCATGCCATCGTTTGGTCTTTTCTTTATAAAGTGCAGCATTGTTATATGACCATTGTCGAATTTCATCGAGTTCATTAAGCTGCAATTTTCTCCTTTCTCCTGCATTTCTCAAATCAAAGTTAAGAAATTTTGTAGCCCAATATGCTTTATGTTCTAATTCGACTGGAAAGTGACATGCTTTTCCAAAAACAATTCTAAAGGGAGACATACCTATAGGAGTTTTAAATGCAGTTCGATAAGCCCATAAAGCCTCATCTAACCTAAGAGACCAATCTTTTCTAGAGTTATTCACTATTTTTTCTAAGATTGATTTCAACTCCCTATTAGATACTTCAACTCGTCCATTGGCTTGAGGGTGGTATGGGATTGTGATTTTGTGCTTAACACCAAATTTCTTAAGCAAGGTCTTAAATTGATGGTTGACAAAATGTTTGCCTCCATCACTTATAATAGCTCTAGGTGCTCCGAATCTAGTGAAAATATTCTTCCTAATGAATTCCAACACAATTTTTGTATCACATGTTCTAGTAGCTATTGCCTCTACCCACTTACTCACATAATCCACTGCTACCAAGATATATTCAAACCCAAATGAATTTGGAAAAAGTCCCATAAAATCAATGCCCCATACATCAAAGATTTCTATTTCCAGCACATTGTTCATAGGCATCTCATCTCTTTTGGATATATTTCCTACTTGTTGGCATTTATCACAAGTTGTTATAAAAGATCTCACATCTTCAAACAAAGTAGGCCAGAAAAAACCTGATTGGAGTATCTTTTGAACTGTTCTATTTGGCCTGTGATGTCCCCCAACTTCACCTCCATGGCATTGTTGCATGATATATTTTTGTTCCAATTTCGGTACACACCTTCTTAGTACTTGATCCGTGCATATCTTGATAAGATATGGATCATCCCAAAGGTAATGCTTGGCATCCGCTATGAGCTTTTTCTTTTGTTGCCAAGTAAACTCCTTAGGAAGATAACCACCTGCAAGAAAATTGGCTATATTAGCATACCATGGAACCGATTTTTCATAAGTATAACAAGCACAAATATGTTCATCGGGAAATAAGTCAAAAATTTCTCCCTTTTCGATGCTAGCATGATCCAATCTAGATAGATGGTTAACTATAAAATTTTCTGCTCCTTTCTTGTCTTTTATCTCAACATCAAACTCTTGTAGTAGTAGCACCCATCGGATAAGTCTTGGTTTAGAATTCTTCTTTCCAAAAAGATGTCTTAATGCGGCATGGTCCGACCACATTGTAATTTTGGATCCTAACAGGTAAGATCTGAATTTCTCAAATGAAAAGACTATTGCCAAGAGTTCCTTCTCCATAGTGGTGTAATTTACTTGGGCTCCGGTGAGTGTATGGCTTGCATAATAGATGGTGTAGAAAATCTTCTCCTTCCACTATCCTAAGACTGCTCCAACTGCATAATCACTTGCATTACACATAATTTCAAATGGTAAGCTCCAATCGGGTGATGCAATGATCGGTGCACTAACTAATTTTTACTTTAATAGGTTAAAAGCCTGCAAACACTCAGCATCAAAGTTAAATGCAGCATCTTTAAGCAATAAATTAGAAAGTGGTTTGACAATTTTCGAAAAATCCTTAATAAACCGACGATAAAACCCAGCATGACCAAGAAAACTCCTAATGCCCTTAACACTAGTCGGTGGAGGTAGTTTCTCTATCACATCAATTTTTTCTTTATCAACCTCAATGCCTTTTTCAGAAATTTTATGCCCTAAGACAATGCCTTCTCTAACCATGAAATGACATTTTTCCCAATTTAGCACAAGATTAGTTTCTTGACACCTTTTTAAAACCAATGATAGATTATGCAAACAAGATTCAAAATCATGACCATAAATAGTGAAATCATCCATGAAAACCTCAATAAATTTTTCAATAAAGTCATGAAATATGGCCATCATGCAACGTTGAAATGTGGCAGGTGCATTACAAAGACCAAAAGGCATTCTTCTATATGCAAATGTTCCATATGGACATGTGAATGTGGTCTTTTCTTGGTCTTTCGGGGCTATAGGTATTTGTATGTACCCTGAATATCCATCTAAGAAACAATAAAATTTATTTCCTGCCAATCTTTCTAACATTTTGTCAATAAAGGGCAATGAAAAATGGTCTTTTCTAGTGGCATTATTCAGCCTCCTATAGTCAATACATACCCTCCATCCCATTATTGTGCGTGTAGGAATTAATTCATTATTTTCATTGATCACTACAGTCATTCCCCCCTTTTTAGGCACACATTGAACAGGACTTACCCAATTACTATCAGAGATAGAATAGATAATACCTGCATCAAGTAGTTTTAATACCTCCTTTTTCACTACCGATTTAAAATTGTCCTCCATGGGTATACGATGTGTACAATAGCTGGGGCTAATTCCTTTCAAGTCGGATGTTGCCCAACCAATTGCTCCTTTGTGCTTTTTGAGGACTCCGATGAGAATTTATTCTTCCAAATCTGTTAATGAAAATGAGATAATTACCGGATTAGCATTATCACTTAAAAATACATATTTCAAATGAGATGGAAGTGTTTTAAGTTCAGAATCTCCCTTAGGAGGGGATGGTTCATCCTCCATTTCCTTATCTTCACTATGCTCTTGTTCCAGATTTTGTATCAACTCTTTCTCCTTTGTATCCAACTCTTCCTTTATCTTGGGATGCATTAAGTAACTTTGAAGTTCATCATTGAGAATGATATCCTCTTGTTTTGTGCTGGCACATTCTTGAACTTCATCAACAAAGTAAATGAATTCTTCAAAATCATATGAGGGGTGTTTTAAAATTTTATTAACATTAAAAACCATTTCCTCCTCGTTAAATCTTAAAGTGACCGTTTGTCCATGAACATCAATTAACGCTCTTGCTGTGTTTAAGAATGGCCTCCCAACAATTAATGGCACCTTCCTATCTTCTTCCATGTCCATAACCACAAAATCAACCGGAAAGATAAAATTTCAGACTTTTACCATTAATTCCTCAATGATTCCTTTTGGCCACTTTACCGATCTATCCACCAATTAAAGCGTCATTCGGGTTTCCTTTAAATCACCTAGATTCAATTTCCTGCAAATTGAATAAAGCATCAAATTAATACTAGCACCCAAATCACATAAAGCATTCCCAACAAAATTCCCTCCTAGTTCACAAGGCAATGTAAAACTACATGGATCTTCTAATTTTTTAGGAATTTTATTGGTTAATATGGCACTATAATTACCGGATAATTGAACCATTCCTATGCCTTCTAACTTTTTCTTATTAGAGCACAATTCTTTCATAAATTTAGCATATTTAGGTATGTATAGCAAAGCTTCAGCAAATGATAAATTTATATGTAGCTTCTTAAACATGTCTAAGAATCTACTCAATTATTTATTTTGTTTCTCTTTTCTAGCTAGAACAGGAAATGGTAATTGAGATTCATCAAGAACGGTATAAACAAGTTTGTCATTACCTTTACCCTTCTCAACTGTAGGAGGTACTTTTTCAGTATTTTTTGAGTTAGAATTACTTACCTCCGTTGTCGGTTCCACCCTTGGGGAAGAATTCTTACCAATTTTAGTCTTCTATAACTCTTTCCCACTCCTTAAGGTGATTGCTTTGGCTTCCTCCTTTGGATTTTGGTCTACATTGGATGGAAATGTCCCTTGAGTATGATTTGATAAGGAACTAGCTAGTTGTCCCATTTGGTTCTTTAAGTTCCTAATTGATGCCTCTTGGTTCCTCATCCAAATATCTTGTGATTTCCATCTAGCATCTTAGCTAGCTAAAATTGAATTTTGGGAGGCCATGAAATTTGTAATCATTTCTTCAATGTTGGATTTCTTTTCTTGAGGAGGGGGAGGTTGAGATTTTTGAAAACCGGGTGGTTGGTGGTATGATTGTGATGGGTATTGGTTTGGATATTATGGTGGAGCTTGGTTTTGGTATGGAAGTTGATTATTGGGAGGTTGATTATGATTAAATTGGGGTCTAGGATTAGGGTTAGAAGAAGAACCTTGATTACCTTCCCTCCATGAAAAATTTGGATGGCTTCTCCATCCCGCATTATAAGTGTTGCTATATAGGTTCAAGGCATTTACTTCTTCCACCATTCCTTCATTATTCTTCATTCCCAAAGATCCTTGAATTCCTGCATAAGAATCAACTTCATTAGATAACATAGAAACATTTTTAGCTTTAAGCTCATTTATTTCTTTTAAATGTCTTTTTTCCATTAATTCTAATTGAGCTTTTAACATGGCTATTTCATCAATATTATGAACTCCCTGTTTCTTTTGAGTTGCTCTAGAGGTTGCCCATTGAGCATCATTGGTGGCCATCTCATCAAGAAGCAAAAATGCATCTTCGGGAATTTGGTTCATGAAACTACCATTTGAGGCTGCATCTAGCAAAGATCTTGTTGATGGATGGGCACCTGCATAGAAGATATGCATTAGTTGAAAAACAAGAACTTCATGATGTGGACAACTTTTTAAAAGTCTCCTAAATCTTTCCCATGCTTCATGGAATAGCTCCTCATAAAATTGCTGGAAGTCACTAATTTGTTTCCTAATGAGGGCAGTCTTAGTAGGTGGGAAGAACTTGCAAAAAAATTTTTCTTGCTTTTGTTGCCAAGAATGGATGGATTGATTTGGTAGCATTTGTAGCCAATCCCTAGCTTTTCCTATTAGGGTAAATGGGAAGAGTTTCAACCTAATTGCATCAGTCGATACATTAGGAATTTGCACAGTGTCACTCACTTCTAAGAACATATCCAAATGTTATGCAGGATCCTCTATGTCCGAACCCGAAAATTGGTTTCTTTGTACCATAGTGATGGTAGTGGGTTTAATCTCAAAAGGTTAGTGGTGAGGAATCCTAATAGTTCTATGTTCTTCATTCCACCTAGGGATAGCATAATCCCTAATGGTTCTAGGTCTATACCCATCCCCGGGAGCTTGGTGGGGTATGTGTTGCTTTTCGATCCTAGGTGGTGGATCATTCATAGGTTGTTCTATTTCTGGGTCATTCATGTTGCCTCTTAACCTTTTAATCCTATGGAATGTCCTTTCAAATTAAGGGTCTAATGGTAGGATGGGGTTGTCTCTCACCATAAACCACTAGTCACCCAAAAAGAAAATAAGAAAATAGATGAAGAAGAGAAGAAAAACATACAAAAATAACTTTTAAAATCAAAATAAATAAACAAACGCCAATGTATCCCCGGCAACGGCGTCAAAAACTTGACCGAATTCTAGCAAGTGTACTAGATCGGCTATTAATATAGGAAAATAATATTATGACCTAAAATATCGAACCCAAGGGAAACTTGTGCTTGTATGTGCTATTTCAATTTCAAAACCAATTTTCGTGTGTAAAAGAAAGAAGAGAAATCCCAAATTTGTGATGATTGAAGAATTAAAACTAAAAACAATAATTTAAATCCAAACTAAAACAATTGAAAGAGCTAAAGTAAAGAAAAGATCTATTGAAAGCAAGTAAATTGAATAAGGTGAAAATCAATATTAAAAACAACTTTCACTAAAGGACTATCCAACTTAACAAGTATTGCTATGACTTAAATAAAAGAAAACATACAATTGATTATGGAGAATTCAGTTTAATAAAACCAGATAACTTTATTCAAGATTATCATTCCAAGCATCAAATTTTCTTATTCAGATAAACTTAACACTTAGCATAAGGAACTGAATTAAGTCTCCTAGATGTCTATTAAAGCCTTTCTTAAGAGATTTAACTTCCACCTATTCTTAGTTACCCTTTTCTTAATCTTAACTTACTCAAATCAACACACAATTATCGCTTATTCAGGTTATAATCATGTATTAATCCAAATAAATTAACCTAAGAACATGCAAGCCAATAATCAATTCAAAGCAATTAATTAACCAATGCTTAATCAAATTAACAATCAACTTAAATTTGAGTAAAGACAAGACTATGTTTAAGAACTACGAAATAACCAACTTGTATTGAATTGAAGAACAAACTCAAGTCATAACAATACAAGTTAAGGATTCAAGTATCCTTTAGCAAAAGTTAAAGAAAACTACTCACAAGACATTCTTAAAAATAAAAACAAAGTTTTGAAGAAAGCAATAAAAACAAAGAACGTAAAAACAACTTAAAGAAAAGTAAAGCTTAATTCTCAAGATCCTCTTGTTCTTTTTTTTTTCTTCTGTGTTTCAGATAGCTATTTATAGGTAAAAGAAGACGTGGATTCCTTCTCAAACTCTTAGAATCAAATAGGAAGTAATTTCTGCCTAAAATAGGAAGTTCGATAAAATCCTTCGCTAAATGGGAATAGCATCACGTGGCCACGCCCTTCATTGTGTATTTGAACACATGGTCACGTGTTCTCTAGGCCTTTTTTCACACGTGGCCACGTGTGGTCCTTCTCTTGGAATCCACGTGGTCACGTCCTTCCTTTGCTCTTCTTTAGTTGATCTTCACATGGCCACGACTCTTCATCCTTCATTCCTTCACGTGGCCATGGGTATAATGCTTTAATGTTTTCACGTGGTCACATGTGAAGGCTCTGGACTGGACGCCAATTTCTTGTATCAACTTCCAATATTTGCACTTGTGGCCCTAATCTCTGCCCTTTTTGCATTTTAAGCCCTTTTATATCATTTTTAACCTAAAAATCAAACAAAACATGGAATTAACCTCAAAATCATCATTGTTAACAAATTACCTCTAAATTATCCTAAATAAAACCAAAACAACTAAATAACACAACTAAAAACATATCAAAAACTATATATAATTCACACTTATCACTAGACTTTTTTGAGATTCGGGAGTTCTTCCTCTTTTTCAGATCTAGGGTTTCTCTCTTCTTTCTTTCATTCTTTACTTCATTTCACATATAGATCTATAGTTCAAACTTGCAATTATCTTAGTGATAACTCTAAGTTCTATATTAATTTTTAGTATATTTTCATTCGTGTTTGTGTCTCGTTTTATGTGTTTTATGTAGTTTTAAGTGTTAATTTCTCTTTTTATGTGAAATAGAATCATATTATGATTTATCATGTTTTGGTGTGTTTAATGGGGTATTTTTGACTTTTGTTGCAGAGAATTGACTTGCACTCGGCTAAAACCAAAGTATCTCACTTGTGTGCCTTACAAAATCCCCAATTTGCACTGTTTCATTTTTGGACTTGACTGAGACCATTTTGTCTCGATAGAGTCCAATTGGACTTGGTTGAGACCATTTGGTCTCGATCGTGTCCAATGCAAGGTTCGAATTTTTTCAGCCCAGAAGGTTGCACTCGGTTAAGACATTTTGGTCTCAGCTGTGTGCTATTCCTAACTGGACTCGGCTAAGACCATTGGTCTCTGTTGTGTCCATCTGCAAATCTCTACAAAAACAACATTTCTTTGGTAGAAAAATGGGGGATATGGAGAAGAGAGCCACCACACTTAGATCTAAGGTTTTCTCCTTTGTTTTTCTTGTATTTTCTCTCTAGTTTTTGTTGTAGATTAGATTTATTTCAATGTAACCCTAGATTAAATTTATTTTTAATGTAAGTTTAGGTTTAGATTTAATTTTCTATAATTGATTTTAGTTTTGTTTGTCATTTTGCTAGAGATTTGAATGAGAAAGCTTGGATCCGGATTGGAGCTTAATTAGCTATAATGGGCTTATTGGGTTTCCTCTTTCCTTTTTCTCTTACTTTATTAATGTTTAGTTTGTACTTTTATTGCTAGGAAATCTATGAATCCCTATATTTATGTAATGGATTAAGTTTATGTTTGATATGTGTGCTTGAATGTTTTATTCTTTATTGGGTTTATTCATTTATCTATTTTATTGTTGAGCATTTTATCATTTTACTTCATTTGAATGGATGGTTATTATGTTTGGAATGGAATGGGTATTTGCATGCTCATTTTTAGCCTTGTATGAGCTGTGAATCGAAGAAGATTGGATTTCAAAATAGAGGCCTTTGGTTTATAGGTTATGCATTGTTAAATTCAGAAATAGTTGAAGGATAGATGGGTATTGAATTAGTAAGCTCTGAAATAGGATATTAGTTCATGTCTAGGTCTTGGGATCCATACTTATGCTGGCTATTGGATAAGCTCCGGAATCGAATATTGGGTAGTTAGAGTAGTAGGCTCTAAAATGGGATATTAGGAATTTAGATGGGTTGTCCACATATAAGACATATGACTCTTTAGGCTTATGCTTATTGTATTGGGTATGGGGAGAAGTATAGTACATTGGCAATGTTTTAATTAATGTTTTAATTTTTAGTTTAATTCATTTTGTTGTTTATTTATTTTGTTAATTAGATTTAGGACATGGTCTCAATCGAAAACTTAGGAATTTGCCTTAGATAAATTTTGCTCACTCTAGATATCTCACTAAATAGCCCTTTATCCCTTGGATTCGATATCTTGGTGTTGTTTGTTTGATATCTTTATTTGAGCATTTGTTTGAGACTTTTATTTTTCTTTGTTTTTTATTTGGTGTCATTCTTTACAGGAAGATTATGATGCATTTTCAAATGATGCATGGTTCTATCTAAGATGATGAATTGGTTCTATTAGGAGCACAAATGAAAGAGTTAAGGAGAGAAATACAGGAAATGCAGTACTCACATTGACCTTCAACATTCTGGTCACCACCATCTTTTGAAGATCCTAGCTCACAATGGATATCGCAAGAGTTATATGGCTCTAAAGTTCAAGTCCTCTTTGAATTGTTTGAAAGCAAGGATAGGAAATTAAGAACTAAAAAAGAAGAATGGATGGCCATAATTAATTCTCAAATGAGAAAGATAAAGAATCAAGAGAATTTATTGAAGACTCAAGAGCATCTATTGAGAAGTTAAGAATCAGGGATTAAGAGCCTAGAATCCAAATTGCAATTCTTAAATATTTTGGTGCAAAATTGAGCGAATGGCGACAATGAGGAGAAATTGAGTCATACATAACCAGTAGATAATGAAAAAATCAAGTGTGGGGTGCATGCATTGGAGAAGGGACCAATCATTATTGAAGATAAGGCATGTAGCTTGAAGAGTGAATGTTGATCTCTTACGAAAGATTGTTCACTAAAAGAGTAAGAATGATTCAACTCTCAAGTGGAAACACTTATTTCAGTCCGCTTGAAGAGTTTATTAAGGCTAGAAAAGTCGAAGGAGTACGTTTATGAATAACCCAAGGTGGAAGGGTACTTTATTGAAGATATGGTGTTGCCCATCTTTGTGAATTTTGATAGGTTTCTCCTACTGATGGGGGAAAATGAGGAGCACATTTTGGAGAGAACAACATTTGGATCACAAACTTGGCATTCAGATAGTAACGAGAGTCGAGCTGGGACTCATTAAACCAGAACTAATTTTCTCTCCCTACCTTTTAATTAGTTTGTTAATTTTATTTGTTTTTACTTTTAAGTTTTTAGTTTTTATCTGTGTGTTTTGCTAATTGTGTGGTGATTCATTGAGCATTAATTTTTGCATGAATAAGATTAGAATTGAGTATGTTAATATGCATGAAAAGGGTTGTGAAACTTGAATAATTTGCAAAAATTTTGGTGCACATAGTAGAGATCGAATCGTCTCAACTGTGTGCCATAAGCATCTTTCATTCCAAAAGGGGGCATTTGGATTTGTCTCAACCATGTACAATGTGCAGTTTTTGATACAAAAGGGTGCACTAGGCGGAGACCATTTTTCTCAGCCGTGTGCCATATCTTTAGGCATTTTATTCCATTTTCTCCTCTTCTCATTTGCTTTTTTCAATATAAGCACTCATTTCTTATGCATTTGCATCAATTTTTCCATGATGAACATAAATCCAAATTATTTATCTATTTTTGTGTTTAATTTCCTAGTAATTTTATATTTTGTGTTAATTTTGTATTTTACTTTATTTTATTGTTGTTTTAGTTTTAATTTATAGTTTATGTTAGTATTTTGTTATTTCTAGTTTAATTTTCAATTGTGTTTTGATTTTAGTTTAGTTTTGACTTTTGTTTTTGTTTGTTGTTGTTATTATATACTTTTACACCTTTTTAGTTTACCTTCATAGTTGTTGCTCTTGTGAACGATCTTGAACTTAGAATTAGAAAGCCTTATTTATATTATTTTGAATAGCAAGAGAGTGGTTGATTGTTGAATGAATTTTTTTTTCAATTAGTTTCAAGTAGATCAATATTAGTAGATCTCCTAATAAATGTGCACTTTAGGCCTATTTTTTAAAATAATAAAAAATAATGCATGGAGCTGATGGAGTAGAAATTCTAGAGCGCTAGAACCTTCCTTATCACCCTTCGAAATAATAAATGACTCAAAAATGAGATTAGAAATGACTTAGGCAATATTTTTCTTGATCAAATTTTAATAAGACCTTTTGATATACCTTTACTATATAATATCCCTTGCAAGCCCTTTTGAGCCTATTTGAGTATGCTAAATGCATGCTAAATTTTATGTTTGTTAATTACAATTGTATTTTGATCCCTTAAGCCTAAAAAGCCCTTGTCTTACCCTTTTTGAACTAGCCATTCTAGAAGTATGTAAGATAAGTTTTTCTAGGAAAGTGTCAATGAGTAAAGGGTTGTGTTTTAATTGCTAGGTTCTAAGAGTTGGGATACATTTCCAATATCAAGTGAGATTGAGAAATTTTTATAATGTAGTTCTTATTTAAAAAGAATTTTTGTGAGTTCTTTCTTACCAATTGTAAAATTGATTGCTTTAGCTGTTAAAAGATGAAAAGAAAAAGAAAGAAAGAATGAATAAAGCTAGCAATCTTGGTTTCATATAAGAATGAGCTACTCTATGTGTAGAGGAGAAGGATTCTAAGCTCTTTAAACATCAATTAAGCTATAATCTTAGTAAGAAATTTAGAGAGAATTCTTCTTCTTATTTGTGTTGTTTCCTTGAGAAATTTTCTACATCTTGGATATCTAAGGTTTGGCAATGATGATGAGTGAATAAGGGTAGAGTTGAAGTCTTATTTTTAGGAGAAAAGGGGTGAGTTGACAAATGGCAGTTCTAAATTGTGTATCTTATTTTTTTTCCTTGATAGCCATACCTTAGCCACATTATAACCTTTTAAGTCCTAAAGATCTTATTTTTTGAGAGTTGTGTGCGAAGATGACCTTCGAATTTTGATGCTAATGGAGAGGTCGATGACATCTTTTGAGTTTCAAAAGCAAAATCGCGTGTGCAATCTTTTGCACATGAATTCTTTTTTCATTGGATTGTGCTGGAAATTTTTGTTTTAAAAGTTATTTTAAATTTGTTTTGACCTAGCACACGCACAAGAAGATTTGCTACTATAGTCTAGTTTAGTCTTTTCGATTTAGGATTTTTTTAGTGACTTCTACTAAAGTGTTGTTCTACTTTTTTTGAATTTGTATTTTCTTTGTTTAAGTTTGAGTATGCAAGAATGTGGTTTGTTCATTTGCTGCAAATTTGAAGAAGAAGGCTTGGATCCTGATTGGAGCTTCATCAGCTACAATAGGCCTCTTGGGTTTCCTCTTTCATATCTCTATTACTTTTTTTATGTTTAATTTGCAGTTTTATTGCTAGGGGATCTATGAATCCCCATATTTATGTAATGGATTTAGTTTATGTTTGATATGTGTGCTTGAATGTTCTATTTCTTATTGGGTTTATTCATTTATCTATTTTATTCTTGAGCATTTTATCATTTTACTTCATTTGAATGGATGATTATTATGCTTGGAATGGAATGGGTATTTGCATGCTCAATTTTAGCCTTGTATGAGCTATGAATCGAAGGAGATTGGATTTCTAAATTGAGGCCTTTGGTTTATGGGTTATACATTGTTAAATTCAGAAATAGTTGATGAATAGATGGGTATTGAATTAGTAAGCTCTAGAATGGGATATTAGTTCGTGCCTAGGTCTTGGGATCCATGCTTATACTGGCTATCGGATAAGCTTCAGAATGGGATATCGGGTAGTTAGAGTAGTAGGCTCTGAAATGGGATATTAGGGGTTTAGATGGGTTATCTATATTTAAGACATACGACTCTTTAGGCTTATACTTATTGCATTGGGTATGGGAAGAAGTAGAGTACCTTGGCAATGGTTTAATTAATATTTTAATTTTTAGTTTAATTAGTTTTGTTGTTTATTTATTTTGTTAATTAAATTTAGGATACATTCTCAATCAAAAACTTTGAAATTTGTCTTAGATAAATTTTGCTCAGCTCTAGATATCTCACTAAATAGCCCTTTATCCCTTGGGTTTGATATCTTGGAGCCTTAAAAATACTCCACTTTATTATTTGTCAATTTAGTGCACTTGCTGAGGTCATAAAACTTAGATTTACATAGAAATACATAGATTAAACACAAATACATAGCTTAGATACTTAGTTTTTCTCAGTTTTGAGCTCATTTCCATTGAAGCCTTGGAGAAAAAGATTAAAGAGCTTGGGATTTTGTTGGGTTTTCCTTCCTAAATGAATTTCTCATTTTCTCTCTTTATTTTGTCGGGGGTAGTGAGTAGTCTTTTAGTTGTTTGGGGGATCTTTGAATCCCCTATCCCTTATGTGAATATTGAACATTTATGAGTTTATATATATATATATATATATGAATGGTTTATTTCATTGTTGCTTTATTGTTAGTTCATGGATTTTGATTATCTTGAGTAAATTTCTAGGTTAGAATTAATGATTTTATCATATGTCTTTGTTGAAATGTTGTGCTTGGATGGTTGAATGCCTTGAATGTATATTTCTTTGCTCTTTTATCATGGATGCTATGATTTTTAGACTGCTTTGGAATGAGACTTTTTAAGTTGCAGAATTTTATGGTTTAAGACTAGAGTAGGGAGTGAAATGAATGGGTTTTGTGTTATTTGGCTATGGAATGGGAAAGCAAATTGAACCTAGGATGCTAGACCTATGCATAGGCTAATCATAAAACTTGCTTCGAAATGGGATGCTTTATGGTTAAAATAGCTTGCTCTGGAATGGGACGTTTGGGTTAAGAGGGTTATCCCGAATTCATATATGTAATTATAGGTTAATTTAATTTACATTTGGGTATGGGGAGCATGAGTGAATTCGAGCAACATTTTTATTATATCGATTTTCATACTTGTTAATTTCTTAATTATTTAAGATATAGAAAATTATTGCAAGTTTATATTTAGTCAAATTATGAATTTACATTTTAATTGCTTATTTTTTACATTTTAATAGTTGATAGCATAATGCACAACAAATATTTGGGAATTCTTTAGCATACACTTAATTTTCATTGCTTGCACACACAATCCCTTGGGTACGATATTTATAGGTCTTGAATGGAGCACCCTATGTTACTTGCTGATTCAGTACACTTGTTGAACCTGCATCAAGGGTTCTTGGGTAAGATTCAGTACGTAAGCAAGTTCAATGCCAAATTAACTTCAATTCATGAACCAATCTTTAAGTTACTTAGAAAGGACTAACCATTAGTCTGGAAAGAGGATTTTCAGAAGGCATTCGATACCATTTTGGAGTATTTACTGCATCCACTAGTACAGAGATTGCCTTAAGCAGGTAAACCTCTGATGGAGGATAGTTGAATGGGAACTATGATGGCACAAGAGGATGATTTTGAGATTAAATATACAGTGTACTATCTCAGTAAAAAGTTCCTTCCATATATGCCAAATTATATAGATGTTGAAAAGCTCTATTTGGTAGCTATATGGGCATCAAAAAAGTTGAGACACTACTTTTACTCTTACAGGTTACAAGCTGTGGCTAAGCAAAATCCCCTTAGGTATTTACAAGAAGCTCCCTAGCTATTAGGAAAGATGGGAAGGTGTTTAATCCTCTTATAAGAGTTTGATATAGAATACATTACTAGGAAAACAATCAAAGGGAGAGCAATCACGCAGTTCCTAGCCAATCAATCTTTAAAAGGGAAAGAGGTAACTTATGAGTTTTTCGATGAGCACATTATGGCCATAATGATTAAGGGATGGTAGAAGTACTTTGATGGAGCTATGAATAATACGAGAGCAAGAGTAGGAGTTATCCTAATCACCCCAAAAGGAGAAAAGTTACCACTAGCCAAGAAATTAAGGTACAAAGCCACGAATAATGAAGCAGAATATGAAGCATGCATTTTTGGGTTGGAAGCCTTTCTAGCTATATAAGCAAAGTCTATAAAAATATTTGGAGACTCATCTCTAGTAATTTACCAAGGGGTGAGTGGTCAATGAAGGAAAAATGTTTATTGCCTTATCTCAGACACTTGAAGGTTTTGAGCAGTCGATTTAAGGTCTACACTTTTGGCTATATGTCTAGGGAGGAAAACTAGCTAGCAGATACCTTGGCTACCTTAGTGTCCATATAGGATAATCTTAAGGGGGTAATTATAAAGCCTGAGCTTATCTGAAGCTTTGACAAGCTATGCTTTGAGAGGGAGCAAATAATGGATATTGAGGTTGAGGATGGAAAGCCTTGGCATCATGATATCCAAAATTACCTAGAGAAGTTAGAGTTCCCTAAAAAGACTATTGAAAAAGACCAAAGGTTGATTCATAAGTAATTGACCCAGTTCATTACTGTAAGAAGAGTGCATTATAAGAGATAACCTGACAGAATCCAACTAAGATGTTTGGATAAAAAGAAAGCAAAGAAGGTAATGGAGGAAGTACATGCAAGAGTGTGTGGAACTCATATGAACGATTTAGCTTTGGCAAGTAAGATCATGAGACAAGGATTTTTTTGGCTTAAAATGGATACCGATTGCTCTAAGTATGTTAAGGAGTGCCAATTATGCCAAAAGTATGTTGATTTAAGACACTTACTTATTTCTGAGTTATGCAACCTCACATCACCCTGGCCATTCGCTGCATGGGGAATATATATAATGGGAATGATCCATCCACCAGCCTCAACTGGATATAGATTCATTATAATAGCCATTGATTACTTTACCAAATGGGTAGAAGCAGAATCTTTCAAGAAGGTAAATGCACGTGATATAGCTGGGTTTATTGGGAGAAATCTGATATGCAGGTATGGGTTACCTCATCATGTGGTATCGGATAATAGACTACAGTTTACAGGAGAAACCAGGAAAATGCTCATCAAGTATGGGGTTCAACATTATAAGTCTTCTCCTTATAGGCCATAAGCAAATGGAGCAATCGAAGTAGCCAATAAGAATTTCAAAAGAATTTTAGCCAAAATGGTTCAAACTTGCAAGGATTGAGCTGATAAACTACCTTTTGTATTATAGGGTTACAAGACCACATCTAGAACTTAAACAGGAGTTACTTCATTCTCGTTAGTTTATGGAATAAAAGTAGTACTGCCAATAGAGATTGAGCATCAATCTTTAAATGTTATCATGGATGATGGGACTAGAAGCATAATGGGCCAATAGAGACTATCACAGCTTAACCTGCTAGATAGAGATAGGAAACGGGCTTATTACCATAATTAGGTCTATCAAAAGAGGCTAGCCTAATCATTTGGAAAGAAAATTAGGAAACACTCACTGAAAAAGGGAGACCTAGTATTCAAACAGATAAGGTGGATAGTCCTTTAGTGAAAGTTGCTTTTAATATTGATTTTAACCTTAATCATTTGCTTGCTTTTGTTTTATTTCAACTCTTTTAACTGTTTTATTTTATCTTTAGTTTTAAAAATTCTGTTTTTAGTTTTTAATTTTAATCATCACTATTTTTGGAATTTTTCTTCTTCCTTCTTCACATAAATTTGGTTTTTAAAATTAAAATCACTCATACAAACACAAGTTTCCCTTGGGTTCGATATTTTGGGTCATAATTATATTTCCCTATATTACTTAGCCGATCTAGTACACTTGCTAGCATCCGATCAAGTTTTTGGCGTCGTTACTGGGGACACATTGGCGTTTGTTTATTTATTTTAATTTTAAAGTGATTTTTTGTGTGTTCTTCTCTTCTTCACCTATTTTCTGATTTTCTTTTTAGGTGACTAGTTGTTTATGGTAAGAAATAACCCCATTCTACCCATAGACCCTGAAATTGAGAGGACATTTCATAGGATTAGAAGGCTAAGAGGCAACATGAATAAATCGAAAATAGAACAACCTATGAATGATCCACCACCACCTAGGATTGAAGAGCAAGACGTACCCCAACAAGCTCTCGGGAATGGGTATAGACCTAAGACCATTAGGAATTATGCAATTCCTAGGTGGAATGAAGAACATAGAACCATTAGGATTCCTCACCACCAACCTTTTGAGATTAAACTCGCTACCATCATGATGGTACAAAGAAACCAATTTTTAGGCTCAGATATAAAGGATCCTGCACAACATCTAGATATGTTCTTAGAAGTTAGTGATACTGTGCAAATTCCTAATATATCGACTGACGCAATTAGGTTGAAACTTTTTCCATTCACCTTCATAGGAAAAGCTAGGGATTGGCTACAAATTTTACCAAATTAATCCATCCATTCTTGGCAAAAAATGCAAGAAAAATTCCTATGCAAATTCTTTCCACCTACTAAGACTGCCCTCATTAGAAAACAAATTAGTGATTTTTAACAATTTTATGAGGAGCCATTCTATGAAGCATGAGAAAGATTTAGGAGACTTTTAAAAGCTATCCTCTTCATGAGGTTCCTATTTATCAACTAATGCACATTTTTTTTGCAGGTATCAATCCATCAACAAGATCTTTGTTGGATGCAGCCTCAAATGGAAGTTTTATGAACCAAATACCTGAAGATGCATTTTTGCTTCTTGATGAGATGGCTACCAATGATGCTCAATGGGCAACCTCTAAAGCAGCTCAAAAGAAACAGGGAGTTCATAATATTGATGAAGTAGCTATGTTAAAAGCTCAATTGGAATTAATGAAAAAAGAACATTTAAAGAAAATAAATGAGCTTAAAGTTAAGAATATTTCTATGTTATCTAATGAAGTTGATGCTTAGGCAAGAATTCAAGGATCTCCGAGAATGAAGACTAATGAAGGAATGGTAGAAGAAGTAAATGCCTTGAACCCATATAGTAACACCTACAACCCGGGATGGAGGAACCATCCAAATTTTTCATGAAGGGAAGGTAATCAAGGTTGTTCTTCTAATCCTAATCTTAGACCTCAGTTTAACCATAATCAACTTCCCAATAACCATCCTCCATACCAAAATCAAGCTCCACCACATTATCCAAACCAATACCCATCACAATTATACCATCAACCACCCGGTTTTCAAAAATCTCAACCTTCCCATCCTCAAGAAAAATAATCCAACATAGAAGAGATGATTGCAAACTTTATGGCCTCTCAAAACTCAATTTTGGCTAGTTAAAATGCTAGATGGAAATCACAAGATATTTGGATGAGGAACCAAGAGGCATCCATTAGGAATTTAGAGAACCAAATGGGACAACTTGCTAGTTCATTGTCAAACCAAACTCAAGGGACATTTCCATCTAATGTGGACCGAAATCCAAAAGAGGAAGCTAAGGCAATCACCTTAAAGAGTGGGAAGGAGTTAGAAAAGACTAAAATTGGTAAGAATTCTTCCCCAAGGGTGGAACCGACAATGGAGGTAAGTATTTCTAACTCTAAAAATAATGAGAAAGTGACCCCTATGGTTGATAAGGATAAAGATAAAGAAAAACTTGTTTCTACAAAGCTTGATGAGTCTCAATTACCATTTCCTGTTCTAGCTAGAAAAGAAAGGAAAAATGAACAATTAAGTAGATTTTTAGACATGTTTAAGAAACTAAATATAAATTTACCATTTGCTGAAGCTTTATTACACATGCCTAAATATGCTAAATTTATGAAGGAATTGTGCACTAATAAGAAAAAGCTAGAAGGCATAGGAATGGTTCAATTATTTGGTAATTGTAGTGATATATTGACCAATAAAATTCCTAAAAAATTAGAAGATCCTGGTAGTTTTATATTGCCTTGTAAATTAGGAAGTAATTTTGTTGGGCATGCTTTATGTGATTTGGGTGCTAGTATTAACTTGATGCCTTATTTAATTTGTAGGAAATTGAACCTAGGTGATCTTAAGGAAACCCAAATGACACTTCAATTGGCTAATCGATCGATAAAGAAACCAAAGGGAATTATTGAGGACCTATTGGTGAAAGTCGAAAATTTTATCTTTTCGGTTGATTTTGTGGTCATGGACATAGAGGAAGATAAAAAGGTACCATTGATAGTGGGTAGGCCATTTTTGAACACGGTAAGAGCTCTAATTGATGTTCATAGACAAATGGTCACTTTGAGGTTCAACGAGGAGGAAATGATTTTTAACGTGAATAAGGTTCTAAAACACCCTTCGTATGATTTTGAAGAGTCCATTTACTTTATTGATGAAATTTAAAAATGTGCCATCACGAAACAAGAGGAGATTATTCTCGATAATGAGCTTCAAAATTGCTTAATGCATCCCAAGGAAATGGAAGAGTTGGAAGCAAAGGAGAAGAAGTTGGTACAAAATTTGGAAAAAGAGCACATTGAAAATGATGAAACGGAGGATGAACCATCCCCTCCTAAGGGAGATTCTGAACTTAAAACACTTCCATCTCATTTGAAATATGTATTTTTAAAGGATAATACCGAGCCAGTAATTATTTCATCTTTATTGGCAGGTTTGGAAGAGGAAATGCTCATTGAAGTCCTCAAGAAGCACAAAGGAGCAATTGGTTGGGCAACATCCAACTTGAAAGGGTACACATCGGATACCCATGGAAGATAATTTTAAGCCGATGGTGTAGCCTCAATGAAGGCTCAACCCAACTATGCAAGAAGTAGTGAAAAAGAAAGTATTGAAATTACTTGATGCAGGTATAATCTATTCTATTTCTGATAGTAATTGAGTAAGTCCTATTTAATGTGTGCATAAGAAGGGGGAATGACTGTAGTAATCAATGAAAATAATCAGTTAATTCCTATACGCATGGTAACAGGATGGAGAGTATGCATTGACTATAGGAGGTTAAACAATGCCACTAGGAAAGACCATTTCCCACTACCCTTTATCGAACAAATGTTAGAAAGATTGGCAGGAAATAGATTTTATTGTTTCTTATATGGATATTCAGGGTATATGCAAATACCTATAGCTCCGGAAGACCAAGAAAAGACCACATTTACATGTCCATATGGAACATTTGCATATAGGAGAATGCCTTTTAGTCTTTGTAATGCACCTGCCACATTTCAACGATGCATAATGGCCAAATTTCATGATTTTATTGAAAAATTTATGGAAGTTTTCATGGATGATTTCACAATTTATGGTCATGATTTTGAATCTTGTTTGAATAATCTTGCATTGGTTTTAAAAAGATGTCAAGAGACTAACCTTGTCCTAAATTGGGAAAAATGTCGTTTCATGGTTAGAGAAGGAATTGTCTTAGGGCATAAAATATCTGAAAAAGGCATTGAGGTCGATAAAGCTAAAGTTAATGTAATAGAAAAATTACCCCCACCGACTAGCGTTAAGGGCATTAGAAGTTTCCTTGGTCATGCTGAGTTTTATCGTCGATTTATTAAGGACTTTTCTAAAATTGCCAAGCCACTTTCTAATTTATTGATTAAAGATGCTGCATTTAACTTTGATGCTGAGTATTTGTAGGCTTTTAATCTCTTGAAGCAAAAATTAGTAAGTGCACCGGTCATCACATCACCCAATTGGAGCTTACCGTTTGAAATTATGTGTTATGCAAGTGATTATACAGTCGGAGTAGTTTTAGGACAGCAAAAGGACAAGATTTTCTATACCATCTACTATGCAAGCCATACACTCACCGGAGCCCAAGTTAATTACACCACTACAGAGAAAGAACTCTTGGCAATAGAGTTTTCATTCGAAAAATTCAGATCTTATCTCCTAGGGTCAAAAGTTACGGTGTGGTTGAACCATACAGCATTGAGACACCTTTTTGCAAAAAAAGATTCCAAACCAAGGCTTATCCGATGGGTTTTATTACTCCAAGAATTTGATATTGACATTAAGGATAAGAAAGGAGCGAAAAATTTCGTAGCTGACCATCTATCTAGATTGGTTCATGCCAGTATAAAACAGGGAGAAATTTCTAACTTATTTCCCGATGAACATATTTGTGCTTGTTATACTTATGAAAATTCAATTCCATGGTACGCTAATATAGCTAATTTTCTTATAGGTGGCTATCTTCCTAAGGAGTTTACTTGGCAATAAAAGAAAAAGCTGAAAGCGGATGCCAAGCACTACCTTTGGGACGATCCATATCTCATCAAAATATGTTCGGATCAAGTGCTAAAATGGTGTGTACTAGAATCGAAACAAAAAGCCATCATGCAACAATGCCATGGAGGTGAGGTTGGAGGCCATCATGGACCTAATCAAACCACACAAAAAGTCCTCCAATCAGGTTTTTTCTGGCCATCTTTGTTTCAGGATGTCAAAGCTTTTATTAAAACTTGTGATAGATGTCAACGGGTTGGGAATATTTCAAAAAGGGATGAAATGCCTATGAATAATGTGCTTGAAGTAGAAATTTTTGATGTATGGGGAATAGATTTTATGGGACCATTTCCTAATTATTTTGATTTTGAATATATTTTAGTAGCTGTGGATTATGTTAGTAAATGGGTTGAAGCCATAGCTACTAGAACTTGTGATGCCCATATAGTGCTTGAATTTATTAGAAATAACATTTTTACTAGGTTTGGAGCACCAAGAGCTATAATAAGTGATAGAGGCAAACATTTTGTCAACCATCAATTCAAAACCTTGCTTAAGAAATTTGGAGTCAAGCACAAGATTACCACCCCATACCATCCTCAAGCTAATGGGCAAGTAGAGGTGTCTAATAGGGAGCTGAAATCAATTCTAGAAAAAAACAGTTAGTAATTCTAGGAAGGATTGGTCTCAGAAATTAGATGAAGCTCTATGGGCTTACCGAACTACATTTAAGACCCCTATGGGCATGTCTCCTTATAGGATTATCTTTGGAAAAGCATGCCATCTTCCAATAGAATTAGAGCATAAGGCTTATTGGGCTACCAAATTTCTTAACTTTGATTTGAGAAATGCAGGAGAAAAGAGGAAATTACAGCTCAATGAACTTGATGAAATTCGACAATGGTTGCATAACAATGCAGTACTTTACAAAGAAAAGACCAAACTTTGGCATGATAAGCATTTAAGGGTCAAAGATTTTATTCCTGGTATGTTAGTGCTTCTATATAATAGTCGTCTTCGTTTGTTTCCAGGAAAGCTGAAATCAAAGTGGCTCGGACCATACCAAGTCATGTCAACCAATAACTTTGGAGTAGTGACGATAAAAAATTTAAGGGATGGTCGTGAATTGACAGTAAACGCTCATCGACTCAAACCGTATCAATTAGGACAACAAGAGGTTGCTGAGGCAACCATGGTTCTTCAAGATCTCTAAGAAACGGTTTGGATAGTCTAGCTGGAGACTTTAAAACTCAGAACTTCATATTTATCTCTCTTTTATTCTTACAGTTTCTTCTTATGTGATTTTGTGTGTTTTTAATAATTTCAATTGTTATAGAGATTTTAGCTCTATTTTTTGTGTTTTTGTGGTTTCGGTTCATGATTTAAAGAGAGGAGTGGGTTAAAAGATTCTTCAGAGAATAAAAGTTTTTAAATGAATGAAAATTGATTCTTACACAAACTATGTTTTAAATGTTCATAAAGGAAAAAAATCAAATTTTAGGAAAGCTAAATCTGTTTGATGAACATGTGTGTTTCAAAATGGGAAGATGTAGTTAAATGGATAAAATTGTGGGGTGGGTTATTTTCAGAAATCAAGTTTTTGTTTCAAAGGCAAAAGTTATACATGTGACTACGTGAGGAATTCCCCTTGTCTCTCACGTGGCCACGTATCAAGGTCCTGCCTCCATCAATACCACACACGACCACATGAACATCCTCCCTTGCATCTCACGTGACCATGCACAAGGCCACTATAACTGGGAGCTCACACACACACGCCCATGTGCTAATGAAGCACATTTTCACCCATACCCATGGGTTGCTTGTCTGCCTTGGTTTTCCCCTTTCACGTGACCACGTGTGGGAATGCCCATACCCACGTGTGGCCACGTCCATCTTTGCTGCTCCATATAAACTCCCACGCATATTTGTTTCTCCTCTTCTTCATTATTTTGCTCTCACCCACACCCACATCTCCCACAACTGTTCATCATTCATGGCCACGCATCCATAACCAACACCATTCACCACCATCTCTGACCACCATTCTCTCTCCCCTTGCTCTTTTCTCTCTCTTCTCTTCTCTCCATCTTCTCTTCTTTTTCCATATTTTTCTTCATTATTCTAGGGTTTTAGCACTCACACACACCATTTACATTTTTTTGCTACCACTTGGTTCAGTTCTCCTTCTCAAGTAAGTATCCACCATCTTTGCTCCTTAATTTATGTTTTAATGCCATCCATTGTTGTGCTTTGCTACCATTTTTTGCCATACATGTTAATTTTTGAGGTTATTTTGCATATAAGATCTAGATTTCATACTAGTTCCTTTTGCAAATATGAATGATTATAGATCAAATATGCATGTTATAGATGCTAGATATTCAATTGGGTAGCAAATTCTCTTCATTATATACTTCAATTTGATGCTCAAACTTGTGCACATAACCTGTTCGATGAAATGTCCCAATGAGTTTTTCTTTAATTTCATTTAATTTTCACTCTTTGGATGGCATCTCTATGATTTTTATTGATGCATTATCAACTCTTCCACCTCCTACATGATTGGTTCATGACCTTATTCATGCATCTTAGGCATTATTTTTGACATACTCATTGTGCTTTTCTTTTCAATACTTGCTACGCCTAACATATTGATTCCTCCTCATGTACCTTGCATGTATGCTCTCATCATTATTCATTTCATCAAAATGTGTTTCAATTGTTCTCTTCCATTCATTTACTTGCATAGTTAATGTATTTTTAGTCCATGGGTTGCTCGGTTCCATTCACATTATTTCTTTAATTGATTAGTGGGACCCAGGCGGACCAAGTATCCTGATGTAGCAAGTTCTTCCGGTATACGCATCCCATCTTATGTGGACAGGGCTAAGGTGAATAAGTTTTATTACTTCAACAAATGTACGTATGTTCAGCTTGCCTATTTAAGTCAATACTTCCTAAATATTCCTGCTGGAAATCTATGGAATCATGAGGAACAACCATTACTTCAACATATTGGATGGACACAGTTTATTGAAATGAAACCTAAGGTATATCCAAATATGGTACGGGACATTTTATATTCATTTGAATGTTACTTTAGGAAAGATGCTGACGACAGAACTGTAGGTTTTAAGTTTGGTAAGAAAGGCTACTCATTGACTTTTAGTTAATTTTCAAAATTTTTAGGATTTATGCCGGATGCTCTAGTCGAATTAGCTGATGCATTTCTTGTGGAAAATTGGGGAAAAATCAAAGATCTTGAGCAAAATGAGCCATGGGAAAGAGGACAATGTAAGGTCCATGCCTTAAGGAATTATGCTTTAAGGATCATCCATCGCTTTTTTGACGAAAAGCATGTATAACAATTTGAAAAATGCAAGTACTATCAGTGTTTCTCAAGCTATGGTCCTCCGATGCATGGTAGATGGAATAGTTATCAATGGAGCGACAATTATAGCTAATCGGATTAAGGAATTATAGAAAATATCGGGAAATATCGATAAAATTTCCATTGGGTGGATAGCTACGATTTTGGCTATTGCAGTAGAATAACCTATCTATGGAGAACGACTTCCAGGAGATCCACCTTGTATTGACAATAAGATGCTAAAGAGGATGAAAATTCTGATTCTTAGGCCTCGTGGTCATTGGGCAACTCGAGAGGAATATTTAAGAGAAAATAATATTAGGATTGAGGAGCCACAAGAGGAGCCGAATGAGGAAGCTGCACCAGTTGAAATTCCACCTATCAATGAACCAGCAACACCAGAATGGGAAGCTTATTTTAATCAATTGAGTCAACGGTTGGATTGGCAGCAAATCCATTTGGATAATTTGCAAGATATTGTTTCAAGCCTCAAGAAAACTGTGGAGACATTTGTGCAGCAATGTTGGGAGCGCAACCCACCGCCACCTCCGCCTCCATCAACATAGTTCACCTTCATTTGCTGTGGATAACAAAATTTTGAAGAGGGAGTAGCATTCTTTCAGGGAGATTGTCTTTTACCTTTCCTTATCCTTTTCATGAATTGATTTTTGTTATTGTGTGTTTTGTTTTCTGTTGTTTTGTTTTCTGTTGTTTTGTTTTGGTTATGTTGTTTTTGCTTTCTTAAGTTTGTAAAACATATTGAAAACTTATTATGTAGTTCACTTTTTCATTTAGTTTGCATGAGAACTTAGTTTGCCCTGGTTGCCTTCAAAACTTTGAACAAATTGAACTTGGATATAGGAATATGCATGTTTAGAACCTTTGCTTAGCAAAAGAACAAATATGTTGTTTAATAAATCTTTAAATAGTTTAATCTTCAGCTTGATAAATATTTGTTAATTTCCAAATCCTTGAAAGCATTTAGACCAATTTTTAACTTAGCAAAACCAATACAATGAAGTAGTGAAGTAAGAAAATTTAGAGCACTAGAACCTTCCTCATCACCCTTTAAAGCATATAAGCAACTCAAACAACTTAGAAAATGATCTAGGCAACAATTTTTCTTGATAAACTTTCTTAAAAACTTTTGTCCTACCTTTGTGAAATTTTATCCTTTTAAAAGCCAAGTTGAGCCTAAAAAGGGTATGCTTAATGCGTACCATTAATATTTTCTTGTTACACTTAATGTTTTACCATATAACCTAAAAACCCTTTATCTCACCATATGGAATTTGCCACTTTAGGATCAAATGGATTTATGAAGAGATTAAAGATCTATTGGGTGTAGTGAGAAAATCCTAGTAAAAGTCATTGATGAAGTTAAAAATTAATCTTGTATATACCTTGAGATTATTCAATTATCTTGTGAATGCTAGCTTTGATTGAAAAAAACAATGTTTGAAAGATTGAGAAAAAGAAAAGCTAAAGCTAGCAATTATGAAAATATCTAAGCGTGGGGTAGCACAAGGAAGAAACTTTTGGGTGATTTTTTTTGAAAATGGCATAATTTCTCTTAAAAGAAAGTTTGTAAGTGAGGTAAGTATGAGCAAAATATGCATTGATCAAGCTAATGGAATTAGTAATCTATTTTGTCTTAGAGTGGCTATTTACTTTTTGATTATCTTTTATCCATTCTTTGATAACCATATCCTTAGCCCCATTACAGCCCTTGAAAGACCTATGTGATTTTAAGTTTGTTTTGAGTTGTTTAGCGGAGATGACCTTCGGGTTCCGGTGCTAAAGGAGAGGCCTATTGTGTTTCTAGAGTTTTGAGCGTGAAACCAATTGTATGCTTATGCATTCATAAATTCTATACTTCACTATCTAATTGTGTTGATATTTTGATTTTCAAATTGCTTAAAAATGAATTGGTCTTGCTCATACTTAAGGAAATTAACATATATTATCTTGTTTGAAATTGTTCTATTTAGAGATTATATTAAGTGCTTTTGTTAAAATGCTAATTTTGGTTTTAAATATGTAGCTCTTTGTACAAGTTTGATTGTTTTGAGGGGGGAATTGTTCTAATTTTCTTGAGGGCAAGCAAGGTTTAAGTGTGGGGTATTTGATAAGTGCGAATTATGTATAGTTTTTAACATGTTTTTAGTATTTTTATTTAGTTAATTTGGTGTAATTTACGTTGAATTAGAGTTAAATTGTTAATTTGTATGTTTTTGAAGTTAATCCAAAGTTTTGGGTGTTTTTCAGGTTTATTTTGCTAAAAAAAGGGCTTAATTGTAAAAAGGCAAAAGATTAGGGGCCAAAACTGTAAAAAATGAGAAATTAATGTGAGAAAGAAAGCATGGAGTCCATAAGCTTTTCATATGACCATGCGAAATAGATGAAGAGAAGAACCCGTGGCCACATGAAGATTGCACCAAGAAAACCCATGGCCACGTGAGTATGAGGAAGAAAACTACCCATGGCCATGTGAAAAGAAATGAAGAAGAACCAAAGAATTACCCGTGCCCACATTATAATCTACAAGGAATGACCCGTGGCTGTGTGTCCCTTCATATGAATTACCCGTGCCCACGTGATGATTTACAATGGAAGAGGCGTGGCCACGTGCTGACTCTCCCATTCGATGAAGGATTTTCTTCAAGCTTCCCTTTTAAGTAGAATTTACTTCCTATTTGATATCTGGAGTTTAAGAAGGGTTCTACTACATATTTTGGCTTATAAATAGGAGTATAAAGAATCAAAGAAGGGGATCAATCTTTCAATTAAGCAAATTATCATCTTAGTTTTTTTAGTTTTAAGTTTCTACATAGTTTTCTATTTTTATTATTTTCTTCAAAGCCTTGTTTTAATTTTAAGCATGTCTAGTGAGTAGTTTCTTCAACTTTTGCTAAAGGATACTTGAATCCTTAACTTGTATTGTTATGACTTAAGTTTGAGCTTCAATTTAAAGCAAGTTTTATTATTTCTTAGTTCTTAAACATAGTTTTTTCTTTATTCAATTTAAATTGGTTATTAACTTGATTAAACATTGGTTAATTAATTCATTTTAAGTTAATTATTGATATGAATGTTCTTGGGTTAATTTATTTAGGTTGATGCATGATTATAATTTGAATAAGCTATAATTTTGTGTTTATTTAAGTAAATTAAGATTGAGAAAGGTGTAAATAAGAATAGGTGAAAGTTAAATTACTTGAGAAAGGATTTAATAGACATTTAGAAGAATTAATTCAGGTCTTTATGCTAAGTGTTGAGTTTATCTGAATAAGAAAATTTTAATGCTTGGAATGATAATCTTGAGTAAAGTTATCTAGGTTTATTAATCTGAAATCTTCATAATCACTTGTGTGTTTTCTTTTGATTAAGTCATAACATTATTGGTTAAGGTGGATAGTCCTTTAGTGAAAGTTGCTTTTAATATTGATTTTTACCTTAATCATTTGCTTGCTTTTGTTTTATTTCGACTCTTTTAATTGTTTTATTTTATGTTTAGTTTTAAAAAGTCTATTTTTAGTTTTTAATTTTAATCATTACAATTTTTGGGATTTCTCTTCTTCCTTCTTCACACAAATTTGGTTTTTAAAATTAAAATCACTCATACAAACACAAGTTTCCATTGGGTTTGATATTTTGGATCATAATTATATTTCCCTATATTACTTAGCTGATCTAGTACACTTGCTAGCATCTGGTTAAGTATCACATCTCTCTACCCATCCAGGTTTCTCAAATGTGAAATCGTGCTATCCACAGCTAGACCAGTAACCCACCACTTGTAAGTATCAAATGTGGTGAAGTTAGAAGCAGCAGTGTCAGAAATGGTAACACTCATCGAAAGCTAAGCCCAGATCCTTTGATAGTACTTTGTCAGGAAATAAGTAGTGAGAATGCAACCACGGAAGCTTAAGGGATGCCTTATAATATCCTATCAATACTTAAGCTATTGAACACAATGGGTAGCAACATAAAAGGTAGCCAGATGGAGCCCACATATGGAAACATACCTGAGGTCTCCATCCCTACTATGAAATTGATAGGCAGCCAAGCACACCTAAATGCAATGTCATTATATTATCCGACTACGTCACCAATCAACTCCCTCTTAAACTATCAAAAACTCACTTTGTAAATGCGTAAGTATGATGTACCTTAAAGGATAAATCCATGTGGCTCTATTTTGAGGAGAAGGCTCTGGTAGTAGCTTCAGCTTCTCACGATGCCATACCTTAAAAAAATGTTGCTAGAGTAAATTGGGTTCATTTCAGGCAAAAATAAGGAATAGAGATATAAATCCAAAAGGACATGTATTTTAATAAGAAAAGCTAACGCGAAAACCCACAAAGGGCATACTACCTTTAAAATTAAGAATGTACTTGGAAAAGCAAAGGGCTGCCAGTGAAAAGAGAGTCAGACTCATGACAAACTAAATCTAAGCCAATAATGGTCTCTACTACAATCATGGGAAATGGGTTCTAGCCTTGGTATATGCCATCCACTATGCTAAATAGCTTATAGTCCCCGATCATAGGATCTTCAATACGCACCAGTAAACATAAGGTAAAATAACATAACAGTACCACACTAGATTGAAAGGTAAGCACATCAATCAGTTGCTCCAAAGGGAATGTGCTCTCAAATGGAACCAAGCATCGAGCCTCAGTAGGTAGAACATCGAGAGCATATACCATCTCTCTAGGGTATTTATAGACAAGAAAAGGCAGACAAGGTCTGACATCAAGATTGAACCTGACGTTTACCATAGCAACAGACTCTTCTAGCACGAGACATAGTTCCTGGTGAGTAAATCAAAACATTCGGAGCCTCGAATCCAAATACCGGGCAGCAACAAGCAAATAATTCCTATCTAAGGTCATTCTTCTCAAAAACCTCACACTAAAATAAGAAACCGCTTGATGATCCTCCCATATTTTTGAATCATCCAACAACCGGTGCAATTTTACAAGTCTAGTTGTCATGGTTATAGAACTTTTCAAGCAGTCTAGGTCTGAAAAGAATAAATAATAATGAAAGACTCAAAGAAAAATAGACAAAAAGGAAAATAAAAGAAAAGAAAGAGAGAAGAAAGAAGAATACTTAAAGGAAGCTTCTAGGAGGGTGAAAGGTGAAAGGCATAAAATCCAAGGAAATAAGCATTATTTACAAAAAAGTGATGAGGGATGGTCATCCTTCACCACTAAGCGAGCCATAAGCTACCCGTCCCTCATAGTTGGAAGACCAAAAGTCACATTTTTACATATCCCATGTATTGTACGTACATATTCTTGCATTTATCTTTTATTTGCCTTTTGCAAAAAATTGAAAAGACCTGATGCCCTGAATATTCAAATATGAAGGTTTTGAAATACGAAAAGTCATCTTCCATTAACAACGTTTAAATTTCAGAGGGTATTTTAGACTTTTGCATAATTATACATTAAAATATAATTAAAATCTATAAATAATTAAAAAAATAATACCTCATAAAAAAGTGTTCATAATGGTATAAATTAAATTTAAATGGATAGAGGATGAAAAATCGATGAAAACAATAAAAAAATTAATGAAAATGGAGTTAAAATGTTAGGAAAAAATCAAAGTTTAGGGACATTTTGGTCATTTTAACCTTAGGGACAGGACATCTCGTCCGTGACCACCCCTCACATGATTCCCGCACTATAAAGGTCATTTTATCGTAATTTCTGGCCAAAATGACATTTTTCCAATTTTAAAGCTTATTCTATGATTTTTTGAGTGTTTTTCTCTCATCGTTCGTCCGTTTTTCAAGCCGTTTGCACTAGTAGTCTCCTAGGAGCGAGCTGTACTTTAAGGAATGTCCTTTTCATGCTACAATTTACTTTTTTTTCATCTTTTACAAGTAAGTAACATTTAATTTTTTTTCTTATATTACTTGTTTTCTTAATTAAAACATAAACTAGGCTAGAAGACTTTTAGTTATAGGTGTGATGAGCACAAGCACTTATTATTATGCCAACATTTATTGTTATGATTATTTTTTTTAATTTGAAAAGTAATTAATGCCTTTTAGTTTAAGTAACATAGTGTAAATATCAAACTTGCTTTGCATGACACTGTAAATAGTCAAAATGCCTTGTGTATGAACACGTGAATCTATAGCATTGTATTTTTTTTAGACAGGGATGTAAATAATCTTTGAATTTTAAATGAAATTCTTATGTTTTTTTTTTCACCAAGCATGAATAATTCAAATTTATGACTATTTGGCAACCTCAATGGTTTATGGCTTGCCATGTGTTATTCGTATGCATCTTTTATGCAGAGAGGCGGTCACATTCCTATCTGGAATGCTGCCAATTTTCATCTTACTTTAATTATTTTTGTAAAGCATGAAGTGTGAATGTTTGTATTGTTTTGTGTCCCCAAATGCCAATGGCTTACTGTGTGCCTTTAAATGTGTTTTTCATGCAGGGGGCAGTCATATTCCTAGCCAGAATGCTGTCGAGAATATGTCAAAATTTCTTGAAAAACGTAAATAGGCCTTGAGATCTCGTATATTGTTAAAATATTGCTTATATGCAGGGGGCAATCTCATTCCTCATCGAAATGCTGCCCTAATTGTACTTAATTTCTTGTAAAGTGTGTAAAATATTATCATCTTGTCTTTTATGCATTATTGTTAGAACCATACATGCATTCTTTATTTAAATTATCCATCGATATTTTTATTTTCAACATAATCCTGACACTTTAACTTGCTTGAAATCATAGTCGAACATGAATGAATATATAACATTTTTACAAGATGCCTCATAGGATAGCATGGCCACAGCCTTCCCAACCAGTGCCAGAGTATATGATAGAAGCACAGGATGCAAGAAATCGTGCCCTGGGCTAGGTCTAGTACAGAGCTAATAGATTTATGTCTAGGCAATTTTTGGAGGAGTTTGGGTTGATTAAAGAGGCTGATAGGCTGTTGGCCAATGCAGGTTGGATCGATTTTTTTGTGCCAGCCTTCAGGATATACCCAAATGTGACCCACGAGGTCTTAGCCACCATAAAGTATGGGGGATATTAGTGGTCATACACCAGAGATGGGGTAGTTAGATTTAGAGCCCTAGGAATACCCTTCAGCATCACTAGGCATAGGTTTGCAGAGGCCATGATGCTTTCAAGTGGGCTGCACATAGTTACACCTCGTAGGTAGATGGATAGGATAAATAGAGGGTTATGACCTTATCAGGAGTAGTATATGATTCAAATAGGGCGAAGAACATAATGTTATCCCTCCAGATCTATAGATATATGCAGAGAGTTCTGTTAACCTCTTACCTTAGGTATATTAAGAGCTTAGGTAATGTCAACTCGACAAATATCACCAGTTTATGGGGGATGTAGGAGGGCCACCCTGTAGACATCATGCACGAGATCATCTCTATGTTTACCAGGGTAAGCACCACATTAGAGGCTCAGGTGTGTGTAGGGGGAGTTATTACCAGGTTACTCAGATTCCTTAGGCTGGAGGAGGAGCACTTTGTAGAACCAATCCAAAAGGGCATACATATAGACCAATAGGCCACTATCACCATGACCATAGTAATATCCGTACATGGGTAAAAGGGCTAGTATAGGTTAGTCTTGATGCTAGAGACCCGAAACGAGCTTAGCATTGATCCAATAGTCCTAATGTAGTAGATCAGGCTGATGGATAGGGTTAAGAGGTAGATGGGGTACTAGCAGAGCCTCAGGTACCTCCAAAGTAGCCACCTTAGTAAGATGGTCAGCCATATGAGCCAGAGGAGCCCCAAAGGGCATAAATGGACTTTGACTATGCATTTGACATGCAGATTGATATATAAGACCTCCTAGGTGGTTCATAATAGACTCTAGCATGCCTCAGGTCCCCTATGAGACATCAGAGGTCGCCTTCTATGAGGTTCTCTCCATACGAGCATCATGGAGCATCATTATCCTTAGCTCCTCCACCTCGTGGACATCTGAGGGCATCTAGCTCGACTGCACCTCCACCATTAGTTCCACCTTCCCCTGCATAGGCATCAGTGTGGCTATCTTAGATAACATCTCTTAAAGGTTGATAGCCATAGAGGAGATTTAGAAGGCTATACTCACAGCAGTGCAGCCACTTCAGACTTTGCTAACAACTGTCCAAACTCTATAGATAGATGTTCAGAGCCTCAAGATAGATATACAAGCTATAAGATATAGATTTGATGACTTATAGGTAGTCGATGACTCTATCACCCATCTTCAAGATCAAGGCATATGCATCGAGACCATGATCCCGGGAGCTAGATAGGTTGTAGTCAAGATAGATGAGCAGATGAGGAGATACATCGAGTACCTAAGAGGGAATTTGATGAGATATTTGAAGAGTCACTCCAAGGCAGTCCACAATGTAGGATAAGGGTCAAAAAAACTAGCAAAGGTTATAGCACAGGTGTTGTAGCCAGTGACATCAGCGATCCTAGGGTTCAAATTTATATTCGAGCAGGTAGGGGAGCAGCCACCTTCAGCGCCTCAAGCCATGGCACTAGCCTGAACTCCTAGACCACCAGCCTATATGGTGCCATTAGGGGCAGCATATCGCAGAGCTCTTGGACCAGGGCCATCTTAGTTACTTTTTGTTTTGTATTTAGAGAATCTTTATTTTATTTAAAATTTGATGAATGTAAGTGGAGTTGTAAATAACTTACCTTATTTTATTATGTCATTTGTATCTTTTATTTCATTTATTAAGCTTAAAAATAAGAAATGGCTAATATTTTAATGAGATTAAAAGATGACCAATAAATAACCACATCATGACAAGACATAAATAATAAAGAAAAAACCTAGAGAATAAAAAGAAAAAAAAAGGAAAAAACAACATAAAAATGAAAAAATTATGATAAAAATATCAACAAATAGTATTATATCATTTAACACCTTTTTACGATAGGTGCTTTGAGCCTACATTAGGGGACATATGTTTACTCATCCAACAAAGACGCACCGTAAAAAGAAGTGCAGATATTTGCAAATTTCGAAAGGATTTTCCACATCTTGGGGATCCATCCATCATGGGTTAAACCTATCTTTACTATTCATTGGATCAAGTCATATCTCAATTTGGGCACATTAGCAACTATAAGACTGACATCGATAATAAAGAATCATTGATGGTTTTCCCTATATTAGGGATAATCTACAGATTGATGACAACTCGCAGATGTACATTTGCCAAAATGATGTGAAACATCCCAATGACTTCTTATCAAAGATCTCCCAGTGGATAGATACATAGTCATCAGAAATCACCCTGGCCAAATGCTACCATAAGAAAGCAATCACGCCCTATAAAATTATCACTAACAGGTTAGATGAGCAATACCGTCAATCAAATATTGATCTAATCACCTTACTTGATGTTGTAGGTCTTCTTCAGCCTTAGTTAAGTATAGTAAGTTACCTCGATCAAGAATGCTTTAGGCACTGATCAAATCAAACCATAGTATCTTGGTTTTGCATGCCTCAGGTGCTAACCAAACATACTCAAAGAACGTTGATTCTGCATGCCCTAGGCGTTAATCAGTCTTCTTTAAGCCATCTCGATTCTGCATACCCTAGGCACTAATCAGATGCATCCAAATAACCTGATTTTACATGCCTCAAGTGCTAACCAGGAAAAAATATCCATTTTTATCCCAATTTTGCATGCCCTAGGTACTAATTGGAAAAGTTAAGACTCGCCGCCTTCAATAAAGTTAGTCTCAAGTCTTGATTCTGCATGCCCCAAGCATTAATCAAGCAAAACCTTTTGTTGTCTCAATTCTGCATGCCTTGGGTGCTAATTAAACAACTGGAGACTAGCCGCTTTAAATAGAGTTAGTCTCAAAACCCTGATTCTACATGCCCTAGACATTAATCATGGATTCCAAGCAATAAATCAACTAAGAGATTCGCTACCTCATGTACGCATCTTTTCCTTTTACTTTGAATTTTTACTCACTTTGGCACCAGTGCACCAGCTACCCAAAATTGGGGGTAGCTATAGGCATTATGACCTGAGGCAACCTAGATCAGGGTTATTCGATGATGAGAAAATAGAATATTGCTGACAACATGGATTAGATCTTAAAGCTTTGATTTCCTTTTTTCACTTCTTTTCAAAAATTTTCTTGATTTTAAAAGTATTTTAAAATATTTCCTAGTGTTTTGGAAAATTATGCATAAAAATATGGTTTAGGATAGTCAATGGTGGTAGATGGCTATTTTTCACCTGAGGAGTGCCCATCTATGGGTCCCTTTCACCTAAGTGGTCTTAAGCAAGGGCTTTTTAGTAATTTCAGGGTTTAGTGATAAGCCCTCATTGAGGGGTGCCCGTTCCTCACTCAAAAACCTAGATTTCTCATGATTTTATGGTTTTTTTAAAATATGAGAGTGATCTCCAAAAGATAGGTCTGGGATATAGGGGATTTAATCTCCAATTTTGAAGGGTTTTTGGAGTTTGATTCCAATTAAAACTCTCCTTAGATATTTAAAAAAAATTAGAATTTTAAAAATGGGGGGATGATTCTTGAAGGAGCCACCATTTAGAGAAGAAGAAAAAATTTCTCTCTCTAAAAAATTATGCTCTACAATTCTAGCTAAGCACAATAAAAATGAATTCATATTCATCTTTGAGATCAAGAAATGTTAATTAGAGTGAGAGATCTATACTATAATTGCCACAGAGTCAGAATATCTCCTAAAGGTAATATTCTAGGCCCTTTTTCTATTTTTTCTCTCTAGATTTTTTTTACACATGATCATTGATTTTTATGCCTGTTTGCTTGTTTTAATTATTTCATTTGAATGTTATGCATGCTTACTATAAGTGTGTTACATTTATGGATCATTTAAATTGCTAGAGGAATGTTAATGTGTTTTGAATAGGGTATTCCTCCATTCTTATATATTTTGAGGTTTTATTTTACTTATTTTATTAATGCAAATATGCATAGTCTTTCGTATGTTTTATGTATATTTCATTGTAAAAATATGTTTCAACATGATTTATATTGTATAAATGTATGCCATAGGTTAGTAATAATCCTTGCACATTTTCCTGCATTTTTGCTCTATTTTTGCACATTATGTTTCTGTCCAGATCTGACAAACAGAAAGAAGGAGTGATGGATGCCCATCCCTTACCTGAGAGATATGATATCCTGCCTCCTTCTCCTTGTCCTTTCCTCACCCTTCCTTTTGGCCATGCCTCACCATGCTTGGCTATCCATGGGTATTTTTGGGCAATATTTCATGTATTTTTGGCCCTTTTATTATACTTTTGCATCGTATATTTGTATTCATGCATATTTGCCATAATTTCACTTCTGTATATTATATTTTCCTATATCTGAAATTATTTTGCATGTGCAAATATTTTTTGATTATTTTGTTACTTCTTATACATTAATTTCTTTATCTTTTGTGATGATTTTTTTAAAATAATTTGGTGTATTTGTGTCGGAGGATTTGTGGTTTTTTTCATGGGAAATCATGTTGCCTACTAGTCTCTATCCCATTGACATCAATTGCATTTATTTTATTCATTTATTTTGTTTATTTATTTATTTTGGCCTCTATTTTATAATTATTTGTTATTTATTACTTATTTCGGATGTATAATTTTTTGTGTTGTAATAGCTAGCTTAAAAAAGAATTTTTCGAGCACGCTTAACATAAAAGACACTTAAATGTTTTCTACCTATTAAATTAGCTTTTTAACATAGAACATGGACTAATGTCCAATTTTCAGCCCAAAATTCACCATGAAAGTGTTTTGTAAATACAAATAAGGGAACCAATATTCCAAGCCCAAATGAATTCCCCAATTTATATATGTATATTACCTTATTCCTATTTTGTTGGATAATTTGCTTATGTAATAACTTAAGTAGGATATTATTTTTTGCTATTTACTGCTTTCTTTACTTGATTGGGATGTTTACTCAAATTCTATTGCAAATGCATCATGTGAGAGAGGAGAGAGGATTAATTTTAAAACTTAATTATAAACCGACACCTAACCAAAGTGTTTAATAAGAGGGATATCTTGAACACCAGTCTCTGACCTGGCATCAAAATGAGATTGAGAATCAATTTCCAGTGCTCTATTAGGTGGCGACTCTATGACACCTGCCTCTTTAAGCCCACTTATAAATGCCTATCATGGGTTGATCGTCAGCAATGAATTAGACTTAATCCTTTTTATTATGAAACAACCAGTTTATGATAAAAGTGAGCCCCTTTAGTCTTAGGCCCTAAAAGCGGTCCTCCGAGAGCAAACACGAAAACTAGTGGTGGCTCCGATGTGCATCATAGTTTGGTTACAGGAAAAAAGTGTGGCTACTTGAGGAACCTCCTCTTAGGGTAATCAGCATATACTTTTTAAGGCATCACGTTCCCCGAAGATGTCTCTACAACTTAGACTCACCATAAGAAGGCTTTATATGGCTGGCATAATTACGTGAAAGTGACATGAACTTTACATATGCATGGATAGCACCTAACTATGTAACTCAAGATGGCCATTTTGGATATGTTCCACTATGTTGTCTATATAGAGCCACTTGCTATGTAGTTTCTCACTATGCCAATTTAGGGAGCGAGAAGACATCATAAGACACCATTATCATTTCAATGAGGTACCTTATCCATCACTTTTATCTCTAGTTGCCATCACCTCTAGACTTAGTTGTATGCCAAAGCCGATATTCAGAACCCAGCTGACTATGACATTATTACTTTTACTGCATATAAAAGATAGGAATCCAGCCCTACAGTTGACAATAGAGCATATTAGCTAAGACAAAACTCAAACAGGAGCAGTGAAGGGTGATTTTTAGATTTAAACATGTAATATAAAAAATTATGTACTACTTTTCATATTGAATAAGACAACTCAGAGTATGTATAATAAACTACTGTTATTTATATTAATGCATGAGTTTGCATTACATAAGATAATATTTCCACATATCTTCAATATACATGATCACTATTCTAACATTAAGCTCAAAAATACAAAGCTTTACTCATTCACAGGATTAAACCTTGAAAGTATCTTTCCCCTATTATCAATTAGCCCTCTAAGGATTTCTTGATTGAACATTTTCACTCTGCCTCTAACTTTGACCCAAGATGCCTTTTTTCGATTTTCACCTTGGAAAGGCACCCAATTTTAGCAAGGCTATTGTTTACCAATTTTTAACTCTTAGGGCTATATTGTATTCTTTTTCTCTTTTATTTTTATGCTTTTTTGAGTCTATCCATGGAACCTTTTTAGCTTATCAATGTTGACTAATTATTTAAACTTGTTTCCTTTGCTGTCACCCAATATTATGCTCCTTTAGATAAAAACTTTTTTAATACAAATGGGCCCTCCCATATTGGTCTAAACTTTCTTCTAATGTCAGGCATTATTGGCCTTATCTACTTAAAAACTAGATCTTCTTCCTTCAAGGGATGTCTCTTGATCTTCTTTGCAAAAGACCTTGCCAACCTTTTCTGATAAATCTATTTATGATAATAGGCTTACATCCTATCTCCATTCAATAGGATAAAGCTAAAGCAACCTCTACCTAATCCATTCTATCTCTAGTAATTTAGCTTCTAAAATCATCTACAATGATTGATGCTCAATCTCTACTAGTAACATAGCTTCTACTACATAAAGGAGCAGCTCTAGTTGAAGTCCTTGCTATATTTCTATATCCCCATAACATAAAAGGTAACTTCGCAACCCAGTCCTTATAGGTTCTAACAATCTTGGTTAAATTCCTTTTAATATTTTTGTTGGTTACTTCAACCGCTCTATTCATTTGGGGATGATATGGCAAAGACTTATGATGCTGAATTCCATATATTCTAAGTATTCATTCAGTTTTTGCTCGAGAATGGGATCCATTGTCAAACACAATATGGTTTGGAAATAAGTATCTACATATCAAATTCTTTTTAATGAACCTTGCCATTTCCTTTGCACCTAAATTCTTAAATGATTCTGCCTCTATCCACTTTAAGAAGTAATCAATAGCCACCACATTAAACCTATATCCATTTGATATTGGTGGATGGATCATCCCCATGATGTCAATACCCTAAGCATCAAATGTTAATACCACCACATTGAACCTATATCCATTCTCTATTTTTTCCATAGCCTCCTCCAAGAACACAGATTTCTCAAGGTAATTTTAAATATCAAAATACCAAGGCTTTCCATCATTTTCCTTGATATTCATCACTTATTCGGCCTCAAAACATGGTTTATTAGAGCTAAAAATGAGTATGGGCTTTGTGCCTACTCCTTCTAGGTTATCCCACATTGACACCTATGTCGCCAAGGCATCAACTGACTGGTTTTCATCTCGAGGAACATACTTGAAAGTATAAACCACAAATAGATCACTCAAAACCTTTAGACATCTCACCTAAAGCACCAACCCATGCTCTTTTTTCATAGCCCACTCACCTTTTTCTTAGTAAACAACCAAAAATGAATCACCATAAACTTCTGCACTTCTTGCCTTCAGAACCAATAAATCTTCTAATTCCAAAACACATGCTTCACATTTAGCCTCATTATTAGTGGCCTTATATCTTAATTTTTTGGCTAAAGGCAAGTTTTCTCCCTCAGCGGTTATCAAAATTACTACTATACCTACACCTTTGTTATTCATGACTCCATCAAAGAATATCTACCATCCCTAAAATGCTATAGCCATAATGTTCCCATTAGAGAACTTATAGGATATTTCTAACTCCTCTAACGATTGATCTACTAGAAATTCTGTTATAGCCCTTCCCTTGATGGTTTTTTGGGTAATGTACTTGATATCAAACTCCTGTAAAAAAAATCAACCATCTTTCCATTTTTCCCAATAGCGAGGGTGCTTTTTGTAAGTATTTAAAAGGATTCTGCTTGGCTATTACTTAAACTTTATACGAATGAAAATAGTGCTTTATCCTTTTAAAGGCACAAATGATCGATAAACAAATATTCTCTACCTCCACATACTTAGTTTTGGATGGCATGAACTTTTTATTGAGATAATATATGGCATATTGAACCCCAAAATCATCCTCTTGAGCTGTCATAGCTCCTACTGAACTATCTTCTATAGCTAGATATAAAATCAAAGGTTTTTTGTCTTATGGTGGTCTCAAAACTGGTGGATCTAAGAGGTATTCTCTAATAGTCTCAAAAACTACCTAACAATCTTCATTCATACCACTAGCTGATCTTTTCAAAGTAACTTAAAGATAGGCTCATAGATGGAAGTCAACTTAGCATTAAATTGATAAATATAGTATAGCCTACCTAGAAATCCTTGAACTTCTTTTTCATTTTGTGGTACAGGCATTCCCCTGATGGTCTTCACTTTATCAGGTTCTACTTTTATCCTTCTCTGATTTATAACATGTCCTAGGAAATTTTTTGAAGTCACCCTAAACATGCACTTCTTTAGGTTTAGAAGAAGGTTGCAGCTATCAATCCTTTGAAAAAACTTTTCCAAAGCAGAAAAATAGCCTTCTCAAGTTACTGATTTGATCATCATATCATCCTAAAATTCTATAGCCATTCTCTAATAAGTAGCACCTATATTCTTTAATCTAAACGGTATGACTCAATATGCATATGTGGCCCATTTAGTAATGAATGCTTTCTTGATCCTATCCACAATCTTATTCATAATCTAATTGTATCCAGCATACTGATCCATAAAGCTATACATTACACAAGTAGCTGCACTATCTACCAGAACATCTATGTGAGGAACCAAAAAATTATCCTTTAGATAAGCCTTCTTAAAATCCCTATAGTCCATATAGAATCGAACCCTTCCATCTTTCTTATCAGCTAGAACTATATTTTCCAACCAAGTGAGATACTAGATTTCACTCGAAATTTAGCCTCTATTTGCTTCCTTACTTCTTCTTTGACTTTTTCTGCCCATTTTAGCCTAAGCCTCCTAAGTTTATACTTGATAGACTTATACCCAAGATCGATAGGGATAACATGCTCAGCGACTGCATGATCAATTCCTGGCAGGTCTTTATAGGTTCAGGCAATGACTCTTTCATATTTTTTTTAATATTCTCTCAAATTCTTTTCTCTCTTCAGGGGTAACATCAGATGCTATCAAGATTTCTGTTGGGTTTTTAAGAATACTAAGATTGAATGGAATAGTACTTATTGAATTAATGTCAAATATAGATGCTGATGCAACTTCAGCAAGTGCACTAAAACAACAAGTGATATAGTGGGCTAATTTTTAAATCCACATATATCAAACCCTAGGGAATAAGGCTAGCATAAGAATAATTGATTGATTAAAGTTACATGTTGAAGAATTTCCCAATTGTTTATTGATGTTTGTTGTACTTAGTAATTTTAACAAGTAACATAAAGTAAATTAAACACAAAATATGAATTAAGCATAAGTAATAAAAATAGAGTATGAAATGTATGAAATAAGAATGACTAAAAATGCTGCTCGGGAATCAAATCCTCCCCTGCCTAATGCATGATCATTTTAACATAACATCAATATATCTTAGATGTGGACAATCCATCTAAACTCCTTGTTTCTCATTCCAGAGCCAATTACTCTAACTACCCGATTTCCCATTCCAGAGCCAATCTGATAACCAGCATAAGCATAGGTCATAAGACCTAGATATGGACTAGTTTCCTATTCTGAAGTCCACCAATTTAATGCCCATTCATTTTCCTCTTTATTTTTGGATATACAACACATAAACCCTAGATCTAATAGTTCATATTCCGAAAATGCCATCAAAACTATAGAACATATGTGCAAAAATATAGCATTCTTGATATATAGATTAAGCAAGCATGAATCTATCAAATTGAATAATATTAATAGCTTTAACACTTCAATAACATCCATACCAAGATGAGCACAAGGGAAAAGAAACACGTAAATATATATATATATATATATATATATATATATATATATATATATATATATATATATATATATATATATATATATATATATATATATATATATATATATATATATATAAGCAAATAAGTTCAATATCTTACATGGTTAGGGGATTCAAAGATCCCCAAACAACTAAAGAACTACTCAATACACAGAATGAAAACAACACAAAAAGGGAAAGAAGAAATTCCAAAACCTATTTTGGAATGTAGATTTGAAGTTCCAATAGCTTCTCCTCTTCTTCTCCAGGCTGAACTTGATTGAAAACTATATCTTTACTCTATAAACTAAGTTATATCTATATATCTTTGTCTTTTGGGTATCAACTATATTGAAAATGTAATTTTTATAAGTAAAACTATGTATGCTAAGTATAAAACCCTAGAAATATGAGAAACAGTGAACTAAAACTAAAAAGAAAAACCTAAAACTCCAAAAACCTAAAAATATCTCCTTTAAAACCAGACATAATGCAGCTTTTATACTTATCTACAGAAGGACATAATGGAGGTAAATAGTCTCAGCTGAGTCAAATTGGTTAAAAGAGTATTGTAGCATCAGCATATGGCTAAGACAGTTTGGTCTCTACTGTGCACACTCTTCTAGATTGAATCATCCTTAAACTCTGCATTGGGCATGGTGGAGATAAATGGTTTTAGCCAAGCCCTATAGTGAAATGGTGCATTTTATGGATTTGCTAGGCATACGACTAAGACAATTTGTCTTAGCCAAGTGTAAGTCAAATTTTCTACACAAAAGTTAAAATTTCACCATTAAACACATAAAAACTTCACAAATCTTAATATAATCCTATTTGGCATAAAAAGAGAAATTTTAACACTTAAAACTTGAAAAATATGCAAAACAAGATATAAAAATTGATAAAAATATACTGTAATTAAACATTAAATTCGAGTTATCAAATACCCCAAACTTAGCTTTTTCTCGCCCTTGAGTAAATGAATAGACCATGTTCCTGTATATTCAAACTTAAAAAAAGAAATCACAAATTTAGAGAAAGCTAAATAACACTACAGTAGAAGTCACTAACCGTCATCCTAAATAGAAAAGAATCCAAAACAAATCATACTAGCTAGTCTCCCAATGTGTGTGTGTTAGACCAAAATAGTTTAAAGTAACTTTTAATAGGTAACACTTTTAATACAATTTGACAACCAAAAAAAGAATTTGTATGCAAAAATTTACATACGTAGTTTCGCTCTTGAAACTCAAGAGATACCATAGGCCTCTAATTTAACACCAAAACCCAAAGGTCATCTTTGCAAGTAACTCTTAATTAGGCAAGATACTTAGCACTTAACAGTTATAATTTGGCTAAGGTACAACTATCAAGAAAGTATTAGGATTCACAATTTAGAACCACCATTTTTACCTTAACTCACCTCTTTTCTTTTAGAAAGTGGACTGTAACACTCCACCCTCATTCACTCCTTAATATTGGCAAACTTCAGATATTTAAAATGTAGAACATTTCTTAAGCATAAAGAGGAAGAAGGATTCTCTCTAAATTTCTTACTAAGAATTCAGCTCAATTGATGTTTAAATAGCTTAAGATCCCTTTCCTCTATACATAAAGTATCCCACACTTAGATGGAACCAAACTTGCTAATTTTTTCTTCTTAGAGCAATCAATTTTTAGATTTGATAAGCAGAAACTCAACAAGATTTTTCTTAAAAAATGCTACATTCTAAAATTTTTTGTTCTCACTTGATATTGGCAATGTATTCCCACTGAGGTTTTAACACTTTAAACACAACCCTTCACTACACTCACTACTAGCATTTCCTAATAAAAACTCTTCTCACTCACTTTTAAAATGGAAAGTTCAAAAAGAGGGTAAGATAAAGGCTTTTCAAGCATAAGGGATTAAAATATAGGTGTACATCAGATAAATAATTTGGCACGCATTGAATATGCTCAAATAGCTCAAAGGGAGCTTGCAAGGGATATGATATAGCAAAGGTAGGTTAAAAGGTCTTTCAAAATTTAGGTCAAGAAAGAAATTGCCTAAGTCATTTCTAATCTCATTTTGAGTTACTTAATTGTTTTAAAGGGTGATAAGGAAGGTTCTAGCGCTCTAGAATTCCTACTCAATTACCTTCAAACACTAGTTTTTAGAAAATTTTTTAAAAAAATTTAGGCCTAATGTGAACATTGTATTAGGGGACCTACTAGTATCTATCTAATTTCACATAAACGAAAAGGAAAAATAGTTAACAACTTACTACTCTTCGATCATTCAACTATCCTAAATAATTTTTTCTCAATCTAAGTTCAAATTACTTACAATGGGAACAAATTAATGGCAAACTAAGCTAAAATGTTCAAGTATTTGTTAACAACCCAAGACAATAAATAGTAAAAAGTATGATAAAACAAAAGTTGTAAAATGAATAAAAATTATAAAATAAACTAAAAGTATACAAAGCTATAACATAAATAGAGAATTACAACTAAGGAAAATATAGTTAAAACTATAAAAGAAAGGTAAATAAAAAAAACTTTAAAACATAATATAGCATAACTAAAAATTAAAGAAGTTTGAACATACTAATTTAACTAATAATGATAAAATGAATATAAAAGTTAAAACTACTTTAAAACTACTTTGATGGTAAAGAAAGTAAGTAAAAAATCCAACAATTTTAACAAAAGTTCAACAATCTATCTCCATAAAATGCCCTCACCCTACAATTAAAATTTTTGCTATCATTCATAAAAATTAGGGGTTGAGGAAAATCCTTAAAACATTCACTCCTGTGAAGGTAAAGGAGGAAAGTGGTAGTCGAAGCGAGACTACATTATGCAAAGAGTTGCTATGGTCTTATCCATCCGCTCCATCATAGTGTCCAAATGGCTTGTAATGCTGATGTATTACTCAGATGATAGGGTGACAGCTGCTGCCTTCGCCCGCTGGAGCTCCGTTAGTTTATTTATTCACAGCCTCTATGTAAAACTCCCTATCGAACACTACTGTATAGCTTTTCTTGGGGAATCGTGAGTCATAAATGAACATATACATCTTTTTTAGCATCTTCTTATTAACAATGATCAGATTGCCTATAGCTTTACCTAAGTTAGTGTAATTGACTGCCCTAGCCAATGTAGTAACAATACCTCCAAAGGCAATTTTTGTTGTCCTCTTTCTATAAGTCCATAGTTAATCAATCTTAACGGCAATAAATACAGCTTCGTTGAGTCAAATGGAATTTTCCATCTTAAAACAAATGATAGCCTCATTTGCATTTACATTTTTAAGACCCTCATGGTTGCTAAGAACTGCCAAGGGTAGGTATGGGTGCATGATTTTCAAAGGGTGATTGTTCAAATTGTAGGCCTTGGTGTTACTTGCATCAAAAAGAGTAGGCTCCTCCTCATTACATATACCATTCCATATGTCCTACCTATTCAAATTATCAATCCCCCTCGTAGCATAGTAGTTGAATCCCAACTTGGTTAAAAATTTGTTAAAGCTCATTTGGTGTAAATCCCATTTAACTAGAATCTGATTAACCCCTTATCAATGTGATTATTCTTCCCAAAAATCTCTTGTGAGATGCAGGTGAATTATCTCCCTTCTACCTATAAACTCTCCCTGTATGATGTTGGCAATCATTCTCTCTATGTTATTTTTCATTTGGATTTCCTCCATCAAAGCCATATCAATATATGGTAAGGCCAAATACTCTGGCTGTGTAAATGTGGGCCAATCCTTCTTGAATTTAGGAGGGACCCAGCTTGGGACTTTAGATTTCCCTAAATTTTCAGGGGTCAAGGATAAAGATCTCACCTCTGTTCTTGTACGCTTGGGTGCCACTACAAAAGTAGATAAATTTCATTAAGGTTTATTCACATTAACATGGAGAATATCAAATCTAATCACACAAAGCAAGAGAAAGAAATCTATGTGTAAAGAATAAAAATTGAAGCAACAGGAATTGAAAGCTTTGCAAATGCAACAAAAGTGGTTAAACATGCTTTGAGAAACAAACACAATGTTCAAGAGAAAATTGAACAATGAACAACTACAATGCATAACAGAAAAAACTATTTGATGCATCCAACAATAAACACCTTAACCAATCCTATTTAAGTGATATGATTAACAATAAATTACTATGCTTTATGCCTAGTCACTGACAAAACCAAATTGAGCAATAACACAAAGGAGGTAACCTCCTAAAGAGAAAGCCACCAAAAATAGATAAAACATGGAAAAACCATTTTAGAGCATGGAATAAACTTTACCTAAATATAATTTTCAATCTAAAATAAAGCTATTATAGGAATTGAGTAGAAAATTGTGAAAGATATCATCAAATACAATTTAAGGCACAAACATCACATTGTAACAACTAAAGACGTTGTTCTTAAAAAAAATTATGCACACAAAACATATTAGGCTTGTTAAAATGATAGTTTTCACTTCTTTTAGGCATTTCTACTAGCACAAGGCATGCATATATAGACTAGGTTCACAATCACAAAGCCATTTAAACTAGTTAACTAATTGCAAACTATCCATTAAATACACACAACCAAAGATAAGCCATCTCTTGAAATTAAAGAAGCAAAAACATATAAAAATATGATTTTTCAAACCTAAAACATGCATAAAGGCATTCTAAATATAACAAGGTATTTCTCACACTTGTAAAAACATAAAATGCTGCAAAAAATAAATTTTCTAAAGAAAAAACATGAAGAATCAACATCAAAGTAGAGATCAATTGTAAAATAACAAAAGTTGAATTACTTACTTGTTAATAATGTTTGACAAGGAGCAAATGCACTATGAATGGAGGAAAAAGGGTGAGAATGCCGAAATCACAAAGGGGAGAAGAGAAAATATGGAAGAAAGTGAAAGGAAATGACTATTGGGGTGTATTTATAAATAGACATGACATAGATCCCTAGGGTTATGGTAGAGACCAAATGGTCTCGGCCGAGTCATAGACAAAGAGCTAAAATACATAGTAGTTATTTATAAAGGATACGGTTGAGATAAAATGATCTTAGCTAAGTCACCAAATCTGGTTTGAAAAATTTCAATATCACACGGCAGAGACCAAATGATCTCAGTCGTGTGACCTATTCTATACCAAAACAATTAACATTCATATGGTAGAAACCAATGGTCTCAGCCATGTGACCCATTTTGTAGACACCTATATATAATTGCATACAGTAGAGACTAAATGGTCTCAATTGTGAGACCTATTTTGGACTAAACTCTCATCATGCACATGGTAAAGACCAAATGATCTCAGTCGTGTGATACCTTTTGGATCAGGACTAAGGATTTACACATAGGAGAGACCAAATGGTCTCGGCCAAGTGCCGTATTCTGGAACTCACACCACAAATAGGACATAGCTGAGATAAAATGGTCTCAGCTAAGTCCAACAAAATTTTGTACCTTTTCAAAAATCCAACACTCTGTTACATGCATACTACCATTACAACACTTAGCAAGCATTTATAAAATAAAAATCACCACTTATTAAAGCTAATAACAAAGACATAAAACAACAATTTAAACTAAAATTTACAATTAAAGGAAAATAAGTTATAAGATTGAGTTAGAAGAAGTTATGAGTTTAACAAGTCACTAGCTTGACTTTTAACAAGTTTATGGAACATCTTCTAGTTTCACAACAATGAATGCAACCTCAAATCTGGATTCAAAGTATGGCTTGAGGCGATGACCGTTAATCTTGAATTTTCAATCATCATTCTATTATTTGACTATGATGACTCTATGTTTAGGGACATCTACCACTTCATAGGCTCATTTCCATCTTGACTTGAGTTTTTAAGGAAATAGTCTAAGTCGACTATGATACATCAATACTTTCATCCCCGATACAAACTTATTCCTCACTAGCTTTTGATCATGACATTTCTTGGTTTTGTCTTTATAGCCCTTTGCATTGTTGTATTCCCATAAATGAAATTTTTCCAATTCATTTATTTGTAAAATTTGTTTCTCTCTAGCACTTTTTAGATAAAAATTCAAAAATTTGATCACCTAAAAAGCCTTATGCTCTAATTCCACAGGTAAATGACACAATTTTCCATATATAAGCTTAAGTAGAGATATTCCAATTTGGGTTTTAAAATCCATTCTATATACCCATAATGCTTTATGTAACCTTAAATACCAGTCCTTCCTAGTCCCATTAACAGCCTTCTCTAAAATGCCTTTTAATTCCCTATTAGAGACCTCTATATGCCCATTAGCTTAAGGATAATAAGGTGTTATGCTTTTGTGCCTAACACCAAATTTTTTCAATAATTCCTTAAATTGGTGGTTCACAAAATGTTTTCCACCGTCACTTATGATGGCTCTAGGTGTTCCAAATCTAATGAAACTATTTCTATGTAAAAATTCCAGTACAACCTTTGAATCATAACTCCTTACAGCTATAACCTTTACCCATTTGCTCACATACTCAATAGCTACTAGAATATATTCAAATCCAAAGGAAACCAAAAAAGTTCCTATGAAATCTATGCCCCACACATCAAACAATTAAACTTCTATGATGTTGTTCAAAGGCATTTCATTTCTTTTAAAAATATTCCCTACTTTTTGGCATTTATAACAACTAAGCATAAAAATTTTTACATCCTTAAACATGGTTGGGCAATAAAAACATGATTAAAGAAACTTTGTGACTGTCTGATTGGCACTATGATGTCCTCCAACTTCTCTTCCATGGCAAGCTTACATAATCGATCCTTACTCTTCTTTAAGGACACACCTTCTAAACACTTAATTTGCACATAGCTTGATCAATTTTAGATTATTCCAAATATAAAATCTTGCATCCATTTTCAATTTGTTTTGTTGCTCCCTTGTTAACTCCTTTAAAATCAAACCTTCTACAAGATAATTCACTATTTTAGCAAACCAAAGAATATCAACATCATATGAATAAATAACATAAATGAACTCATCCAAAAAGAAATCATTAATCTCCCCATCCTTTATATGCTCATGCTCCAAGCGAGATAGATGGTCTGCAACAAAGTTCTTGGCACCTTTCTTATCCTTTATCTCCAGGTCGAATTCTTACAGTAATAATACCCACTGACTCAACCTTGGCTTCAATTCTTTCTTTGCAAACAAATGTCACAAAGCTGTATGATTAGACTATACAATTACTTTAAAGCCAAGGTGATAAGAGAAAAATTTTTCAAATGCAAAAATAATGGCAAACAACTCCTTTTCGATGGTGGTAGAGTGGACTTGGGCTCTTGTCAACGTATGGTTGGCATAATAAATAGAATGAAAGATTTTATCACACCTCTACCTCAATATTACTCCAACCACAAAGTCATTAGCTTCACACATCAACTCGAATGGTAAGTTCCAATCTGAAAAAATAATCACCAGAGCTAAAGTTAACTTTTGCTTCAATATGTTGAATGCCTACAAGCACTCACTAGAAAAATCAAATGCAACATCCTTTACAAGCAAATTAGACAATGGTTTGATAATTTTTTAGAAATCTTTAATAAAGCACCTATAAAACTCAAATGTCCTAAAAAACTACTAGTCCCTTTGACAATAGTTAGAGGTAGTAATTTTTCAATAACATTAGCTGTAGCATTGTCTACCTCTATCCCTAGCTTAAAATTGGTTTTAGGAAGATGCGAGGAAAATAACCTTTGTTTGAACTTGGAGAACTGCCATAATCATATGACTACTATGAGATGCATGAATGAATGTTGATGCAACTATATGATCATATGACTAGCATCCATGTATACTGGAGCCTAAAGGTCAATACTGATCTATGATGAGAATAATATGCATTCTTATGTGAATTATGGCTTTAAGCGAATGTTGTAATGAATATAAAGGAATATGTTAAATCAAAGATGTTCTTTAAATGGTTAAGCCTACGGGTCTTATTTCAGTTGTGGATTAGATAGGCATGCCTAGAGGGATATAGTTGCAGCTGCCATAGTTAACCCCGTTTAGGTCCTTTATTTGTTCCTTTTATGGAACCATAGCTCGGCCCTTTTGGGTCTATTGTTTGATATCTTTGGATATCCATTGTTTGATATCTTTGGATATCCATTATTTGATACCTTTGGGTATCCATTGCTTCAGTTATCCACCCTTTGAACTAGTACATTGATAGGCTATTAAAGATTAAAGATTAAGAAATGTGCTCGAAATAAAGAAATACATATATCGATTTCTTGACTTATATAATGTAAAAATGATGAATGACCTATTACATTATTTTATCTTAATGAAATGAAATGTATGAAAAGTATGCATGTGATAATTGGACTTTCTTGGGTAATCATGATATGTAACGCCATTCTCTATGATTTCATGCAAAGTTGGTTAGTCAATACATCTAGATGTTTACACATGAATGTGCATTCCAATAGCTCTGACATAAGGCAAAGGATAGTGTATGACATAATATGATGTTATTTGACATTTAGCTACCATACTAAGATAGCATTAAGGAATACATGATTATAATAGGAATTATGAATTATAAATGTATCCTATGCTTAAGATTATGTGATATAAGTCAAGTAATTATGCCTAACAGTATCTTTTATAGACATGACATGACACATGAACCCCTTTAGGCTTTGAATGAACATTGAATGCATATTTTATGTAACTAATGTGATTAAATGCTTATGATTGAAGTTTTTACTATTGATAATAATGATGTCTCAATTCATTAATGAAAGGATTATGAGGTGCATGAATTATGCTAGTTTATCAAGAAAGAGATTTGATTATAAAAGTAAATTGAAATGTCCTTAGGAACGAGACAAGTTCACTTAATGCATCTAGATTATTGTAAGAATAGCACGTAGTGTTAAGGTTGAAAACTCCTCTGGAATGTTCATTGTGAAATGATTAATATTGCAAACTCATATATTTTCGCTAATTATGAAGGTTGTAATGTATTGATGATATTTTGGTAAGAATTATACATAGGGTTTTGTTTCCTTACTAAGCTTTATAACTTAGCATGGGTTTGTTTATCCATGTAGGTTTCTGGATAAGCTCCATTTTGGATTGGTAACTATTGTGGTTCGACCCACTTTGAGGAGAAGATCTGGCTAGTTGTAGTTGTCTTTGAGGTTTTCATCAAGTATTGAGGGCCAGTTATGTTATATCTCCTTATTTTGGAATTTGATTTGGTTATTTTGGCATGTAATTAAGGCCTATATTATTATTATTATTATTATTATTATTATTATTATTATTATTATTATTATTATTATTATTGTTGTTGTTGTTGTTGTTATTGTTGTTGTTGTTGTTGTTGTTGTTAGTTCTGCCTGATCTTTACTAGGTTTATGTTAGTATTGATGATTTTGTATGTCTTTTGAATTAGGGTGTTACATTTATGGTGACTGCAGCAATCAGTGACCCTCAAGCATGACTCTAATCTTCAAGTTAAACCAAAAGATTCTCCTACCAGTATATTTCTATCAAGGCCATTATAGCTTTGCTTAGAGTGAATTCTTAGAGAAACTGAGGCTTAAAACTTATCCAAGAAACACTCAGCTTCCCATAATATTAAATCCCTAAAACACTTGGTGACTCTGTAATGGTTGAAAAAAGGAATTTGTTAGCATGATGCATGATTATGCATGTAATGCATAGGCATGTTATATATCATTTTCAAAGCACATATGCAAATCAGGAGAAAACCTTCCAACCTTATTTCTCCTACACAAGCAATCATAAGTTTATTTCCTAAGCGGGATTAGACTATGGGTTAACAAGGAATCGTATGAACATGAATGGTGCATGGTGAAAGATCGATAGTATAATCTTTCTTAATTTAAAGCATAAGTAAATGCATTATTGATCATTATATATTCGGTTCATTTAGATAAATAAAGATAGGCCCCTAGGGGTATGACTGCCTTTAATTAGTGCCTACCTTAAATTATCAAAATTTAACCAAATATATAGGTATCCAAAGAGCAAGCACAGTGTTATGGTACATGATACCAAGGTGAAGTATCTGTGGCCATTACATAAGGCTTTGGTTTGGTAGTATAACTTTAAGGCTACCCAAGCATGGTCCCTTCTGATAGGTCTAGCTCAGCGTAAGCATACCAACCGATTAAGTTGGGTTAGTGATTATTCCCTAACATTTTCTCATATTAACATAGGGTTTTGAGAATGCATCATTTGTCAAATGGGGATGCCTAACCTAATTCTAAGGCTATAGGATGTTCTAAAGTAAATTATCTTAGAAGAAGATTGACATAATAACTATAAGCAATCATTTATAGTTTATCGACCAAGTCACTTTCAAAGTGAAATCTTAAATAATTCCCTAGTGAAGTTACCACTATGGTGTGCCTTGAACCCCATAGGCATTTGGTTTACTCTTAAAAACCCATTTTTAGGGTTCAAGATTGAATCAAAGCTTGTTTAACTTGTGAATATCACTCGCTTCACAACCGAGTAAGGAATCAACCTAATATACGATGCCTCAAGCCTTAAAAAGGCATAAGATAGCATCTAGGGGTATCCTCATCCATTTGCTAACAACTAACCTACAAGGCATCTGCTAAGCATCACAAGGTATGCATTATGATGTCACCACCTAAAAAAAGATTGGGAAAGTAATTTCTTACCTTATAAAGCAAAAATCAGATATAGTTCGGGCTTTACCTCTACTTGCATACTTGATTGATATTTATATGAATGACTACTTATGACTAATTATTTCAGTACTTTTCCCATGCATTAAGAGGTAAAAATGTTAAATAACACATTGCAAGCACATAGAAAGTGATAAATTGTATGCGAAATTTAAATAAATCATATATAAATCTTAGCATTTTTTAAATAAGGACATGGTCCTTGCATGCATATTTACAAAGAAGTTAAATTTTGAGGGTGTTTTGGATGAAATAAAAAAGTGCATTAGACCTATACTGATTTTGGTAAATAATCATTTTTGGTTAATTTACAGTAAAAAGATCATTTCATATTAAAAATATATCCTTGATTTTGCATGTTATCTTGGAGATGAAAATCAAAACATTGGTTCCTTTTTATTAAAGAAAATAATCCACTCAAACTAGTATAAAACAATTTAATGAGTGTTATAATTAATCATGCAAAAATAATTGGATAAAATAATATAAAAGAATAATAAAGTAATAAAAGACATGTATAAATCGAGTTGTTAATTATTTTATGAACTTTGGTTTCCCATGCATATTGTATAAATATTTATTTCTGACTTTAAGGTTGGAAAAATGGACACTGGTTCGATTTATAAATTATTTATTAATTAAGTAAAAAACACATAGTGTGAGATTTCCTTTAATTACCATGCCAAAAATGCCCTCTTTACTAACTATTATAAATTATCATGTGAAAATAAAATAAATAATAGAATACAAAATAAATAAATAAATAAATAATCAAATAAACCAAAAACCTCAACATTTAGCCGATTGGGCTCACCCTCCAATTCTCAATTCTCCATGCAAATTCGTGATGTATTTTCCCCAGACAAAAATAAAAAAAATAACATTAATTAGACAACAAATCTTAAATTGATAAAATAACTAAATAAGCTAACAGGAAATATAAAATAATAAAAAAGATAGAAAAAAATGAGAAAGAAAAAAAGGCAGGAAACTAAAGAACAAAGGAAAAAACATATAAAAAACAAAAGAAAAGGGAAAGGAGTGAGTTACAGACTCGCTTAAAAACCAAGAAAGCAAATCACGACCTTGAGTGTAACATCCTAATCCACTAACCATGGATAATCATCAATCATCACCATAAACCTGGCAAAGATCAGGAATAATTAATAAATAATAAGACAGGCCATAATTACATGCCACCATAAAATAATCAAGCTTATAGATAAAAATCATAACATAAATGGCCTTCAAAGTATCCTGAAATCCTCAGGGCAATTGCAGCTTTCTCGATCATCTTTATTTATGGTAGTCAAGCCATAGTAGCTACCGATCCACTTGAGTTTATCCTAAAATCTACACGAATAAACAAACCCGCACTAAGCTATAAAGCTTAGTGGGGAACCAAAACTCTATAGATAGTCTCTTATAATTAGAGTATACATACAACTTTAACCATGTCATAGAAAAACATATGAGTCTAGCATAATGTTTATTTCTCAATGAACATCAAAAAGGAGTCCTCAAACCTTACTAATGAATACCATTTTTCTTTTTACAATAATCTAAAATGTTATGTGACTCATCTTGTTTCCTAAAAGCTTATTCATTCATCACATTCGCCATCGTCTTACCCTTTTCTTCTTATATTAGTATGAATCATGCATCTTATAATCCTTTTATTCATGAGTCTAGACATCATAGTTATTAATAGTACAAAATTTCCACTTAATCCATTAAATCACATTGTTCACATAAGATAAGCATTCAACACTAATTCATAGTATAAGGGCATACTTAAGTCATATAGTATCTATAAGTAATTCTGGTAGGCATAATTACTTCACATATATCATACAATTCTCATATTAGATTCATAAACTTTACATCCTTCATATTATCTTAGCATGGTAACTTAATTCTCGTACAATCATAATTTTATGTCATGCATTGCACTTGGTTAAATGAATGTTATCATTATGCCTACATAGGTGTAAACATTTATATATAAATAAACACACTAGCAGAGTTGCATGTGATCACAAAAAACAAGCATTACATATCATAATTATCAGATAAAGTCTCGATGTCATATGTATGCATTTCATAAACATAGTACATAAAACTTAGTGCACATTTTATAGTCCATATAACTTCTAGTACAATATTGTATGCTTTAGGGTCCATATATTCTCTGTGAAATCCCATCGGTGGAATCAACTCACACCGACACTCATACGGGAACCTTCCTCAATTAATGTGAGACATCTCAATCATGTATTACGAAACATGAAATTTCATTTCATAAAAATAGCTTATATTCGAAAGAAATTTAAGACAATCAAAATAATAGGCCATTCATCATGCTTACATTACATAAGTGGAGCAATTAATGCATGTTTTACTTTATCTTGTGTACATTTTATCATCTTTAATAGCTTGCCTAAGTACTAGTTCAAAGGGTGGATAACAGGAGCAATGGATACCCGAAGGTATCAAATTATGGATATCCAAAGATATCAAACAATGGACCCAAATGGGCTCAAATAATGGTTCCAACAAGGAACAAACTATGGACCCAAACGGGGTCAAGCAATGGTTCCATTAAGGAACAAGACCCAAACGGGATCAAGCATGGTAGCTGTAACTGTATCCCTCTAGGCATGCCTATCTAATCCACAACTGAACTAAGACTTGCAGGTATAACCACTTAAGAACATCTTTAATTTAACATATTCCTACTTAGCACATCATCTGGCTTAAAGCCACTTTTGAATAAAAAGAATACATATCATTCTTATCATACATCAAGGTTGAGCTTTAGGCTCCATTACCTGTGGATGCAAGTCATGTCATTACATAGTTGCATCAACATCTTTCATACATATCGTAGTGGTTTAGATGATAATGCAAACACAATAGAATATTACTTTCATCGATCCATCTTATCATACTTAATATTAGGCATGAAGCCAATGAGGTTATTATAAAAGTAAAGTTCTTACAACTAAAAATCTTCATAGTATTATATGCATGTCCATATATATATGTGTGCATATAAAGGCAACTTGAATCATAGAAGTACATACTTTTTAGGTACTTATATCTGAGCACGTAATGAGTCAAACTACTTATCATAGCATGGTTGCATCAATTATAAAACATTAAATTACATAACTCATTGATAATTCTCAATGACGTACCTTGTTACAATTTGTCATGAGCAGCTTTCACATACTATCATTACTCACATCAAAACATAATTATTTATAGTAATACTCATGCATTTATGATCCATATAGTAGTAGGTTCTCTTACAACTTAAAGGTCAACACTTGTTCATATTTAGTCCCTTTATTCACTTCAATGGTCTATCAGATTATAGACAACAAGTTATATACTTTAACATAATCATATATATTTTAATCCTCTTACTTGTATTTTATACTCAGGTAAGTTATGTGAGCTTATTTCATCTTAGTCATTAGCACACTACTGGCGCTCATGTGCTAATCGTAATGTATTATAGGCATGAGCAAACAGGTAAGTGGGTTATCACACATTACTGCTAATCATTAATTCATCTTATGACCTTAAGTGTAAACAAGCTTCTACGGTTTCATAATTTAACATAGAATGTGATGTCTCATTTCTTTTAACTTGGACATGTAATCTTGCGACTATTCTCTTATTATCACTAGGTTATATCATAGTATTTTGGATAAAACAATTCCTGTCCTAGTACATACCTTATACCAATTTTATAGGACACATTAAATAACATATCACTTAAGTTACTATGTTTCCTCATGCTCTTCTTAGTTCTATGCTCATTAGGCCTTAACATACCTTTTAACAACATAATTCATATTAGCATTACCATGCGCAAGTCCCTCTAATTTAGAGTTCAAGTGAACCATCATTTCTTAACTCAATGTGTTTAATTACCTTAAAACTTGTGAAGGTTCCTCCAATTAAGTGATCATGCTTTATGCACCTCATGGCTGACTTTGGGTAACTTACAACTTAATTCAATATTCTTCCTCTTATAATAGCATTTATGCCTTTTAATTTCTATAATAATTCATCTTATATTCATGCCTTTCTAAACCATGTCTTTATGGATTTTTAACATTAGAGAGAGACTTTCATAGTCCATTAATCCATTGATATCAACTTACATAACTATTATCACTTAGTAACCTTTTATCATCAGTTTCACTTACTATAGTCAATTCACCCCACTCTTGTTAGCTTAATAATCTTATGGATCATATAATATTGTGATCAATATCTAAATACATGACTTAATCTTGTGGTAAGAGTATACTCGAATGAGTGAAAAGAGTACATATGACCATGCTATGGAGGGGAGAAAAGCATGCTTGGCTATGCATCCAAGGAAAAAAGTGCATAAGTGGTCGTGCATGTGAAGAAGAAAAGCCATAAGTGGTTGTGCATCTCAAGAACAAAATGCATAAGTGGTCGTGCATATCAAAGAGGAAAAACGAAGTGGTCGTGCATATCAAAGAGGAAAAACGAAGTGGTCATGAAGAAAATCCATGAGTGGCCGTACATGCCAAAGAAGAAAGGCCTTAAGTGGTCGTGCATGCCAAAGAAGAAAGGCCTTGAGTGGTCGTGCATGCCAAAAAAGAAAGGCCTTGAGTGGCCGTGCGTGCCAAAGAAGAAAGGCCCTTGAGTGGCCAAGCTTGCCAAAGAAGAAAGGCCTTGAGTGGCTGTGTATGCCAAAGAAGAAAGGCCCTTGAGTGGCCGTGCATGCCAAAGAAGAAATGCCTTAAGTGGCCGTCCATGTCAAAGAAGAAAGGCCCTTGGGTGGCCATGCATGCCAAATAAGAAAGGCCTTGAGTGGCCGTCCATGCCAAAGAAGAAAGACCCTTAAGTGGCCGTGCATGAGAAGATAACAAGAAACCCAGAAACCCTGATTATGCAGAACATGAATTTAAATCCCATATCTCACTTCCCCACTTACTTAAATGATCATTTAAGCTTCAAATCATATTAGAATCATCAAATCTTTTAAACTCATCAAGAAGGACACATACTGGAAAAGAGGGAAATTTTCCTAAATCATTCATATGAACAGTATAGTAAATCTAATTCCCCATACCTGTTACTAATGCTCTAACTCATCTAGCTCCTTTGTTTTGTTTCCTTCTTTTCCTACTCTTGATCTATCTTTTCTTTCTTCTCCTTACACATAGAGACAATGATCATAATCCTTTAAACCCTTAAATCTAGAAATGGAACCTAAATAGAAGAATGCAAGAGAGGAAAGCATTACCTTAAAATGCTAGCTCTCAAAACCCTAAGCCATCATCTCCTTCAGCCCATAACTGAGAGAAGAGAAAAAAGAGAGAGAGAGAGAGCCCTTCTTCTACCAATGTTCTCAGTCTTCAGAAACCCTAACTAGGTGAGTGGGGTAAATATCTCCCCAAAGAAAATTCCATAATGCCCTTATACATTTTTAACCCTCAAAACTTATTTTCTTAACATTTAACCCCAAACTTCTTATTTTATTCAATTGCATCCTTCCTTAATATTTTAGTTACACTTCAATACACATGTGCATAATTACCAATATACCCCTCTATATGACTTAATAATGTAAAATAATCTAATTTTGCCTTATTAAACCTTAATCCTCATTAATTTACCATAATCTGATTAGGGTCATGATTGGGTCCTTACATTGAGTAGGGTGAGTCATGGCCTATTCAAGTGAGTTATGGTCTATTCAAGGGTGAGTCACTATTGCAACCCTAGAAAGTGCACTAGATCGACAAGTAATATAGAGGAATATAATTAAAACCTCTCAAGGGAAGTGAAAATGGTGCAAGATTCATTTTAATAAAAGATTTCATACGATTCAGATGTGGTTAACCCTTCTAAATCCCTAGTATCCCATTTCGAATCCTACTATTCTAACTACTCGATATCCTATTCCAGAGCTTACCCAATAGCCAGCCTAAGCATGGGTCTTAATACCTAAATGTGAACTAATATCCCATTTTAGAGCTTACTAGTCCAACACCTATTCATTTTTCTCTCTATTTTTGAATTTACAATACAATAAACCCTAGGTTTAACAACCCCCATTCTAGAAAATGCCATCCAAACTATAGCCAATGTGAGGAAAAACAAAGCATTCATGGCATAAACATTAAACAAGCATCCAACTATTAACTTGCATAAGATTAATAACATAATCACTTGTAAAACATTCAACCCAAGATTAGCATAAAGGAAAAGAAACATCTGAAATATATATAGAATAAATGAGTTCATACTCCTTACATTGTCTACAGGATTCAAAGATCCCCAACAACAAAAGACTACTCACTATTCATAATGTAAATAACAAGCAAAGAGTGAGAAAAAACTATAAAACCCATTTAGAGTTGAAGATCTAAAGTTGATGAAGTCTTCTTCCTTCTCCTCTAACTAGAACTTGATTCAAAACTAAAACTTGAACTAAAATCTAAGTTGTAACTGAGTATTTCTATGTATTTGTGAAGTAACTATAGTAAATGAGTAATTTTTACAAGTAAAACCTATGAAGAACTAAGTATGGAAGCTTAAGTATTAAGAAAACACGAGCTAAAACTATAGAGAAAAAGGTGGTGGCTTAAAACCTTAAAAGATCTCCCTTTCCAGACAAAACTTAAAGCTTTTATAGAGGTCTTCAGATGGACACGGCTGAGACATTTTGGTCTTAGCTGAGTCTAAAGAGATAAAATAGTATTGTAGCATAGGACATGATGGAGACACTTTAGACTCAGCCGAGTGTACCATTTTGGATTAAAACACACTTAAAGGTTGCATAGAACTCGGCTGGGACACTTGGGTCTTGGCCAAATCTCTTAATGAAATTATGCATTTTGAGATCTGCAAGACACTCGGCCGGGGCCAATGGTCTCGATCGAGTGCTATCCTTTTCTTTACACACAAATCAAAAATATTCACCAAAATCACTTAAAAACATAAAAAATAAAAAAAAAACTAAACTGTATAAAAAGATAATTTTAAACTAAAAATACAAAAAATATGCAACATGAGACACAAATACTAAAAAAATTGAAAAATAAACAATAAAATTGGAGTTATCAATTACCCCACACTTCACTTTTGCTCGCCCTCGAGCCACTGGACAACAAAATTCCCACAAACCCAAACTCAAAAAAAGAAAATACAAGTTTACAAAATGCTCAAAAACACTACAGTAAAAGTCACTAATTGTCTACTCAAATCAAAAATAATTTAGCTTAATTCATACTAGCTAGTCTCTAGTGTGTGTGTGCAGGGCCTAAAGATAACTTTTGAACGATAAAATTCTAGTGCAATCCAACAATCGAGAAAAGAATTCATATGCAGAAACTGAGCATGCAGTTTCGCTCTTGAAACTCGAGAAATGTCGTAAGCCTCTTCTTTAGCATCGAAACTTAAAGGTCATCTCTGCAAACAATTCTAAACAAAACAAGATCATTAGGACTTAAATAGGTTGTAGTGAGGTTGGGGTATGGCTAACAAAAATATGTAGGATATGCAAAGTAGAACAACCATTCCAAAGTTCCCTCCATCCTAAGAACACTCTAAAAATTTCCAATTCACATTCTACCTTTTTCTTGGCTCAAAAGATACTCTAAATGTTAGACTACCCAGAATGCATAATGGACTTTCAAAAAGTTCAGTTCTTCTAAAAGAAGGACTACACCAAGGTGCCACTTGATAGCACTATTGCTTGCTAAAATTCAAGCTTTAAAATTCCTTCTTTAATTCCAGCAAACCACCCCACACTTATTTCAAACTATGATTAAGTTTTTTTCAAAAGAAACAGGGCCTTGCTATCATGACCATTACAAAATTATGCTTTGGAGGTAATCCTTACATTTACTCATTAATCCTAACCTAGGTTTCTCCTTGACAACACCCTTATCTTAATTCAAATGGATCAAAAGTAAAGCTTTCTTCTACTTACTTCAAGAATGGCTAGTTCTCAAAGGGGTTAAAAAAGGGCTTATAATGTCAGGATAATTACATGGGTACCAAAGAAAATTCAAAATTTAGTATGCAATTAGCATACTTCAATGGGCTCAAAAGGGCTAAACAAGGGAGAAAAATTTTAATACCGAGTAACTCTAAGGTCTTTTAGAGGCTATAAATGAAATTTGCCTAAATCACTTTAATTTCTAAATTCAAATTGTTGTAAATGCTTGAAGGATGATGAGGAAGGTTCTAGCGCTCTAGAATTCCTATTCAATCACCTTCATGTACAGGATTTTTTTTTAAAATAGGCCTAATGTGCAAACAAATTTTGGAGACCTATTAGTATTAAACTAACTGAACTTGAACGAAAAAGGTAAACACTCAACAACGAACCACTCTTCGGTTATTCAATTCCCCTAAACAAGCTTTTCTAAACCTAGGTTTGGAGCGTTCACACTGATAACATCTAAAGGCAAACTAAGCGAACATGTATAGGTTTTTAATAACAATCGAAGAAAATATACCCTAAAAATGAAATAAAATAGAAATTAATGTAAAGCTAAAAATCACAACTAAGTAAAGATATAAATATAACCAAACTAAAAGAAAAAGTGACACACTAAACTAAAATTTAAACAAAAAGATAAAAGATACATAAATTGAAACAAACTACAAAAACAAACATAAAAATAAAAGGCTAAAACATAAAAGATTACAACAAATTACAAAAACATAAAAATAAAAATAAAGTTATTGTGGTGTTAAATAAAACAAGCATAAACTAAGAAAATAAAACATTACTCTTCACACCCTCACCCCTCTTAAAATTTTGCTACCCTTAGCAAAATACAAAATAATGTTCAATAAGTTGGGTAGGTTAAGGAAAATCCCTAAAATAATAACTCCTAAGCAGATGAAGAAGGAGGATGCTAGGCATCAAATCGAGATTGCAACATCCTGATGGCAGTTACTATCTCATCCATCTGCTGGTAAATGATGGTAAAATCGGAGTCCATCCTCTCAACGATGTGGTCGAGATGGTTATTGATGATTGTGTACTACTCAGTAGATAAAGTAATAGTGTTTGCCCCTGTTTTTAAGCTCTGTGGCTCCCTTATGCACGACTTCTATATACAACTCCCAGTTTGACACCACTGCCTACCCTTGCCCTAGATCATCAATGAGAATTGACATATTCTTTAGTAGTTTCCTATCAATCGTGATTAGGTTTCCTATAGGTTTTCCTAAGTTAGGGTGCTTGTGATGATGAGCTAGAGTAGTCACAAATCTGTTTAAGGCCAGCTTGGAGTGCCTCTTCTTATAAATGCGCAAGTCAATAATCTTTTGTGCAAGAACAATTGCTCCATTGATGCAAATTCCATGCTCTATGGCATATAGAATTGTGGCTTCATTAGCATTGATATTTCTAAGGCCTCCATGATGGTTGAAGAATGCCAAAGCTAGATATATATGCATGATCCTCAGTGGGTGATTGCCCAAATGATGAGCCTTGGTGTTACTTACATGGAAAGTGGTGGGATCCTCTTCATCATAAATTCCCATTCATACCTCCTATTTGTTCATGTTCTCTAGCCCCTATGAATCTTGTTGGTCAAAGCCCAACACTTCAGCAAAAGCAATGAAAGAATTTGATAGGGGGAGCCATCAAGCCAGGAACTCACATTGCTCTTATCCAAGTGACTGTCTTTGCCAATCGTGAACTTGATAGTAGCTAGGAAATCTCTAACAAGATATGGATAGACCTTCCCTTATCGCTCAATGAGCACTCTCCATCCCGCACCATCAATTAGCCTATCAAACTCATTTTTCAGGCAGAGATCCACCATTAAGTCCATATCGATGATCAAAGTAGCTAGATACTCTTGCCTGTTAAAAAAGACCTAATAGTCCTTAAATTTATTTGGAATCTAAGTTGGAGTCTTCAGCTTTGTAGGATCTTGTTGAGCAAAAAAAGATGACCCAATCTCATTTCGGGTGTGTTTAGGTGCCATTAGCAAAATAAACAAGAAAAACTCAACATAAGATACACAACACACAACAAGACATAACAATTAACAACAAAAAGCACAAGTATGTTGCATAAACTAAAATTTTAAATGGAAAACAACTATCAAGCATGTAAAGGCAAATAAACTCACAAATGACCATGAAAAGAATTGCATAAGTTACACAGCACTCAACCATGATAACCAAGTTATCCTTTGGAAACCAGTAGCTCGTAGGTCGAATCGTTGTAGCCTATATACCTTATTGTAATGAACTAAATGCAAACAAAAAGAATGATGCACAAACAGGCAACTAACCGTATAAAGCATGCATGAACCATATTTCGTAAAAAGAAAAAAATGTTCACAAGGGTTGCTAAATGAAAGAAAAATCAATGCTCAAATAACACAAGTAATAAATAAACTAAACAAACCCATAGAAATAACACTCAATGCATGGGGTTAACAACATCATAAATAAATTCAACATAAACATAACTAAAGAAAAAAAATGCAAAATAGTCAAAATAACAAAATACTATTTCTGCTTCTTTTAGGCATTTTATCAAGCATAAGGCATGCATGATCTGAAACTACAAGCAACATGCAATTAGGATAAGACCTAACTTATAATTATGTGTTTTCTTTTTTGTTACATGCAATAAGCCTAAATTTAAGATTAAAGAAGCACAAACACCACATTATAACACAATAAGTATAAGAAAAGATATATAAAAGGCATGTTTAACTAAAAATTTACCACAAAAACTACATGAAGTACAAAGAAATAACAATAATAAAAACTTTAAAGCAAAAACAACTAACAAACAAACATAAAATAGAAAAACTAAGTAAAAAGAAGGAAACTTACTTGATTATGAACTTTATCAAGAAAAGATACAAGAAAAAGTGGGGAATTAGGGGTGAGAATGTCGAAAGTCTCAAGAGGGGAGAAGAGAAACTGAATGGAAATGAAAGGGTGTAACCGTTGGGGGTTATTTATAAGGGGACATGACTGAGTGCCCTAAGGACTCGGCTAAAACCAGAATGTCTCGATCGAGTCAGACACATAGCGTAAAATGCAAAGTTTTAAAAAATGATAGGACACAACTGAGTCCGTAAGGTTTTGGCTGAGTCTGCCCTTAAAGTATGAAAAATTAGGATTGCACTCGACTGAGACCAATCGATCCAGATCGAGTGACCCCTTTTGTAACTTCAACTCACACTTGCACATGACTAAGACCAAAGGCCTCGATCGAGTGCCCCTTAAATGTATTTTTAATTTTTTTATGACATACGGATAAGACCATAAGGTCTCAGTTAAGTGATCCCTACTGGACTAAAGGTTCACTATGCATACGGCTGAGACCAAAGGTCTCGATCAAGTGGCCTTCATTTCAAATTTTCCATCTTTACTGGACACAATTGGGACTATGGGTCTCAACTGAGTGATGCATTCTACCCTAAACTAATTTCCTTGCACATAAAAAATACCATATGGTCTTAGCCGATAACCTATTCTATAACTCAATTCTTAAAGAGGACACGATCGGGACTATTGGTCTCGACCGAGTCTAACAAATTCCTGCAAACTACATGCACATGATCATTACACTTTTTCAATCAAACATCACCATAACTAACACCACTTATTATACTAAAAATAATAACATAAATAACAATAAAAATAAATTAAAAAATATTTTTAAAAGAAAAATTAAAGTTCATAAGTCAAAAAACTTTCTAGGTTTAACAAGTCACCAGCTTGACTTTTTAAGCTCTCAAGGCATGTCTTCCAGGGTAATGACCACCGATGTAACTTCAAATTTGGAATCGAAGTAAGGCTTCAGGCAATGGCCATTGATTTTAAATTTACTACCATCTCCCGAATGTTTGATGGTGATAGCTCTATAGTTGGTAACCTCTATAACTTCATATGGTCCCTTCCATCTTGATTTCAACTTCCCTAGAAATAGCCGAAGCCGACTATTATATACCAATGTTATTAAAACCGGACCGGATAAAGAACCGGAGAGCTCAAGGGTTCGTGGTTCGACCGGTTCGTTGGGGTTCAACCGGGTTTTTTTCATTTTTTGAAAAAGATATTATTTTTTAAGTTTTATATAAATATTATGAAAATATCACTATATAAAAACATTAAAAATATTTTATAAAAATATATTTATCATCAAACATTAATAATAAGATTATATTTTCAAGCCATTCAACATTTATAACAAAAATTTAAGATAAATATATAAAAAATTGTAAATTTTTAAAGAAATTCTTCAAATATAAATTATAAAATTTTATTTTATTTATAAAAAATTCATTAAATTATTTGAATTTTAATTATTTTGTATTTATAATTTTATTTTATTTTTTTCCAGAAAAAATAATATTGTATGAATATTTTGGATAAAAAGTTGGTTTTCTAAAATCAAACCGGTTTTTTTATCATTTAACCCGGTTTTCTCCAGTTTTATCCCGATTTTTTGGTGGTTTGAAATAGTATCTTCCAATTTTTATCCAATTCGGTTTTCACCCATTGAACCAACCGGACCAGCCGATGGTTCGCGATTAAATCGGTTTGACCGCCCGGTCCGGTCCGGTTTTAATAACCATGTTATATACTAACACCTTCATTCACAGGGTGAATTCATTGGAGACCAGCTTATTGTTGTGCCACCTCTTTGTCTTCTCCTTATATCTCCAAAATGATTGTATGCCCAAAATATTTGGTATTCTAGTTCGTTCAATTTCAAAGCCATGCATTTTCCTACACTTTCAATGTCAAAATTCAAAAATTTTATGGCCCAATAAACTTTGTTTTCTAATTCAGCTGGTAGGTGACAATACTTGCCAAAAACTAACCTAATAAGGGACATCCTTATAGGTGTCTTAAAGGTTATCCTATACACCTACAGTGCCTCATCTAGCTTGAGGTACAGGTCTTTCCTTTATACATTGATTGTTTTCTCTAAAATCGCTTTAAGTTCACCCTCAACTTGGCCATTAGCTTGGGCATGGTATAGGACAGTGACTTTGTGCCTAACTCCAAATATGTTAGCCAAGCTTTAAATTGATGGTTAATAAAATGCTTGCAACCATCACTAATTATAGCTCTAGGGGTTCCATACCGAATGAATATATTTTTCCTTAAGAATTCAATTACTGCCTTAGCATCACAAGTCCTAGTGGCTACAGCTTTTACCCACTTACTTACATAATCTACAGCCACTAAGATATATTCAAATCCATAGGATACCGGGAAAGCCTCTATAAAATCTATACCCCATACATCAAATAACTTTGCCTCAAGTATGCTAATTGATGACATTTCATCTCTCCTAGTGATACTCCCTACCCTTTGACATCTATCGCATGATTGAATGAAAGATTTCACATCATTAAATAGAGGAGGCCAATAAAAACCAAAGGAAAGAATTTTTGATACCATCCGACATGATGTTCACCAGCTTCTCCATTATGACACACCTTGACAATATCTCCTTGTTGTTCTTTAGAGATACACCTTCTTAGCACTTAATTTGCACATAGTTTAAAAAGGTAAGGGTTATACCATAAATAGGTTTCGTATCAACTTTTAATTTCTTCCTTTGTTGCAAAGTGTAGTCTTTTGGCATGTAACCTCTTAAAAGAAAATTTAATAAATCTACAAACCAAGAAATAGTGACTTCACACATAAATAAAGCACATATATGCTCATCCAAAAATAAATCAAGGATCTCTCATTTCTCAATGTAGCCATTCTCAAATCTAGACAAGTGGTCCACCATAAAGTTCTCCATCCCTTTTTAGTCCTCAATCTCAAGGTCAAACTCTTGTAAAATGAGTACCTATCTAATCAATCTCGATTTTGACTCCTTTTTGGCAAAGAGATGTCTCAATGTCGTATGATTAGTCTATATGTAAGACCTGAACTTCTCAAATGAGAAAATAATTGCAAGGAGTTTCTTTTCAGTTATGGTGTAATTGACCTGATCTCTTATCAAGGTATTGCTTGCAAAATAAATTACACAAAATACCTTCTCTCATCTTTGTCCAAGCATTGCCCCTACTACAAAATCGCTTGCATCCCATATGGATTCAAAAGGTAAATTCCAATTTAGAGAGATAATAATCGAAGCTGAAACACACCTTTATTTCAATAGCTCAAATGCATGCAAACATTCAACAGTGAAAATTAAAGGATCATCTTTCATCAACAAATTAGACAAGAGTTTTGCAATTTTTAAAAAATCTTTGATAAATCTACAGTAAAAACTTGCATACCCTAAAAAGCTTCTAATCCCTTTGACATTGGTGGGGGTGGAAGTTTCTTTATCACCTCTACTTTGGCTCTATCCACCTTAATCCCATTTTTAGAAATTTTATGCCCTAATGTTATTCTCTCATTCACCATGAAGTGGCATTTCTCTTAATTCAACATTAGATTGGTTTTCTCACACCTCTCTAGCAACAAATTAAGATGCTTAAGACAACTCTTAAAATCTCTCCCATAAATGGTGAAGTCCTCCATAAAAACCTTCATAAATTTCTCTATGAAGTCATGGAATATTGCCATCATACACTGCTGAAATGTAGTTAGTGCATTGCATAATCTAAAAGGCATTCTCCTATGGGTAAAAGTTTCATAAGGGTAGGTGAAGGTAGTTTCCTCTTGGTCCTCAGGTGCAATGGGGATTTATAGATATCCTAAATACCCATCTAAGAAATAGTAAAACCTATTACCCACTAGCCTCTCTAGCATTTGATCAATAAATGGCAAGGAAAAATGATCTTTCCTAGTGGATCTATTCAACATCCTATAGTCTATACAAACTCTCCAACCCATAATCATATGAGTTGGAATAAGCTCATTTAACTCATTTTTTACCACTATTATCCCCCTTTCTTGCGAATACATTACACCGAGCTCACCCACTTACTATTTGAGATGGGATAGATAATATCTGAATCGAGAAGTTTGATTACCTCCTTCTTGACTACCTTTTGCATTGTCAAATTAATCCTTATTTGAGGCTGAACCACTGGTTTACATTCTTCTTCCATTAGGATCCGATGAGAGTATTAGCTTGTATTGATTCCCTTTAAGTCTGATGTATCCCAACTTATTGCTTTTATGTGCCTTTTTAACACTTCAATCAGCATCTCCTCTTTAAATCCATTCAAAACAAAAGAAATTATCATTAGTTTTGATTCACTTTCCAAGAACACATATTTCAAGTAAGGTGGAAGGTCTTTTAGCTTAGTTTTAGAGTCTTTTTTTTGGTTCATCATTTTCTTCACTCAATTCCTCATCTTTAAACTCTTCCTTAAGCTCTTTCATAACTTCTTCACTTCTCTTCTCTACCTCTGCTATCATCTCTCTCTCTGCTTCATCTAATTCCTCATCTTCTAAAGAGTACATTAAGTAAAATTCATCTGGTCCTCCATCAACACTTGCTCTTGATTTTCATCTACACACTCTTATACCCTGTTCATAAAATAAATGGACTCCTCTATATCATTTGTTGGATACTTTTTGGCTTTGTTCATATCTACTACCATTTCTTTGTTATTGAACCTTAAGGTGACCTTTCGACCATAAACGTCAATTTAGATCTTTGCCGTATTTAAAAATGGTCTCCTATAATTAGTGGCACTTTTCTATCCTCCTCCATTTGCATCATTATAAAATCCACAGGAAAAATGAATTTCCCAACCTTCACCAATAGGTCTTCAATTACCCCTTTCAGCTTCCTCTTCGATCTATCAGCTAGTTGCAGCCTCATTCCCATATCCTTGAGATCACATAGATTTAATTTCCTGCACATAGAATATGGCATTAAGTTAATACTAGCTCCAAAGTCACACAAGATATTTCCAAAAAAAGTTTCACCAATTTTATAGGGTAAAGTGAAACTACTGGATCTTTCAATTTTTTTGGAATCTTGTTCATGATAATGGTACTACAATTTTCTATTGTTGGAATTTAATGGTTACATGCATCACATACATGAGCGGAATTTTAAATTTTTTTAACCATTAGATCTGATCTTGCCATGAATGCACAATATAACTATATGAGAATAAGAAAAATCACCTTTGATTTTTGTTGAACAGTTGATTTTACTTCGCACCGGGTTGTCGCAAACCACAGTGTCCAAAATCGAACACCTCCAATGAGTAATCCACACTAGAGAGGGGTAAATTGAACCAACAAATTGGTGTTCAACTAGGGCTGGCCGAAATCCAAGAGGCTAGCAATGGAAGTGGCGTTAAAAGGGAGAGAGAATTAAGAGAAAAAGACTTTCCTTTTGTTTTAATCACTTAACCCTAATTCTCATTAGTTGGCCTTTTATAGTTAGGTTAAAATTCCAACTCCTTAATGAGATTGGGCTCTTTAAAATTGCTGGAGAATTATTAATAGGGCTTCTGGAATTAATTATAATCATTTGGGCTTAATTAAATCCAAATTAAATCTTTTCATAAAAGACCATGCACAAAATCCACAAACTAGGCCCTTTGTGCATCTAATTGGATTTAAATATCCAAATGGATTCCAAATCCAACCAAATTAATTTGGATTTACATGAGTTCCATAACACTTATGTAACATATATAAATTAATTTAGTCCAAGAAAAAGCCCTCTAAGCCCTTCTGTATGGAGTTGGCGTGTAGCCCTCTTCTGGAGGGCTTCCTCCAACTTCTTCATTCCTTTGGCCCTTTATAATTTCTCCAATGGTCCTATTAATTATTATATCAGTCCTATAACACTTATAGTAGTCTTATAACACTTATAAGACAATAATAATTAATCATGAAATACATTATTTCATTTAGGTCCAATTTACAGAACATTTCTCAAAAGTTCCGCGGATAATTTTATTTGATCATAATTAATTAAACTCTTTAAGTAATTATTATCATATTCTCCTCTCTACCTTTATAATAATATCAAATATTATTATCCTTGTCATTTTACCATTTTACCCTTTTCTCTATATGTGTGTGACCTATTGGGTTCCTGTCCATGTTGGCAGTATAATATGTAATTGTGAGTTCTATTCAAAACTCACATGATTTAAACTCCTTTAAATCATTTTATCAATCTCTATTGATATTTTGATACATCATTATACAAGTCATGATTGGCCTCTAGCTAGGCATCATGACTACCCAAATGTCAGGAAAGTCATGTGGTTTGACTATACCCTTCCATAGAAACAGTTACCGTGCAATTACTCCTTTCACCACTCTTATCTCAATTAGATTCTGAGTATCGATTTTTGTCAACTCATATAAATCTAATTATGTATGTTCTATTAATTTAACCATTGTTCCTAAAATGCCCTTCATGGATCTCCATCCATCTCGACATATTACTCTGGCCAGAGATTTACTGAACAAGGTAATTATAGAATCATGTGAGATAACTTCCCTTGTTAAATCTGGGATGGTGAATCCTTTGTCAATCACTCAACTATCTTCAAGTAGGTCATGATATACCCAATCTCCTAACTATGTTCACTCCCAGTTGGAAGTAATCAGTTATGGAGTCAAAGTATAACACTTGCTACTTAAGATAACTTTGGTGATCTCAAGTCTAAGGATACTTGCACAACTGCTATGAAGAGATTCCTCACTGACATAGATTTAATATCCATATGAGGATTCTCTTTGCAGGTCTCTAATGAACTTGTTCCTCTAACAAGCATCCACATGTTAGCTTTGATTATCATCCATAATCACAATTATGAGAACCATTGCTTGAACCATTCAAGAAGCATAACATGTGCTAGTCTGTCCGAATTAACAATGTCCTATCTTGTTAATTCTATGACTAGGGATATTTAGATATTAACATATTTGCATGCAATAGACATCTCACATCATGAACACCTTCATGATTGCCTTTGCACTGTGTTTATAATATCTAGGACTTCATTTATTAATTTAAGATTTACAAACTCATGTATTCAAACACAACATTAATAAATGAATGATGCCTTTTATTAAGAATATAAATTTCATACATATGAAAAACATCCCTATTACATGGGCTCTAGGGCATACTCTCTAACAATCTCCCACTTGCACTAGAGCCAATCACTCATATGTCTCAGACCCATGCTATTTATATGGTGATCATGCTTTATCTGGGAAAGTGCTTTAGTGAGGGGATCCGCCACATTGTCATCTATGGGAACCCTTTCTATTTTCACATCATTTCTAGCTACTATTTCCCTTATGAGATGGTAGCGTCTGAGAACATGCTTGGATCGCTGATGAGACCGTGGTTCCTTTGCTTGCGCAATGGCTCCATTGTTGTCACAATATAAAGGAATCGGATCAACAATGCTAGGCACCACTCCTAGTTCGGTTATGAACATTTTGTTCCAGACTGCTTCTTTGACTGCTTCTGAAGCAGCAATGTACTCAGCTTTCGTTGTGGAATCAGCAGTTGTTTCTTGTTTGGAACTTTTCCAACTAACTGCTCCTCCTCCCATTATGAACACATAACCAGATTGTGATTTACAATCATCTTTGTCAGATTGGAAGCTGGCATCTGTATACCCGTTTACTTCCAAACTGCCCTCTCCATATACCAAGAATATATCCTTAGTCCTTCTCAAGTACTTAAGAATATTCTTGACAGCTGCCCAATGTTCCTCTCCAAAATTAGATTGGAATCTGCTTGTGACACTCAAAGCAAATGCTACATCTGGACGTGTACATAACATAGCATACATGATAGAACCAATTGCAGATGCATATGGTATTCTATTCATGCTCTCTCTATCCTCCAGTGTCTGTGGACACATAGACTTAGAAAGGTGTTTCCCATGCACCATAGGTATAAACCCTTTCTTAGAGAGATCCATATTGAACCTCTTCAATACTTTATCTATATATGTACTCTGAGAAAGACCTAGCAACCTATTTGATCTATCTCTATAGATCCTTATTCCCAGAATATAGGATGCTTCTCCAAGGTCTTTCATGGAGAATTGCTTGGATAACCATATTTTAACAGATTGGAGAAGAGAAATGTCATTTCCCATGATCAATATGTCATCTACATATAGAACTAGAAAGACAATTGCACTCCCACTGACCCTTTTATACACACAAGGTTCATCTTCATTCTGTGAGAAACCAAACTCTTTTATTGTCTAATTGAATCGTATGTTCCAGCTCCTAGAGGCTTGCTTCAATCCATAAATGGATCTTTGAAGCTTGCATACCTTTTCGCCATTTCCTGATGTGAATCCTTCTAGTTGTGTCATATACACATCCTCGATAAGATTTCCATTAAGGAAAGCTGTCTTCACATCCATTTGCCAAATCTCATAATCATAATGAGCTGCAATGGCTAAAAGTATTCTTATAGACTTAAGCATCGCTACAGGAGAAAAAGTTTCGTCATAGTCAATACCTTCTTTTTGACGATAACCTTTTGCTACTAAGTGAGCTTTATAGGTAACTATATTACCTTCCATGTCAGTCTTCTTTTTGAAGACCCATTTGCACCCTATGGGTTTTATCCCTTCAGGTGGTTGAGTTAAAGTCCATACTTTATTCTCATACATGGAGTCCATTTCGGACTGCATAGCCTTAAGCCATAAATCACGTTCTGAACTGTTCAAAACTTCTTGATAGCTTGTAGGCTCATTGTCCTCTACTACAGTTATGCCTCTATCCGAATCAATGTGAAATCCATATCTCACAGGGATAGAACGCATCCTAGTAGATCTTCTAGGATTTTGTGTATAATCAGGTTCAACTGTGATTTCATCATTATGAAATTCAATTTCGGGTTCAATCGATTGATCATCTTCTATTTGTGGGTCTTGAACTTCACCAAGCTCAATTTTACTCCCACTGTCCTCTCGTAGGAGAAATTCTCTTTCCAAGAAGACAGCATGCCTTGAAACAAACACCTTTTGTTCTAAGGGATGATAGAAATAATATCCAAACGTTTCTTGTTTCTTTTGGATATCCCACAAATAAACATTTGTCAGACTTAACATCCAGTTTGTCTGACATTGTCCTCTTCACATAAGTAGGACAACCCCATACTTTCATATGAGAAAGCTTGGGTTTCTTGTTATTCCACATCTCATATAGAGTAATATCAACCGATTTACTAGGAACTCTATTTAACACATAAACAGCAGTTTCTAGTGCATATCCCCAAAAGGACTTAGGCAAGTCCGCTCGGCTCATCATTGATCGAACCATATCTAATAGTGTTCGATTCCTCCTTTCGGATACACCATTGTGTTGTGGTGTATATGGAGGAGTCCATTGAGATAAAATCCCATTATCTCTAAGATAATCCTGAAACTCTTGACTTAAGTATTCTCTACCTCGATCTGATCTAAGTGTTTTAATACTTTTGCCAAGTTGTTTCTCTACTTCATTTCTGAATTCTTTGAACTTTTCAAATGCTTCAGACTTATATTTCATTAGATAGATGTATCCAAACCTGGAATAATCATCTATGAAAGTAATGAAGTAGGAGTAACCTTCTCTAGCATGTGTAGTCATTGGACCACATACATCTGAATGTACTAAGTCCAAAACCATTTTAGCTCGTTGTCCTTTACCAACAAAGGGAGCTTTTGTCATTTTTCCCAATAAACAAGATTCGCATGTATCAAATGATTCATAATCAAATGATCCCAAATCACCTGACTTGTGCAATTTGGTCATGCGTTTTTCATTTATGTGGCCTAAACGACAATGCCATAAGTATGAGGTATTTAGATTATCATGTTTCATTCTCTTGGTATCCACATTATGTACTTCTTTAATTAAATCAAGAACAAATATACCATTCTCAATGATAGCTTTTGCATAAAATATATTGTTCTTAAAAATGTAACAACATTTGTCCTTTAAAGAAATATCATAATCGTTCATCAAACAACTGAAAGAAATAATACTCTTAGACAAAGCTGGAACATAATAACAATTATTTAATTCCAGTACTAATCCACTAGGAAGAGGCAAATAGTAAGTCCCCACAACTGTTGTAGAGATGTTTTGTCCAGTAGCTGACTGCAAACATATCTCTGCCTTTCCAACTCTTCTAAAGCTTCTAAGCCCCTGTAGATCATTACATAAATGAGATCCACATCCGGTATCTAATACCCAAGATTGTTTTGAAGCAATAGAATAAGTATTAATTTCAATCATATGAATACCTGAAGTAGAAGCATCAGCTTGCTTCTTCTCCTTGAGAGAATCTAGATAGGCCTTGCAGTTACGCTTCCAATGACCATCCTTTCCACAATGGAAGCAAGTTCCTTTGGGATTCTCTTTCTTGGCAACCTTCTTCTTAGAGATCCCACCATTCTTTGGATGTGCCTTGGTTATCTTCTTCTTCTTCTTCTGCTTCTTGCCTTTAGCAGAAGTGACAACCATGACACTTTTTGGATCTTTCTTAAATGATCCATCAGCTGTCTTGAGCATATTAATTAGCTCAGGAATGGATACTTGGATCTTGTTCATGTTGAAGTTAAGCACGAAAGGTGCATAACTTGGAGCCAACGAGTACAAGATTAAATCTATGTATAGATCATTATCCATAACATAGCCAAGTCTACTCAAATGCTCAATATACCCATACATCTTCAATGCATGAGTAGCAGTTGAAGTGCCTTCCACCATTTTGCAGCTAAATAGAGCTCGAGCAATCTCATATTGCTCAATTCTAGCCTGAGAAGAATAAAGCTCCTCTAGATGCAAAACAATGGTTCTAGCATCCATCATTTCATGTTGCTTCTGAAGCTCCGAGGACATAGCACCCAGCATCAGACATGCTGCTGTTTCACTATCCTTCATGTATTTTCGATAAATGCCTTTGATCTCATCAATGGCATCATCTGATGGAAGTGGTGGTGGATCTTTATCCAAGACATAATGGATCTTTTCAGCCCTGAGAACAATTCTCACTTGCCTGATCCAATCAGAATAGTTGTTGCCAACCAGCTTGTTATCCAAGATTGATCGTATATTAATGTTTGATGTGCTCATGATGATGACCTAGATGTGAAAAAGAAAAGATATGAGAGTATGTTCATATATATGTATGCATTAATAAGGTCTTTAATTAATCCATTTACTCCCACTATTTTATTGCGAATTAATAGCCCTCACTATATAATCCGAGAAAACCCGATGGTTTTCTTAGTGGGCCAATATCCAATCCTTGATATGTAATTTGACCTTGACTGTGGTCAACAAGCCAAATTCCATACCCTTGAAAGGTAGGTATCTTTATACCAATTGTGTCTCTACACAACTATTGGATCATTATGTTATCAACTCTTGATGCATGCATATCATATATGCATTCCCTAATCTTGCCTCTAGAACCATTAGCCTTGACTGTGGTCAACAAACTAATGGGCTAGCTAAGATGATCCATTTAATTAGATTTGAACATATTCGATATAATGTGAGCTTGACTGTGGTCAACAACCCACACTATAAAGAACTCTGGTTCTCCTCAAATTAATGGAAGGCTTATATACCTTAGTATTTGTTTGAGGGTTTTAGTTAATTAAGTCTCATCATACATGGTTGGCATACATTGGTATGCATCCTATATCTATCACATAAATATAAGCATACAAATATGGTATAGTTATGGACTTCACTACATTGATTTTCCCGAGCCAAGAGGGAAATCAAAAGGTCACACCTAGGTAGTATGCATGATTCAAACAAGAAAATAATTACATTATCTTCAAGCTTGTTGGATCTCCATCCGGCCCATCTTGCTCCTTGATATTGGTCTCCATCTCTATTTCTAATTCTAATCTAAGCAATCTAATTACATATTACAATTTGAAATGAAATACAAACCAAAAACAAGCGGCCGGGACATGAAAGTCCTCATTGGGCCAAAACATGCATTATGCTCAATCACATTGGGCTTTGTCCATAACTAACCATCATGCCAATCATTCACCCTTATATGCCTCTCTAATGCATAAATAAATGGATTACTAACTTTGTTTCAACCTTTGAAACTATATTTTGAGTTATTTAATGATGTGATCAAATTAGGAAACTTTTTCCATTTTGGAAACTTTCATTTTAGGAAACCTTTTTGCATGAATGTGTTTTTGCCTTAATAATCAATCAAATTGATTATTAATTAATTATAAATTGATTATTTAATTAATTAATCATATTAAATAATTAAAAGAATCAATTTTGGGCTTAAAATAAGTGTAGGCCGAAACCCACAGAAGAAAAACCCTAAGTGTGTTCACACACAAACTAGTTTTGTGTCATTTGGACCATTTGGGCCTTTTGGAATGAGCCAAGCCCACTCCAGCCCTTAAAACCCATTAATAAACTTAATTAATGTTTATAATAGTTAATTTAAATCAGCTCCTTGGGCCCACCAAGTCATTCACTAATTTAAACCAAGTCCGTAAACATAATTAAGCCCATTAAGTGGTTTTAATGAATTAAAATTAATCAAATTAATTTAAGGCCCATTTTAATTAATCCAATTAATTAAAAACACTTTAATATATCATATATATCATATTTAGAAGATCAAAAGTCGTTCTAACCAAGAACATATCAAGAACACATGAAGAACACCAATTTATCGAACTTTTCGACAAAACTAGTTTTCATGCAAAACTTGTTCGATTTTAATTTCATTCGATCCTACGGCTTAATATCACATATTAAACACATAAAATATCATCTAAATGATTTTTAAATGGATCCATAAGAAATTAAATTAGAACAGCCCCCTACATTACCTAGGGTTTCACGCCAAACCCTAATGAGTTTCAAGCCAAACCCTTATGTTAATCATTCAAAAATTTCGTTTTTGTTTCCACCATATTTATTTGATCACACATATAACCAGAAATCAATATTTCTCATTCATGAACAATCAAATATAATATTTTAAAGTTCATGAAATAAATAACTCAAAACAAAACAAAACTTATTCCGCAGAAAAATATAGAATTGTATATCCATGGCAAAACCGTGGCTCTGATACCATGTTGGAATTTAATGGTTACATGCATCACATACATGAGCGGAATTTTAAATTTTTTTAACCATTAGATCTGATCTTGCCATGAATGCACAATATAACTATATGAGAATAAGAAAAATCACCTTTGATTTTTGTTGAACAGTTGATTTTACTTCGCACCGGGTTGTCGCAAACCACAGTGTCCAAAATCGAACACCTCCAATGAGTAATCCACACTAGAGAGGGGTAAATTGAACCAACAAATTGGTGTTCAACTAGGGCTGGCCGAAATCCAAGAGGCTAGCAATGGAAGTGGCGTTAAAAGGGAGAGAGAATTAAGAGAAAAAGACTTTCCTTTTGTTTTAATCACTTAACCCTAATTCTCATTAGTTGGCCTTTTATAGTTAGGTTAAAATTCCAACTCCTTAATGAGATTGGGCTCTTTAAAATTGCTGGAGAATTATTAATAGGGCTTCTGGAATTAATTATAATCATTTGGGCTTAATTAAATCCAAATTAAATCTTTTCATAAAAGACCATGCACAAAATCCACAAACTAGGCCCTTTGTGCATCTAATTGGATTTAAATATCCAAATGGATTCCAAATCCAACCAAATTAATTTGGATTTACATGAGTTCCATAACACTTATGTAACATATATAAATTAATTTAGTCCAAGAAAAAGCCCTCTAAGCCCTTCTGTATGGAGTTGGCGTGTAGCCCTCTTCTGGAGGGCTTCCTCCAACTTCTTCATTTCTTTGGCCCTTTATAATTTCTCCAATGGTCCTATTAATTATTATATCAGTCCTATAACACTTATAGTAGTCTTATAACACTTATAAGACAATAATAATTAATCATGAAATACATTATTTCATTTAGGTCCAATTTACAGAACATTTCTCAAAAGTTCCGCGGACAATTTTATTTGATCATAATTAATTAAACTCTTTAATTAATTATTATCATATTCTCCTCTCTACCTTTAGAATAATATCAAATATTATTATCCTTGTCATTTTACCATTTTACCCTTTTCTCTATATGTGTGTGACCTATTGGGTTCCTGTCCATGTTGGCAGTATAATATGTAATTGTGAGTTCTATTCAAAACTCACATGATTTAAACTCCTTTAAATCATTTTATCAATCTCTATTGATATTTTGATACATCATTATACAAGTCATGATTGGCCTCTAGCTAGGCATCATGACTACCCAAATGTCAGGAAAGTCATGTGGTTTGACTGTACCCTTCCATAGAAACAGTTACTGTACAATTACTCCTTTCACCACTCTTATCTTAATTAGATTCTGAGTATGGATTTCTGTCAACTCATATAAATCTAATTATGTATGTTCTATTAATTTAACCATTGTTCCTAAAATGCCCTTCATGGATCTCCATCCATCTCGGCATATTACTCTGGCCAGAGATTTACTGAACAAGGTAATTATAGAATCATGTGAGATAACTTCCCTTGTTAAATCCGGGATGGTGAATCCTTTGTCAATCACTCAACTATCTTCAAGTAGGTCATGATATACCCAATCTCCTAACTATGTTCACTCCCAGTTGGAAGTAATCAGTTATGGAGTCAAAGTATACCACTTGCTACTTAAGATAACGTTGGTGATCTCAAGTCTAAGGATACTTGCACAACTGCTATGAAGAGATTCCTCACTGACATGGATTTAATATCCATATGAGGATTCTCGTTGCAGGTCTCCAATGAACTTGTTCCTCTAACAAGCATCCATATGTTAGCTTTGATTATCATCCATAATCACAATTATGAGAACCATTGCTTGAACCATTCAAGAAGCATAACATGTGCTAGTCTGTCCGAATTAACAATGTCCTATCTTGTTAATTCTATGACTAGGGATATTTAGATATTAACATATTTGCATGCAATAGACATCTCACATCATGAACACCTTCATGATTGCCTTTGCACTGTGTTTATAATATCTAGGACTTCATTTATTAATTTAAGATTTACAAACTCATGTATTCAAACACAGCATTAATAAATGAATGATGCCTTTTATTAAGAATATAAATTTCATACATATGAAAAACATCCCTATTACATGGGCTCTAGGGCATACTCTCTAACATCTATTAGTTACACAGTCCTATAACCTTTTAATTTCTTTTTGTTAGAATAAAATTCTTTCATGAATTTAGCATAATTGGGCATGTGAGCTAGGGCTTCGACAAAAGGCAAATTAAAATATAATTTTTTAAACATTTCTAGAAACCTAGCCAATTGCTATTCTTCTTTTCTTTCCTAGTCACAGCAGGAAATGACAGCCTATTTATATCAAGATCCTCTATATTAGGATTTATTATGCTCTTACTTTATCAATGGTGGGTGCATCTATATTCTCCTCTACCTTAGAGTTAGAGATACTTACCTTATGTGTTTGCTCTTCCCTTCTAGAAGATGATAATGGTGAAGATGTTTTACCTCTTTATTTCTCTTGCACTACCTTTTTAAATCTCCTTAGCATGATTGCTTTGGCTTCCTCCTTTGGGTTTCGATAAACATTTGATGGAAAAGTTCTAGCTAGTTTTGTGGATAAAGAATTTGCTAGTTGCCTAATTTGCATCTCTAAGTTCCTCATTGATGCATCTTTATTTCTATTCCACTGCTCTTGGGATTTCCATCATGTTTCTTGGATCAACATAAATTATTACTGGCTATTCATGAAGCTCACAAACATATCTTCCAAATTCAATTTCTTTTCTTGAATGAGTGGTATTGGTTAGAACCGCTATGAATGGTAGGCTTGGTTAAAATTTGGGTTTTGACTTGAACCTTGGTTTTAGTTATGGTGGGATGGATATGGAGTCTGATAATGAGTTATGGCTTGTGGCTGGTGGGATTGATTATGGTTGTGGTGGACAATTTGGTTAAATATGGCTCTAAGTAAGGTTGAGAAGATGATGCCCCATGATTTCCCTACTTTCACGAAAAATTTGGGTGGTTCCTCCAACCTGGATTATTTGTATTACTAAAAAGGTTATTTCTCCTATAATCTCCCATTACATTGACATCTCCCATAATTCCACTATCTTATACATATGGCCTACTCTTACATACTACACAATCTTAAGAAATAACAGCTACATTTTGCACCTCCAATCCATTTAGTTCCTTCCTTATCACCTCTATTTATGCCTTCAGCATTGCAAATTCATCCATATTATGCACACCTTGCTTCTATAGGATTGCTTTTGGAGTTGGCCATTATGAATCATTAGCAACCATATCATCCAAAAAATAAAAAGCTTCTTCTAGTATTTTATCCAAAAATGAGCCACCCAATGTTGCATCTAAGAGTGATCTTATGGGTGGATTTGCTCTGGCATACAAGATTGTCATGAGTTGGTGGATATCTACCTCATGGTATGGACAGCTTTTTAACAGTCTTCTGTACTGATAATGGTGATCTATATAATATTTTTAGTATGTTTTTAGGTGTTTAATTGAGTTAATTTTGTGTTAATAAGGTTGAATTTGAATTTAATTGGTTAATTTTATATTTTTGGATTTAATTATAAGTTTTGGCTTTTTTAGGTTAAAATGAAAGAAAAAGAGCTTAATTGCAAAAGACAAGAAGTTATGGGCCAAAACTGTGAAATTGGAAAATTTATGCGAGTAAATTATCTATGAAGTCCAGTGAAGGAATGCTTGGCCGTCCACCAGGAAGCCTTATTTCTTAAGTGGACGTGCACTTCATGTTATGCCATGTACGATAGTGTATAAGAAGAAGAAAATCTTAAGTGGCCGTGCATGGGTTGAAAGCTTGAGTGGCAGTGCATGAAACTCAAGTGGTCGTGCACTTCCTTGGAGAAAAATGCATAGCAATGCATCTAATCAAACAAATTTTTGCTTGGCCGTGCAAATGAAGTCTGAAGTTTCAAAGGATTTTTCAATTTAAGAAGGAATCTTTTCCTATTCCAATTTGGAAAGTTTAGAAGGCTTATTTTGGCTATAAATAAAGGATCAAAACACCAAAACAAAGGGGGAATCATCAATTAGGAGAATCATCAACAACAATTTCTTTACTTAGGTTTAGTTTTAGTTTTACATTTTTTTTATTTTTCTTCATTAGTTATGAAGAACAAAACCAAGGAGTTGGAGGGTTTCTTTGATTTTTCTATACAAGTTGATTAAGTGAGCATCTTTAACTCATTGTCTTTTATTATTCTCTTTAGTTTTGTTTTAGTTTTCACTATGTTTATGAAGTAGTTTTTCTTTTTTTGCTAATGGATACTTGAAACTTTTATTTTCATTATTATGATTTTATTTTGAGCTTTAATTTCAATATCAGTTGATTATTTCTTGGTTTTAAATATATTCTTATCTTTAATTGTTGTGAGATTGATTGTTGGTTTATTGGTTCAATAACTAGAAATTGGTTTAGACATAATTAATGATTTGCATGTTCTTGTGTTAACTTTTTACTATTTATACATGATTATTTTCTAATTTTGAGGTAATTATGTGTTGATAATATTGGTTAACACTGAGAGAGGAGGAACTAAGAATAAATTGGAATTGAATTTTCTTACAAAAGAGTTTAATGAATGTTTAGGATTTTAACTGGATCTTTATGCTAAATATTGATTTGTTCTTAATAAGAGAATTTGATGCTTAAGAAAGATATTCTTGATTCAAGGTATTAGGTTTTATTTCATCTAGTTTATTCCACAATCACTGGTGTTCCTATTGAAACTAAGTCATTACAATGAAAGTTAAGGTGGATAGTTCCTTTAGTAAGAAAATTTTAGTTTCTATTTTGTTTTTAATTCATGCTGATTTAATTTTAGTTTTTGTTTTATTTAATTTTTTATTTAGTTTATTTTTGTCTTTAAATAAAAAATATTTGGGAAACAATCTCATATTGATTTAATTCACATATAGATATTATCCTTAGCAATCTATGTTCTCTTAGGTATGATATTTTTGATTTTAATCTATATTTCCCTATATTACTAGCTGATCTAGTACACTTGCTAGACACGGGTCATATACCTCTCCCATACCTTATGAAAAGTTTCTTAATTTAATTGATGGAATCCCATAATGTTGTTGCAAATGCTTACCAGTTTTATAGGTGGGAAGAACTTCATTAGAAACTTCGCTTGTAATTGCTTCCATATCAAAATTGACCGACTCGATAACATTTGGAGCCATTATCTTTCTTTTCTTGTTAAGGTGAAATGGAACAAATTTAGCCGAATTGCATCTAATGTAACTCCTGAAATTTGAACGGTGTCACTCACTTCTAAGAATATATTGAGATGTAGAGTGGGATTTTCTAGTTCTGAACCTGTGAGTTAATTCCTTTGCACCATAGTGATGGTGACTGGTTTGAGCTCATACTACACATATCTTGGTAATACAATCATTATATGATCCTTATTCCACTTAGGCATTGTATAATCCCTAATTTTCCTTTGCCTAGGCACCTCCTCTCTTTGTCTATCCGAAATTGCTTCTTGTGCCTAAGCACTTATTGATTATCAAGAGGAACTCCGTCAATGAAAGGATGATTCGGTGGGTCTATATTATTTTCCTTGTTAGCTCTCATTCATTGATGAATAGTTCTCTCAATTTTATGATCATATTATGCTAATTTCTCATATATCATTCAGCACATGCACTATGAGTACCTATAAAGAATTTAAGAAATAAAATTAGACAAAGAAAACACATAAAAACAACAATTAAAACTCACAAAACATACCACCTTCTCGGCAGTGGCGCCAAAAACTTATTACGATCCTAGCAAGTGCACTAGATCGACAATTAATATAGAGGAATATAATTAAAACCTCCAAAAATCCAACCCAAGGTAAATGAAATGGTGCAATATGAAATTTTTGATTGATTGCAATATGTGTTTAAAAAATCCTAATTTTTTGATGCATTTTTGTTTCTTTTATTATCTTGAACTATAATAACAATAAACAAAAAGAAAATATAACATGTAAATGATGAATAAACAAGAAAATAACAAGAAATAAAGATAAACAATGGGTAAATCAACAAAGTTAAAGATGTTGTTAGGGATCTAATCCACCATATCCCATGCAAAATTCATTTTAATAAAAGATTTGATACGATTCAGATGTGATCAACCCTTCTAAACCCCTAGTATCCTATTCTGGAGCCTACTATTCTAACTACTCGATATTCCATTTTGGATCTTACCCAATAGCCAGGATAAGCACAAGGTCCGAAGACCTAAATATGAACTAATATCCCATTCTAGAGCTTATTAAATGCCATCAAACTACAATAAATGTGAGGAAAAATAAAACATTTGTGGCATAAACATTAAACAAGCATCCAACTATTAACTTGAATAAGATTAATAACATAAAAACTTGCAAAATATTCAACCTAATATTAGCACAAGGAAAAAGAAACATTTGAAACATATATTAAATAAATGAGTTCATACTCTTTACCTGGTCTAGAGGATTCAAAGATCCCAAACAACAAAAAAGTACTCACTATTTGTAATGTAAATAACAATTAAAGAGTGAGAAAAAACTAGAAAACCCATTTAAAGTTGAAGATCTGAAGTTAATGAGGCCTTCTTCCTTCTCCTCTAACTAGAACTTGATTCAAAACTAAAACTTAAACTAATATCTAAGCTGTAACTGAGTATTTTTATGTATTTGTGAAGTAGCTATATTAAAAGAGTAATTTTTACAAGTAAAACCTGTGAAGAACTAAGTATGCAAGCCTAAGTATGAAGAAAAGACAAGCTAAAACTACAGAGAAGAAGGTGGTGGCCAAAAACGTTAAAAAGATATCCCTTTCTAGACAAAACTTGCAACTTTTATAGAGATCTTCATATGGACACGGTTGAGACAATTTGGCCTCAGTCGAGTCTAAAGAGATAACATAGAACTGTAGCATAGGACACAACTGGGACACTTTAGACTCAGCCTAATGTACCATTCTGGATTGAAACACACTTAAAGGCTATATACCACTCGAATAGGACACTTGGGTCTCAGGTGAGTCTCCTTATGAAATGGCATGTTTTGATATTTATAATAAAAACATGAAAAACATGCAACACGAGACACAAATACTGAATAAAAATATTAAAAAATAAATAATAAAATCGAAGTTATCAGTCATGATGAGTTAGGAGCTACTCACAGCTATGACTTGCTCATCACTTATGGTTGTAAGTCACCACTGGAATTTCCAGTGGCTATTGGAACGACGCCATAATAACCATTCAAACTTTCAAAATAGTTTATAAGGCTTTAAAACTCATAAAAACACTTTTAAACTTCATAAAAACATCACATATGCTCAAAACAACTTTAAAAACACAAAACTACATAAATTATACATTAAAAACCATGTTAGAGAAATATTTTTAGAGAGAGAAAATGACAAGCAAAAAGCATCAAACTTAATTAATTTTACACACAAGTAAGATATTCATGCATAAAATACAACATAACATATAAATATATCTATAGAGAATTATTTACACAAGGATATCAAAGATCACTCATTATATAGGAGCAAAATAAGAAAAACAGAGAAGGAAAATGTACAAAAAGTAAAAGCTTTAAGATCAAAAGCTATAGATCTATATAAGGCCTAAGAGTTTGTCTTTTATATTACCTTTAGTGGAGCTATCATAAGAATCCAGTGAGAGCACTCATTTCATTCACTTCCTGCTTTTTTTATTTTTTTTTAACTAGATGAAGAATAGAAACTCCTTTCCCTTAGTTTTTTTCTAAGGAAATTTGTTACTCATTTAAGGAAAATCATTACCTTTAAATATAGTATATTAAGATTAAATAAAGTAAAAGATTTTTATCTTAATAATAATCATTTATTTTGCTAAAAAATCTAGAGTTTTGGGCGAAAAAAACCCAGTCATGACTCAAATGTAGGTCCCTCAGAAAAATACAAAAAACACTTTTTGGTAAGAAAAAGGTGAGTCACAATCTTAGGCCATAACTCACTGATGACTCACAGCCTTCATTGAAGCCCAATGAGTTAAATCACAATCAAAATGAAAGGGTAGTCATTCAACTCTTTAGGTTGTGACTCAGAAATGAGTCACAGTCTTGACCCATGAGTCAAGGCCATGACTCATTTTTTAGTCAATTCAGGGCCTAAAAGCATGATCATTTCACGTATTCTAGAGAGAAAATCATGTGCATGCTAATAAAACATCATTTTTTGATTTTTAAAACTCATAATAAAGCATTTTCAAAAATCCAATGTTGAGGTGGAATAGAGTGCCACTACTTCCTGATTCTTTCTGAAATAGCATTTTCATCATCAGATAACCCTAACATAGGTTGACTCAGGCCCAGTGTCTACACTTGCTTGCTGAAGGCAAAAACAGTAATTGCCCTCTCTACATCAAATCAAAGCTTAAATAAATGGCAAGCATATAACATATGTGATTATGCGTCCTCCGTCAATGTATGTTCGTTGGTTGCAATTTCTTCTTTTAGATTGAATGAGAGTATGATAAACAAGTTTTATTTGACCATTTTTGCATATAAAAATTCAAAGAGGCAAGCTATTATGACCTTTAAAATTGTAGTAAGCTGAGTTTGCGGTATTACCTATTCCTACCAACTTTTTTGCACTACTTAGAAGGCCATGATTCTATAAGTTAGAGGGATTGCCCCATATGCTACATCAAATCATCAAGATACATCACAATGGCTAGGTGGTCACCATCAAAGTTACGAGCTAGGTATCAATGCTGGAAATAGCCAAGCAACCTTTTAGTGGGTTTCACGTGTTTGTGATCAGTGATGAACAAAGTGAAGGTAGCTTTGTTTATGTTTATTTTTACCATTACTAGCCCCTTTGAGCTTAATTGGTAGGCTAAAAGAATACTATTTAAATTTCTCTTATTGTACTTGTTAATTTAACCATAGAACTTAAATGCCATTTATCTTCCCTATTTTAAAATTGGCCACTTTAGATTAAGTAGCATTGTGCATTTTAAGTAATGGAATTATTTGTGCTTGATTAGTTAAGGATGTTAAAATTTGATGGAAATTATGAAAACAAATTGGCATAGTCTGAGTTAAGATTGTAAATCTGAAGACTTTGCTAATCTGAAAGATCAAGAGTATTGGTGCTCCTGCTGCGTCAAAAAAATAGAACTAAGTAAAATAAAGGATATGCTGCAGAAATTTTGTTTAAACTTAGTACTAAAAGAAATAAGTGTGGGGTACCTAACATTTAAGAAGAATATTAATCATTAAGCTAGTTTAAAAGACATAAATTTTAACTCAACTTCCTTTGCATTTGCAATTTTAGTTAAATGTCCTTTTTGATTCATCTGTTAGTATTGATAACAAGGGTAGAAGATGTGGTAGAAGTTATGGATTTTCAGAAAGTTAGGTAGTATTTGCGGTAGTGTGGGTAATTCTATTTTGTTAACTTTATCTTCTCTTAGAGCCAATACTTTAACGTTCCATTGCAATATTAATATAAGTCCTAGTGATCCTGCTGTGTTTTGAGTTACTTAGTGGAGATGACCTTTGTGGTTATAGTGCTAAAAGAGAGGCATGTGGCTATTTTGCATTTCAAAAGCGAAACCATTTTGCAAAAATTTTTGCATAATTATCTTTTTGCTCAATTGCTGGAATTCACTGGTAGTTTTGGTTTGAAAAATGATAAACCTGTTTTATAAAAGCATACACATATAAGAAATTGTTCGATATAGATTAGTCTGAGTCTTTTTGGTTTCAATTTTTTAGTTGAGTGTCTTCTACTAAGTGTTATTCTGGCTCTTCTAAATTTTCTTGTTCCGAGTAAGAGTTTAAATTTTCAAGATTGTGGATGATTCGTTTACTTGAGGGCAAGCAACATCTAAGTGTGGGGTAGTTAATAATTCCAATTTAGTATCTAGTTTTTAGTCGATTTCAGTGTAGTTTTAAGTATCTTTTCACTTTGTTTTTCTTGAATTTAATAAATTCTATCCAACTTTTGTAAATCTTATCTTTTGTAAACTTTGGAGGACTTTTGATGGGTTTTTGTGCTTAAATGATGTTTTTGTAGGTTCTTCACGATCAGCAAGTTTTGAATGTTGATCAAGACCTAGTACTTCATGACAAAATACACCATTTCAATTATGTCAAAGTGAGTAGAAAAATGGTGTTAATTGTGAAGTCTGCATTTCTCAGTCTAGAAGTGAATCAAAGAGTATGTCGTGATCGGTAGGAAAAGAGTGTTGACCATGACCCATCTCAGTTTAGAGGCAAATTTTTAGCTTGTCACGATCAGAAAAAATTTACTATTGATCGTGTCCTTTTTTGGCCTATTCAAACCAGATTTTTTTATTTGGATGGGAGATGAATTTTTCTTTAGATCTAGGGTTTTTTCTTGTTTTTGTTCTCTTATTTCTTCATTCTCATATAGTTAGATTTAGATTTATAGTTGAAAATACATAGATTTAAACATAGATACTTAGATTTAGATTTATACTTAAAAATACATAGATTTAAACACAAATACATAAATTAAACTCAAAAAAATAGATTAGATTTCAGTTTTTCTTCTTAGAGCTCACATTTCATTGGAGATTTAGAGAATAAAGCTTATGATTCAGCTGGGTTTCTTTCTCACATGGCAGACATTAGCAATAAGCTCCTGAAAAATATTAAGGTTATCACGAATGATAATATAGTAGAGCATCGCTTTAGATTGACTATAAAGAAGGAGTATTTAGAGAAGGTTAAGTAGAGCTTGAGTGGATTGCCCCGTGCTTCAGATCAAGAAGCTGTGACCTTATCTTCTGCTCAGTATGCTACCCTGGTTCAAAAGGTAGAAGCTTTAGCAGATAAGTAAATTGAATTCTAAGAATGGCTCCATCAAGTGATGATTGGTATTACAAGTGTGGCATTGCATTTTGATGCACAGTTCCCACCACCACCACCACCAAAGTTATAATTACATGGAGTCCCTTATCTTAATATTTTTATGTTAAATTTTAATTGACTTACTGAGGGTAACAAGGTATTAAGTGTCGGGTAAGGGAGAAGTTATCTTTTAGGGGTTAAAGGTATATTTTGTGAATACTTAAGATGAAGATTTTGCTATTTATATGAAGATTTATGTTGATTTTGATGAAGATATTTTGTGAAGCCTTTTGATATTTTCTTAAGATTTTGTTAAAGTTGAAGATTTACTTTAAGTGCTTAAAACATATGAAGTCTTTTGAACCACAAATCCATTATCTTTAGTGTCAAAGTTTAAAAGTTGTCTTAGTTTAAATTCTAAATTTTTGTTATTTTTGGATTATCTAGTTAAACTATTTAGTTTAAATTTTAAATTTTAGTTTCTTTTTATTTAAATTGTTTATTTTAGTTCAAATTTATTTGTTGCCTTATCTTGTCATTTATCTTTACTTTTAGTAGTTTTGTTATTTGTCTTTATTTTATTTTATTTTTATTTATCTTTTATTTCAATTTTTGAATTTTGTTGTTCATTTTTTCTGCTGAGTTGTTGTTATCATTCACATTTAGCCTAGTTTGCCTTTAGTTATTCTTAAAATGAATCAATTTAAACTTTAACTTACAAACTACTTGTTTAGAGAACTTAATCTAGCATGAGAGTAGTTGTATGCTCTAGCGAGAATTTTCTCCGAATTGGTCTTAATTAGTCATATATCATTTGATTTCTATTTCATCGTACATGTTAGGATATTTGTAAAAATGGCAAAAAATCAGTGTGTGAGAGTAGTTGAGTGAAAAAAAATCTAAGATAGCTAAAACCTTCCTCATCACCCTTTAAAATGAATTTTCAACTCATGCAAAATTAGGGCATGATGCATGCAATTTTTCTTTAGCAAATACCTTTGAAATAACTTTTATCTTACCTTTTTGTTATTTTTACCATTGCTAGTCTCATTGAGCCTATTCGGTATGCTGAAAGCGTACTGTTTGATGAAATTTTCTTGATTACACTATATTATTAAGCCATATAACTTAAATGCCTTTTACCTTCCATATCTTGGATTTGGCAACTCTAGTTTGGGTAGTATTATGCATTGTAAGTAATTTATTTTTGTTGCACTTAATTATTGAAGAGTGTTAGAAAGTAATGAAAATATTTAAAAGTGGGGTAGTATGATCTAAGAATTGGTAAATCTCAAGACATTACTGAATTGGGAAATTAAGGAACATTTTGTTGATGTTCTCACTATGGTTGCTAAAAATCAAACTAGTAGAATAAAAGTTTTGATTTAGAAACTGTTGTTTAGTTTCTTATTGCAAAAAAATAAGTGTGGGGTATCTAGCATGTAAGAGGAAGTCTTAATTGGTGAGCCAGTTCATAAGAAATAAAATGTTAGCCTTACCTCCTTTACACTTATGAAATTTGGTTAATGTCTTTTTAGATTCATATTTAATATTGTTAGTGAAGGTAGCAATTAAAGAAAAAGGTGTTTTTTTTATCTTAAGAAAGTTAGGTGGAATTCTTAGGTAATGTGGCCGAACTTATTTTGACAAGTTTATCTTTTCTTTAGAGCCAATACCTTAACCTTACATTACAACCTTAAAGTAAGACTTGATGATCATATTTTTATTCTGAGTTGTTTAATAGAGATGACCCATATGGTTTTGATGCTAAAGGAGAGGCCTATGGCTATCTTAAGTTTCAAGCATGAAACCATTTTGCAAAATTTTTGCATACCTTTCTTTTTGTTCAATTGCTGGAATTCACTGGTGGTTTTTGGTTTTTAAAAAGTGGTGAATTTCTTTTTGGTCTAGCACACATGCATAAGAAATTGATTGATATAGATTAGTCTAAGTCTCATTGGTTGAATTTTTCATTTAAGTGTCTTCTGCTAAGTGTTATTTTAGTTCATCTTAATTTTCTTGTTCTGATTTAGAGTTTGAATTTTCAAGAATGTGGATGATTCATTTACTTGAGGGTAAGCAAAGTCTAAGTGCGGCGTACTTCGATAACTCCAATTCAATATTTAGTTTTTAGTCTTTTTTTAATATATTTTTATGTGCTTTTTCTATGTTTGTTGCTTTGTTTTGTTTAGTTTCAATAAATTCTATCAAAATTCAGTAAATTTTATCTTTTATACACTTTAAAGAGCATTTGATGGTGTTTATGTTTAATTTCAGATTTTTCAGGTACATCATGGTCAGCAACAATTGGTAGTAACCGTAACCTAGTGACTTTTTAACAAAATGTAGAGTTTTATCACCTCATAGTCAGCAAGAATTTCTGGTCACCATGACTTAGTGCACTTCAGTACAGAATCAAGTTAAGAGGCACCTCATGGTCATTAAGATTTGGTTACCACCATTAGGTATTCAGTTTTCAGTATATAATGTATCCAGAAGTAATTTTTTAAACTTCTCACGATCAGCAAGGATTGATGCTGATTGTGACCCCTTCGGGATTATAAAAGGCAAATTTGTTGTTTGGCAGAATACCTTGAATTTTTCAGATTTAGTTTTCTTTGTTTCATTTGCTCTTTTAATTTTAATTTTTTATACATATTTTATAGATTTATACTTGCAAATAAAATAGAGTTACACAAATATAGAGATTAGATTTATTATTTCTTTCTTTTGAAGCTCACCTTCCTTGGAGATTTGGAAAGGAAGACAAAAGAAGCTTGGATTCAATTGGGTGTTCATCCTCAACATGAATTTATGGGTTTACTCTATCCTTTTTTACTTCCTCTTTTGTAATGGATAGTGAGTAGTTAATTAGTTGTTTGGGGGATCTTTGAATTCCCAATACCCGATGTGAATATTGAACTTATTTGATTTTATATATAGATGAATGGTTCATATTACTGGTTCTTCATTGATATTTCATGGGTTTTTAATATTTTGATTAATTTATCTGATTTGGATGGATGATTTTATTATGTTATTTAGATTGGGTATTTTATTTAAAAGTTTGAATGCCATGGATGCATCTACACTCTGTTCTTCTATTGTGATTGCTGTAACGTTTAGATTACTCCGGGATGGGACTCGATAGGTTATAATATTATGGTAGTAGATCTAGAGTTTAGACTAAATGAATGGGTTTTTTGGTTGTTTGGCTCCGGGATGGGATAGCAAATCAAACCTAAGATGTTAGACCTATACGTAGGCTAATCATAAGACTTGCTCATGGATGGGATATTTTATGATTAGAATAGTTTGCTCTGGTATCGGATGCTTGGGTATAGAGGGTTATCCCGATTCAATCTGTATAACTTAAGATTAATTAAATTCATATTTAGATATGGGAAGCATGAATGAACCTAAGCAATGCTGTTAGTTTATTAATTTTAATCTTATTTTTTCTTTGTTGTGCTTAAGGTTTTATTTGATTTCAGCTAGTTTTATTTTAATTATTCCTATTTATGCAATCTCTATAGTTTAGACAACTTATCATACAAAAATATGGGAATTCTTTTGCATACACTTAATTTTCATTGCTTGCATCTACAATCCCTTAGGTATGATATCCATGGATCTTAAATTTTAGAATCCTATATTACTTAGCAATTTTGGTACATTTGTTGAGATCACATCTGTATAGAACCATATCATATAGAGCCAAAACCATATAAAATAAGGCACGAATATCATGGAGATTAAATAAATGGCATAAAAGACATAAAATACATGAAATATACAAAAGTAACCAAAAATATAGCCATGGATGCCTAAAACTAGGTGAAGGATGCCCACAACAAATGAAAAGGATAGGACGAGAAGATAACTAGTGATGTCCTATTTGACGCCAGATAGATGGGCATCTATCGAGTCATCTTCCCATCCTTCACCTCAAGATAGAACATGTTGCAAAAATTCAAGATCATAAAAAATGAAAAAATCATACCAAATATGTTTTAACCCTAAACATGCAATCATTAGGCTCTAAATCATGCTAATACAGTGTTAAAATAGCAAATCATGCATAAAACGCATTAAAATCACCGATTTATAGAATTAAACAAATTAAATAAATGCTACAACCATTAAGGAATCTATCACCTAATCACCCCTCCAACATGATTTTGGTTCATATTTTCATCTTTATGAAATTTAATCATGCTAATTACACAGACACAACATTTAAACATGTTATATTTGCATCAAATAATCGCATAATTGTGGAAGATAATTTGTAGAGAGAGAAAGCATAAATGAGCCTAAAATATTACCCTCAGAAGATATTTTAACTTTGAAACTCTTTTAATCTTGATCTCTACTCTGATTTGTGATTCTTATCTTTTAGAAAAATACAATGAAATTCATTATATGTTTGTGTGATTTAATCAAAAGATTGCTAGAGCAAATTTTTAGAGACAGAAATTAGTTTTCTTCTTCCCTAAGAACTCTTTTCTATAATAGTGATTCCCACGACAAAAACCCTAAATTTTTAGGTTTTATACTTAGGTTAGAGTTGGAGTTGGATTCCAAACTCCAACTTCCTAAACCTAGAGATAAATTGCCATGAAATCTGGATAAAATCCCTTAAAACCTTTAATTGCCTTTTTTTTTAATTCCAATAATGTTGGAATTCTAGAATTCAAGCCATCGATGGGCATCGCTCAATGAGACACGGCCATCCCTCATCCTATAGTCCTATAAATAACCAAAATGCCCTTAATTTAACCTATGCAAGGGAGAAAGGCCCACGAAGGGCACCCCTCATATGACAATGGACGTATATCATCACTGAAGACCCAGATTAAGATTTTTCATGCAGTTTCGTTAAAACACTTGAAAATCATTTTGGAAATCATAGAAACTTAGAGAAAAATACGAGAAATTCACAAATTGAGCTCTAAGATTCGAACCTGCTATCAGTAATATGTTATTTTCTTATCATCAGGTGATCGTGATCTAAGCTGCCTTGGGTTATAGTTTCTATAACTAGAAATTGGTAATAAAATTTATGATCAAAGTAATAGCATGAAAATTGAAATATAAAATGATAAGATAGAATGAATGAACGGATAGATAAACTAACCATAAATAAAAAGAGAGAGAAAAAATAACAAGACCAAATTCAATAAACAAGACACTAATATCACATCCTTTCCCACTAGTACTCAAAGTCCTCTCAAGGGAAAAATGCTTCACATCCCATGTGACCTATAGTAGACATATTGTTCAACTTTAGAGTGGTGAAACTTTTTAATGACACCAACACTAAACTAGATTGGAAGGATAAGGAACCTATGGTAGTCCTTCTCCCTTGGTCATACCTCCAAAGCACCCACTTAACTATAAAAAGTCACTTGAATAGGTTGAAATCAAAAGAGATACACAATAAAGACAAGTGCATATATTTTTTGATTTTGAAAGGATTTAAGGGGAGATGCTTAGGAGTCATCCCCACCTCCTTTGGACAAAGAAATTATTGAATTGGTGGGAAACTTCACTAGTGATGGATCCATATGGCCTAAGATAAATTGAAACACTCTGCCAACGATTAATCCACTTGGACGAAGCCAAGATTATAGTATAAAACTAAAGTACACTAAAAGAGAGATAGTTTAGAAGGTTGTTTTAACTTTCCATGATGAGGGAAAGAATTATGTGATAATGCCTCCAAAGTAGACTTACAGATAAGGAGCAAGCTTTCAAGCACATGCTATCAGTGACTCCTTCCAAAGGCATATTTGCCAAAAATTCTCCAATAAGAATATTGTTTTAAAACGTGTAGACACGCCTATAGATGGCATCAACCAACACAACTATAATGTTAGGTATGTATACATATGGCACCAACCATTCTATAGCCTTATTTGATTCTGCATGTCGATAAGCTGGTACTAATCAAATATAGCAATCTTATTTGATTCTACATGTCAATAAATTGGCACTAATTAGATTCAAAAAACTATTCTAATTATGCATGCCAATAAGCTAGCACTTATCAAACAGTCAATTAAGGGTTAACACATCAATAAATAGATGGTAACTATCTAATTAAAGGTTAATACATCGACAAATTGATGGTAACTATCAAATCTTAGGTTAACACATCAATAAGCTAATGGTAACTACCCGACTAAAAGACTCACTACCTCAGATGGTAGGTATTTTTAAGATAATCAGCCAAAGATTCATTGTCTTAGGTATGCTTCTTTTTTCTTCACTCTGAATTTTGGCTTCCTTTTGCACTAGTGCACTAGTTCCCTAAAATTAGAGGTAACTATAGACATTGTGACCTAAGGAAACTTAGATCAGGGTTATTTGATGATAATAAAATAGTATATTTCTCCTCAGTTTGGTTTCCTGCAGTACAATGCCATGAGAATTTTTTTTAAGACATTAAATGTTCTTGCTCATATCAAGTGATATTGTTGATACTAAAAGAGGGGTAAGCCTTCGGTTGCTCCATTCTTGATTCTAGCAATTGTTTATGTTTGAATCTTGTTAATTGTACAAGCTTACGTTTCTTTTTTCTTACAAAATCCTATTTGTGCCTAAAATGATAATAGGTTTCTGTTTTTAACTCAAAACTTCTCTTCATCTGAATATGCTTGCATGTCATGTCATTGATTATCTTACCGCTAATTTTTGGTTTACGTTACATTATCTTGAAATCATATATTTTTGGTAGTTAATGGCTCTTCCCTGCATGCAATCTTTCAAACTTTCTTTCCTGTCAATCATGAGTTTTTTATATTAAAAAATTGTCATAATTTTTAGTGACGGATTCACGACGAATAGGACCGTCGTTAATATTTTTACTTATGGGTGAATTTAGCAACGGAAAATAGTCTTCGTTGCTAAAATTAACAACGAAAATCAATTATGTTGCTAAATTCAATAATGCAAGATTCGGTGAATTGGTCAAATTTAGCAACGGAATGTTGCTACATTTAGCAACGGAATGAAATCTTCGTTTCTAAAAATAGCAACTGCCAAATTAGCAACCGAAATTTCCATTGCTAATTTCCGTTTCTATTGTTGATTAGCAACGAAAAATTTATATTTTTTCATTGCTAATTTGCAATTTTCTTGTAGTGTAGGTGACTAGTAGCAGATGACGATTTGATGGAAGCGTGTGTCAAATAACTTAGTGCGTTAAGAGGCATCTTGTCCGACCGGACAACCTTGGTCCTCACGCTTCAATTTACTAACCTAAAAGGCTTGGGTACCACTAGGCTCTCTCAAGGTCGGACTTCCCTAATAGGCCTAAGAAGGGTTGGACATAGTTTAAAATATTGAGAATTATCATTTATCCCCTTCTAAAGGGTTTGATTGGTTCATGTCGTTCAAAGCGTGGGGCTTCATCTATCTTGACGCAGGTCTAATTTGAGTTGTCTTTTGCTAGGAGCTGTTAAACTTTATCTGCGTGCTTCAAAAGATGTTCCCGTTTGCTTTTATTTAGGGAGCTAGCAATCTCATGCTTTAAATGTGCTTAGGTGATTTCATCAGCCATTCTAACTAGGATTTAGGTACACTGACCAGGAAATCATTAGTCAATGGTTAGTTAGGATAACTAGCTTTTAACACTATAAGAAAAATGCAATTTAGTAACGAAAAATTGCTAATAAAAAATAGCAACGGAAACTTCTGTTGCTAATCCAGCAGTTGCTATTTTTTAGCAATGGAATTTAATTTTCATTGCTAAATTTAGAAACAAAAAATTAATTCCGTTGCTAAATTCAACCACATCAAGTTTCGGTGAATTAGTCAATTTTAGCAATGAAAAATGATTCAGTTGCTAAAATTAGTAACAGAATAAGATTTTCATTGCTAATTTTAGCAACGAAAATCTCAATTCAGTTGCTAATTTTTCCACAGGAAGGTCCAATTAAAAAGCAAAAAATAGGAAACAATTAAAAAGCAAACTCACTTAGTTGCACTATAAACATACCATTGCTTTCAACAAATAAGCCTGCACTGCAGAATGTCCAAATGGATCAATTTGCCAACTAAATCTCAGTGTTAAATTAAATTAAATTCTACAAACCAACAATTAGAAATCTAACATAAAGCCTAAATGGATCTTAGAAAAATGTTTGACATAAAATATCTAATACATATTTGGATTGGTTAATTAATTTTTGGTAAAGAATTAAAGAGCACAATTGGAATTTCAAGTATAGTTTGAACTTCTAATTTCCCTTTGGCATGTGAAAAGAGATATTTGAATGGGGACAAAAAAAATGGCCCCAATTATAAGGCAAAAGCCCTTAATAAAATCTTATCTTACATACTGATACGGAGAAATTGGGCTTGCAGTACTTAGAGCGTTCAAATTGGGTCAAGCCTCATTGATGTTATCTTGTTTTTATGGTACATACTATTTTGGTCATAACTTTTGCTACAAGTGTCAGATTTCTTATTATAATATGTTTTCAGAATGCTCATTTTGAGATGGTCATTTAATATGGGGAAAAACCCACCGTAAAAGCCTTTTTCAGGCCTAAAAAATAACATTTAGGTTGCCATTTTTCAGTTTAAAGTTTTAGAGTTCTCTAGGGACATTTGGTCTTTTCTCATTTTCACATATAAATTATTTTCTTTCCCTAGTTCAAGTGAAAGGAATCCATAACTGACCTTGAATAAATCAAATCAAACTTTACATTCTATTCAATTCAAATGTCCATTTCATAATTACTCTTCAACTAATTGGATTAACCAGTAGGCAGTAGCTTGAGTGTGAACTGCCAATAATCTTTTGGAAAGATATTTCTGTCATTTCAGCAAATCATTCCACATCACAAGCATTTTAATTAGGGTAAGCATGGAAAGTATCATTCATACATGATATTTCCAATAGTCTTTAATTTTGCTAAATATTGAATAAAAATATTTGGTATCGTGTCAATTGAAAATAAATAAATAAATAAATGAAATTATTTTAATGCTAAAGGAGTAGTGACCATATCTTAATTACAATCTTTGGCATTACCCAAGATGCAGGAAGCCACAAAATGCAGTAAAAGTACTGTAAATACCTATTTTAATTATAATAATAATTAAAGATATTTTTTCTAAAATCAGTCTCATCTTAAAGAACAGCTACTCGTACAAAATATTAAAAAATATATATTTTCACACAATGTCACTACTGTTTTTTAGCCAAAATCGTGTATAGAACTATTCCATATCTAGCTTATTACACCAAATTCACTGCCCCGATAGGCAAGGAATATAGGATTCTAACAATTAAAAATAAATGTGAAACCTTTAATGTTACAATCAGCAGCTCAAGTTTACAAATATATAGCAGAGAGTGAAGAGAAGAAGAAAAATGAAAGAGGAAGGAAGAAACACAAAAGATCAAGAAGAGAAAGATTTACCGGTCACCAGAAAGGGGTAGATCTGGGGAAGATGGGATGGCGAAAGACCTGCTGATCTCAGCAAAGAAAAGACCAAAGAAAAGAAAATGGCAGAGAGTGAAGAGAAGAAGAAAAATGAAAAAGGAATGAAGAAATACAAAAGATCAAGAAGAGAAACACTTATCGGTCACAAGAAAGTGGTATATCTGGGGAAGATCAGACGGCGAGAGACTTGCTGATCTCGACAAAGAAATGACCAAAGAAAAGAAAACGATAAAGAGTGAAGAGAATAAGAAAAATGAAAAAGGAAGGAAGAAAAATAAAAGATCAAGAAAAGAAAGACTTACTGGTCAAAGGAAATGGGTAGATCTGGGGAAGATCGGACGGCGAGAGACCTGCTTATCTCGGTAAAGAAATGACCAAAGAAAAGAAAATGTAGAGCGTGAAGAGAAGAAGAAAAATTAAAGAAATAGGGTTTTGTCTTATATATATTCTATTTTAGCAATGAAAAATAATTTCGTTGCTATTCTAATAACGGTTTTGAATTTAAAAACGAAATTTAATTTTTATTGCTATTTTAGCAACGAAAATCATACCTTCACACAATTAAGCTGTGAAATAGCAATGAAAATTTAATTATGTTGCTAAAATAGCAACAGAAAATGAATTCAAAATAGCAACAGAATTTAATTCCGTTGCTAAATTTCATCCTAAATTTTTGCCTCCGACTACTGTTGCTATATTTACCAATGAAAATGGCATTCTGTTGCTATATTTTAGCACTAAAATCTTCTCCCTTTTTTTAGCAATGGAATACAACCATTTTGTATTATGTTGCTAAATCTCTAAAACTTCAACCACATTTAGCAATGGAATATACGGAATTGGTATTCCATTGCTAAATTAGCAACGGAATGAATTTCGTTGTTATTTTGATATTTTCTTATAGTGTAATACATCAATCGGGAAAGTGTTGATTAGGAAATGATCGTCAGTCAAGGTGAATGGGATTAAACATATCGATCGAAAATAACATCTTTCAAAAAAAAAAGGATCATCAGTCGAGGAGACTGGGATTAAATACATCGATCGGGATAAATGAGATCGCAAGTCGATCAGATTGAAATTATAATACATTGATCGAAATAAATGAGATCGTCAGTCAAGGAGACTGGGATTATAATGCATCAATCGAGGATATCATCGATCAGGATAAATAGGATCGTCAGCCGAAGAGATTGGGATTATAATGCATCAATCAGGAATATCATCGATTGGGGAAATACGAGATCACCGATCCAAGAGATCGTGATTAAACACATCGATCGGAAAAAACATCGAGCGGAAAATAAGATTATCGATGGAGGAGACTAGGATTAAACACGTCGATTGGAAATTGCATCGATCAAAAAATAAGATCATCAGTCTAGGATAAACATGTTGATCGAGAATAACATCAATTGGGAAAAAGCCATGATTTCGAATGATGGCCTTGTCTTCTTTTTTAAGCTTTGCTTTTGCCTCTTCAGCTTTCTTTATTTCTTGCGAACAATTTGTACATTGTGAAGGTAGATAATTAGTTTGAGAGTCATTTTCTGACCTTAGGTGATGCTTTTCTCCAGGGGGATTCTGTTTCATGATTACTGTCCTCTATTTCCTATCTTGAATCATTTAGGAATTAGATATAAGGGATTGAGTAAAATATTTTGGTTTAGTTTGATGGTATCACTATTTTCTTATGCAATTATATTATTATTGCACACGTTTTCTTTGTATTATATGCATGCAAATTATAGACAATTGCTGTGAATAGTTGTCATTTGCATGTATTACTCTCTACTAAGCTTTACGTTTAGCTTGATGGATTTTCCTTTTTCCCCGTGTAGTCTTTTGGAGCGAGTTTGGAGTCTGGGCAACCGCAAATTGCCACTAATATGTTTGAGACTGGTGGCAGAACTTAGTATAAGGATTTTTTTTTAATTGTAATTAGTGAGAAGTGAAGAAATTTTGTAACACTCTTAAGTGTAGTGCTTAAAAATAATATATTGTATATAAACTTTATATAAGAAATCATGTTATTAATTAAGATATTTTATCTGTAATTTATATGGATGTTTGTATATCTTGCGCTATTGATATATGTAATATTATGATAAGGAAAAAAAAATTCAAATAGTCTCGAATTCTCAGAAATAATATTTCAGGACTTGTGTGCACCCTTATATCCTTCTAGGGAGTGTATGGGTGTTACACATTTAGTTGGGTGTATTTTATTAATCTGTATAGTATTAGCCTATATATTATTAGTTTGTATTGTATTTTACAACTCCTGGTAAAATTTTGTATTAGCTTATAATATTTTATGTTGTACTTGGTATATAATAATATACTGTATTATTTTTTTTAAAATAAAAAATATGCAAAATTAAATTTTTAATGTTACCAATTTAGACCAAAAAAAATTAATTATAGAATACAAATTTTCATGTATTAATTTTGTTTTTTTAAATGAGTACAAATTTCCTGAAACATGAATAGTAAATAAATTAATAATCAAACAATTTAAAGTGTGCCCAATAGATTTTAATATTTTATTTTTAAATTCAAAAACTAATTTCATTTTTATTATTTATTTTTTTATAAAATCATCTTACACATTTAAAAACAGTATCATTTTTTAATTATACATACATATTTAAAAATCGTATCATATTTTTAGAATTATATATATTATACCAATTATTACTATTTGGAGTTTTGTCCAAGGATAGGTAACAAGGTAGCTCACAAATTAGCAAAGTTCGCTTTGAATTTTTTCTGAGTTTTCTGTCTGGATTGAGGAGTTTCCTTCTTGTCTTTCTCCTCTCCTTATAATTGATGATGTAAACTCTGTTTCAAGTTTCTAATATGGAGTATAGGGTCTTTAAAAAGAAAAAAAAAAAAATTCCAAGATAAGATCACCTGGCGGATTATGTGACGGCCACGTGTTTTTTAAGAATTACCACGTGTCATCCAAACGACACGAAAATAGAAAGAGAAATATAAAAATAAAGGATCTGAGAATCAACTGACGTATCAGTTATGTTGGTGCATGTCGACATTGTGAGGCTTCCATAAGCTCGCAATAAGAAGAAAGGTGGCCAAATGAGATAGTGGGTTTTATCTTTCCTTTTTTGGTTTTAATCTTTTTCTGTTCTTCCAGTTTAACACTAAAAATATTAGTACAGCAACAAAGAAAGTATGGTTAGTGATTTGTCGAGTGTGACCCATTTATTGCTATAAAACAAACCACGTTTGTGTTTTTAAAAGGAAAATAATTAATTGTGCAATTAAAAAAGCGGTTGTTTCTCTGGCCTGAAAGTGCATAAATTGTAACAGATAGATGTGTGAGTTTTTGCTATTCTTCAGGACAGATTTTTATTCAAATTGACTTTACTGTATCCTTAGAAATAGGCTATTTTGCTCATCATCTTCTCATGGCTGGAAAAGGACTCAACAAATCATGTTTTCTTCTCATAGGTAATTCCCGTCTTGCTTTTTCTTTTTTTCTCAAGAAAATGAATATAATTTTTTTTTTATAAGAAAAAATTGATAATTGATAAGTTAATGATAAAAGATTGCATGTCGATACCCTTGAACATGAAATTATGGTCACTAATCCTTTGGCTCATAGCAGCTCGTATGCCATGCATCCAGGAAGCCTAAACCCGAATGTAACATCCGGTATCCGGATCTTTGGAGGAATCTTTTTTTTTTTTTTGAATTTTGACAAACTGTAGACTTATGCTTGAGGGACGAGATGTTCATGAAATTAGGTTATAATGAAAATTAATTTATTTATGTTAATTGTTTTATGTTGTATGGATTTTGGGTGAATCTAGTGGAATTGTTTAATTTTGAATAGTGTTAGCTGGAATGGAAAGGTTTGCATACAAAGGGGTGGCATCAAATTTGGTAACATATCTAACAGATGTAGTTAAAATGAGCAATTCAGCATCAGCTAAGACTGTTAGCAATTGGTGTGGATTCACTTCCTTGTTACCACTTATAGTTGCATCTCTTGCTGATTCTTTCTGGGATAAACATCCTACCATTTTGGCCTCTTCTTTTCTCTATCTTGCGGTGAGTTTTTCATTAATTCCTCTTCTCCAATTTTCTTTATATTTCTCTCTTCTTACCGACATACTGATAATGAACTTGTTTCATTTTCATAATTAATTGAGGTTGGCGAAATTTGGGGTGCATTTATTTACGGAAAATAGTTTTTTGTTTTTTATTTTTTTAGAAAATTGAAGTATTTTTCTGTTTATGTTTAATTTCATAATTATTTTTTTATTTTTGTTTTCTGTGAAAAATTTTTCTGAAAAACTGGAGCAGTTTTCTGTAAGTAAACAGAACATTAATGATTTGGGTTCCTAAAGTTTGAGATAAACTACTATATATATTAACAATGATGCGATCCACATTACACTATATGCATATTTTTTGTTCTTATTACAAAAGAGTAAGTTTTCAACAAATAATTTAAGTTTTTATATATATAAAATTAAAGATCTTCTCTGCAATTAAGGGAAAATTCAATCATGAATCTTCAAGAATCAATTAATTAGATTAAGTATCTCTGTACTAGTGCTATTGAACTAGTTATCTTATATTTTACTTTTATTGTAAATCTACAATTTTATTTTTGGTTTTTTTTTTTTTTAAAGGGACTTGTAGCATTGACATCAACAGCATTGACCTGGGCATGGTATCCTACTAACAACCTAAGCTCTTCATTCCTGTTTTGGTCTCTCTGCCTGATATCATTAGGCCAAGGTGGTTATAACCCATCTTTACAAGCCTTTGGAGCCGATCAACTCGAAACTGATGATGAACTTCCCTGCTCGAAAGATGACCCGAAATCGATCAAAAAGAGTCTTTTCTTTCAATGGTGGTATTTTGGTGTTTGTGGTGGAAGCCTATTAGGTGTTACTGTCATGTCATATATCCAAGACACATTTGGATGGGTTCTTGGATTTGCTATTCCAACACTTGCAATGATAATTTCTATTGCACTTTTCTGCTGTGGCAGCAGAATTTATGTCTATAAACTCGCCGAGAAGCCCTTTACAGACATAGTTAAAGCTATTAAGGAATTAGCTTCAAAATTAATCAACTGTAGAGTCACCTTATCAAGCGACAACCCGGAAGTTGTTGAGCTAGAGTAAGTTTTCTTATTCGAATTCGAGGCAGTCAAATTTCGAAATAGTGAGTGATCATTTTGATTGTTGCAGGCTTCAAGAGAAACCTCTTTGTGCCGAGAATTTAAGCACTATCAAGAACTTGAATGGGAACTCAAGAAGTGGCATGTATCTTCTTGAAAATGCCAAAGTAGTACTCCGGCTCGTACCTATGTGGACAACGCTACTGATGTTTGCTGTAATATTTCAACAACCGGCTACATTCTTCACCAAACAAGGCGTAACGATGAAGAGAAGTATCGGTAGCAACATCAAGATTCCTCCAGCCACACTGCAGAGTACTATTACATTGTCTATAATCCTCTTAATGCCTTTATATGACTCGATCTTTATCCCAATCACACGGATAATAACTCGAAACGAAAAGGGTATCAATGTGCTGCAGAGAATGGGAGTAGGAATGGTTCTGTCGATAATAGCCATGGTCATTGCTGCATTGGTTGAAAGGAAAAGGCTCGAGATCAGCCGAGAAATGTTCGATAGCGAAACAGTTTCACTGAGCATCTTTTGGCTGCTGCCTCAGTATATTCTGCTTGGGATTTCGGATATTTTTACGGTTGTGGGTATGATAGAGTTTTTCTATAGTGAAGTTCCTGTAAGAATGAAGACAATGGGGATTGCTTTACATACAAGTGTTTTTGGAGTTGGGAGTTTCTTGAGTGCCTTGTTGATTTCCCTAGTGGAAAATTTCAGCTGTTCAATGGAAGGCCAGAGCTGGTTCGTTGATGATATGAGTAAAGCTCACCTTGACAAATATTATTGGCTTCTAGCTTTTTTGAGTGCTGTGAGCTTGCTTTTTTATATCATTTTGTACAAATTTTACACAAGTGATTTGAATAATGGCTGTTGTAAATGACCACTTCATTGATCTTTCTTTCTTTTTTATTTTTTTTCCTTTTTAAATTAATCAATAGTTTGATAGATTCTGGGAAAGTAGTAATGCTGTAAATTTTCATATTGAAGAATTAGTTAGCCTGGGAAATTTGCTGTAAATGAAGCATCAGTAAGGAAATATAGTTTAAAAGAAAAAGTACCGATTTTTAGAGCTCAAAATTCCATCTTTTGTAAAAGAAATTGAAAATAATCTACCAATACGAGGTTTTTTAGCTAAAAGCAGAGGAAAATTGCAGTACCACTTCTTTCTATCTCTAATTTGCCAGTTAATAAAAAAAAATTAAAATGAAAAGCACAAAACTGTTCATTTTGGAAGCAGTAAGAGATAAAACTAGTAAAAAGAAGCATTAACTTTCATTCCATAATTTGAAGAAATAGTAATAGCAATACAACAACTGACATGATATAGCAATATTTATATTTAGTCACTTATTACTTGCAACTAGCACAATACAGTATCAGAAAAAAAAAAAAAGTGATGTGACTAATTAGAGTACAGAGCTTGTATTCCATCAATATCATCCTGAGTAAGATCCCTTTTGATAGTTCCTGGTGGAATTCCTGAATACATAATGGCTGTGGGAACCTGGCTATGCCCAAGCCCAAGAAGATGACCAATTTCATGCACAGCGACAGATTGCAAGTCCATTTGGTAATTATTAGGATTAGTACTCCAATTCTCATCACCATCATAATGTGATCTTCCGTCTTCAGGAAAATAAGAATGAGCCAGAACCCTTCCAGGGCCATCGAAAGGATTGCCGTCCCCGTGATCAGCCCTGTAAAATCCAACCACAATATTTGCTGCAGAACCATCAGGAACTTCCTGGAATCTGAACTGGGACACACTTTCCCAACTCTGAAAGGCATTTGAGAAAGCTGACCTTATTTCTTCCTTGCTCAGGATTTCCTCTTCTGGAATTCCGGACATGAAAGTATAAGTCAATTGGTACTTGGAAGGTGACCATCTTGGCATCTGTCTAGGGAAACTGTATTCTGAAACATTAATGAGCATATTAGTTTTACCATTAATTGGTTTTGTGTATGTGAAATTGGTAACATCAGGCAACCCGCACCGCGGAGTTGTCAAACTTTTCATTGTATCAGAGTCAAGTTTTCCGGTAATTTTGAGATTGTAATAGTTTTGATATGTTTTGAGGGAAGATTCTAACATATCATCAAAATCGTCGTTCAGATTTCTATCACCAGGATAGTATCCAAATTTATTGAGGTATTTTTTGACCTCATTAAGGCCAGCAACAGTTTGGCCCTTTTGAACTTGCTCCATATTTTGAAGGAATTTGAAGGGCTGGTCCTTGGATTTCGCGACTCTTGAATGGGATATAAACGGTTGGATGGAGAAGAAGAGGAAGGCTAGCAAAAAAGAGGGGATCTTAGGAGCCATTGTCAGTGGTATACCAAGAATGGCCTATTCAGTGATTAGTGAAGAGGTTTGTTCATGCTGTCCGGCTATTTATAAAGAACTTGTTCGTAGACCTAAGCCAAATGGTATAGAATTCTATGACGTACAAAATACCCTAATGTTATTTTTCTTTGTAGTTGTATATGGAAATTTTATTCACTACGTCAAAAATTACATCCACTAATAAAAATTATGCATCAAAATTTTTTATCTAAATATTTTTTTTTGTCCATATTGATAGGTACATATTTTTTTATATTCCCCAAATTATAGAGATTAATTTTATTTATAATCATATTAAACTTATATCATTAAATTTGGTATCAAAAAGCTGATGAGTTTTGTCATCTCAACCTAAAATATTGAAAATAATGTTATATATAACCTTTAAAACGATGATAGTATTTTGAGTCGATGTGATTTGGCACGTAAGCATTCCAGTACTAGATTAATAATTTTTTGATTAAAATAAATTTAGTAATAATATTTCAAAAATTAGATAATTTTTATGAAGAAAATTATTTTTGGTTATTGAATCATTATAATGATATAAATTTAGTAACTATTGATAAAATTAACTAAAATTATACTCATTTATTCTTTCTATATACAATTAATTGTTTAATTTTTTAATTTATCCTTTGTTAATATATATTTCAATTAATAAATATTAAAATATTATAACATATTTCTTGCATATAGATCTAATAAATATAGAAATAAATTTAAGTAAATTATATAATTTTAAAAAAATTAATTATATATTTTTTAATTTTTGTAAAATAGAAAAAAGGAATATCACTGTAAAAAAAAAAGAGTAGATTTATAGGAGGTATCTTTATTTTTTTTTTCCCCTCACTTTAGTTGGTCAATGGACCCCACTCCTCCTAGTTTTCTCTCATGGAAAATTCTTGGAACCATTGGAGTATAATAATTAAGGGAAATTTGCCGTGGACTCAAAGTCATTTTCTTTTATTTTTCCTTTCGACACAAAAGTAAATCAAAGTTTATTTGAATTTGCCAACATGTGTACACATTAGCACCACATATTCACATATTCGCCCTTTGAGTTGCTATTCAATTTTTTTTACATCGATTATTTCTCACTAATCTCGTTAAATTGATTAAATTCAAATTCAAAATATCGTTGCAGGTTAAATTTTCTTATCTCTTCACGTGAAAAATATCAAAAGTCGAACTTAAAATCTTTCATTTCTAATCTATCTTACATCACCATCAGACAACTATCTAGTGGATTTCAAATATATTTTCTTAAACCTTCCCTCCAACAAAAATGACATTTTTTTATTAGCTGTAATTATTTAGAAGCCCACTTATCGTGATTAATTAATTCAGTTCTAATTAGATTGATCAAAAAATTAATTAGATGAGTCCAGCAAAAAGATTATTTTTTATACAAAAATTATTAAATTTGATTTAGCTAAACTTTCTAAAATTAATTGTCTAGTTAAATTAAAACATAATTTCTATTTCCTTACACCTTCCCTCCAACAAAAAGAACAATTATTTTTCTTTTTTATTAGTTGTGATTATCTAGAAGCCCACATATCTCGATTAATTAATTCAGTTCTAACTAGATTAATCTAATACATCCTCTTTTATCCCTATATATAAAATTTGGGGTTCACATGTAATTTTCTAAGTTTGAGGACCAAGCCCCTCTTGTCTCCGCCATTGACTATTGGAATAAAGCTTTTTTGAGATTGATTTTATGTATGTGTAACTGTGTAAGATTTGAACCTGAGGCCTAGCTTAATGAAAGCAAGTTTTCCACCACTCGATACCAACAAACATAGATGATTAGTTCTTTGAAAGACTCCTATTAATATATTTTGTCCGCCAATATAAACATGGATGAGAAAAAAAAAATTCTTAAGTTTGGTTAATCAAAAAATCGATCTGAAATCGGATCGATTTTTAGATTAACTGAACCAAAAATTTACGGCTAACCAATCTATATAAATTTTATAAATTATAATTTAAATTTTATATTTATATTTTTTAATTTATAAATATTATAATATATAACATTTTAAAATATTATATATATATATATATATATATATATATATATATATATATATATATATATATATATATATATATATATATATATATAAGTCAATATCATGTTTGATAAAATGCATCTCCCTAAAGATAGTTTTTGCTTGGCCCCATATGTGGATATAACATAGATATTTCCTAAGAAAGACATTAAATTAAAGGAATAAGAGTATATAAATACATTTTAAGGGCATTCTAAAAAATAAATACATTTTAAGGATAAATTTGTAATATTTTCAATACTTTATATTAAATTTAATCCTTATTCCTAAATTGTGCTCCCTTCTTTATAAATAAATGTCCATATTTTTTTGTTGATTTATTCATGAATAAATATCCACTTCTAAAAAATGTGATATATTTAAATATTTTTTTCTGTCCCGCTTTAAATGAAAACTTTTCTTTTTCATAGGAACTAAGAAAATTATTAGAATACTTTAATTTTATTAAAAAATTATAACAATTGACAAAAAAAATATAATTTTTTTTATTTTGAAGTACTTCATTTAATTTTACTTAAAAATAAAAAAAGTGATAAAAAAATATTTAATAAATGTATAATAAATAGGGATAGATATTTAAATTTTATTAGATTTTGAAAAGAATAAAATGGACAAAAGAAAATGAGAAAAGGAACTTTTTAAAGTGGAATAGATAGAGTATTTTTTTTTTCAAATATTCTCTATATAATAAATATTGGTTCAATTTTTAAAATATAATTAATAATTGATTGTCTATTTTTCAAAGAGCAAATTAAAAAAAAATATAGGATAATAAATGAATTTGTTAGTTTTTATGTAAAAAGAAAAGTAAACATTTATTTTTGAATGGATTACTCTTTCACTAAGAAGCAATGCTTCTAAGCTACTCAATTAAAATTTAAAGCAGGGGCAAAAAAGTCTAAAATTGAAACTGTGTTCTTATTGGTTGGAAAATGGTTGAGAGTTAACGCCGTTTCTATTGCCCTTAATGTTAATAAAATCGGACCGGATAAAGAACCGATAAGATTGAGATTCATGGTTCAACCATTCAACTGAATTTTTTTCTATTTTTAAAATATTATAATTATCATAATTTTTTAAATACTATTATATAAAAATTAAAAAATATTCATCAAATATAAAATATATATCACATATATTTTAATAATAAGTTACAAAATATAATTTTAATTTTATTATTACAAGTGATTAATTATGAATTTTTGAATATCATATGTTAGAAACATAAAAATACAATCATATCATGAAAATAATTTCATGTTTAGATGGAGTACTAATGAAATAAACACAAAAAATATTAACCTTACATATATGAGTATAATTATAATTAATTACAATAAATTTAAATAGATAATAAGTATATTAAATTATTATGTGACATTTTTAAAATTTAAAATACTAATTTTTTAAATAAATAAATAATAAAAATTATATATATATATATTTTAAATTTTCATTATTGATTTATTTGAAAAAATTAGTATTTTAAATTTTAAAAATATTACTTAATAATTCAGTATACTATTACAATGATCCAAATAGATAATAAGTATATTAAATTATTAAGTCGCATATTTAAAATTTAAAATATTAATTTTTTCAAATAAATAAATAATAAAAATTTAATATATATATATATATATATATATATATATATATATATATATATATATATATATATATATATATATATATGTGTGTGTGTGTGTGTGTGTGTGTGTGTGTGTGTGTGTGTATGTGCGCGTGCGCATTCACTCGTGTGTGTGTGTGTGGCTAGGTGGGTGAAAAAATACAAAAAAAAAGTGATTTTTTACACTTTTTAGCAAAAAATTCGATTCTCCAATTTTTCGGTTCAACCTATTTTTTATGTTCATTTTGATATTTTACCAATTTGATTTTTAATAATTGAACCAACCTGTTGGTTCACAATTAAATCGATTCAACCGTTCGGTCCGGTCCGATTTTAATAACTATGATTGCCCTCCCAATATGCACGGCAAACTTATTTTCACATTCATTGCTTTAGAATTCAACCTTTGTAATTTTGACGACCTTGAAGCAGGGACATTTTGTGATTAGTTGCATTGAAAGTAATTGAAAATATTAATGTATTCTAATTGTTAAATAGTGATACAAGATTTTTTTTATAATAAGAAAATATTTAAATTATGTAATTTTGTATGAAAAATCATATTTAAATGGTACCTATATCAAACGTTGCACGCAAGTTATATTCCAAACCTTTCAAAAATTGCCATATTGTTGTCCACATTGGCTGATATTTATGTAAAGTTTCTTTAAACAAACAATATATCTAGGGATGAGCATAAACCTGTTAACCGGTCCATTAATAATTTTTTTAAATCAGTCTATTACTATTAGTTAATCGTTATATCGATTTCGGTTTTTAACTCAATTTTTTAGATCGATTTATCGGTTAACCACTAAAAAATTTTAATATATAAATTTAATAAATTATACAATTTATAATATTTTTAAAATGCTTTAAAAATGAAAAAAAACTAATTAAACACAATATCCATTAAAATAATCAAAATAAAAATAAAATTTTCATAATTAATTATAAAAATTAAAAATATTCAATATAAAACAAACGACAGAACGTTAATTATATATATAATTTTAATATTTATTTACTAAAAATATATATTTTACAAAATTATATATGATAATATTTATAAATTATACAAAAATTAAAAAATATAAGTGTAAAATTTAAAATATAATTCATAATATATATATATATATATATATATATATATATATATATATATATATATATATATATATATATATATATATATATATATATATATATATTGGTTTCGATTTATGATCGGTTAACCACTAATTTTTAAAATAAAAATCATAAACCTAAAATTTCAGTTCGATTAATCTAAAAATTAGTTCGATTTCGAATAAATTTTTTGGTTAACCATACTCACCTCTAAATATATCTACTATTTAATTTTGAAAAAGTAATTTAAAGGGAAACATTAAAAGCGTTTCCATCTTACCATCTCAATTGCATTATATGGATTCCGACTGATGTATGTGTAATGTCATGCGGCAACTTCACGGAATTGTGTGAATTTTCATAGGGAATAAAAATACTAATGGCATTTACCGACAGAAAAAGGAAGAAAAAGGCAGTAGGAAATCAGTCGTAGGAACTTTTTCTGACAGGAAAATTTTCCGGCATTAAATTTACCTACGGTTTATATTAAACTGTCCGTAATTTTTGCCTATATTTTTATCTACGGTTTGCTATTTTTCCGTGGGGAAATTTTAGATTTCAATATATTTATTATTTTCATTTCCCTAGATAGTAGAATCCTAATTAACAATATAATATAAAAGATATAATTTATAATAATAAATTAATAGAAATCTAATTCGTAATATAATATAAAATTTATAATATTTAATAACATATCAAATTATTTTCTTATATTTTTTAAAAGCATAAATATTATTCCTAATATTGCAGTGAAATTGTTACAAGTCCCAAAAAGTCATAAATTTTAAAGCTCTATATATGCTGTCGGCGTAGGCGGATAATCTAGATGCTTCGATGTGCTATTTCTCCCCATTCATCTGAGTATGGAACTCGGCTATATATTTCATAGACTCGCGCAATTGAGTTGCTAACAGATGCGGCTCTTCTGGATGCGGCTCTTCTGGATGCGGCTCGCGCAATTGAGTTTCTCCCCATTCATCTAATAGTTGCTACCAAAGTCCGAAGTTCAACTACTTCCTCACTGGATGCGGCTCTTCTACTGGAGGCAACTATACTGGATGTGGTGGCATGCTAGTATTATGTATTTGTAAAAGTTCCAAGGTTAAAAATCTTACCACTACGGTCCCTACCACCAACTACCTGAAGATATGTCTGATTCTCATCAATATTGACGTTATCCTCGGATTGTTGTTGTACCTTCTCTTTTATTTGTTCATATCATTATAATTATTAATGCTACTTAATAATAATTTTAAACTAATATTATATATAAAATCAATATTGAAATATATACTTTACATGCATTCTATTGCCTGCATCGGTCGTTGATGAATGTTACACCATCATACTTCTTGGTGTGAGTATGCACAAAGATCTGTCATGATATAGGTTTTTGGTCTGTAGACTTTTCCTGCATAGGAATGAAATTATTTGTCAACTACAATTTGTAAAAATTTTAGCAGAGTTTCTTATATTTTTATGATATTTATCCCCTATTAAACAAAAAATAAATCTCAACAAGGCAGCCATTGATATGGCACCAAAAATCTCATTTCCAAATTGACCCTTTCTAAAACAAAATTAATACAATTCAAAATTTTTTAATCACTTCAATTAATTCAAAATTTATTCAATATTCACTAAACACATCAAATGTTCTATAAAATACTTAAAATTTATTTATAGTAGGGACAGGTTTATCAGTTCATTTTGGACAAGTAAATCTAAGCGTACAAGGTTTATTTTTTCTTTTAAACTAGTGTGTTTCTAGCGTAATAATCTGATATGCATACATGTGGTGTGTGTATTTAGTTGGTCAAATCGACGAGGCGCGCATAAGCTGATGATGCACATGCATGTATGTTCCAAATCACATTCAGTGTTTCCATGTATGAAACCAAAAATGGGAACTGCGGCAGCTGAGCCCTACAATCAGCAAAACATGGAACGTCAACTTATCAATCAGGGCATCCCATGTCTTCTTTGTGTGTGTGTGTGTGTGTGTATATATATATATATATATATATATATATATATATATATATATATTTTTTTTTTTCAAACATCAACATTTGTGAATTGTCATTGGGCGGATCAGGCGTAGTAGGGATATGATACTTAAAATTATAAGTGATGCATAATTTTTAATAATTAAATTGGATCACTTTTTTTAGTTATTACCTGCTAAAAATTAAATAATAATTAATAAATATTGAATTCAAATATTCAATTAAAAAATATAGAAAATATTTATAGAATTTGTTTAAATATTTTACATTATATTCCATTGCATTTAAATATAAAAATAAGACAAACCCCATGCATCAATTTGAATCTCATATTACATTTTTTTATGAAAATAAATTAATATTTAAATGTTGTAAATAAATAAAAAAAAATAAAAGAATACACAAAACGAATATATAATTAAGACAGAGATAATATGAGCGGAGAATTTTATATTCATTTCTATCACAACTGAATAACTATAATAAAATATTTATAGATACAAAATAGAATAGTTAGACTTCTACTTGAATTGGTTGAAGTGAGAAAGTTCAAGTGTCATCCAACTACTTAAGTGATAGAGTTTAATAGTCATCCACCTACTTGATATTTATCATAACACTTCTCTTTGGATGACTAAGCAATATGAATATACCTCGTTAAAATCTTGCTAAGAAAAATCCAATGGGATAAAAACTTAGCAAAGAAAAAAGAGTACATAGACAATATATTTTCCATAAAAAATAAATAATTATAATATTTTCTTAAGCTGATGCATCCCAATACTGCACACATGTTTTATGAAAATTGAAATTGGTAGAGTTTTGGTGAAGAGATCTGCTGGTTTGCTACGTGAGAAAATTTTGTGATTTTTTCATACTTCAATATTGTTGGTCATTGTTCTTGAACAATAATCGTCGTTGTTCTTGAACAATAATCTACACATTCCTTTATTGTGTTGAGTTGTAGCTCTCAACCACATGGCTTTCAACTAACTTCATGAATAGTCAATATTGAATAATTTGATAATTACTACCTTATAGCCAAAATATTTGACATATTCTAGTGTCTGAATTTCTGGTCCAAATGTAAAGACTACCCTAGTGTTTCCTATTAATATATCCTTGTTCGTTATTATCTCATAAGTTGCCCTATATGTCACCATTCATGACATGGTCCATTTGCATAGTTATCATGTAATTTATCGTGCTTTCTAATTAAAGCATCACATTAGGAAAAATTATGTAAAAGAGACTATTTGCTATATTATGCTTGACAACCATTTTTTTATCTTTATAAACTACTTGACTTAGTAAAAAATGGAAATATATAAAGACAAAAGCAAAAGATAACATCTTCATACTTCGACTCTTCTTAGTGTTAGCCTTGTCACTACGGATCTAGCCCTTGTTGGCGAGTCTGAACTTGAGTACCTACATGGATGAAAATCCGTGTTAAGCTATATAGCTTAGTGTGGAAAAGTCAATATGTGAACAACCACTCACAATAGTCATTTTCAAGCACATAGATATGCAACTATATAAAGATATATTCATTTTTATTTTTGATTAATAACAAGGAAAAGTGTTCTACAGCATTACTTACAATGCAAGTAGTTTTATGAGTATTATATCACTATTTAACCATTTTTGTGTCAATACATTTTCTTTATGTGAATGCCTGCCTAAATTCTATAGATGTGGATAACGGATGCTGTGAATACCCATAGATATCGATCATAAGATTACCCAAAAGTATTATTCCTGTGGATACTCGAAGGCATCAAACCTATGGATCCAAACGGGGTCAAGATTGTGATCCCAAATGGGGATAAACTATGGATCTAGACGGGATCAAACTGTAGCAGTTGTATCTATAACCCTATAAGCATGCCTATCTATCCACAACCAAGTTCCAATGTAGGCATTATATCCATTTCCATGTTGTTTCTTTCATGACGTGCATGCTTGTAGGATAATAGTTTTAGTTTTAGTTTTATGGCTTGAAGAGAAGGCAAATACAATGAAGAAGACTACACTTGGTGAAAGGAAGAATGGTTGAGAGATCCCTTCTTTTATTTCTAATCTTTTCTTCTTCTTTGTAACTATTGTGAATTCTTTTTAGGAACTTGAATGTTGTTATTCATATTTAATAATTTCTCTTTCATTTATCTTTATATGTAGTATTTGCTATTAAAACTTTATTAGTATCATTATAAGTTAAGGAAGACGACCTTCGATGTGCAATTCCTTCTCTGAAAATTAACAAAATGGTCATAGATAAGGGAGTTAGCGAGAGCAACGTCTTATTGAAAGTTAATAGGAAATTCATTATCAAAGCATAGTTTGAGAGATCACATGTGGAGATAGTTGTTATAGGTTGGTTTTTATTCTTTGAATGTGTGTTTATGTAATTCTTGTCTAAATGCGAGAGCTGCGATTTAGAACCATAAATGCATGTTTAAGGCATAATCTAGTCTAGATGCGAGAGCTGCGACATAGAACATTATTCCAACTTGGCTTGCATGATAAAGATTGAATTATAAATAAGAGAAAAAGATCAAATTCCATAATTATGTAAATGTTATATTCATCATATTCATAAGTCTTCTCGGATTATCATTAAAGTAGAATAATATTTAATTTAGTGTAGTATAGTGTTAATAATAGTTTTAACTTGCAAATTAATGAGCATTGTAAACAAGATTAAAATTGAGTAGTAATAGTGTACAATATTAATCAACATTCCTCGTGGGATCGATATCTGAAGTACTATAACCAGTACACCGTATACTTGCGGTATTTAAGCTTTAGAAAAAGTATAACAAGTTTTTGGCGCCATTGCCGGGGAATGCTTGATTAAATTTATTGTCATTATGAATCTTGATTTATGATTTTGGATTACAATATTTAATTAGTTTTGTTTTGTGTTGTTTTTAGTTAATTTAGTATATTAACATAATTTATTTTTGGTTATACATGTTATATTACTTAGTTTTTCATTATAAATTTCAAACATAAAAAAATCTAATGATTTTTCTTCATTGTCGCGGGCGCGAGATTCATCGAAAGCACGACATTGTAGGGGGGATGCTTTTGCAGTGGAATGCGGAATTCTCTCCTTTCCCGTTAAGTTCTCCAAGTGAAACTTTTTGAGTTTGTTTTCTCCCTCTCTTTTACATTTATTGTGATTTTGTTTGTTTTGTCTTTTGTTTGCTTTACCATTCTCACACAATGAGGACATTGTGTCCTTTAAGTGTGAGGGGGTATGTATGTATTGTTTCTATTCATATTTTTATTTATTGTTAGTATATTTATTTATTTGGATATTGTGTTGTAAATTTAATTTTGGAGTTTATGTATTTGGCACCTATTTGGATTTAATTGCATGCTTTAACTTGAATTTCTGTCATTTTTAGCCTAGTTGGGCAAATTTTTAGGCTAATCATTTTCCTTTTACTTTGACAAATTAATGTACGTAATGAAGGTTATGACTTGGCAAAGCACTTTAGTGTAGGTTCTTTTTAGGTTGAGTATCTTTTCAAATGTGTAAATGGATTATTTTTGCCAATTTATTGCTTAAGGTAATTTGACTAATAGCTTAAGTGAGCTTTTGAGCCTTATACATTGATATTTTTCTTGTATGAGAGCCTTAATATGCCATTTCCTCTAGAATTTGTTCTTGGTAAATTTTGAGATTACATTTAGTATGAGATGTGCATGAAAAATGATAAGGGCATTTAGATTACACCATTTTGGCTTGATTTAAAAACTTACCTTTTTGACTTTTGGTAGCCAATTTTGAGCCTCAAACCTATTTTTGTTGAGCAACATATAATTAGCCAATATCCTTTGCTAAACAAAAAAACTTATTTCTTTGTTTTATCCTTTTTGTGAAGAGAAATAAATTGTTATATCTTTAGGAGATATATATTGTTAATGTAAGCATGATGTCATTTAAAAAATGAGAGTTAAATTCCATTCTTCTCTAGGATCAATATTAGAATAAGGCTAGCTTTTAAAGAAAAAAAAAGAGAAAAAATATATAAAAATAAATAGAAAGAAAAAAAAAGAAAGAAAGAAAAAAAATAAAGAAAAAACAAGAGAAACTAGTAGTAGTGTGCCATTGAGAAGGGAATATGAGAAGTAAATTACATCATGCGATGCTTAAATTCTTAAAAAAATCTCCTATGATATGGTAATATTGTTTCTATTCACAATTTAAGCTACTTAAACCAAAAATTATCCTACCTTAACCTAAGCCAAGCTACAACCCTTGTAAGACCCTTTTGATTTCATGTATTATTTTATACTAGTAGTGGAGATGTTTACTAATTACAAGCTTATGGTAGTCAATGGCATGTTCAAGGGATGAGAGAAACACTAACCCATAAACACATTGAGTGAATAAGTGCTTTAAGAAGGTAGTGTTTGAGTGAGAACTACTTTAGGCAACATTTGGTGTTACATAATGTTTACATGTGTTAAGATATTCAAGTTCTTAAGTTCATACATTCTTGTGCTTTGCTACTTTATAATTTTCTAAATGTGCATGGTTGTTTAAGTTTAATGGCGAATGGTTTTGTTTGAGACTTTGCAAACTTGGATAAAATTTGTAAAGAGATGAGAGTTTCTGCATGGTGTTTTCAAATATTTGTCAAATATAAATGTGAGCTCCAAAATTGTATGTTTGAGTTGTTTGCTTGTTTGTTAGGTTTTGCTTAGGGACAAGCAAAAGTTTAAGTGTGAGGGTGTGATATGAGCCTAAATAGCTCATATTTACTCCATGTTTTGTTACCAAAATAATGTTTAGTTATATTAAATTGTGCTAGAATTAGGTGTGTTTAATGTTTTTATCAAGTTTTGCGTATGAAGGAGAAAAAGGGAGAAAATTATGAAGAAGCCCTGTCGCGAGCGCGACAGGTACCGTGAGCGCGACAAGGGAAGCGTGTCCCGTCGCGAGCGCGACAGGTGCCGCGATCGCGACAGGAGGTGGTGATAGGCAGTTCATGTTTAAAAGGCACTTCAAAGGGACACCACTCTTCACCAAATGATGTATACTTCTAGAGGGATACTTGAAGAGTTATGTTGCTATGGAAAGGTGTTTGAAGGGTCACAATGCTTGGCAAGGAAGTTATAAATATAAATGGTGGTTATGCAATTCAAATTTCAAATCAAATTTTAAAGAGGCATGACTTTTCACCAAGGATTGCGTACCTATGGAGGGGCACTTGAAGGGACTTGATGCTTGGAAAATTATATATACCCTAGAAGTTATAATCATTGGGGGAGAGCTATCATTTTATTTTTCTAATTTAAAATTATAATTGTAGGATAATAGTTTTAGTTTTAGTTTTATGGCTTGAAGAGAAGGCAAATACAATGAAGAAGACTACACTTGGTGAAAGGAAGAATGGTTGAGAGATCCCTTCTTTTATTTCTAATCTTTTCTTCTTCTTTGTAACTATTGTGAATTCTTTTTAGGAACTTGAATGTTGTTATTCATATTTAATAATTTCTCTTTCATTTATCTTTATATGTAGTATTTGCTATTAAAACTTTATTAGTATCATTATAAGTTAAGGAAGACGACCTTCGATGTGCAATTCCTTCTCTGAAAATTAACAAAATGGTCATAGATAAGGGAGTTAGCGAGAGCAACGTCTTATTGAAAGTTAATAGGAAATTCATTATCAAAGCATAGTTTGAGAGATCACATGTGGAGATAGTTGTTATAGGTTAGTTTTTATTCTTTGAATGTGTGTTTATGTAATTCTTATCTAAATGCTAGAGCTGCGATTTAGAACCATAAATGCATGTTTAAGGCATAATCTAGTCTAGATGCGAGAGCTGCGACATAGAACATTATTCCAACTTGGCTTGCATGATAAAGATTGAATTATAAATAAGAGAAAAAGATCAAATTCCATAATTATGTAAATGTTATATTCATCATATTCATAAGTCTTCTCGGATTATCATTAAAGTAGAATAATATTTAATTTAGTGTAGTATAGTGTTAATAATAGTTTTAACTTGCAAATTAATGAGCATTGTAAACAAGATTAAAATTGAGTAGTAATAGTGTACAATATTAATCAACATTCCTCGTGGGATCGATATCTGAAGTACTATAACCAGTACACCGTATACTTGCGGTATTTAAGCTTTAGAAAAAGTATAACAAGTTTTTGAACTTGTTATACTTTTTCTAAAGCTTAAATACCGCAAGTATACGGTGTACTGGTTATAGTACTTCAGATATCGATCCCACGAGGAATGTTGATTAATATTGTACACTATTACTACTCAATTTTAATCTTGTTTACAATGCTCATTAATTTGCAAGTTAAAACTATTATTAACACTATACTACACTAAATTAAATATTATTCTACTTTAATGATAATCCGAGAAGACTTATGAATATGATGAATATAACATTTACATAATTATGGAATTTGATCTTTTTCTCTTATTTATAATTCAATCTTTATCATGCAAGCCAAGTTGGAATAATGTTCTATGTCGCAGCTCTCGCATCTAGACTAGATTATGCCTTAAACATGCATTTATGGTTCTAAATCGCAGCTCTCGCATTTAGACAAGAATTACATAAACACACATTCAAAGAATAAAAACCAACCTATAACAACTATCTCCACATGTGATCTCTCAAACTATGCTTTGATAATGAATTTCCTATTAACTTTCAATAAGACGTTGCTCTCGCTAACTCCTTTATCTATGACCATTTTGTTAATTTTCAGAGAAGGAATTGCACATCGAAGGTCGTCTTCCTTAACTTATAATGATACTAATAAAGTTTTAATAGCAAATACTACATATAAAGATAAATGAAAGAGAAATTATTAAATATGAATAACAACATTCAAGTTCCTAAAAAGAATTCACAATAGTTACAAAGAAGAAGAAAAGATTAGAAATAAAAGAAGGGATCTCAACCATTCTTCCTTTCACCAAGTGTAGTCTTCTTCATTGTATTTGCCTTCTCTTCAAGCCATAAAACTAAAACTAAAACTATTATCCTACAATTATAATTTTAAATTAGAAAAATAAAATGATAGCTCTCCCCCAATGATTATAACTTCTAGGGTATATATAATTTTCCAAGCATCAAGTCCCTTCAAGTGCCCCTCCATAGGTACGCAATCCTTGGTGAAAAGTCATGCCTCTTTAAAATTTGATTTGAAATTTGAATTGCATAACCACCATTTATATTTATAACTTCCTTGCCAAGCATTGTGACCCTTCAAACACCTTTCCATAGCAACATAACTCTTCAAGTATCCCTCTAGAAGTATACATCACTTGGTGAAGAGTGGTGTCCCTTTGAAGTGCCTTTTAAACATGAACTGCCTATCACCACCTCCTGTCGCGATCGCGGCACCTGTCGCGCTCGCGACGGGACACGCTTCCCTTGTCGCGCTCGCGGTACCTGTCGCGCTCGCGACAGGGCTTCTTCATAATTTTCTCCCTTTTTCTCCTACATACGCAAAACTTGATAAAAACATTAAACACACCTAATTCTAGCACAATTTAATATAACTAAACATTATTTTGGTAACAAAACATGGAGTAAATATGAGCTATTTAGGCTCATATCAATGCTTCATCATGTTGTATAATTTTACAAGCAAACATTCAAACAATTATAATAATGTAGTTTGATTATCATCTTATGTCTACAATTTCATATAAATGACTATTATGGTATAGCTTTACCTAAGTACACATATATATGCAATATGCTTTAACTTAGTTCTTATATGACAATATAGTTTTTTCACATTTAGTGCCATAAATTATCTTTATTCTTGTGTTTAGGATGCTCTAAAAATATTTAGGGAGGTTAGGACAAGCTTTGGTAAATTTTTGGGACCTAAAAATCAAGGCTAGAAAGAAATAGGAAAGGGTTACGGTCATCACTTGATATGTACTGACCGTGATATAAATGCAAGTTCACTTCTGGATTGATTTTGGACTATCTCACGATCAGTACTAATTTGGTGCTGACCGTGAGGTCCATTCTGCCTTAAAAATTCTAAAGGTAAATTTCCAAATTTGGTTTGTACACTCTTTTAGACCTATAAGACGTCATTTTTAATTGAAGTGGCCTTCTATAAAGTTGTTTCCTTATGTCTCTAGTTTTCAAATATCAAAAATCACTCCATTTAGACATATAAATCTTTAGATATTTAGCAAACAACATTGACTACTCCTAATGATAGGATAACAGCCGCAATTAGAATTCAAGCTCACTTTTCACCATCATGCAAGATGATTCATTTTTCAACTTCTTCATATGAAATAAAGGTTTATGAGTCTAGTTTCTATTCCTACTATAATTTCTCAATTTGAGTTACTATAGCTCAAGATATAATTAAAATAGTCCAGATTGGTCAATTAAACCCTAAAGCCAATTTTTATAACTTCAAGAGCAACTTGCATATTTAAGTTCTCAAGCATTCTCAAGCTTAAATTCCATAACAATAACTTATTCTAGCATCAATAAACACATTCCTCATGTCGCCAACTCATGTATACATATTCACAATTATGAAAAGTTCCCATACCTCTTTATTATATTCACCTTCTTCATGCTTCTCCTCCTTCCTTTTCTTTGCCTTTGTTTGCTTGCCCCTATGCAAAGGATAAATTCACATAATGTTACATCATAAAAGACTCATATACTCTCTAATTAATTATCAATTAACAAGAAATAAGAAAAAGGAAAAAAAGAAATTGTTACCCTAAAGTGATAACCTTTAAATTCTCTCTCTTCTCAATAATAGGGTTAAACTTTTTTAGGGTTATTGAGGGACTATTTAGGGGTTAAAATGAGAGAAAATGGCTACATTAAAGGGTCTTTGAAGTGGCCGACCACCATCCTCTAAATTTCCTTGAGTTTTCTTCACTTCTCATTAAGATTCTAGGGAAGATAGGTGTCATGCTCCCATTGGCCCTTAGGTTGACCTATTAAAAATTGCTTTTAAACCCTTTTTTTCCCAATTTCATACTTCTATCCCTAAAATTCCCTTTCTCTTTTCATTTAAGTCCCTTAATTTGTATCTTTCCCATAATTAACCATATACATAACTTAATTTAAAATGACCACTTTATCCCTCCCATTTTAAGATAATTACCTCTATACCCCAACTTGCAATTCACTGATCGTGTACACACACAGTGTTCTTAATCTCATTTAAGCACACATATGTATTCTTCCAAGGTATAAATAGGAGCCTCACACCAAATATCTTGTATGAGTTTAGTTTAGTGTAAAGTGCTTCTTTGCCTGTTGGCCAATCATCTTGATATTGACACTTTTCAATAATTAGAGACTTATACTCATTATTATTATATTTTATAAGCAACTAAATATGTATATACATTATCAACAATAATTATCATCCATTTTCACAACTAATATAATTTAACATTACTAGAATCACTTTTGGGGTTGTTTTTATAGAAATATAGAGTTGTTGATTTATGTTGCTTTTACTTCTTTAAGAGTATCACTTTGAAAATTTTCATTTCATTTTCTTTCAAAGATTAATATTTTATCCATTAAAATATCTATCATTCTTCTGGCGAACTTTAAATTCATTAACAATATTACAAAATATCTTGCATGGACAATAATTATTTGACTTTTTCATTTGATAAGTCATGCTATCAATCTTAAGAGATTATGGACATTCATAATCATGGTATTTATAGTACACACTTTCTCTTGAATGTCCATTATTATGCCTCATTAAAATGCAACTAGAAAAAACCCTATGGGATAAAAATATAGTAAAATGAAAATGATTACACAATATCTTTAATATACATAATATGTTTCCTCATTAAAAATATTTAAATGAAAACCTAGTGGATAAAATCCTTAGTTGAGGAAAAAAGTGTTGGAATTTATCGGTTACATGCATCTCATACATAAGCGAAATTTAAAATTTTTAACCAATATTACTGATCTTGCCATGAATATACAATATAACTATATGAGAATAAGAAAAATCACCTTTGATTTTTGTTGAACAGTTGATTTTACTTTGCACCGGGTTGTCGCAAACCACAGTGTCCAAAATCGAACACCTCCAATGAGTAATCCACACTAGAGAATGATAAATTGAACCAATAATTGGTGTGTAACTAGGAGTGGCCGAAAAACCCTAGAGCTAGCAAGGGAGAGGCGTACAAGGGAGAGAGAGAAAAAGAAGAATAAGACTTTATTATGTGTTTAATCACTTAACCCTAATTCCTCATTAGTTGGACTTTTATAGTCAGGTTAAAATTTCAACTTCTAATGAGATTGGGCTCTTTAAAATTGTTGGAGAATTATTAATTAGGCCTCTGGAATTAATTATAATCATTTGGGATTAATTCAATCCAAATTAAACCTTTTCATAAAAGACTATGCACAAAACCCATAAACTAGGCCCTTTGTGCAACTAATTGGATTTAAATACCCAAATGGATTCCAAATCCAACCAAATTAAATATGTAGGTTTCATAACATTTATGTAACATATATAAATTAATTTGGTCCAAGAAATAGGCCATTAAGGCCTTCTGTATGGAGTTGGCGTGTGGCCCTCTACAGAAGGGCTTTCACACTAGCTCCATCCATCTGGCCCCTTTATAACTCCTTCAATGGACTTATTAATTATTATATCAGTCCAATAACACTTATAGTAGTCCTATAACACTTATAAGACAATAATAATTAATCATGAAATACATTATTTCAATTAGGTCCAATTTACAGAACATTTCTTAAAAGTTTCGCGGACAATTTTACTTGATAATAATTAATCAAACTCTTTAATTAATTATTATCTTATTCACTTCTCTACCCTTATAATAATATCAAATATTATTATCCTTGTTATTTTATCATTTTATCCTTTTCTCTATATGTGTGTGACCTATTGGGTTCCTGTCCATGTTGGCAGTATAATATGTAATTGTGAGTTATATCCAAAACTCACATGATTTAAACTCCTTCAAATCATTTTATCAATCCCTATTGATGTTTTTGATACATCATTATACAAAGTCATGATTGGCCTCTAGCTAGGCATCATGACTACCCAAATGTCAGGAAAGTCATGTGGTTTGACTATACCCTTCCATAGAAACAGTTACCGTGCAATTACTCATTTCACCACTCTTATCTCAATTAGATTCTGAGTATGGATTTCGGTCAACTCATATAAATCTAATTATGTATGTTCTATTAATTTAACCATTGTTCCCAAAATGCCCTCCGTGGATCTCTATCCATCTTGGCATTTTACTCTGGCCAGAGATTCTCTGAACATGGTAATTATAGAATCATGCGAGATAACTTTCCTTTTTAAATCTGGGATGGTGAATCCTTTGTCATTCACTTAACTATCTTCAAGTAGGTCATGATATACCCAATCTCCTAACTATGTTCACTCCCAGTTCGAAGTAATCAGTTATGGAGTCAAAGTATACCACTTGCTACTTAAGATAACTTTGGTGATCTCAAGTCTAAGGATACTTGCAAAACTGCTATAAGAAGATTCCTCACTGACATAGATTTAATATCCATGTGAGGATTCTCTTTGCAGGTCTCCAATGAACTTGTTCTTATAACAAGCATCCACATGTTAGCTTTGATTATCTTCCATAATCACAGTTATGAGAACCACTGCTTGAACCATTTAAGAAGCATAACATGTGCTAGTCTGTCCGAATTAACAATGTCCTATCTTGTTAATTATATGACTAGGGATATTTAGATATTAAAACATTTGCATGCAATAGTCATCTCACATCATGAACACCTTGATGATTGCCTTTGCACTGTGTTTATAATATCTAGGACTTCATTTATTAATTTAAGATTTACAAACTCTTGTATTTAAACATAGCATTAATAAATGAATGATGCCTTTTATTAAGAATATAAATTTTATTAATATGAAAAACATCCCTATTACATGGGCTCTAGGGCATACTCTCTAACAATCTCCCACTTACACTGGAGCCAATCACTCATATGTCTCAGACCTATGCTATTTATATGGTGATCATACTTAATTCAGGAAAGTGCTTTAGTGAGGGGATCCGCCACATTGTCATTTGTGGGAACCCTTTCTATTTTCACATTATTTCTAGCTACTATTTCCCTAATGAGATGGTAGTATCTAAGAACATGCTTGGATCGCTGATGAGACCGTGGTTCCTTTCCTTGCACAATGGCTCCATTGTTGTCACAATATAAAGGAATCGGATCAACAATGCTAGGCACCACTCTTAGTTCAGTTATGAACTTTTTGATCCAGACTACTTCTTTGGCTGCTTCTGAAACAGCAATTTACTCAGCTTCCGTCGTGAAATCAGCAGTTGTTTCTTGTTTGGAACTCTTCCAACTAACTGCTCCTCCTCCCATTATGAACACATAACCAGACTGTGATTTATAGTCATCTTTGTCAAATTGGAAGATCGCATCTGTATACCCATTTACTTCCAAACTGCCCTCTCCATATACAAGAATATATCCTTAGTCCTTCTCAAGTACTTGAGGATATTCTTAATAGCTGTCTAATGTTCCTCTCCAAAATTGGATTGGAATCTGCTTGTGACACTCAAAGCAAATGCTACATCTGGACGTGTACCTAACATAGCATACATGATAGAACCAATAGCAGACGCATATGGTATTCTATTCATGCTCTCTCTATCCTCTAGTGTCTGCGGACACATAAACTTAGAAAGGTGTTTTCCATGCACCATGGGTATAAACCCTTTCTTAGAGAGATCCATATCGAACCTCTTCAATACTTTATCTATATATGTACTTTGAGAAAGACCTATCAACCTATTGGATCTATCTCTATAGATCCTTATTCCTAGAATATAGGATGCTTCTCTAAGGTCTTTCATGGAGAATTGCTTGGATAACCATATTTTAACAGATTGGAGAAGAGAAATGTCATTTCCCATGATCAATATGTCATCTACATATAGAACTAGGAAGACAATTGCACTCCCACTGACCCTTTTATACACACAAGGTTCATCTTCATTCTATGAGAAACCAAACTCTTTGATTGTCTCATTGAATCGTATGTTCCAGCTCCTAGAGGCTTGCTTCAATCCATAAATGGATATTTGAGGCTTGCATACCTTTTCACCATTTCCTGATGTGAACCCTTCTGGTTGTGTCATATACACATCCTCAGTAAGATTTCTAATAAGGAAAGCTGTCTTCACATCTATTTGCCAAATCTCATAATCATAATGAGCTGTAATGGCTAAAAGTATTCTTATAGACTTAAGCATCACTATAGGAGAAAAAGTTTCGTCATAGTCAATACCTTCTTTTGGACAATAACCTTTTGCTACTAAGCAAGCTTTATAGGTAACTATATTACCTTCCATGTCGGTCTTCTTTTTGAAGACCCATTTGCACCCTATGGGTTTTATCCCTTCAGGTGGTTGAGTTAAAGTCCATACTTTGTTCTCATACATGGAGTCCATTTCAGACTGCATAGCCTTAAGCCACAAATCATGTTCTGAACTGTTCAAAACTTCTTGATAGCTTGTAGGCTCATTGTCCTCTACTATAGTTATGTCTCTATCCGAATCAATGTGAAATCCATATCTCACAGGGATAGAACGCATCCTAGTAGATCTTCTAGGATTTTGTGTGTAATTAGGTTCAACTGCAATCTCATCATTATGAAATCTAGTTTCGGGTTCAATCGGTTGATCATCTTCTATTTGTGGGTCTTGAACTTCACCAAGTTCAATTTTACTCCCACTGTCCTTTCGTAGGAGAAATTCTCTTTTCAAGAAGACAGCATGCTTTGAAACAAACACCTTTTGTTCTAAGGGAAGATAGAAATAATATCCAAACGTTTCTTTTAGAGATCCCACAAATAAACATTTGTCAGACTTAACATCCAGTTTGTCTGACATTGTCCTCTTCACATAAGCAGGACAACCCCATACTTTCATATGAGAAAGCGTGGGTTTCTTGTTATTCCACATCTCATATGGAGTAACATCAACCGATTTACTGGGAACTCTATTTAACACATAAACAGCAGTTTCTAGTGCATATCCCTAAAAGGACTTAGGCAAGTCCACTCGGCTCATCATTAATCGAACCATATCTAATAGTGTTCGATTTCTCCTTTTAGATACACCATTGTGTTGTGGTGTATATGGCAGATTCCATTGAGATAAAATCCCATTATCTCTAAGATAATCCTGAAACTCTTGGCTTAAGTATTCTCCACCTCGATTTGATCTAAGTGTTTTAATACTTTTGCCAAGTTGTTTCTCTACTTCATTTCTGAATTATTTGAACTTTTCAAATGCTTCTAATTTATATTTCATTAGATAGATATATCCAAACCTGGAATAATCATCTATGAAAGTAATGAAGTAGGAGTAACCTCCTCTAGTATGTGTAGTTATTGGACCACATACATCTGAATGTATTAAGTCCAAAATCATTTTAGCTCGTTCTCCTTTACCAATAAAGGGAGTTTTTGTCATTTTTTCCAATAAACAAGATTCACATGTATCAAATGATTCATAATCAAATGATCCCAAATCACCTGACATGTGCAATTTGGTCATGCATTTTTCATTTATATGGCCTAAACGACAATGCCATAAGTATGAGATATTTAGATTATCTTGTTTCACTCTCTTGGTATCCACATTATGTACTTCTTTAATTAAATCAAGAACAAATATACAATTCTCAATGATAGCTTTTGCATAAAACATATTGTTCTTTAAAATGTAACAATACTTTTCCTTTAAAGAAATATCATAATCGTTCAATAGATGACTGGAAGAAATAATACTTTTGGATAAAGCTAGAACATAATAACAATTATTTAATTCCAGTACTAATCCACTTGGAAAAGGTAAATGATAAGTCCCCACAACTGTTGTAGAGATGTTTTGTCCAATAGCTGACTGTAAACATATCTCTGCCTTTCCAACTCTTCTAAAGCTTCTAAGCCCATGTAGATCATTACACAAATGAGATCCACATCCGATATCTAATACCCAAGATAGTTTTGAAGCAATAGAATAAGTATTAATTTCAATCATATGAATACCTGAAGTAAAAGCATCAGCTTGCTTCTTCTCCTTGAGAGAATCTAGATAGGCCTTGCAGTTACGCTTCTAATGACCATCCTTTCCACAATGGAAGCAAGTTCCTTTGGGATTCTCTTTCTTGTCAACCTTTTTCTTGGAAATCCCACCATTCATTATCTCATGTTGCTTTTGAAGCTCTGAGGACATAGCACCCAACATCAGACATGCTGCTGCTTCACTATCCTCCATGTATTTTCCATAAGTGCCTTTGATCTCATCAATGGCATCATCTGATGGAAGTGGTGGTGGATCTTTATCCAAGACATAATGGATCTTTTCATCTCTGAGAACAATTATCACTTGCTTGATCCAGTCAAAATAGTTGCTGCCAACCAGTTTGTTATCCAAGATTGATCATATATTTGATGTGCTCATGATGATGACATAGATGTGAAAAAGAAAAGATATGAGAGTATGTTCATATAGATATGTATACATTAATACGGTCTTTAATTAATCCATTTACTCCCACTATTTTATTACGAATTAATAGCCCTCACTATATAATCCGAGAAAACCCGATGGTTTTCTTAGTGGGCCAATATCCAATCCTTGATATGTAATTTGACCTTGACTGTGGTCAATAAGCCAAACTCCATACCCTTGAAAGGTAGGTATCTCTATACCAATTATGTCTCTATACAACTATTGGATCATTAGGTTATCAACTCTTGATGCATGCATATCATATATGCATTCCCTAATCTTGCCTCTAGAACTATTAGCCTTGACTATGGTCAACAAGCTAATGGGCTAGCTAAGATGACCCATTTAATTAGATTTGAACATATTTGATATAATGTGAGCTTGACTGTGGTCAACAATCCACATTATAAAGAACTCTGGTTCTCCGCAAATTAATGGAAGGCTTATATACCTTAGTATTTGTTTTGAGGGTTTTAGTTAATTAAGTCTAATCATACATAGTTGGAATACATTGGTATGCATCCTATATCTATCACATAAATATAAGCATACAAATATGGTATAGTTATGGACTTTGCTACATTGATTTCCCTGAGCCAAGAGGGAAATCAAAATGTCACACCTAGGTAGTATGCATGATTCAAATAAGAAAAATAATTACATTATCTTCAAGCTTGTTGGATCTCCATCCGGCCCATCTTGCTCCTTGAAAATGGTCTCCATCTCTATTTATAATTATAATCTAAGTAATCTAATTACATATTACAATTTGAAATGAAAGACAAACCAAAAACAAGTGGTCGGGATATGAAAGTCCTCATTGGGCCAAAACATGCATAATGCTCAATCACATTAGGCTTTGTCCATAACTATCCATCATGCCAATCATACACCCTTATATGCCTTTCTAATGCATAAAGAAATGGATTACTAACTTTGTTTCAACCTTTGAAACAATATTTTGAGTTATTTTAATGATGTGATCAAATTAGAAAACTTTTTCCATTTTGGAAACTTTTATTTTAGGAAACCTTTTTGCATGCATGTGTTCTTGCCTTAATAATCAATCCAATTAATTATTAATTAATTATAAATTGATTATTTAATTAATTAATCATATTAAATAATTAAAAGAATCAATTTTGGGCTTATAATCAAGTGTAGGCCGAAACCCACAAAAGAAAACCCTAAATGTGTTCACACACAAACTAGTTTTGTGTCTTTTGGACCATTTGGGCCTTTTGGAATGAGCCAAGCCCACTCCAGCCCTTAAAACCCATTAATAAACTTAATTAATGTTTATAATATTTAATTTAAATCAGCTCCTTGGGCCCACCAAGTCATTTACTAATTTAAACAAAGTCCGTAAACATAATTAAGCCCATTAAGTGGTTTTAATGAATTAAAATTAATCAAATTAATTTAAGGCCCATTTTAATTAATCCAATTAATTAAAAACACTTTAATATATCATATATATCAGATTTAGAAGATTAAAAGTCGTTCTAAACAAGAACACATCAAGAACACACGAAGAACACCAATTTGTCGAACTTTTCGACTAAACTAGTTTTCATGCAAAACTTGTTCGATTTTAATTCCGTTCGATCCTATGGCTTAATATCACATATTAAGCACATATAATATCATCTAAATGAAGTTTTAATGGATTCATAAGAAATTAAATTAGAACAGCCCCTTAAAATTACATGGGTTTCACGCAAAACCCTTGTTACTTTTCTTCAAAAGTTCCATTTTTGTTTCCGTCAAATTTATTTGATCACACATACAACAAGAAATAAATATTTCTCATTCATGAACAATTAAATCTGATATTTTAAAGTTTATGAAATAGATAACTCAAAATAAAACAAAACTTATTCCGCAGAATAATATAAAATTGTATATGCATGGCAAAACTGAGGCTCTGATATCATGTTGGAATTTATCGGTTACATGCATCTCATACATAAGCAAAATTTAAAATTTTTAACCAATATTACTGATCTTGCCATGAATATACAATATAAATATATGAAAATAAGAAAAAACACCTTTGATTTTTGTTGAACAATTGATTTTACTTCGCACCGGGTTGTCGCAAACCACAGTGTCCAAAATCGAACACCTCCAATGAGTAATCCACACTAGAGAAGGATAAATTGAACCAATAATTGGTATGTAACTAGGAGTGGCCGAAAAACCTTAGAGCTAGCAAGGGAGAGGCGCAAAAGGGAGAGAGAGAGAGAGAAAAAAAAGAATAAGACTTTCTTATGTGTTTAATCACTTAACCCTAATTCCTCATTAGTTGGACTTTTATAGTCAGGTTAAAATTCCAAATTCTAATGAGATTGGGCTCTTTAAAATTGCTGAAGAATTATTAATTGGGCCTCTGAAATTAATTATAATCATTTGGGCTTAATTAAATCCAAATTAAACCTTTTCATAAAAGACTATGCACAAAACCCATAAACTAGGCTCTTTGTGCAACTAATTGGATTTAAATACCCAAATGGATTCCAAATCCAACTAAATTAAATATGTAGGTTTCATAACACTTATGTAACATATATAAATTAATTTGGTCCAAGAAATAGGCCATTAAGGCCTTCTGTATGGAGTTGGCGTATGGCCCTCTACAGAAGGGCTTCCATACCAGCTCCATCCCTCTAGCCCCTTTATAACTCCTCCAATGGACTTATTAATTATTACATCAGTCCAATAAAATTTATAGTGGTCCTATAACACTTATAAGAAAATAATAATTAATCATGAAATATATTATTTCAATTAGGTCCAATTTACAGAACATTTCTCAAATGTTCCACGGACAATTTTACTTGATCATAATTAATCAAACTCTTTAATTAATTATTATCTTATTCACTTCTCTACCCTCATAATAATATCAAATATTATTATCCTTGTCATTTTATCATTTTATCCTTTTCTCTATATATGTGTGACCTATTGGGTTCCTGTCTATGTTGGCAGTATAATATGTAATTGTGAGTTCTATCCAAAACTCACATGATTTAAACTCCTTCAAATCATTTTATCAATCCCTATTGATATTTTTGATACATCGTTATACAAGTCATGATTGGCCTCTAGCTAGGCATCATGACTACCCAAATTTCAGCAAATTCATGTAGTTTGACTATACCCTTCAATATAAATAGTTACCGTGCAATTACTCCTTTCACCACTCTTATCTCAATTAGATTCTGAGTATGGATTTCTATCAACTCATATAAATCTAATTATGTATGTTTTATTAATTTAACCATTGTTCCTAAAATTTCCTCCATGGATCTCTATCCATCTTGACATTTTACTCTTGCCAGAGATTCTCTAAACAAGGTAATTATAGAATCATGCGAGATAACTTCCCTTATTAAATTTGGGATAGTGAATCCTTTGTCAATCACTCAACTATCTTCAAGTAGGTCATGATATACCCAATCTCCTAACTATATTCACTCCCAGTTAGAAGTAATCAGTTATGGAGTCAAAGTATACCACTTGCTACTTAAGATAACTTTGGTGATCTCAAGTCTAAGAATACTTGCACAACCGCTATGAAGAGATTGCTCACTAGCATAGATTTAATATCCATGTGAGGATTCTTTTTGCAGGTCTTCAATGAACTTGTTCTTCTAACAAGCATCCACATGTTAGCTTTGATTATCTTCCATAATCACAGTTATGAGAACCACTGCTTGAACCATTCAAGAAGCATAACATGTGTTAGTCTGTCTGAATTAACAATGTCCTATCTTGTTAATTCTATGACTAGGGATATTTAGATATTAACACATTTGCATGCAATAGTCATCTCACATCATGAACACCTTCATGATTGCCTTTGCACTGTGTTTATAATATCTAGGACTTCATTTATTAATTTAAGATTTACAAACTCATGTATTAAAACATAGCATTAATAAATGAATGATGCCTTTTATTAAGAATACAAATTTTATTCATATGAAAAACATCCCTATGACATGGGCTCTAGGGCATACTCTCTAACAAAAAGAATACATGTATTTTTCTTCCCCTTACGATAATATCGGTGCACAACTTTAAATTTACGTATGTAGAGTTCTGATATATAATATTATAAAGTTTTTTTTTATAAAAATAAATCATATATCTTCTGCATATACTTACCATATATCTTCTACATATATTATGCATGAACTAAAAAATAACAACTAAAACTTATTTTATAAAATTACATGTTGTAGAGTTACAAGCATATATAAATTTATCTACACATCTTTCATTTCTTTAAGATGAGAAATTTTATAAAATCTAATAATATAGCCATATGTACAATAGGTACATGACCAATATACTTTTATGACATATCATAAATAAGTTATCCATTCTCAAATTATTTTCTTAACAACTATTATTCTTTCTCTTAATTGTTAACCACTTCTGATGGTGCAAATTAATCATAAAATAGTAATAATTATCATTTCATGAACATACCATTTTTATGGCCATAATTCTATATTGCTTCATTTATTTCAATGAATGAAACAAATGTAATAAAATAATTTCATGACATGTATAAAACATAATTATATAATAGTTATAACAAATGAATGCATTTAATAAACTAATTCAAATATTTCTAAAGAATTACTTAAAGATAATAAAATTATCCAAATAAAATATATATGATTATATAGAAAACTAAAATCTTTAAAACAAAATGTAATTTTAAGTAACAATTTGATAATTACCATGTAATGCATGATTATATAATGCATCAATGGCAATAATATATGATAATGAAATATGTTATATCTAGTAACTTTATAACCATTAGAGTACTAAATGGAAGATAATTTATAAACATATAATCACATTATAAACATTTTTCTTTCAATCAAATAGTATTCGATATTTAAGTCGAGATAAAATTTAGTTTACAAAATTCAAAACATTTTGAACTATTCAAGAGTTTTAGTAATTAAAATCATAAATAAATCATGACAAAAGGTAAATTATTAAACTTTAAAATCATATGCAAAAAATTCAATACACATATTTGTATTAAATAAATTTTTTTTTCAGAAAGATTATAAGCTTTAGACATGATAAACCTTTCAATAATTATATGTAATCTTATTATTGAATATGCAAATAATATCAATTAGTTACATACTAATATATTACCAAATTGCAAAACAGTAAAAACTTATTGCATTGATTATAAGAAAATATGTATTTTTAGTATCAATGTTAATTAATTGCAATAAATATCATAAAATAAATCATATATTACGGCTTCATTGTTTATTGCATGAATATCAATTATACTTTTTTGGCATCATATTTTTCAATATTTTGAAATGCAGGTCCAAAAATTTATATTTAATATAATTAATATCTGTATTTTTTAACAAATTTAATTTTAAGATATTCACTATGTTGAAAATATCAACATCAATATTTTTATATAGAAATGTTGTCGACAACTTTATCTTTTCAATTCTTTTTAATGACAAATGACATATTGAGATCTCTTATTAAATTTTAGGTACCTGAACCACTTCTATGATTTAGAAATTAGTTATATCATAGGTTTTTTCAGAAATACATACCTCCATAATATAACCATATGGATTTATTTGGTCATTGCCATCTAAAGATTTTATTTTTATTTGGAACCAATAATTTACCCTACAAGGCAAATTGTTCTACTAGAACATTGTTCTAAATTGAAGCATTTGCAATAATAAATATGAGATTTAATAAATCTCTACACACTAACAAATACATTGACATCATAGTTAATTAATCTTTTGAATTTCAGGTTCACAATATGAGGATCTAAATTACAAATAATGTATTTATTATTTTATTTTTTAGTTGCTTTTTCCCCTAATATTAGGAAAACTATAAATCAAAGTGCAATTTTCAATTAAAATTTGCAATAGAGTAATTTTATAATCTTTATTGGCATAATACATGTAAGTATTGCTTACATCAATATCATATATCCATATATAAAAATAGTACTATTATTTTTATAAAAATATCTAGCAATTAATTGGAGGCAGTTAGTAAATATTTTTGCTAAACCTTGGAGTATGAACATGTACAAGGGGCTTCTAACAATCTTTTACCCATGACATATGATTACTAGCATTATCAAGAAAAATATCTTGATTGCATAATCTAAAATTTGTGCACTTAATTTGAATATTCTTACATTGTCTCTATTTAATATTTACCCCTAAATTCACTTTGAATCCTTACACTTATTTGACTTCTAAAACTCTATGTTTCCTTTGAAAATGGCTTTTTTTTCTTAGAACATGAACAATATTTTCACAAATGTGCTTAAAAAGCCCAACTGAGTTAGTATGACTACTTCTTTCTTCTACCCTAAACATTCTTATTCAATTCTGCAATTCATTTAATTCATGAATCTAAACTAATGAAACTTAAACCAACTAAAAACATATAAAAATAAAAAAATGTACTCACTTGCAAATTAAAAAGCAAAAAAGGGAAAAGAGTCGAAGTTATGAGTTTAAGAGTCCTCAGCTAGACTATCAAACCACTTTTAGTAGTCCCGAAGCACCATGGTTGCCTCAGGAACATCAAATTATCAGCTTTTATATGATTTGAGATGATGATCGTTCACCTTGTATTCACGTCCATTTTTTGGATTTTTAATGGTCACAACTCCAAAATTGTTGCTGGATAAGACTTGATATGGCCCTAGCCATTTGGATTTCAGTTTTTCTGGAAACAAATGCAAATGAGTGTTATATAACAATACCAACATTCCTGGAGTAAAGTCTTTCACCTTCAAATGCTTATCATGCCAATGCTTCATTTTTTCTTTGTAAATGGCTGCATTGTCTTATGACCATTATCAAATTTCTTCAAGTTTATTGAGCTATAATGTCCTTTTATCTCCTGCACTTCTCAAATCAAAATTAAGGAATTTCGTAGCCTAATATGCTTTATGTTCTAATTCAACCAGAAGATGATATACTTTTCCAAAGACTATTCAATAATGAGACATCCCGATAGGGGTTTTAATGCGATCCTTTAGGCCCAAAGAGCCTAATTTAACCTTTGGGACCAATCTTTCCTAGAGTTATTCATTGTCTTTTCTAAGATTGATTTTGTTCCTTATGAGAGACCTCTACTTGTCCATTCGTCTGAGATGGTATGGGATGGTTATTTTATGGTTGACACCAAATCTTCGAAGCAAGTTTCAAAATTGATGGTAGACAAAGTGTTTGCCTCCATCACTTATAATGGCCCTTGGTGCTCCAAACCTAGTGAAAATATTTTTCCTAATAAATTTCAGTACGACTTTATCATCACAAGTAGCTATTGCTTCTACCCATTTACTAACATAATCCATGATACTAAAATATACTCGAAATCAAATGAATTTGAAAATGGTCCCATAAGTCTATACCTTATACATCAAAAATTTATACCTCTAACATATTATTTATCGGCATTTCATGTTTTTTAGAGATGTTACCTTCATGTTGACATCTATCACAAAGCTCAATAAAAGACTTAACATCATGAAATACAGTAGGCCAGTAAAAACCTTATTGAAGAATTTTTTATACCGTATGATTTGGCCTATGATGACCTTCGATTTTTCCTCCATGGCATTGCCGTATTATATCTACTTGGTCCTCTTTCGGAATGCGTCGTCTTAGCACTTGTTTTGGAAAAATCTTGTTGAGGTACGGATCATCCCAAAGATAATGCTTGGCAATCGCTTGAAGCTTTTTATTTTGTTTCCAAGTGAAATCTTTCGAAAGATATCCTCTTGCAAGAAAATTAGCTATATTAGCATACCAAGGGACTGAATTTACATATGTATATAGAGCAAAAATATGTTCATCGGGAAATAAATAAACAATTTCTCCCTTTTTGATGTTAACATGATCCAATCTAGATAGATGGTCAGCTACAAGATTCTCAGCTCCTTTCTTGTCTTTTATCTCAACATCAAATTCTTGTAATAGCAAAACCCGACGAATAAGCCTCGGTTTAGAATCCTTCTTAACAAAAAGGTGCCTTAATGTAGCATGATCCGTTCATACAGTAACTTTGGAACCAAGGAGATAAGATCGAAATTTCTCAAAAGAAAACACAATTGCCAAAAGTTATTTCTTCGTGGTTGATATGCTTTTTCTAGAAGCTTAAATACCGCAAGTATACGGTGTACCAATTATAGTACTTCAGATATCGATCCCACGAGGAATGTTGATTAATATTGTACACTATTACTACTCAATTTTAATCTTGTTTACAATGCTCATTAATTTGTAAGTTAAAACTATTATTAATACTACATTACACTAAATTAAATATTATTCTACTTTAATGATGATCAGAGAAAACTTATGAATGTGATGAATATAATATATATATATATATATATATATATATATATATATATGGAATTTGATATTTTTCTCTTATTTATAATTAAATCTTTATCATGCAAGCCAAGTTGGAATAATGTTCTATGTCGCAGCTCTCGCATTTAGATTAGATTATGCCTTAAACATGCATTTATGGTTCTAAATCGCAGCTCTCGCATCTAGACAAGAATTACATAAATACACATTCAAAGAATAAAAACCAACCTATAACAACTATCTCCACATGTGATCTCTCAAACTATGCTTTGATAATGAATTTTCTATTAACTTTCAATAAGACGTTGCTCTCGTTAACTCCCTTATTTATGACCATTATGTTGATTTTCAGAGAAGGAATTGCACATCGAAGGTCGTCTTCCTTAACTTATAATGATACTAATAAACTTTTAATAGCAAATACTACATATAAAGATAAATGAAAGAGAAATTATTAAATATGAAAAATAACATTCAAGTTCCTAAAAATAATTCATAATAATAACAAAGAAGAAGTAGATATTAGAAATAAAAGAAGAGGATCTCTCAACCCTTCTTCATTTCACCAAATGTAGTCCTCTCCCTTGTTTTTGCCTTCTCTTTAATCCATAAAACTAAAACTAAAACCTACAACTACTATTCTCTAATTACACTTTTAAAATAATAAAAATAAATGATTCATTTTTTTTAATGATTATAACTTCTAAGGTATATATAATTTTTCAAGCATTAAGTCCCTTCAAGTGCCCCTCCATATGGTTGCAACCCTTGATGAAACTTGGTGTCATTTTAAGTGACTTTTCAACATGAACTGCCTTTAACCGCCTCCTGTCGCGATCGCGGCACCTGTCGCGCTCGCGACGTGACACGCTTCCCTTGTCACGCTCGCGACAGGACATGGAGTTTCTTGACTTATTTTTACTCCTCCACATTTTCTCCTTTTTATCCTACATAAACAAAACTTGACAAAATACATTAAACACACCTAATTCTAACATAATTTAATACAACTAAATATTATTTTGGTAATAAAAAAATGGATTAAATATGAGCTATTTAGGCTCATATAACACCCCCACACTTAAACTTTTGCTTGTCCCCAAGCAAAACTTACCAAACAAGCAAACAATACAATCATATAATTTTGGAGCTCATATTTATATTTGGCAAAATATTTGAAAACCACATGCAGAAACTCTCATCTCTACAAAAATTTTTGCCCAAGTTTGCAAAGTCTCAAACAAAACCATTCGCCATTAAACTTAAACAACCATGCACATTTAGAAAATTATGAAGTAGCAAAGCACAAGAATGTATGAACTTAAGAACTTGAATATCTTAACACATGTAAACATTATGTAACATCAAATATTGCCTAAAGTAGTTCTCACTCAAACACTATATTCTTAAAGCACTTATTCACTCAATGTGTTTATGGGTTAGTGTTTCTCTCATCCCTTGAACATGCCATTGACTACCATAAGCTTGTAATTAGTAAACATCTCCACTACTAGTATAAAATAATACATGAAATCAAAAGGGTCTTACAAGGGTTGTAGCTTGGCTTAGGTTATGGTAGGATAATTTTTGGTTTAAGTAGCTTAAATTGTGAATAGAAACAATATTACCATATCATAGGAGATTTGTTTAAGAATTTAAGCATCGCATGATGTAATTTACTTCTCATATTCCCTTCTCAATGGCACACTACTACTAGTTTCTTTTGTTCTTTCTTTCTTTTTTTTCTTTCTTTCTTTTTTTTTGTTTTTTTTCTTTCTATTTATTTTTATATATTTTTTCTCTTTTTTTTTCTTTAAAAGCTAGCCTTATTCTAATATTGATCCTAGAGAAGAATGGAATTTAACTCTCATTTTTTAAATGACATCATGCTTACATTAACAATATATATCTCCTAAAGATATAACAATTTATTTCTCTTCACAAAAAGGGTAAAACAAAGAAATAAGTTTTTTGTTTAGCAAAGGATATTGGCTAATTATATGTTGCTCAACAAAAATAGGTTTAAGGCTCAAAATTGGCTACCTAAAGTCAAAAAGGTAAGTTTTTAAATCAAGCCAAAATGGTGTAATCTAAATGCCCTTATCATTTTTCATGCACATCTCATACTAAATGTAATCTCAAAATTTACCAAGAACAAATTTTAGAGGAAATGGCATATTAAGGCTCTCATACAAGAAAAATATCAATGTATAAGGCTCAAAAGCTCACTTAAGCTATTAGTCAAATTACCTTAAGCAATAAATTGGCAAAAATAATCCATTTACACATTTGAAAAGATACTCAACCTAAAAAGAACCTACACTAAAGTGCTTTGCCAAGTCATAACCTTCATTACGTACATTAATTTATCAAAGTAAAATGAAAATGATTAGCCTAAGAATTTGCCTAACTAGACTAAAAATGACAGAAATTCAAGTTAAAGCATGCAATTAAATCCAAATAGGTGCCAAATACATAAACTCCAAAATTAAATTCACAACACAATATACAAATAAATAAATATACTAACAATAAATAAAAATATGAATAGAAACAATACATACATACCCCCTCACACTTAAAGGACACAATGTCCTCATTGTGTGAGAATGGTAAAGCAAACAAAAGACAAAACAAACAAAATCACAATAAATGTAAAAGAGAGGGAGAAAACAAACTCAAAAAGTTCCACTTGGATAACTTAATGGGGAAGGAGAGAATTTCGCATTCCACTGCAAAAGCATCCCCCCTACAATGTCGTGCTTGCAATGAATCTCGCTCCTGCGACAATGAAGAAAAATCATTAGATTTTTTTATGTTTTAAATTTATAATGAAAAACTAAGTAATATAACATGTAGAACCAAAAATAAATTATGTTAATATACTAAATCAACTAAAAACAACACAACACAAAACTAATTAAATATTGAAATCCAAAATCATAAATCAAGATTCATAATGACAATAAATTTAATCAAGCATTCCCCGGCAACGCCGCCAAAAACTTGATATGCTTTTTCTAGAAGCTTAAATACCGCAAGTATACGGTGTACCAATTATAGTACTTCAGATATCGATCCCACGAGGAATGTTGATTAATATTGTACTCTATTACTACTCAATTTTAATCTTGTTTACAATGCTCATTAATTTGTAAGTTAAAACTATTATTAATACTACATTACACTAAATTAAATATTATTCTACTTTAATGATGATCAGAGAAAACTTATGAATGTGATGAATATAATATATATATATATATATATATATATATATATGGAATTTGATATTTTTCTCTTATTTATAATTAAATCTTTATCATGCAAGCCAAGTTGGAATAATGTTCTATGTCGCAACTCTCGCATTTAGACTAGATTATGCCTTAAACATGCATTTATGGTTCTAAATCGCAGCTCTCGCATCTAGACAAGAATTACATAAATACACATTCAAAGAATAAAAACCAACCTATAACAACTATCTCCACATGTGATCTCTCAAACTATGCTTTGATAATGAATTTTCTATTAACTTTCAATAAGACGTTGCTCTCGTTAACTCCCTTATTTATGACCATTATGTTGATTTTCAGAGAAGGAATTGCACATCGAAGGTCGTCTTCCTTAACTTATAATGATACTAATAAACTTTTAATAGCAAATACTACATATAAAGATAAATGAAAGAGAAATTATTAAATATGAAAAATAACATTCAAGTTCCTAAAAATAATTCATAATAATAACAAAGAAGAAGTAGATATTAGAAATAAAAGAAGAGGATCTCTCAACCCTTCTTCATTTCACCAAATGTAGTCCTCTCCCTTGTTTTTGCCTTCTCTTCAATCCATAAAACTAAAACTAAAACCTACAACTACTATTCTCTAATTACACTTTTAAAATAATAAAAATAAATGATTCATTTTTTTTAATGATTATAACTTCTAGGGTATATATAATTTTTCAAGTATTAAGTCCTTTCAAGTGCCCCTCCATATGGTTGCAACCCTTGATGAAACTTGGTGTCATTTTAAGTGACTTTTCAACATGAACTGCCTTTAACCGCCTCCTGTCGCGATCGCGGCACCTGTCGCGCTTGCGACTTGACACGCTTCCCTTGTCGCGCTCGCGACAGGACACGGAGTTTCTTGACTTATTTTTACTCCTCCACATTTTCTCCTTTTTATCCTACATAAACAAAACTTGACAAAATACATTAAACACACCTAATTCTAACATAATTTAATACAACTAAATATTATTTTGGTAATAAAAAAATGGATTAAATATGAGCTATTTAGGCTCATATCAGTGGTTGTATAGTTAACTTGGGCTCCGGTGAGTGTATCGCTTGCATAGTAGATAGTGGAGAAACTCTTTTCCTTCCACTATTCTAATACTGTTCCCACTGCATAGTCACTAGTTTCACACATAATTTCAAATGGTAAGCTCCAATTCAATGATGTTATGACCAGTGCAGCGACTAACTTTTGCTTAAATGAAATAAAAGCCTGCAAGCACTCATCATCAAAGTTAAATGCAGCATCTTTAGTCAATGAATTAGACAGTGGTTTAGCTATTTTAGAGAAATCCTTAATAAACTGATGGTAAAATTCGGCATGAACAAAGAAGCTTTTAATACCTTCAACACAAGTCGGAGGAGGTAATTTATCTATAACATCCACTTTTGCTTTATCTACTTCAATTCCTTTTTAAAAAATCTTATGCCTTCGAACAATCCCTTCTCTAACCATAAAATGACATTTTTCCCAATTAAGAATAAGGTTAGTCTCTTGACACCTTTTCAAGACCAATGCAAGTTTATGCAAATATGACTCAAAATTATGACCATATAATGTAAAGTCATCCACGAAAATTTCATAAATTTTTTAAGAAAATCATAAAATATACCCATCATGCATCTTTGAAATGTGGCAGGGACGTTGCAAAGACAAAAGGGCATCCTTTTATATGCAAATATTTCGTAGGTACATGTAAATGTGGTATTTTCTTGATCTTTCGAGGCTATAGGTATTTACATTTACCATGAATATCCATCTAAAAAATAGTAAAATCTATTTTTTGCCAGTCTTTCTAAAATTTAGTCAATGAAAGATAATGGAAAGTGATCTTTTCTAGCAGCATTATTCAATTTTCTATAGTCTATGCATACTTTCCATCCCATTACTGTGCGTGTAGGGATTAATTCATTATGTTCACTAGTTATTACAGTCATACTCCCTTTCTTAGGTACACATTGAACTGGACTAAATCAACTACTATCAAAAATGGGATAAATTATACCTGCATCGAGGAGTTTAAGTACCTCCTTTTTCACCACTTATTGCATTGTTGGATTTAGTCGTCTTTGTGTTGTACCACCAGCTTGAAGCCATTTTTCATGGGTATTTGATGCATATAATAACTAGAGCTAATTCCTTTGAGATCAGATGTTCCAAAACCAAATGTTCCTCCATGTTCTTTGAGTACTGTAATGAACATCTCTTCTTTTAAATATGTCAATCAAGATGAAATAATTACTAGTTTTTCATTATCCTCTACAAATATATTTTTTAAATGAGATGGAAGTATTTTGAGTTTAGAATTTTTTTCCTTAGGAAGGGATGGTTCATCCTTCACTTTTTCATCTTCACTGTGTTCTTTTCCAAATCTTGTATCAACTTTGTTTCTTTGGCTTCCAATTTCTCCTTTTTCTTCGGATGCATCAAACATTCTTGAAGTTCATCATCTAAAATGATTTTAGCTTGTTTTACTTCAATACATTCTTGAACACTATCAACAAAATAAATCGATTATTCAAAGTCATATGAGGGATGTTTCATCACTTTGTTTACATTAAAGACCATTTCTTCCTCATTGAACCTCAAAGTCATCGTTTGACCATGAACATCGATTAAAGCTCTTGTTATGTTCAAAAGGGGTCTACCTACTATTAAAGATACCTTTCAATCCTCCTCCATACCCATCACTACAAAATCCACTGGAAATATAAATTTCCTACTTTTACCAATAAGTCCTCAATAATATCTTTTAGCCTTTTTATTGATCTATCCACTAGCTGTAGTGTTATTTGAGTCTATTTGATATCTCCTAAGTTCAATTTCCTGCAAATTAAATAGGACATTAAATTAATGCTAGCACCCAAATTATATAATGCATGTCCAACAAAGTTACCTCTTAATTCGTAAGGTAATGTGAAACTATCAGGATCTTTTAGTTTTGCTGAAATTTTATTAATTAAAATAGCGCTATAATTTTCAGACAATTGGACTATTCCCACACCTTTAGCTTTTTTTTATTAGTGCAAAGCTCTTTCATAAATTTGGCACATTTAGGCATGTGCAATAAAGCTTCAGCAAATGGGTAATTTTACATGCAACTTTTTAAACATGTCTAAAAATCTATTTAATTGCTCATTTTGCTTTTCTTTTCTAGCTACAATGGGAAAAGGTAAATGGGATTAATCAAAAATAGTAGAAATAAGTTTTTCTTTACCTTTACCTTTCTCAATATTAGGAGGTACTTTCTTAGTATTTTCTGAATTAGAACCATTTATCTCCTTTGTTAGTTCCACCATTTGAGAAAAATACTTAAAAATTTCAGCTTTTTCTAGCTCTTTTCCACTTCGTAAAGTGATTTCCTTAGCTTCCTCTTTTGGATTGTGGTCGACATTAGATGGAAAAGTTCCTTGAGCTCAGTTAGAAAGTGAGTTAGCAAATTGCCCCATTTGGTTTTCTAGGTTCCTAGTGGATGCCTCTTGGTTTCTCATCCAAATGTCTTGAGATTTTCACCTAGCATTTTTACTAGTAATAATTGAATTTTGAGAAGCCATGAAATTTACAATCATTTCCTTTATACTTGATTTCTTTTCTTGTGGAGGTGGGGGTTGAGGTTTTTGAAATCCAGATGGTTGATGATATATAGATGGGTAGTGTGGTTAGGAATGATTTTGGTAATAAGAATTGTTATTATTTTGGATGGCTTGGTTTTGATTAAATGGAGCCCTAGGTTAAAGGTTAAAGGTGGATGCTTGATTCCCTTCTCTCCATGAAATATTAGGATGATTTCTCCATCTTGGATTGTAAGTATTACTATAAGGGTTCAAAGCACTTACTTCCTCTAGTGATCAATCACCATTCTAAAATCCAAGCACTCCTTATGTTCCAGCATAAGCATCACACTCATTAGACAACATAGATACATTTTTAGTTTTAAGATCATTTATTTCTCTTAAATGTTCTTTCTCATTAATTCTATTTGATCTTTTAGCATAGCTATTCATCTATACTGTGTACTCCCTATTTCTTTTGTACTACTCTAAAAGTTGCCAATTGAGCGTTATTGGTAGCCATCTCATCAAGAAGCAGGAATGCTTATTCAGGAACTTGGTTCATAAAACTACCATTTGATGCTGCATCCAATAATGACCTCGTTGCATGATTAGCTCTTACATAGAAAATATGCGTTAGTTGATAACTAGGTAATTCATAATGTGGATAACTTTTTAAAAGTCTCCTATATCTTTCCCAAGCTTCATGGAATGGCTCCTTATAAAATTGCTGGAAGTCATTGATTTGTTTCCTAATAAGGGTTATCTTAGTAGGTGGGAAAAATTTACACAAGAATTTTTCTTGCATTTGTTGCCAAAAATGAATGGACTGATTAGGTAGCATTTGTAACCAATCTCTAACCTTTTCTATGAGTGTAAAAGGAAAAAGTTTATGCCTAATAGCATCAGTTGATACATTTAAGATTTGCACAGTGTCGCTAACTTCTAAGAACATATCTAGGTGTTGTGCGGGATCCTCTATATTTGAGCCTGAAATTTGGTTTCTTTATACCATCGTAATGGTAGCAGGTTTTATTTCAAATGGTTGATGATGAGGAATCCTAATAGTTCTATATTCTTCATTCCACCTAGGAATAGCATAGTCCCTAATGGTCCTAGGTTTAAACCCATTCCCTGGGGCTTGATGAGGTATATTTTGCTCTTCAATCCTAGGAGGTTGTGGATCATTCATAAGTGATTCTATTTCTGGATCATTCATGTTGCCTCGTAGCCTTCTTATCCTATGAAATGTCCTTTCAATTTCGGGGTCTATGGGTAGAATTGGATTATTTCTCACCATAAACTAATCACACCTGTAAAAATAATGAAATCAGAAAATAAATAAGGAAGAGAAAGAAAAACACACAAAAATTCTCTTTAAAAATTAAGATAAATAAACAAATGCCAATGGTTTCCCTGGCAACGGTGCAAAAAACTTGACTGGTATCTAGCAAGTGTACTAGATTGACTAGTAATATAGGGGAATATAATTATGACCCTAAAATATCGAACCTAAAGGAAACTTGTGTTTGTATGAAAAAATGTTGAATTTTTAAAATAAAAGTCAGTGTGTAAAAGAAAGAAGAAAAAAATCCCAGAGGTTATGATTTTTGGAATGTAAATTAAATTGAAAAATAGAAATATAAATAATAACTAATGTAAATGAACTAGATCTTAAATGAAAACAAGTAAAAAAATTGAGAAAAACCAATATTCAAACAACTTTCACTAAAGGACTATCCACCTTAATTCAAACTGTAATAACTTAAATCTAGTTAGAAATATCAATGATTATGGAAAAACCAGATAAAATAAAGCCTGATATCTTTGAATCAAGAATATCTTTCTTAAGCAATAAATTCTCAGTTAAGAACAATTTAACACTTAACATAAAAATTCAGTTTAGATTCCTAAATATTCATCGAAGTCTTTTACAGAAAATTCAACTCCAATTTATTCTTAGTTTCTCCTCTCTTAGTTTTAAATAATATTATCAACAGATAATCATCTCAAAATCAGAAAATAATCATGCATAGACAATAAAAATTTACTTACGAGCATGCAAATCAATGATAGTGCCTAAACCAATTTTCAGTTTTTAAACCAATAAACCAACAATCAATTTTAACACAATCAAAGATAAAAATATGTTTAAAACAAAGAATTAATAAACTAATATTGAATTTAAAGCTTAATCAAGTCATCACAATACGAATTAAGGCTTCAAGTAATCTTTAGCAAAAGTAAAGAAACTACTCACTATTCATATTGAAAATTAAAGCTAAACTAATAAGAAGAATAAAAAAAATAAAGAGTTACAAAAGCTCCTTTAATTAACTTGTACAAAAAAACCAAGGAAACTTTTCAACTCCTGAGTTTTGTTCCTCATAACTAAAGAAAAAACTAAAGAATGTAAAACTAAATTAACTAAGTAAAGAAATTGTTGATGACTACTTGATGATGTTGTTTTGGTATTTTATCAATTATTTATAGCCAAAACAAGGAATATTGGCCCTCTAAACTTCCTGAATTAGAATAGGAAAAGAACTCTACTTAAATTGGAAGTTTCGTCAAAGTGTCAAACTTCATTGTACGGCCAAGCATTTTGCAATTTATATTGATGCACTACCGTGCATTCTCTTTAATGGCCTTGCACGACCAAGCAAGCATTTTGGCCTTCCCATGCATAGCCTTGCATAGGCCATTTGTGTTGTGCAAGGCCACCCAAGGATTTCCTCCTTCAAGTGCACGGCCATGCAAGGCTTCACTACACTCAACTTGTTTCTTTAGCTTTAGCTCGTTTTTCCTACATTCTTTCATATGCCATTTAAAATGTTATGCAACTTTATGCACGCTTGTGTTAAACTTCTCTAGACTGCATGTAAGAATTTCTAGCTTCATTTTCTTAAAATTATGAATTTGACATAAAACTTTTCATATTCTGCAATTAAGTTCTTTTTCCTTTAATTTTGTCCTAAAAAACACCAAAATTTATAATTAGCCCTTAAAACACAAATTTAATCATTTAAACTAAAATTCAACCAAATTAAAGCTAAATAAACTTAATAAAACACCTAAAATCATTCTAAAAATATCATATAATTCACAACTATCATATGTGATGGAATATGACATGGTATGAATATCATGATAGCACAGCGGAAAAACAAAAAATTTTATCATACATACCATTCATATCCAAAGCTAGAATCGAAACATGCAATTTTAGGTTGTAAAACATACAAGTTGAGATGCCTTTTAAAACTTGAGTTTCGTGATGATCAGCAACCGAGATGCCTTTATCCACCTTAGATCTTGATCACCACTGCCAAGGAACAGCCTTTTACGCTACTCCCTCTATTCTCACACACACAATTGCACCGACGGCTTAAAATAGAGGTTGCTAGCTCTCTTTTTCGGTATTGTGTAAGGGCAATGGTTTGAAGCTCCAAAATATGATTTTGTACTTCTCTTAGGTTGCTATTACTACCCAAGATCACAAGAGAATGAGGAACTATCCTTTCTCCTTGTGAAAATTGGCTAAAGAATTCTTGAGAGAGAGAGAGGGTTTCACGCAAAAACCATAGAAGAAAGCTTAGGGTTTCACGCAAAAACCACACCTCTCTTTAGGGTTTTATTTCATTTAATATATATGCTTATCCTTTGGCAAGTCTTTGATTTGAATTCAACTATCCTAAGATAATTAATTCAAACTCTTTCACTTCCTAAAGATAAGTAATATATTTTGAATTAAACTCCTTTGAATTTAAATTCAAATTTGAAATAAATCATAAGACATTTAATTAAATTGAAACACTTAATATAACTAATACACATGTGCCAAAATTCCTTGATTTCCCTCTTGGAACTTCGGCCACTTCATCAATTATATAAGTGATTTAATTTAATTTAAATTCCTTTAGGCTTTAATACTCAATTAACTTAATTAATGTAACTTAATTAATTAATTGAAATTAAACCTTGTGGGCTGAATTTCCCTCTCATGGACTAAAGCCTAATAGCAATTTTATAACCCATTACATACATTAATTTGACTTTAATTAAAAGCCCAAATTAATGTCCAATACTTAATTTAAGTATTTTAAGCCCAATGCTTTGTGTGCGATCCTATAGGTCCATTTAATGTTGGCAATGAATTAATAAATTAATTCAAAGGCTATATATATTCTCTAGCAAGATATTATAGCATTCCAAATTAAATGAAAATGCATATGGCATTTAGTGACCTAATGCAATTTTGCATAGTCCCTTACCCACAAATATCAGAATTAGTATAAGGCATGGAACTAGTCATCCTTATATATATTAATTCCTTTCTTGATATTCCAGTGCCACTGAACTCTCAGATAAATAATGATTACTCATTATTTCATCTCGGTATGGCCATACACTTCTCAGTTCACTGATCAAGTGGCCGGTGATATTTTCTCTCTTATCGAAAGGGGTAATCCCTTCACTTCTCTCATGCTCTCTAACATGAATTAATGCATACCCAATCATACCCGTACTTGTCACTCTGTTACGATCACGTTAGGTGTATGTCAAAGTACACAGTAATTCATAAAGAGTTTCATAGAGATTTCAGGTCTAAGAACTCCGATACAAAACTTGCATATGAGAAACACTTATGACTTGTACCATGTAGTGTTCTCATGAGCTGATCGAATCCAGATACCATGTTCTTTTACATGTATCTATGATCTCTGATTGACACTCTTGTCCTAATGATCCGTAAGACAGAACTCATAGTATCAGAGAGAGCATACTAGTCTTAATTCATTTGTTATTCCCATAACAATGACTGACTAGGGATATTTAGAATGAAGTCCCATTTGTTTCAAGGTCTTACAATCCATGTGCCTCACACATGATAACTTAAACCGAAACGACATTCTTGGATAGTTTTATCAATTGACATGCACAGGAATACAAAAGATAAAACAAATGCCTCATTTTATTAACTAAGTGTTTCATTATAATGTATTGGGGCTAGGGCTTACACTAACAATCTCCCACTAGCACTAGTCCCAATTGGGCATAAGCCTAAGACCGAACGCTCTCAAATGAGCCTCGTGCAGATTTGGACGTAATTGTTTCGTCAAAGGATCTGCTACATTGTCTTCACTTGCTATCTTGCTAACCTTGACGTCCCCACGATCAATGATTTCTCTGATCAGGTGGTACCTCCTGAGTATGTGTTTGGATTTCTGGTGTGACCGGGGCTCCTTGGCCTGTGCGATGGCCCCGTTATTGTCACAGAAAATTTCTAATGGATCTAGGATGCTTGGGATCACTCCTAATCCATTAATGAAATTTTTAATCCAAACAGCCTCTTTTGCAGCCTCACTTGCTGCAATATACTCAGATTCTGTAGTTGAGTCGGCAACGGTCTCTTACTTTGAGCTTCTCCAGCTGACAGCACCACCGTTTAAAACAAAAACAAACCCAGATTGCGATCTAGAATCCTGAGTGCTGGTCTGAAAAACAGCATCGGCATAACCTTGTATGACGAGCTCTTCTTGACCACCATACACCAAGAAGTGATCCTTAGTCCTTCGCAGGTACTTAAGGATCCCTTTTACAACAGACCAGTGCTTCTCACCAGGGTCTTGCTGAAACCTACTGGTTATACTCAGTGCATGAGCAATATCCAACCTAGTACATAACATAGCGTACATGATAGATCCAATAGCAGATGCATATGGGATTCTACTCATGTTGTCCCTTTCCTCTTTGGTTTTAGGGTACTGTTCTTTAGTCAAAGGAACTCCCAAAGCCAAAGGTATGTACCCTTTCTTTGAGTCTCCCATACTAAAACGCTTTAGTACTTTGTCTATGTACTTTTCTTGACTTAGTCCCAAAAGCCGATTCGATCTATCTCTATAGATTCGAATACCAAGTATTGTCTTGGCTTCACCTAAGTCTTTCATTGAGAAACATTTTTCCAACCATTGCTTAACCTTTTGCAATGTTGGAATATCATTCCCAATGAGAAGGATGTCGTCCACATATAGGACCAGAAATACTACTATGCTCCCACTAACCTTCTTGTACACACAAGGCTCATCTTCATTCTTGATGAAGTCAAATTCTTTGACTGCCTCATCAAAACGAAGATTCCAACTTCGGGATGTTTGCTTTAATCCATAAATGGATTTTTGAAGCTTGCAAACCTTTTTAGGATGCTTAGGATTGACAAAACCTTCAGGCTGTGTGATATACACATCCTCAAGTAAATTTTCGTTGAGTAAAGCAGTTTTGACATCCATTTGCCATATCTCATAATCATGATATGCAGCTATGGCAAGCAAGATCCTAATGGATTTGAGCATGACTACAGGCGAAAAGGTCTCATCATAGTCTACGCCATGAGCTTGTCGAAAACCTTTTGCTACTAGTCTACCTTTGTAGGTCTTATCAGCTTTGAGTTTGAATAGCCACTTGCATTCAATTACCTTAGCACCTTCCGGTGGATCAACCAAGGTCCAAACCTGGTTATCGTACATTGATTGCATCTTGGATTTCATGGCTTCAAGCCAATTTTCCGAGTCTGGGCTCTCAATAGCTTCTCGGTAGGTAGTAGGATCCTCACGATCTACTAACTCAATAGTGTCACTGTCAGTGATTAGAAATCCATATCTCTCAATCTCCTGACGTACCCTACCTGACCTTCTAGGTTCTTGTGTAATGGGTTCTTGTTCCACAATTGGTTGTGAACTTGATCCCATTTCCAAACCATCCTCTATAGGATTTTGTGGCGCTTGAATTTCTCCAAGTTCTACTTTACTCCCACTGTCTTTCTTGAGAAGGAACTCCTTTTCCAAGAAAACAGCCTTGCGAGCAACAAATACTTTGTTCTCGGCTTGTGAGTAAAAGTAGTATCCCTTTGTTTCTTTAGGATAACCCACAAACAAGTAGACACTGGATTTGGACTCTAGTTTGTCAGATGTTAATTTCTTAACATGTGCTTCACAGCCCCAAATCCTGAGAAAAGACATATTGGGTTCTTTCCCAGTCCATACCTCATATGGTGTCTTTTCAACTGCTTTAGTTGGAGTACGGTTCAATAGAAACGCAGCAGTTTCTAATGCATAACCCCAAAAAGAGATAAGAAGATTAGCTTGACTCATCATAGATCGAACCATGTCCAACAGAGTTCGATTTCTCCTTTTGGACACACCATTCCATTGAGGTGTTCCAGGAGGAGTGAGCTGTGAAATAATACCACACTCCTTTAGATGACTGTCAAACTCTTGGCTTAAGTATTCGCCACCTCGATCTGATCGAATGGCTTTTATACTTTTGCCAAGTTGGTTTTCTACTCGTTCTTAAACACTTTGAATTTCTCAAAAGTTTCGGACTTGTACTTCATTAGATAGACATAGCCATATCTACTGAAGTCATTTGTGAATGTCACGAAGTAGCTAAAACCACCTCTAGCATGTGTACTTAAAGGTCCACATACATCGGTATGTATTAGTTCCAATAAGCCATTAGTCCTTTCACCTTTTTTATTAAAAGGACTTTTTGTCATTTTTCCATGCAAACATGGCTCACATGTGTCATAAGACTCTAAGTCAAATGACCCAAGCACTCCAGTTTTGTGGAGTCTTGAAATACGTTTTTCGTTTGCATATCCTAAACGACAATGCCAGAAGTAAGTAGGGTTTATTTCGTTTGATTTAACCCTCTTTGTATTAATGTTGTATATGGACTCTTTGTTTTGTAAATCAAGGATATAAAGGCCATTTTGCAACATGGCATTGCCATAAGAAATGCCTTGGCGACGAATATGAGCATTGCCATTTTTAATAACAAAATCAAATTCATCATTATCCAAACATGAAACTGAAATAATGTTTCTGCTCATAGCAGGCACATAATAACAATTATTCAAAACAATACAAAGTCCGGAAGGTAAAGTGAGGTGATAGTCACCTATCTCCATGGCAGCAACTCGTGCTCCATTCCCCACACGGAGGTCCACTTCATTCTTCCCAAGTAACCGCCTATTTCTTAGCCCCTGCACATTTGAACAAATGTGAGAACCACAACCGGTATCCAATACCCAAGTGGTAGAAATAGAAAGGTTAATTTCAACAACAAAAATACCAGAACTGGACGCCTTGGCTCCATTCTTCTTTTGTTCTTCCTTGAAGAGAGCGCAATTCTTCCTCCAATGCCCTATCTTGTTGCAATGGAAGCAAGTGCTCTCACTCTCTTTGAGTTTTGGCGCCTTGGGCTTGGATTGGGCCTGAGGTGCACTCCCACTTGACTTGGGTTTTGCCTTTCCCTTTCCCTTTCCCTTAGCGGGTCCCTTCTTAATTCCCTTTTGAACCATTAGAACGGGATTGGTCTTTCGAATGTTCTCTTCAGCATTCTTAAGCATCCCATGAAGCTCAGTGACTGACTTATTCATTGCATGCATGTTATAATTCATAACAAATGGATCATAAGCAGCAGGCAATGATCCTAAGATCAAGTCAGTGGCCAATTCCTTTGGCACTAGTACCTCAAGCTTCTCAAGAGTATCAAGATTTAACCCTCTTTGTATTAATGTTGTATATGGACTCTTTGTTTTGTAAATCAAGGATATAAAGGCCATTTTGCAACATGGCATTGCCATAAGAAATGCCTTGGCGACGAATATGAGCATTGCCATTTTTAATAACAAAATCAAATTCATCATTATCCAAACATGAAACTGAAATAATGTTTCTGCTCATAGCAGGCACATAATAACAATTATTCAAAACAATACAAAGTCCGAAAGGTAAAGTGAGGTGATAGTCGCCTATCTCCATGGCAGCAACTCGTGCTCCATTTCCCACACGGAGGTCCACTTCATTCTTCCCAAGTAACCGCCTATTTCTTAGCCCCTGCACCTTTCAACAAATGTGAGAACCACAACCGGTATCCAATACCCAAGTGGTAGAAATAGAAAGGTTAATTTCAACAACAAAAATACCAGAACTGGATGCCTTGGCCCCATTCTTCTTTTGTTCTTCCTTGAAGAGAGCGCAATTCTTCCTCCAATGCCCTATCTTGTTGCAATGGAAGCAAGTGCTCTCACTCTCTTTGAGTTTTGGCGCCTTGGGCTTGGATTGGGCCTGAGGTGCACTCCCACTTGACTTGGGTTTTGCCTTTCCCTTTCCCTTTCCCTTAGCGGGTCCCTTCTTAATTCCCTTTTGAACCATTAGAACGGGATTGGTCTTTCGAATGTTCTCTTCAGCATTCTTAAGCATCCCATGAAGCTCAGTGACTGACTTGTTCATTGCATGCATGTTATAATTCATCACAAATGGATCATAAGCAGCAGGCAATGATCCTAAGATCAAGTCAGTGGCCAATTCCTTTGGCACTAGTACCTCAAGCTTCTCAAGAGTATCAAGATACCCTTTCATCTTGAGTACATGGGTACCAACAGGAGTACCCTCAGCCATCTTGCAAGAAATTAAGGCCTTTGTTGTCACAAACCTTTCTTGACGAGCTTGCTCTTGGAACATCTCCTTGAGGTGCACCATGATTGCATAAGCCTCTTGGTCCATAAATTTCTTTTGCAAGTCAGGCACCATAGTGGCCAGCATCAGACAGGTCACATCATTGGAGTCGCTCTTCTTGGTCTCAAAAGTTTCCTTTTGAACCGCAGAGGCGTTCCTTCCTGGTTCTTCAGGCAAGGGTGCATCCAAAACATACGACTTTTTCTCTTGCTTAAGAACTATTCTTAAGTTTCGAGACCAGTCTATGAAATTGGTGCCATTCAATTTGTCTTTTTCAAGGACCGATCGCAATGAGAAATTGTTGTTTGAAGATGCCATTTTCAATCTACAATAAAATTTAGCAAGATTAAATGAGGTCTTATTTATGATCCCACAAACCAAATTAATATCCCTTTAAATAATTCGCGTTAGTGATTTAATGTGGGCCAAGATCCACTTTTCACAACAACTTATTAGTCAAGCTGAGCTTGTACACCTAACAAGTTAAGTTACTTAGGTAGGAAAACTCTAATCATGTCTCGTACATGACTCTTGGATCAAATGGGCTAACATCTTAAGATGTTATAGCACAACCCATTTATTAGTTGCCTAGGTTCGAGCATCCCATTCCATGTTAAGTCCAACCTACATTCACAACCCATGCCTCATAAAGATAATCGGGCGCATCTAGGACTCCTAGTCTACGTGACCAATGATCAATGCCTTGACATGTTTCGAATTAGGAAGGCAACTTTGTGACTTACTATTTTTTAGGGATTCATTTTATTACGGCTTACATGGCATACACTTTGTCATCCATACATAGCATGCATATATATATAATTGCATAAAGTAAAGCGTGACAAACATGGGCCCAAAAACCTACAACTAAGATTCTATACTATTACATAAGAATCTTCGAGTTGGGCTTCTCCACTCCGGTGGGCTTCGTCTTGATTTACAAAGTCTTCAAGTATATTCTATTCTAAGAAATAAATGAAAAACTTTTACAACAAAATATAATGGCTCGCAGGCCATATTTAATTACAAAACCCAGGGCCCATGAATGCACCATGCATATCCATTCATCACACCAAACTAGCAAATAAATATACATAACATTCATGGATAAAACAAAGTCCAATTTTATTTAATTTAGCCAAGCCCATTAATGGAAATTGTGTACTTGAACCTTTAAGAGATGACCCCATGATGGGCCTGGGCCGAAGCCCAATGGACTAAATTCTCTTATTGAATAAGTTCTCTTAAAAGCCCAAAACACAAACTAGTTAGATTTGTGCCATAAATCAACTCTAGTATAATTTCCAATTTTGCCATTTTTAATTTTATGTCATACAGCCCATAAACATTAAAAATACATATAATATGTGCTAACATGAATTAAAAATAAAATCATGAAGAACACATATAATAACACACGGCATTCATGCAAAAACAAACAAACAACAAAACTAGTTGTATAATGCTTATGTAATGCCATGAAATGCAAAAACATTTAAATCAATTTTATGAGTCATTTAATATTCTAAATAAGTCCATAAATATTGATTTAATATTCTGTACAAATCTGATCTAAATGTGTTTTTACCATTTTAATCAAAACAAAACAAACAATCTTGATTAAACATGTAACAAACACAAACTAGTCATAGTTTTAAGTGATTTTAAAATTAATCAATAAAATTGTCATGGACCAGAATTAAAACCAAATTTAAAATATGTCCAGACCTGATAATTAATCTTTAAATATCACTTACAAACATGCCAAAAACGTTTTTACATTTAATTTTGAAAACTAGTTGTTAAACTAGCAATTTACATGCCAACTAGCACCTAGTTTCATAATTAACATGTACCATCAGGTATAAATAATTAAATCCGACCATTACCAGCCCTAATAACATCTTAGGACAGTATATTAACATGTCATATTAATTATAATACCTATCTAATCAATTAAAATCGTTTTTACACTAAAACAATGCAAAAAACTCAAAACAGAAAATTTCAGATTTGCATGTTTTCAAAATAACGATTTTTAATTAATTTTTTCATGCATCTAAAGCACTAAAATAAGCATGTCTAGGCTCTGATACCACTGATGACTTATGACATGGTATGAATATCATGATAGCATAGCGGAAAAACAAAAAATTTTATCATACATACCATTCATATCCAAAGCTAGAATCGAAACATGCAATTTTAGGTTGTAAAACTTACAAGTTGAGATGCCTTTTAAAACTTGAGTTTCGTGATGATCAGCAACCGAGATGCCTTTATCCACCTTAGATCTTGATCACCAATGCCAAGGAACAGCCTTTTACGCTACTCCCTCTATTCTCACACACACAATTGCACCGACGGCTTAAAATAGAGGTTGCTAGCTCTCTTTTTCGGTATTGTGTAAGGGCAATGGTTTGAAGCTGCAAAATATGATTTTGTACTTCTCTTAGGTTGCTATTACTACCCAAGATCACAAGAGAATGAGGAACTATCCTTTCTCCTTGTGAAAATTGGCTAAAGAATTCTTGAGAGAGAGAGAGGGTTTCACGCAAAAACCATAGAAGAAAGCTTAGGGTTTCACGCAAAAACCACACCTCTCTTTAGGGTTTTATTTCATTTAATATATATGCTTATCCTTTGGCAAGTCTTTGATTTGAATTCAACTATCCTAAGATAATTAATTCAAACTCTTTCACTTCCTAAAGATAAGTAATATATTTTGAATTAAATTCCTTTGAATTTAAATTCAAATTTGAAATAAATCATAAGACATTTAATTAAATTGAAACACTTAATATAACTAATACACATGTGCCAAAATTCCTTGATTTCCCTCTTGGAATTTCGGCCACTTCATCAATTATATAAGTGATTTAATTTAATTTAAATTCCTTTAGGCTTTAATACTCAATTAACTTAATTAATGTAACTTAATTAATTAATTGAAATTAAACCTTGTGGGCTGAATTTCTCTCTCTCATGGACTAAAGCCCAATAGCAATTTTATAACCCATTACATACATTAATTTGACTTTAATTAAAAGTCCAAATTAATGTCCAATACTTAATTTAAGTATTTTAAGCCCAATGCTTTGTGTACGATCCTATAGGTCCATTTAATGTTGGCAATGAATTAATAAATTAATTCAAAGGCTATATATATTCTCTAGCAAGATATTATAGCATTCCAAATTAAATGAAAATGCATATGGCATTTAGTGACCTAATGCAATTTTGCATAGTCCCTTACCCATAAATATCAGAATTAGTATAAGGCATGGAACTAGTCATCCTTATATATATTAATTCCTTTCTTGATATTCCAGTGCCACTGAACTCTCAGATAAATAATGATTACTCATTATTTCATCTCGGTATGGCCATACACTTCTCAGTTCACTGATCAAGTGGCCGGTGATATTTTCTCTCTTATCGAGAGGGGTAATCCCTTCACTTCTCTCATGCTCTCTAACATGAATTAATGTATACCCAATCATACCCGTACTTGTCACTCTGTTACGAGCACGTTAGGTGTATGTCAAAGTACACAGTAATTCATAAAGAGTTTCATAGAGATTTCAGGTCTAAGAACTCCGATACAAAACTTGCATATGAGAAACACTTATGACTTGTACCATGTAGTGTTCTCATGAGCGGATCGAATCCAGATACCATGTTCTTTTACATGTATCTATGATCTCTGATTAACACTCTTGTCCTAATGATCCGTAAGACAGAACTCATAGTATCAGAGAGAGCATACTAGTCTTAATTCATTTGTTATTCCCATAACAATGACTGACTAGGGATATTTAGAATGAAGTCCCATTTATTTCAAGGTCTTACAATCCATGTGCCTCACATATGATAACTTAAACCGAAATGACATTCTTGGATAGTTTTATCAATTGACATGCACAGGAATACAAAAGATAAAACAAATGCCTCATTTTATTAACTAAGTGTTTTATTATAATGTATTAGGGCTAGGGCTTACACTAACAATATGGAATTACCCTTCACTTTTACATTAATACCGATTACATGATTAATAATTCTTTCACACTGAAACTCTTTCAACCTCTCTTTCAAGTGCATACTAATCCTATTAGGATATGCTTTGGGGCCTCACATTTCTCTCTTCCTTAAAAGAATTTTGTCCTCAAAATTCTTCTCGTTATCAAGTATACCAATGCACTATCTTTAAGCAATAACATTACATAGAATATTAACACTAGATAAAACATACCAGGTATATTTCCAAGATCATCCTTGTTCTCCCTAATCATAGCATACACTCAAGATGAAAAATCTAAAGTAGTAGGTTTCGCTACCATCTTAAATGGTGCTCGATCCCTTTTACCTCTACTTTCTCTACCTTTACTAGTTTCAAAAACATTTACATTGCGTTCATTCACTTATAAGGCTAGACTTTCTTGGGTTTGTGGGTAATTGGCTAGCATATGTTCCACGCTGCCAAACTTAAACCAAGCTCCAATGAGCTTTCTACATACACCGCAGTGCTTCTTTTGATAATGCTCACATGTCAATGGGGGCTACCTCTACTATATGGCAATGTAGCAGTAACTACCGAAATTGGTTTTTGAGCTGAATCTAGAGCAGCTTACTTACTTTGAGCTTCACGAGCCTTTTTATTACTAGTTATTCAACTATCTTGCACTTTTCTCTTTTGTTCTTTCTTTTACTTCATTTGTTTGATTTCTTCCACCTTTAAGGTAGCCTTAAACAACTAATAATAATCCATTTTATGTATGGTAGTTATAAGTATTAAACATCCTTTAATGGTTTCATTCAAAACATCTTCAAACTATCGACATTTCAAGTCTTTAGTCATCAATGTGTCAAAAATGTATTTACTAAGTTGACTAAACTTCTTTTTATACTCAGCTACTATAAAATTTTGTTATTTTAGGGTTATAAAATCCTTCTATTTGGCTTCTTTATATGCTTTAGTAATGTATCTCTTTTTAAATTCTTAGATGAAAAAGTCCCATGTCAATTCAATAGGTCACTGAGGATTTCGAAGTATCAATTTCCACCAGTCATAAGCTAGACCTTGCAATAGAGACACTATAGATGTAAATTGTTGATCTTGTGCACAATTAATCTCTTACAATGTTCTCTTTAATTTCTCCAACCAGAACTTAGCTACATCTGATTCATCTACTGATGTGCCCATAAAGTCCTTTGCCACTCTTTTTTTAATAAGATCGATAGGTGCCTTTTGAGCAATTAACCTAGCTATTATCTGCATTAGCCCTTGCACTTATACTAAATTTTCTAGATGTGGAACTAAATCTCTTTCTAGTACTGGTTGCTCAGGTGCATGAGGGTTATCATGCGCAGGATTTACACTTCCAGCTGTCTCACCTATATTTTCACTAGGATCTGATTCCATCTTTACCCTAGAAAGACAAAATCTATATTAAGGCCATAATACTATATAGACACACATGTCTAATCTATTCTCTAACATCTTATCATCTAGAACCTCCTAAACCTATACTCTAATACAAATTAAATTGTGACACCTTTATACCCCCTAGACAAAGTATAAGAGCGTTGCTAACCTCAATAAACTCATCTCGTTGGATTATCTTTCAATTACAATTAAACCTTTATAATCATGCTTCTTTATGTGTAGCATTATCCTACTCAATTGCATACAAGTTCTCATTTTTTAATATGTATAAACATATATATTAACTTATGATGTTTATAAAGTATTTACAACACTTTTTCATTACATACATTACATATAATTTACATTTTACAAAACAAAAATGACCATATACCAAAATACACTTCAAGCTTTATCTCTAGTGGCCTGTAGACATTGGCTTGAAAACTAGTACTCTTAGTTTATACCTGTGTAACTACACGGGAAGAACACTTGTGCTGATTAATGGCTCAGTGGGGAGTAAAATAATAAAATTAATTTCTTGGCAAAGTCTCAAACACAAACAATAATATAATACACTAATGAATGTAACATAATAACATGCATTATCATGTCAAACTACACATACACTTATATTAACACTCTTATACGTTAAGAAGAATTGCACTATCATTTATCCATTGCACTGATAATATAATTAAGAGACACTAGCTTTACACTGAGACACTATGGCATTTGCACTATTAATCACTTATCAATAATATTTAATTCAATCATTTTCGTTGCTTGAATTTCCATTGATGGTGGATAATAGGTACAAACACTAGATACTAGCGTGAAGTATAAAACACTAGAGTCATAGTAGTCTTGGATCATTAGATTTCAATAGAAATTAGAACACTAGAAACCTTTCAATGTCAACACTAATAGCTGCAATCACTATGCCCTTATAGGCATGCCTATCTATGAACTACTATGTGAAATTCAGGCTTTCAATAAATCATTAATTACTCAGGAATATCACACTTTATGCATTTGGAAACATGGCATCAATACACTTCATAAAGCATGCAATTATATTACTATATCATGTAATTCATATTCAATTACTCTAGAGATACAATACAACATGCTCACCACTTCTCAATTGCACTTTAACATAGTTATCAATTATCTTGTTAACATCTAATACTATGCATATCATTAATCATGTTCGCTTACATTCATTATTTATACAAATTCTATGCTTATGTTCTTATAACTTTATTTTAACAATTTCTTTATGTTCTACACTCATTACATTTCATATATTACTTTTATTTTTATGTTTATAACACTTTAAACATGTTCAAGAAGGTTCAGGTATGCTTTGGTGACAATTCGAGGCCTAAAAATCAAGTTTAGGAGAAAATAAGGTAGGATCACCGTGGTCAATGATTTAGTGATGACCATGAGATAGGTGAAATTTGATTATAGATTGGCTCACGATGGTTACCAATTGGTGCTGACAGTGAGATCCATTTTGTCCTAAAAATCCTAAAGGTAAATTTCCAAGTTCAATTTATATGCCATTTTAGACTTAGTAAATGACATTTTCAAACAATGCGGTCTTTTACAAAGTTATCCTACTAGGTCTCTAGTTTTTATTACATTAAAAATAACTCCATTTGGACATATAAATATAGAGATATTACTAAAAAATTCTAGTTCATTCCTAGTGACAGGGCAGTAGACATCGCTCAAATTCAAACCACATCAAGGCAGAATTAGGTCCTAGTTTCTTTTACAACATTTTAGATATATGTCTTATCTTTCTTTTATAACTAGAATCACTCAGTTTAGGCATATACAAAAAGACTTATTCCCTTTAAATTGAAACTGGTTCAAGTGAACCTTAAGCAGATTTTTACTATGTCATCTTTCAAGACACAAATCACTCTTTTCATGCATCTATTCATCATATATTAACTCTTACATCAAATATAGTTCTATTAAAATATATTTATAACCCTAGATCAACTTGGATGCATGTAAATGAAGTAGAAACTCCCATACCTTCAAAGTTTACTCTTCTAGAGTTTCTCTTTCTCTTTTTCTATTGTTCTTGCTATTCTCACCAGCTAAAACACATAAAAGTTCAATCCCATCTACAATTCCACATTCTCATATTTTATAGCAAAATAATGATAATTTTAAGGTAAAATCCCACAAAACCTACCTTAAATTAGCCAATATACATAAACTCTTTTTTAAGTAAAACTATGAGCAAGAGAGTATTGTAGAGAAGAAGAAGAGTTGCTGGAATTTTTTTTCCATTAAGTAATTGACCCACTTACTAAAAAAAATAGATCCTCCTTTTGTTTTCTTGCTTTCTCTTTACCTTTCTAGTAAGAGACACATGTTTGCCTCTAATTAGGTCAGTTGTTTAGCCATAGTGAACATGCACTTTACTCCCTCTAATTGGTCTTAATTACCACTCACACACTATACTTACTTATTTTAACACATTATCCCCCGTTCTTTAATAATAATGCACATTTACCCCAAAATGACAATTTACGAAATTATCCTTCACTTTTACATTAATCCCGATCACGTCCTGATTACATGATTAATAATTCTTTCACATTGAAACTCTTTCAACCTCTCTTTTAACTACATACTAATCCTACTAAGGTATGCTTTGGGGCCTCACATATATGCCTTGGACACATTCTGTGGTAGTAGTTTGGTAAAATAGCTTGGATAGCAGCATCTAGACCATATAAAATAAGAAAAGAAGTAGCACTATTATATGAAGTAGTTTAAAAAACATGTCAAATTTAATATAACACACATAAGTTTAAAAGAATTCACCTTTTGTATATCATAAATCTCCATAAAACCAGTGCCAACACCTAAATCCAAATTAGATTTATCTATGTTTTCTACTTAAACAATGGTCTATGCTAAGGGGAACATTTGATTATTCCAATCTCTTCCTATTGCGCATAAAAGTGGGCCTTTACATAGAACCTTTAAAAAACAACTATCCACATAAATAAGAGGCCTATACCCTTCCTTCTATCCCTTTTTCAAAACTTCGAAACAAACACATAACCTAACAAATATATTATCAACATTAGGGCTGTGCAAATGGTCAGTTTGATTTTGTTTTGGAACAAATCAAATAGATAAAAAATTAAACTATTCAATTAAAAGAATCGAACTAAAAATGAAGTTTTTAGAACCAAAACAAAATAAACTGAATTAATTTTATGTAGTTCAGTTTTGTCTAATCGATTTTTTTCTTTCTTCTTTTTCTCTACCTCTGGCAAAGATGCTTTTGTAATCTCTATGTTTTCTTCTTCTTTGCCACACCTGCAAGCCACACCAGCCCAGCTACAACAATGGATGGCAACGCATGAAGCAAGCCTATTTGAAGGATCTGTTAGGCCTTTTTTGAAGTTGAGAAGATCTATCTTCTCAATACCTATGCAAATGGTATTATAAGTATTATTGGCAGAACAATATTTGAAAGTTTTAGGAGAAAGCAATCTTAATAGAAGTGAAAGAAATAGAATGGAAGTACTTGTTTTTGCCATTCTTTTTGCAGAGGTGTGCATTATTTGAAAAGATGACACACACACACACACACACACACACAAAGAGTTGCTACAATTCAATTTCTTGAATCATTTGCTGGTTTTGGAAAGGTAATTTTCTAGAAAATGTCAGCTACAAGTTATGGTGGATATTTATATTTTCCTAGTAAAAAATGTTATACCAGCCTCCATTACTAAAGAAAGTGGGTAGATACTAGATATTATTTACTAGATAAGAAAGAGTTTGTAGTTTTAATTTTAATAATAATTAGATTGACTTGCGGTTAAGTAAAAAAATTCCCTCCACTTAGTTAAGTAAAACAATTAAATAAAAAATTTGAGAAAACAAAAAAGATTAAAGTAAAAAAATTAGTGAATTAGATTTTTGTAAAATAAAAAAATATTAAAATGAAACTTTTAAAGTAAAATAAATTGGGAAAATAAAAAACAAAAAAAAGATTAAAGTAAAAAAAATAAAATTAAAAAAATTAGTGAATTAGACTTTTGTAGAGTAAAAAAATATCAAAACAAAACTTTTAAAGTAAAAAAAAAATTGAGAAAAACAATTAAAGTGAAAAAAATAAGAAAACAACAAATATTTCCTTTGTCAAATTTGAAGTTGGGGCCTCAAGGTTTCTATTGTGTTTCCACACCATCCATCCAAGTTGTATTTTATGAAACCTTAATACTATAATATATATATATATATATATATATATATATATATATATATATATATATATATATATATATATATATATATATATATATATATAAACTTCGATAAGTTCGGTTCTTTCGATTTTTCAATTTTAAAAAATGAATTAAATTGATTTTTTATTTTAGTTTAAAATCGAACTAATCGAAAGTCAAAATAACCGAACCAAATAGACCAAAGTCCATTCAATTAGATTCTCGATTCTGGTTCGATTCTGCACACCCCTAATCACCATTTTCATTATTTTTACTGAACTTAAAATCAAATCAAGAATAATAACTACCTAGGTCATTGGAATCATAATATAGTGAACTTTTAGAAGTCCTATCACTTTCACTTTCACTAACAATCTCATCTTCTTTAGCCACCTCAAATTCTTCACTAAATTTAATTTCACCAGCATTTATATCTTCATCTGCATTACTTTTTTTTCCTAGATCTAGATTTACATCTATTGTACTCCCTCACTTTCTCTCTAGCAACTTAAACTTCCTCATCTTCATCATCTGTGACCACATTTATGTTATTAAAAATTCAATTTCATCATCACCTTGATAGATCTCTCTTTCTTTGGTTTGCTTTTGATTATTATGTGTCTCATCATTTGCCTCATTACCCACTGCTTCAGCCCTTAAAGCCCATTCTATGTAAGCTTCACTAGCTTGGTGTTCAATTTATAATTTTATCCTATCACACCTACTAACTAAGTTTAGTACATAACGAATATCTCTATCATCTATGATTTGTATAAAGATACCAAATTTTGGATCCTTAAAATAGAGTCTACCAATTGTATTCATAATGCCCCAAACTTTCGAGAATGATAACTAGAATTTTTAAATTCAACAGATAAACTTTGGATGAAATTATTTCATTAATGAGGTTATAATTTTGAAACAAATTAGGATACCAAAATTGAAGTGAGATTTTGATGAGTTGATGAAATTCACAATTGATTTAGGAGAGTTGGTAGTCAGTCCTAACTCGATAATTGAATTGTAAAATGGAGACTTATATTTTTCATGGGATTAGATAATTAATTTTACACTTTTAAATTAATACTTTAAATTAAATAAAATATGGCAACAAATAAGTAATTAAGTAAATATATATGTATATTGTGTGTGTAAAAAAAAAAGAAAAATCCAATTACCAAAAAATTACTTTAGAAAAGGGGGGAATGGCCACAAGTTGAAAAATAAAAAGAAAGGAAAGAAGAATAGGGAAAGAGGAAGAAAAGGGACTGCTTCCATTGAGTAGATAGAACCTAGCGACAAACAATGGCCTGACCACTATCAATGGTAACCCTTTATGCCTACTGGTTTCCCACCGTAAAAATCCCCACTATTTTTCCTTCCTTGCTCCATCTTCTTCGATTAATTTTTCTCTCTCCAACTAAAATGTTCTTTTCCATATTCTGGTCAACTCTAGCATAAATAGGCAACATGACTCGCACTGGTGAGTTTCTGGTGTTGAGGCAAGGCTGAAGATATCTCCTTCAGCTGTCACTGGTTGACAATAAGCAGATCGGGTGATGTGGAGATTGAGATTCTTCAACATAGTTTTTAACCAAACCAAGAAGCAGCTGAGAACATGGCCACCCACAATATGTCCTTAGCACTTTGTCCTTCACATCGATAGCAGCAGTGCATCATCCATAAAGCTCTGATGACAGAAGATCAGTGGGATAAGTTTGAATTTGACAATAATGAGCTAAAATTTACTGGAATTAGACTCTAAGATTTGTATGTGCACTACTAAAATTAGCTTTTCATTTTTATTTAAATAATTTAAACATGATAGGGAATATTTTTGTAAATTATGTGTTTTTATCTATGTATTTGATTTCATAACTGATAATTACGGGTGTAAATATTTTAAATTCGCATTGGAAATCTACCAATGGATGTACCATTTTATTTACTATCATATATGATTCATTAATAGTTACTTCGCACTTTTTTTAGCTTGCCTGAATTAAAATGGGTTTAGTATAATTGCCTTAAAGTATCACATAATGTACATTACTTAGTGCTTAAAATTTCTTTCTTAATTTAAGAATGAAGCTAAAGCTTGAAGGTGTCCTTTCTCTAGTTATTTTATTATAATATTTATTAATTAATTAATATCAATGAGCTAAGAACTTATAATATAGTTTAGAGCTGATACAATATGAAGTGTTTTGCTTGCCATTTAGAACTATTTTTTCCTCTTCCTTTTCTAAGAATCACGTTAATATTAATGTTTAACAATATTAACTTTAATGCATTGAAAACATAATATTAGAAAATGATAAGATGGCTTAATACATATTTAAGCACCTAAATGGTTAAGCTTGGTAATAATTTTTGCTAAGCTAATGTACAGTGGCACGTCATTTAAAAAATAAAATTGATGCAGATTGAAATCAATGATATAACTAATACTATTAAACTAAAATTTATCAATAAATGCTGAAAGAAGCTAATAAAATATAAAGATTATTTCCAGCTCCCAATTACAAAATACATTTTACTGTTGTTGTGGTTGTTGCTGTTGTGTGTGTGTGTGTGTGTGTGTGTGTGATTTTGATGAATTAGTTAGAGCTTTGTTATTTAAAATGTAAATGATGATTTTAATATGTGTGAGATTTAATTATTGTTATCGAGTCCTATAGAAAAAGAACTAGTAAACTACGCATGGTTAAGTTGATATATGTGTATTAATTAGAATGAGATCTATAATGATTGTGATTGTAATTGAAATGTTATATGAATGCAGTAAGTATAATTTGATAAATAATTTTTGAAATGTGATAAGAGATAATTTATGAAAATAAATGAGTTAGGAATATGTATGTTAGTTGGTTAACTAATTGTTTGTACATTGTATATTGTGTTAATTGTTGAGTGTTAAGCATCAGTGAAATTAGCTTAATTTATTGATACTTTTAATTGACTTAATTTTGGCTTATGTAAGTTGAAATGGTTATAAAGCTGATTTTGGCTAACATTAAGCTTTAAAGCTATTTTGATTCGATCATAACAAGTAATAAAATAAATATAGTAAATTAAAGTAATTATAACTATTATTAGCTATATGACTTAATATATATTTTTTCAATGATCGAACAAGAAGTTGTCGGTTGGATTGTAAATGAACCTTAGGATTTTAATGTTTGTTTATAAATAAACTAGATTATGCTATAATGTTGCAATATGGATGAAGAAGATGGATTTATAAATATATTGTGTGTGTGTTCAATTATGCTTATATTTCCAAGTATGTGCAAGTAAGAAGCGACTTGATGAACGGTATATATATGTGTGTGTGCGCGCGCGTGCGCGCGAGTGCGCGCGTATGCTTATGAGAGTGTGAATGATGGCAATGGCTTATGATTGATGATGGTGTTTTTTTAAAAAAGATCATGACAATATGAAATCAATATGAGATTATGAGACATTGTTTATAGGCATGAATATGCCAGCCTTTATATATAAGCTTTTGATCATGGTTTGCATATTATAAAAATAGTATAATCGAAAGATCAAGATAATATAAAGTATACATTTTGCCCTTAATATTAGTTGGGAAACCAGGTTTGTGATGTAGTTGGCTAGCGATAGGAACACCGTATTCGAAACTACTGTAGCAAGTCATAGCGACTTGCATAGTGGAATAAATGAGGTTTCACACCGATAATACATAAATTGTGAGAAATGTGATTCTATTGAGGACCATAGATCTATAGTTCCTTACATCATACATGTAGAGTTTCACTTTCCATACTAAGGGTAAAAATCACAGTGTTAACTCTCTCTCTCTCTCTCTCTATATATATATATATATATAGGGGTGTGTGTGTGTGTGTGTGTTTGTGTGTATGTATGTATCTGTAAGGACCACACTAGTCTATCCCGATTCCTGCTACTTATTTTAATTTCATTAATAATAATAATAATAATAATAATAATAATAATAATAATAATAATAATAATAATAATAATAATAATACATGAGATAGTAATAAATTACTAGGTTGTCATGTACTTTATATCATGATTGCCATCACATATATATATTCCATACAAGTCATATAAATCTAAATCCATTACATTATGATTATAATATGAGTTATTAATTACAGAATTTTTTGTTTACATTAATATCTACAAGGTACAACACAATTTAACCAAAGAATAACAAAATACAATTCATACATCAAAATTTTTCTCCTTAATTTGACGTTGGCTTTGAAGTTGTTGGCTTTGTCCCTGAAGCAAAGGTCTAGCCTGCGAATCTACATGAATAAACACTTGTACTAAGCTATACAGCTTAGTGGGGAACAAAATAATATGTTGATAACCACTCACAGTGGTTATCACCAAACATGCAACAATAATGCCAAAAGAAAACACATTTATTTCATCAATAACCATCACTATGTATGGTATTGAATTCAATTATAGCAGCAATAATTGTATCATGACTAAAATCTAGTATCATTCATGTATAATGAAAATATATGAACTTATTCATTCTTTAACATCAGTAGGTATACTATTATTTATTCTATGAATTGCTTGCTAAAATCCTATGGATGTGAATAACGGGTGTTGTGGATACCCGAAGGTATCAAATATATAAATACCCGAATGTATTAAATCTGTGGACCCAACCGAGGTCAGAACTGTGGTCCCAATAGGGACATACTGTAGATCCAAATGGGTCAGACTATAGCAGCTGTAATTGTAATCCTATAGGCATGCCTATTTATCCACCACCAAGTATATGTGCAGGCAAAAATCATTTCTTATATGGCATTAGGTCATATTAATACATTTTACCATAACATAGATTAATTCAAAATAATACACTATATTATAGTTTCCAACTACATAACATAAATAACAGTCATCAGTAGGCAGTCATTATAACACATTCATGTATTTATATTAAAGTAAACACATATATGCCTTAAGTACTATAACCTTGACTTCATATTCCTTACACAATTCATAAAATTAAAGTGGTATATTACCATATATTTTAAGTTAAAGATGCTTTACAAGGCTTAAGAAGAGCTTAGGCCTCTTATGGAGTTTTAAAACTTCAGGTCTTAAAATTCAGGGAAAGGTCACGGTTATTACAAAAACCTAGTAACCATGACCTAAGTCATGCAATAAGGGTCATGATCATTACCCCAAACATGGTAATCGTGACATTGATTGCAATAAGATTTTGGACTAAAGGCCAACTACCTCACGGTTACTAATCATAGGATGTTAACCGTGACCTAAAGTCACGAGAAGGGGTCACTGTTACTACTAAAACCTGATAACCGTGAGATAGGATTGGTTTCTGTTTTGGACTTGAAACTGGACTACCTCACGGTTACAAAGTAAATCATGTTGACCGTGAGGCCCATTCTGCCCCAACGACAGATTTTCAGTTTTAACTTCTAAGCCATTTTGACCTGCTAAACATCATATTCAACAAAAATGGCATTCTACAAAGTTATAGCTTTATGTTTGTAGTTTTCAAAACATTAAAAATCACTCAATCAGGCCTGTAAATCTCCAGATATCAGATAAAAACTACAGACTACTCCTAATGACTAAGCAGTAGCCAATAACGAAGTTCAATCCAGAATTTCACCATCAAGCAAATTGATTCAAATTTTGAGTTCTTCATAGGAAATGATGATCTATGAGTTTAGTTTCACCTACAATTGGAATGTCTCAATTCTTACAATTGTAACTCAAGATATCATCAATATATTATAAGCTATAACCCTAAGCAGAGTATCGGTTCTCAAAAGTTCCATACATAAAATGTTTCACAATTCATCTTAAGCTTCATTCTCACATAGAAAAACATATATATACATATCAAAATACATGTTATTCACAAAAATAGCTCAAACACACTAAAACATTCCATAATGGTTCCCATACCTTTTTAAGCTCCACACAACTTCTTTTTTATCCTTGATTTGCTTTTTTTCCCTTCTTCTTGCTGCCTTCACCTTCTAAGAAAAGAGACTTCACCATGAATACATACACATATTCTTTTAAACAAAATACTACTCAATCAAAGAAAGAGGAAGAAGCATTCAATACCTTACAAATCAATTACTAGCTAAATCTTCCTTTCTTTCTCACAAAAGCCAGGAGAGAGAGAAAAATCTTTTAGAGAAAGAGTTTAGGGGTTAATGAAGGTTAAAGATGGCTAGAAAAATCCAGCCTTGGATGTCTGGCTAACCCCTCAATTATCCCTTCTCATATGATCTCTCTAGAGATCCCACATGCCTTTATTTAATTGGAACCCCAAACGATTTTATGGCAAAGTTGCCCATAAGTCCCCCACTTTCTTATATTTCTACTTTTGCCCTAAAATTTACCCTTTCATCTTTCAATTAAGTCCTTAACTATCCATTTACCTTTAATTTAACATACAAAAGATCTAAACTGGAAAGACAATTTACCCATTTTCTTTAGGATAAATTCCTTCTAGGTCCAGACTTACAGTAACAGTCATAAGCATATACAGTCAAATATAAATTATATCATTAATTAGTTAAAGATTCTTCTAGAGTATCATGAGGGACATTACAGTATGTATGCATATGTTATTGTTGTTGCTATAACAAATTATGTGTGTTAATGATTGAGGATTAACTTTTTAGTGATTAAAAATGATTACTTAAAACTCATGGATATACTTATTCATAAAATAAAATATGATTTTGTTGATAAATGCTATAATATGATAATAACATGTAAATAATTAAGAACAATTTTGGAATTTGTTCCTCTAATGTACATGACATTACTTTATTATTTGTTGATAATCAAATAAGTATGTATGTATGATAATAATTAGAGATAGAAAAAAGGTTAGGAATTGCATTCACCACCAAGTACCTAGTTATTAAATATATTTATGATTAAATATGAAATGTTTTATGATGTGTAATATATTTATGGTTAATACATTTATGGTTACTTTAAATGGCTTCACATTCAGCATTAGGTGAATGTAATTTGGTAATTAAAATTTATGCAAGAAATGTGTTAAATATGGAAATGTGGTTAAAGTGCAAATGTTATTTCATTATGTGAATTTTAGAACAAGATATAGATATTTTGGGAAAGGCTTAAAGATTTTGATATATTTATTTGGGCTTTTATTCAAGTAATGCATGTTTAGATATAATTCAAGATCTTATTTTTAAATTTGTTAAGATATGAAGTCATGTTTTAGTCGATAATTTTGTTGGATTTAGTTGAAGACTAATTGACCTCTTAACTCTGATTCTTTAATATAAGATTGTATCCTTTTAATTATTTAACCATTGTACACGACCTTTAATTATGATTTCTTACTTTGGATTAAATAAAACTTTGAAGTGCTATGTTGAACTTCAAAGTTACAGAACTATGTAGTTCTAATTTCCTACATGGAATATATAGGAAGCTTGCGAATTGACATCTTAAGTCCAAACCAAACTATATTAACATAACTATGAGATTTTGGCATGTATATTCTATAAACGATTTTGGATTATTATTAAGAAAAAAAAAGGAGTTCAGTATCAAATGGTTGTATTAAGTTATCAGTTAATGATGTTTTAATGTTTTTCATGTTGAAGAGTTATGTATTAATAAAGTAGAATTTAGAATCGAATATTGATAGGTTTTGTGAATTGCTTGGGATTGCATGGTTAATTTACTATGGAGATTGGGAAAAATGTGTGTTGGAGTTTGTTTAGAGTTGTGCAAATAGTTGTGTGATTTTAGAAGTGTAAAGAAATTATTTTTGATATGAGGTTTGGCATAATATTTAAGGGAAACTCTGCTCAAATTTTGGAAAAAAAAAATAACAATTTGGAGTATTTAAAGCACAAAAAATATATATTATTAACATAAAGATGGATCAAAGAATAGCTAGTAACATTCTTGTCCAGTCTATTCATCAGACTAAGTATAGGGTATTACAATATCTATCCTTAAATCTTTTATATATGAAATGAAGTTGGAATAGCTAAGGTGGTCCAAGTTAAACTACTTTTCCACTCTGTTTGACGTCCTACCTATATATTGTCTAATCCTATTCCTCCCTATTTTAAAAATACCTTTATGGTTAACCACTAACATTAAATAATTTGAATTCACTCTACACCAACTAGAAATAAAAGCAAAAGAATATATTAAAAATGATGAAAACACTGTAAAAATAACATATACACACAGCAAACACAAAAATTCACAGCCCATGCACATGGCAGCAACATCTTTAATTCCTTCTATTTGGAAAGTTGACAACACAGTGTGAAAAGCTTAAATAATCTAGGGACCCAATCCACAATCAGATTATTCATTTTATAATGAAAATAAAATTGTTCATGTGAATTTACATAAACCACCCCCTATGATTAGACCCCCTAATTAAGTCCTTAAAAATTGCCTAAATCTCTAAAATCGCATCAAACAACATTACATTCACTATGAACTACCAATTACAACCTTCACATAATTTAAAAAAGCAACCATTTAACAATAAAAGTAAAAATTTTATCTTCCCTTATTAAATGTTACTTTCACGGTTTTTGTCTTAAATGGTTTTTCCCACATCTTCTGATAGCTAGTACCCTCAAATTTGGGTTGGTACACTCTTCTTAGTAATGAATTATCAACAATTTATCTTCAATCAAGAAAAGTATCAAACAATAACCTTGGATCTTCACCATCCCTATCGCTAGGGGTGAAAAAAAAATCAAAAATATGGTTAACCACAAAATTGATCCAAAATCGAACCGATTTTTTCGATTAACCGATCCAATGGACTCGGTTATGATTTTTAATTTTTGCATTTTAGGTTTTTTGTTACGGCTTAGATTTTTGGGTACTGATTTACCGTTAGTTGATGGTTAACCGATTTATATATAATATATATTATATTTTTATTTTATACTTTAAAAATTTTTCATTTTTCTTTTATTTTCTCTAAAACTTATATAAAATAATATTTTAAAATATATTTTTATTTTTATACCTTAATTTTTTATAAAGTTTATATAATATTTTAAACTAAATTTATATTATGCCATTCTTTTTAATTATATTGTAATATTTATATGTAGTAACTGATTAACTTTTATATATATTATTTTTTATCATATATAATTGCATTTAATTACATTTTAAACTTTATATTTTAACATTTAATATTATCTAAAATTTTATTTGATTAGAATTGAGCATGTTAATTTTTAATAAATATTAAATCTATTTTATAATATTAGCTATTAATTTATTAAATATGAATTTTGGCTAGTAAATTATATTTGTTTTGTGATTTTTATTTTAAATTACGTTGCACATTTAAAATTGAATTGAACTTTACCTAATTTTTTTAAAATTTTAAGTTATAAATTTAATGGTTAACAAAATCAAAAAATCGAAATCGATAGACCAATTAACCGAATGTAACAGACTGGTTAATGATTAATAATTTTAAAAAATCGATATTAATGGACTGATTAATTTTTTTGCTTGATCGATCTATGCTCACCCCTAGCCATCACCCTCTGCCTCTCTCTCCTTTTTCTTTGCTTCATAATCGATTACCTTGAGAATTTACAAAGGTTGACTTATGTTTTAAAACACCGCATTTCTATTGTGTGAGAAAAACGGTTCATTTTGAGGTCTATAAAAGTAATTACAACAAATCCATGTAATCATCTAATGTGTAATTTATTTTATTATTTTAATTTTCGGTGGGTACCACAAATTCCTAAAATGGGTTCACCCGCTTGTGTTACACTCTCATCACTGCCATTCATTTTAAACTTAATGTGTTCTACATAAAAAAAATTCGGAAACTCAATATATAATTTTGAAAGTATAGAGATTCAATGAATAAAATCGTTAAAGTATAGAAACTAAAATATGAATTTTTTCCAAAAAAATTATAAGCATGATTTTTATTATATATTTGACATGAAAATGATCCAATTGAGTTATTAATAATAAAAAAACAAATTTATTTTTTAATTACATTAAAAAATAAATATATTTAGCTTCTCTATGTAAAAAAATTGGAATTTAAATTAGTTTTAAAAGAATTAATTATCGACAAAAGGATTTATTAAATGTTCAACAAATGTTAGAAATCTGGTTGTTACATTTGAAACAATAAGATTTTAGTTGTAAATTTGCTTAAATATTAGGGGTTCTTTTTATAGTTATTCCTTATAGTGTGAGAAATCTAGTTATTCCTTATAGCCTAATTCAAATATGGGGAGGATGCATTGCAAGTTCTGGGTGGGGCACCATGTCAACTTTTCTCTAACTTGTGGATGCTTGGAAGTCGGTTTAATTTGTTAGAATAGTCCCATAAAGAATTAAAGGTAGAGTCCTTTGTTAATTTATTGGTGCCGGAAATGGCGGAGAGTCATTGCCATTCTAATGTCCTCAAAATATGTTGACCAAGCTCATTGACTCCAATTTAAACATTTAGTACTTGGTACAGTGTCCTCTGATATATTTTAAAATTGAAAGAAATTTGTGCCTCATGCGTCATGGTATGCCATATATCTACTTATTAAAATACCATATGTTAAAAGACTATTGAAAAGGGGTAAGATTCTGCAAATCTTAAAACATAAACAGCAATATTATACCAATTGAAATATTAAAATAAAAATGATATTTTTTTTTGTCAAATATTAAGGGCAAATTTTATCTTTAATCTAAACTAAATTCGTTGAAGTATTTCGGCAATTGTATTCCTTGATAAGATTTTAAATTTAAATTACCTTTGTTGAACATTTATATTTACTAATTCAAATCTCATGTACACTAAATAGAAATTCGATAGTATCATCATACATGAATATCTAGAATTAGCCACTAAATATATCTAGAATTAGCCAATTTTTTGATTTGAGAAGATATCTAAAAACAACCAATTCTAAGTACATACAATCAGGTCAAAATATGCGTTCATATGTCAATAAAAATAGTAAAAAGAAAAAAGCATATACTAGCTAGCAAGTCAATAAAAATAGGAAAAAGAAAAAAAGCATATTAGCAAGTAGAAGCAGCAAATTTTGACCTGATACATGATTCTTTCCAATTCATTTAAAAAAATGTGAATTGATCTATTTGATCCGTAAAATAATTCGATCAAATCTAATCTATTTAATCAGACCTATTAAATGATTCACTTGAGATATGTTTATGACTTATTTATATTATTTGTGATGTCATAACATTAATTTTTATATGATGTGAATATAACAATAATTTTGACCTGATACGTGATTCAATCCAATTCATTTAAAAAAATATGAATTGATCTATTTGATCCGTAAAATAATTCGATCCAATCTAATCTATTTAATCAGACCTATTAAATGATTCACTTGAGATATGTTTATTACTTATTTATATTATTTGTGATGTCATAACATTAATTTTTATATGATGTGAATATAACAATAATTTTTATGTGTTATATATGCATTTTTTTTAATGAAAATTTTTAAAAATAATATTATAGAACTTAGACCTATTTATAACTTCAAGAAGAATTAGGGACAATTCTCATTGGCTATGTGTGAAGCCAATGACAAATAGCTATTATGCGTAATAGACTGAGACATGTGCGGCAGATGTGAGATCTTTTTGTTAGATTGAAAAAAAGAAAGGGATGTTGCTAGGATTGGCTAGTTTATGCATCCGTCCATGAGTTGCCCTCCAGCCCACGCCAACCACACACGCTGGCATTCTATATATTATTCGATCTTGGTATTGCATTGCCACTTGTTTATGCTTTCCTCATCATTTGCCGTAAGAAATGGGCATAGAATGATTAATCAATTTAATTATAAATTTATTAAATAGTGAATTAGCATTGATTTTTAAAAACTTATTAATCTTAAACAAACATGTAATACCTTATGTCTAGTTCGATGGTAGACCTAGATACAAAATATCACACGAACTTTCTAACGGTAACAATTATGAATTATAAAATTTTCTATTTTAAAATTTTTATTGATTCAGTAAATATTGTTCATTTTTACATAAATTTTGATAGAATTTCCCCATAATGTTGACTAACCTCTTGTAAAGAAAATTTTATAAGCACTTCTAAAGTCATATAACCCAACTCCAGAACTCCATAACAAACTCCGTTAACAAAATAGTTTTCCCTTCCTCCATAATATTTCAACTCTTCATGTTCAAAAATTCAAATATAACCATGCATAATACCCTTATATGTTTAATTTTATAAATTTACTGTAAGCATTGAGTTTTGCGGAGATTTTTGTCATGGTTATCTAATGAGGAAAGATGATCGTTTAAAGATAGTGAATAGAGGATGGTGGATCCTTTTTGGGTTGGAAACTATTTTTTTGAAAAATGTTGTAAGGTACCTTCTGCTTGTTTCGGGTAGCCGGATGGCCCAAAAGGTAAATCGATGAGAAATTCCTTGGATTAGGGGCTTGAAATTGAGTTGCATAGGTTTACGAGCCTTGTGCACCTATGCATTTGTGGCTTGTACACCCTTGCACTCAAAAATCTCATCATTTAACCTTTTGTCATGAATCCTTTCCATTTTTGGCATTGCATGGCCTTGCACAAGGAGTTTACACCCATGCATTCCAAGAATCTTACCTTTTCAGTTAAGTTGGCCAAATTTTCGATTGTACGCTATACACTTTAGATGGTACGGCCATACACTCAAAAAATGGGTAATTCTCCAGAAAGGCAAGTGATTAAATGGGGAAACGTTTAAGTGTAGACCCGTGCACTCCCCATTATATAAGTTTGGTCCGGATACTTTTAAAAGGGTTATTTTTTGTTGGCTAAAAAATGAAGAATTTTGGATTGAAAAAGTTTTGTTGCTTTCATAGAAAGTTCCTAAAATGCTTTAAGCAAAAAGTAGTTTTTGGCATTTAGTTATTTAGATTTTTCAATTGCTTTTCAAGTATTTCAACACAGTAAGGGTCCACAAATCCGACATTTGATAGTCTAATCGAGTAAGAACACTGAAAGTAATATAAAAAATCTTTCTTGTTATTTTTATATTATCATAAATTTTAAACTATTATCATCGTTTACAACTTTTCCTTTATACATTAATTTTTGTCAGATTTAGGCTATGAAACCCTTTGCAAGGGTATTTTTGCCATGTGATATAAATCATTAGGTTGCCACTCTTACATTGCCTGTTGTCTATTTTAAAGCCATATTTTTTTTAGAAACTTCAATTTTAAAAGTCGTTCTTTTTCTTTTAATCCTCTCTTTTTTCTCCCTTTTGAATATGTTGTTGACAAGTACTTTATCTTAAAAAGAGGGAGAAAAATAGCTGTTGTCAGGCTGACACAGCCGTGCATCTATGCATTATGCGATGCATGGCCTACAATATGTTCTCTCACTTTTTAAGGTAAAAGAGTCGATCGTATGTCTCCAAACGCACCTTTGTGCATTCTCGATATATATATGCATTGGATTCTTGATTTTTCTTTGACTTATTTCATTTAGCTTTATGTATGTTCTTCCTCCATTTTTTACCTTTTATGTTACCAATATTATTATCATTACTGTTATTATTATCACTTTCGCTAATGTCATCGCAAAACGCTCCCTCTGGGCAAGCATAATTGGGATAGCACTATAGGTGAGTTCACTATCCTTCTTACAAAGGTATTTCTTGTTGCGGATGAAAAATGTCACAAAAATTTTTATAATAAATAATTGGGACATTTCATTAATAAAAGCGGACCAATGCCTGCTTTAAGTACTCTTTCTATTTTACTCTTATTTATTTTTTGTTTTAATTTTACATTTTGTTACATTTAAATTGTTAATAATACAGTTTATGTGTGTTTTATAGGGTTAATTTGTGTTTAGGTATATTAACATAGTTTAAAAATATTGCCTTTTCAAAGTTGTAAGAAAATTGTTCTTGCAAATGTAGTCTCTGTCGCAAGAGTGACATTCCAATGAGGTTTGGAATTTTTGTCTCTATTATGAGTGCAACTATAGTCATAGGCTTTACCATGCTCGGATGAAAACAAAAATATACCCTCTAGAGTTGTCGCAGACATGACAAAAGGTAAAATTTGAATTTTTAAGGGAATTTTCTAACCGTTGCAGTGTTTTAGGCTCCCTTATAAATTGATTTTTGAACCCTTATAAATCGGCCCAATAGCGCTTGGCAGGGCTTAAAGCCCAATAACTAAAAGGACAAAGCATGAGCTGGAAGATAGGATAGGAGGGCACAAAGTCTGATCGGACTAATGGGATAGCATGTCTTATTAGTCCACTGACACAAGTTAGTGCCCATACCTTCCACCTCATCCCTGTCACATTGCCGCCTACCTGCTCCAACTGCCAGTTATCACGCCCCAAGTAATCAAGTACCCCTCATTTATCTCCTATAAATATCCTAAAAAATAGTGGCTTCAGGTATTTAACATCTAAGATTCTCTCTCTAAATATTATTTCTCTAGAAAGCTACTAACTTAAGCTTCAGAGTGCTAATGCCTGGTCTGACCGGGTACTCCTTCTTACAGGATCCAATCACCCAATCGGGAAAGACAGCTGCCAGTTCTCTTTTCTAGATAAAGACATTTTATGCTTTATCATTTGGTGCTTTCGTTGAGAGCCATGACAGGTTCAAGATCCAATGAGCATGCGACTTTCGGAGATTATGATCCCAATAGCCAAGGCAAATCTAGGCCTTTAAAGAGAAGAGAGAGATCTCTCAGATCACTTACCAAAGGCAACCTCCTTCAAGATTTTGATGATGTCGTTATGCGACAGCCGAAAGACACCCCTATTACCCTCAAGAACATGCGCGTTATTCTTAGTGACTTCACTAAGAGCATTGTCCAAACGATTAAAAAGGGAAAAATGCCCACAATTTCTGAAAAATGACCATGAAATGGACTTCGTGACCGAATACTTTGGAAGAAAGAGAAATAAGGGTATCTCCATAAATGAGCCAAGAGCTAACAACAGTAGAAAAGTGGGGTTAGAACCCCAAGTAGGTACGACAAAGGGAAGGGGACAATGTTCTCGAGCTGAGACTCTCCATATATCCCTAATAGATCCTCCACCTCATCCATTAGGGATGATCTATCCTTCATGTGCATGCCGAATTAAAGCCGTGTGAAGGGATGGAGAGACGAGTTTGCCTTAACAGCCATGAGCAGGGAGGACAAATGGTTCAAGTAAAAAATCAAGAAGTTTGGCTTGATAGGGGCCCAAAAAAGGCATGTTTGAGGGTAACATCTGCAGAAACACAACCTTCCCATTCTGCAGGGAGATCACAGAGTCTGAGCTACCTCCCAGGTGGAGAGATATGGTAATGGATAGGTATACAGGTAAAACTGACCTTACCACTCATCTTGCAGAATATCTAAGGTTTACACCTACGATGAAAGAATTGCCTGTAGGATTTTCCCCACCACCTTAGGAGGAGACGCCCTCAACTGGTTCTATGAGCTTTCCAAGGAATCAATCACCTCTTTTCGACAACTTAAAGAGTTGTTTGTCACATGATTTATTGTGCAGACACGAGCGCCGAAGTCTGTGAGCGATTTGTGCAATCTTTACTAATGAACCGATGAAAGTCTTAGAGACTACATCCATAGGTTCCAAGCCATGATGTCGGAGGTGAGGAACATAAGCACGGAAATGGCAAACACTACCTTGGCCGAAGGCACCATTGATAGGCCATTGTTTGAGTTGATTACAACCAAGCCACCAGTTAGCTTTTTCGATTTGATAGAAAGAGCTAGATAGTACATTCAGCTGAATGACACCTTGAGATCCAACCAAGGGAGAATGAGCAATGTTATAGACAGCATGGACACCCAGATGGATGCTCCTTTAATTGAATTCCTGCATTTGAGCTGATAGCAAGAAGCCTAAAAAGAGCCTCCACTTCAAGAAATCTGGGAAAAAGAAAGGAGGACGAGCAGTTTAGGTCCACTCAGAACAGTGGCCAACATACCCGAATCTTTACCTCACTCAATACCAATCTAGCATAGGTGTTAATATGGATCAAAGAAAAGCACCGAAAGGTGAATTGGCTTAAGAAGCTAGATGAGAGGAGCAAAAACACTCGAAACTATAACAAGTACTGCAAATTTCACAGAGACATCATTCACACAATTGACGAGTGTCACCAGCTGAAAGAAGAAATTGAACGAATCCTACAAAGAGGGTACCTCAAAAAATTTATAGGTTCGACCAGAGGGGTAAGTCCTTCAGACAGCCGAACCTTAAAAAGGATGATTCCGACTCGGGCGATAATGATGAGCGGAGAAATCCAAAGACTATGGATCCTCACAGACCTTACATCAGGGTTATAAATATAATCACCGGTGGGTTATCCTATGGAGAGAATCTCTCCAGGAAAAGAAAGGGGAAAGGTGTTTACATCTCCCAAACGGACGAGCAGCTAGCCCCAATCACCATATCCAATGAAGATGCACAAGATATAATATTCCCCCATGAGGATGCTCTCGTCGTCAGGGTATAAATCAATAACATTGAAGTAAAGAGGGTACTGTGATGGAATATGACATGGTATGATAATCATGATAGCACAGCGGAAAAACAAAAATTTTATCATACATACCATACATATCCAAAGATAGAATCGAAACATGCAATTTTAGGGTTATCGAACTTACAACTTTTGATGCCTTTTAAAACTTTTATTTCGATGATGACCAGCAACTAAGATGGCTTTGTCCGCCTTAGATCTCGATCACCAATGCCAAGGAATAGCCTTTTGCGCCACTCCCTCTATTCTCACACACACAATTACACCGTCGGCTTAAAAACGAGATTGCTAGATCTCTTTTTCGGTATTGTGTAAGGGTTATAGTTTGAAGCTACAAAACTTGATTTTTTACTTCTTTAGATTGCTATTACTGCTCAGTAACACAAGAGAATGAGGAACAATCCTTTCTCCTTGTGAAAAATTGAACAAAAGAATTAAGAGAGAGAGTCACTATTCACGAGTTACTATTCACGAGTTACTATTCATGCCACAAAAAAATTAAATTTAGGGTTTTATTTCTTTTAATATATATGCTTATCCTTTGGCAAGTTTTTGATCTGAATTCAACCATCCTAAGATGATTAATTCAAACTCTATCACTTCCTAAAGATAAGTAATATATTTTGAATTAAACTCCTTTGAATTTAAATTCAAATTTGAAATAAAACATAAGACATTTAATTAAATAAAATCACTTAATATAACTTAATTGCATGTGCCGAAATTCCTTGAATTCCATCTTGGAATTTCGGCCACTTCATTATATATATTTAAGTGATTTGATTTAATTTAAATTCCTTTAGGCTTTAATACTCAATTAACTTAATTAATGTAACATAATTAATTAATTGAAATTAAACCTTGTGGGCTGAATTTCTCTCTCATGGACCAAAGCCCAATAGCAATATTATAACCGATTACATACATTAATTTGACTTTAATTAAAAGCCCAAATTAATGTTCAATACTTAATTTAAACATTTTAAGCCCAATGCTTTGTGTGCGATCCTATAGGTCCATTTAATGTTGGCAATGAATTAATAAATTAATTCAAAGGCTATATATATTCTCTAGCAAGATATTATAGCATTCCAAATTAAATGAAAATGCATATGGCATTTAGTGACCTAATGCAATTTTGCATAGTCCCTTACCCATAAATATCAGAATTAATATAAGGCATGGAACTAGTCATCCTTATATATATTAATTCCTTTCTTGATATTCCAGTGACACTAAACTCTCAGATAAATAATGATTACTCATTATTTCATCTCGGTATGGCCATACACTTCTCAGTTCACTGATCAAGTGGCCGGTGATATTTTTCTCTCTTATCGAGAGGGGTAATCCCTTCACTTCTCTCATGCTCTCTAACATGAATCGGTGCATACCCAATCATACCCGTACTTGTCACTCTGTTACGAGCACGTTAGGTGTATGTCAAAGTACACAGTAATTCATAAAGAGTTTCATAGAGATTTCAGGTCTAAGAACTCTGATACAAAACTTGCATATGAGAAACACTTATGACTTGTACCATGTAGTATTCTCATGAGCGGATCGAATCCAGATACCATGTTCTTTAACATGTATCTATGATCTCTGATTGACACTCTTGTCCTAATGATCCGTAAGACAGAACTCATAAGATCAGAGAGAGCATACTAGTCTTAATTCATTTGTTATTCCCATAACAATGACTGATTAGGGATATTTAGAATGATGTCTCATTTGTTTCAAGGTCTTACAATCCATGTGCCTCACACATGATAACTTAAACCGAAACGACATTCTTGGATAGTTTTATCAATTGATATGCACAGGAATACAAAGGATAAAACAAATGCCTCATTTTATTAATTTCAAGTGTTTCGTTACAATGTATTGGGGCTAGGGCTTACACTAACATACTGGTGGATAATGGCAATGCAGTGAATGTGCTCACTCTTTAAGCTTATAGAGCCATAGGGTTACTGATCGGGTAGCTTAACCTGAACGCCACACCATTGATCGAACTTCGCAATGCTACCATCCCAGTGGTGGGATCTATTGAGCTATTTGTCGATCTTGGCTAAGAGGCCCTCGCCCATGCCTGCAAGGTAACATTTATGGTTATTGACATGGTTTTTGCCTATAATGCCATTTTTGGCAGGCCTCTACTCTTTCAAACTAGAGCTATCATCAGCATCCGGCACATGGTGATGAAAATCCCAACTAGAGGCGGTGTCGCCATTCTAAGAGGTGACCAGAAGGCATCCAGAGAGGCCTATGTCACCATGATCAAGCATTGAAAAGAGGCCATAATGGTAGAGCCAGGACAAGAGCAATCTGAGCTGGCAAAGAGGCAGAGAATGGACCCCGCGAAAGAAATCAAGGCGAGGATATTGTCAAAAGGCAAGAGTATTCAAATTGGCACCAGTATGAATGCAGAGGTTGAGGAGGTCGTCATGCAGGTCTTGATGATCAACCGGGCATCTTTCGCCTAGAAGCCATAAGACATCCCCGAAATCGATCCTAATGTGATCACCCATAAACTTAATATGGAGAAGTTCCTTAATAACCCACCACTACTCAGCAGACCATTTCCAGGTGAAAATTTGTACCTATACTTGTCGACTTCTAGTGAAGTTGTTGCAGGTGTCCTAGTCAGGGAAGAAGGAACTCAGCAGTTACCTATTTATATGTGAGCCAAGTGCTCAGGGATCTAGAGTTGAAGAAAGGTCCGATCGAACAACTCGTCAGTGCCCTCATGATGTGCACAAGAAAGCTAAGGCAGTATTTCAAAGTGCACACAATAGTGGTCCATTCGGGTCAGCCTATCAGAAAAATTCTCTAAACCTCTGACCTGAAAGGAAAAATGGTGGAATAGGTAATCAAGCTCCAGTCATGGGACTGAGGTACGAACCCAAGAAAGCAATAAAGGCTCAAGCTTTGGCAAATTTTATTACCGAATTTGTTGGTGAAGGAATGATCGATCAGCCCCAACATGTAAAATGGGAAATGATCAAGGATGGAGCTGCAAACAACATCCAAGGAGGTGTAGACATCATAATAATAGGCCCCTTAAGCATTGTCATAAGGTACGTAATAAAAATCAACTTTAAAATTTTAAATAATATGACAGAGTATGAGGCACTTCTACAAGGTCTGAGACTGCTCCATGACATCTGATTGGAGTCGGTCATCATCAAGAGCGACTCCCAACTCGTAATGAGCCAATTGTTAGGCACCTTCGAGGCCAGAGAAACCAACATGATTCAATACCTTGCAAAGGTAAAGGTCGCATTCAAGATGCTGAAAGAGTTTGGATTAGAATGGATCCTGCAGAAGGTGTCAAGAGATCAAACTATAGTTACCGATCAGCTTGCCAAGATGTTTACTTTCGAGCAAGGGATGATAGAGTAAAACATCACCGTTATCGAGCAATTGACCTCCTCCTTTGATGAACCAGAGATGATGGAGATTGAGCCAACTTAAGATACATGGATGAGCTCCATCAAGCGGTACCTACAAACAGGATAGCTACCCAAAGACTAAGTGAAAGCCCGAATGGTATGCCGCAAATCCCTAAATTATTCTGTTATTAATGGTGATCTGTATAAAAAAGCTTTTAGTCACCCCTGGTTCAAATGCATGAAGAAGGAGGAAGGAGACTACATCCTAAAAGAAATCCATGAAGGCATTTATGGCGCACACGAAACTGGTAGGTCCATGGCGAGAAAAGTACTCCAAACTAAATAATTTTGGCCAAGTATCTTTAAAGATGCCCAAGAAAAAGTACGAACATGCCAAAAATGCCAGATCCATGGAAGAGTCATCAGATAACCGACAGCATACTAGAAGCCGATCGGGATTTCTCGGCCATTCGACTAATAGGGCCTGAACATCCTAGGATCCTTTCCCCAAGGCAAAAGACAAATGAAGTTCCTCATTGTAGCCATTGACCATTTCTCCAAATGGATCGAGGCAGAGCCTCTAGCTACAGTCACGATAGAGAGGGTCAAAAATTTTGCATGGAAGAACATCAATTGCATGTATGACTTACCAAATATCTTTATTACAGATAATGGCAAGCAATTTAATAGTTTCATCTTCATAAATTTTTTCCAAGACCTCAACATTAAACTTAAGTTCACCTCAATCGCCCATCCACAGAGCAATGGGATGACTGAGGTCTCCAATCGAACACTCCTGAAATGGCTAAAGAAATGACTGGGCAAGGAAAAAGGCAACTGGACTGAAGAGCTACAAAATGTCCTATTGTCTTACAGGACCTCTCCATGAGCTGGCACTCATCAAATGCCATTTTCTTTTATCTATGGGTTCAAGGCAATGATACCTGTAGAGATTGGCCTTTCATCTTATCGGTCCTCATTTTACTCCGATCGGATGAACATCTAAGATATATGCCAAGATCTAGACCTGGTAGAGGAAAGGAGAGAAGATGCCTATGCCAAAATCGTTGCCTATAAGCAAAGGGTTACTAAATACCACAGCACAAAAGTGAGGCCAAGAGCCTTCAACATGGGTGATCTGGTGCTCAAAAAGGCAAATATAGGAGCAGAAAATGCCATAGTTGGGAAACTAATGCCAAATTGGGAAGGGCCTTATAAAATCTCTAAGGTTCTAAGCTCTAACACATATAGGCTCAGAACCCTAGAAGGGTCAAACGTCCCTAGAAGCTTAAATGTCGAAGTACTCAAGAAGTACCATGTATATACTTGTGCCAAAATTTGAATTCAATAAAGAAAATTTTCTCCATCTTTGAAAAAGGTATGTTTACAGCTACTTATTTGTTAGGATCGATATTTATTTGCAGGTTATCTATTTTATTCCAATGGATGAAAATCCTGCTTGATGATCTTAGTGAATCCGATTGGACGTTTCATCCCCTATCAAACTATCAAAAATAGTAAAGCTTGTTCGCTAGGATCGACATCTATCCCGAGCCCAAAATGCGAAAGCTGAAAACTCCAGGTTTAGTTTCAACAGTATATCTCCCTCGCTAGGCTCAATGTCTATCCCGAGCCCAAAATACGAAAGCTTTCCTCTAATCTAAGTTCGTCTGCTAGGTTTAATGCCTCCTTTAATCTCCATTGACTAATTTACTAGACTCGACGTCAACCTGAACCTAAAATGCAAAGGTCAAAAATTGAGTTAATAATCTCTCCTGGGTACTTGATGTACGAAATATCCAAATCTTTAAGTAAATGCAAGACCGAAAGGTCATTCGCTATGCTTAACTCTCCTTCGGCCAGCCGATCTTAATATCCAATAGGATAATACTCCAAGTGAATAAGGGACTGAAAATTCATTTGCTACGCTTAACGTCATATGCCTAAAATTTAAGTATCTTCAAATTTTGTAAAGCATCTTCAAATTCAGGAAATACTCTGATTAGTTGATTTTATGATAAATCATACTCAAAATAAAATTGGATTTTAAGGTAACAAGTCACGATTGGAAAAAGAAGTTCATTCATTTCATAATTTTTGTACAAGTTACAATTTTTGCTGCCGACTTACAAAAAAGAAGAAAACATTACAACAAAAAGAAAACCTAAGTTTCTATATCTATAATTTCTACAAATGCAGGGGCCTCATTTGGATTAGGCTCTACAGTCTGCTAAACAGTAGGCTCTACCTTTGTCTAGGTAGAAGGCTGGGAAGATTCGATGGCTCCTTCAACAGCAAGCTCTGTTGGTAGAGGGGCAATAACTTCAGGCTTAGTTGGTAAACTTGGGCAGGGCTGGGATACTGAGGGGTCTTCATTTGCTATTTTCTCACTCGCCCTAATTTGAGGAACCTTCCCTTCTTCGTCACTAGAAGGAGGATCGGGAAGACTCCTTGGGCCCTCCATCCAGTCGAGGTCAGCTTTAGGAAAATGCTGCCTAGCTGCATAGATCAGTCGAGTTAGCAACCCCCTTTGGGCCTCACCCAATTGATCGAGAATTTTCTCTTTCTAGGAGTCAAGCTCTTTTGCTAGCCTCTCGCCCCTAGCCACTTCCTTCTCCTCCAGAGCAGTCTCTAGGGAATCCCTCTTGGCTTGGAAAAGGTCGCGCTCTAATAAAGCTTTATCTCTATCTGCATTGCCTTTAGCCCACTCGACTATAAGATATGACCATTCACCCCTCAACTTGGCTACCTTTTTCTTGAATATTTTGCATAGAGTGTTTGTAAGGAACCAAAATGGGCCCTAGTAGAATTCAAGGGCAATTTTATGTTATTAAAGTATAATTAAACATTATTGGATGAATTATTATGTTTTTCTTGACCTTTCGGTACTCTTTTGACTATATCTTGAGTTATAGAGCACAAAATTAGATGATTCAAATTGGGTTTGAAAATATACATCCATACTAAGATTTCATATGAGAAACCAAGTTCGAAATATGTCTTTAACTAGGCTATATTTAAGCATAAATTTCGGAATAGTTTACAGCCTAGTCACTAGGAACAGACTTCAGTATTTTATAAATATCTTAAAATATACAAATTCTATGGAGATGATTATTGACGTTTTAAAAACTAGAAACATATTATAATAAGTTTGTAGAAGATAACATTTGCTAAAAATGGCTTTTGGAACGTCAAAAATTACATACAAGTTGAATTCAAAAAACTGCCTATGATAGATGATACAATAGTCAAGTGATAATATAGTTTGAAGGCTAATTTAAAAGAGGATAAAAATTTAGGGGTCAATTTGATAATATGAAACTTGAAGGATAAATTATGAAAAAGGGATATAAATGAGAGGTTGATTTAAGAAAAGAAAAAAATGAGTGGAACATTGTGTGACATGCAAATAAATGAGTGAAATTTATGTAACATGTAATTAGTTAGAGGATTAAAAGAGATATTTGAGTGGGACATGCTGATGTCATTTTCCACTTAAGTCACCATGCAAGCATTGTTTTTAGGAGTATATATAGTGGGTTGGTCGGCCAAACCAAGGAAAAATATGATTTCTCCTTTTATCTTCCTCATTTTTACTCATCTCTCATCTTTCTCTAAAAGTTCTACATTTTATCTCTATAATTTTCAAGAGGAAATCCTACTGCATGTTATTTGAATTAGAAGTTTTTGAAGGAGATTTGTAAGAGTTTAATGCAAGAGTACATGGATGTATGAAGAATTGGAAGGGATTGAGAGCAAAAAGGAATGAAATGGTGAAAAGGTTGAAGGATTGATTTAAAGTTACAAAAACAGGTTTGGGAACTTAATCTTCTTGCATGTTTCCTTGAGCGAAATGTGTGATTACATTGTGACATGGTTGCATTTTGACAAGTAACTTGAAGTAAAACATCAATCTTTTATGTTTAAATGGATATGCATGTAAGTTTTAAAATTCTGGGTTTGGGTTCACTTGACCTAGTTGCATTCTTTTGGTAATATTTTGAGTTATAGAAAAGATAATTATATGATTCCAAAAGGGTTTTAAAATATACTTCCAGACAAATATTTCATAAGAAGAAATCACATTCTAATCCTGCTTCTAAATGGGTCATAACCTAGCTTGGAAATCGGATAAGTGTACAGTCCCGTCCTCATGAACAGTCCTCAGTATTTGGACAATATCTTTCAATCTAGAAGTGATATTGAGATGATTCTTAATGAAATGAAAACTAGAAACATAGGAGAACAAAATTTTATAAGTAACCTAGCTTTAATTCTGCCTCTAAATAATTTCTATGATTTATTGAAATTTAGGTGAACTGTAAATTCGGATTCTGGAAGAGTTTGTAGAAAAATTGAGATTTCTATGTGTAAAATGATCAGAATGGCATGAGATTAATTCCTATGGAAAATGGACTCCTAAATACACATTTAATATGAAGGAATTATGACCTAAAAATGTATACAAGCATGTCAAATATTGACTTGAAAATTTGTTGGGACTGAATGTACTGTTAGGGGATAGACCATAGTAAATTGGGTATATCTTTTTGTAGATTTGTTAAAATTCTTCAAACTAAAATTATGGTAAAACTAGAGACATTAAAGTATAACTTTTATGAAGAAATGTTGGTCTAAATCCCTCTTAATTTTATGCTATGAATTTTTATAAGTGACAGCCAACACTGTTTCGTTTCTATGAACAGCCTATAGTTTTTCTTAAATATCTCAAGCTATAGATAAGATATTAGTGTGAATTTTGATGCTTTGGAAACTAGACACATAGGGGAATAATATTGTATAAGCTCATTTGGCCTAAAAATTATGTTTTCTAAATCATATGTGGCTCACAATTTGGGTCCAGAATGCTGCCTTGTGGAGAATTTTAATGTGTGTTACATTATGGTTTTTCTTATATAGTTAAGTTAAATATGTGTCTATATGAATAAACAATGAATTGGATATGGCATGTGATATGATTATTAACAAAGGTGTATATATATATATTCATTTATGTACATAGGTAAAGATATATGATAAAGATATCAAATATTTATATGTGATCAAACTTATGTACATGGTTGTTATGTGCAATTATTCTTTCATGTACATATTTTTAATGATGGAGTAAATGTTTATTTGATGCATGCATGTATACTATGAAGTTAAGAAATGTTTAAATAGGATAAATGAAGGTTTTAATGCACAAGTATCATAAGATTACACGAATGTAATATACATAAATGTATATATATGCAAACGTCTAAATGATTATACATGATTTTTATTGATCTCTTGAAGATTACTATGATACTTATAGTTTGAAATGTCAATTTTACTTGTATAAAGAAGTAATATGATTTGTAGAATATATGTGTATATATATATACATAGTAAGATCTTACATGATTGGGTTCGAAAGATGTTTAGAGTAATGATTTAGAGAATATGTTTAAAGTGAAATGCATGAATATTTCTTTGCTTAATTAAAATGACATGATTAAGCATTGGTGATGTCACATGTTAGCATGCTAAAATACAGATCTAAAGAGCAATAGGCTCAATTATAGAAATCTTATTAAAGTATATAATGGAAATGATATATGTGACTATGTATACAAGTGTATGCATTAAAAAAGGAGTATCTTGTCATGTGATTGTTACATGAGCAAATTGTATAAATTATTTTATGAATTATGCTTATATGTTTATGCACTAGAGAAGATATATATTTGTACATGATTATGCACAGATGCAAACAGTATGATATAGGTACAATCTTGTTATACGAAATAGTTACATGATTGAATAAGATTACAAGCACAGAATAGTAATACCCAATAGTGAGCATGTTCAAAGGTTTACATAAAGTTACGCATATACATGTATATGATATCTTGCTCATAGTTATAAAGGAATATATATATAGATACCTATATGTATATGATGAATAGAGCAAAGTAAAGAATAACATTGCTCAATAGCCATACATGAGCATGTACATGATTATTTTATTCATAGTTATTCAAGGGTATACATTTGCATATACGAATATGATTGAATAGAGTAAAAGTAAACTAAAGAAAGATAAAGTGAGAGATTATATTTGCCTGCTACTAGAGTTCAATTGTGGATAGATAGGCGCCTATAGGAAAAATTACAGCTGCCATAGTTTGGCCCAATTGGGTCTAAAGTATGTTTGATTCCGTTTGGATCATGAACAGCCCTATTTGGGTTGTTAGGCGACCCTGTTTGGGTCATCCTGACCGATCTAAAGTATAATTTTGCCCTATTTGGGTCTATAGATCCGATATCTTCGGATATCCCCTATTTTGATACTAAAGTGTATCGATAGTTCCCGTTATCCACTGATAGAACTAAGGCAGGCTAAACTAAAAGTACAGTACAGACATTAAAGTATAAAGTATTAAGCAAGCATCATATAAAAGTTAAGGATATTGCTTGATTACATGTCTGGCATGATTTGCTTGTATTATTTCATAAGTTTAAATAAATAGAGGTTACCAAGTAACACATGATATGTATGCTATTTATAGTTGGTTCCAAATATTCGAAATTGCTTAAATAAATTAAATGCATGAAGAATTCTCAGTCAATATATAATACCAGCATGCTAAGTTAACTGTTAAGTTTTTTAAATGTTTTTATTGTTCACTACATGAGGTTGATAGATTTGTCAAGATTTTATAATCCATTGATTACATGTTAAATAAATGTATATGTATAAAGTGTGCTGAGCGTGATTACCGATGAAGTAATGTTAATATCGAAATGCTTTAAAATATATATATATATATATAAGGTAAAGATATAATAGTTTAATAAAAATAGTAAGTATTGAAACGAATGAGAAATATGGCATTTTACACATGGAATATATTATATAGAGGTACAAGGAATATAATTTATCTGAATACAGTACCATGCTTCTAAGGTAGTTAAGTATATCAAAGTGATCGCTAAAATCAAAATGTGGGAACTCATAAAGTATAGATGAAGTATATATAAATGTTTGTAAATAAGTGATAGAAATATGGCATAGTTATTAAAATGTTTGGCAATTAATATTAATACGTGAATAATATAGTCATCAATGTTTGACGACTAATAATTCAAAGTAATTGGTAAATAGTAACATATAGAAATTCAGAAAGTAAGCTTGATATTGGTTATAAGTATAGCAAAAGAGAATATAATTATGGGAGATTATTGTGAATATTGTTTATAATGATTGGTTTATTTGCTTTAAGATGTATATATATATGGGTTTTCATCTTGATGACCTTTAAAAAGGGGTCTTCCACATGTTTTTGTTCCCCACTAAGCTTTATAGCTTAGCATTGGTGTTTCATCCATGTAGGTTGCAAGTAAGGATTTTTTCCTAGGATGATATCTGCAGCGGGATGGCCAATCCTTAAGAGAGAGATTCAAAGTATAGTCAAATGTTAAGTGCAATTTGATTACAAGATTCTTATTTACTTTGACAAGGATGTGATGTACAAATGATTCATAAAAGTAAATATTGTATTGCTTAAAGATACTCTTATGTATGTAGTAAAGTTTTTCGTGCATATGAACGTGGTTAGCATGCTTAATGAAATATTATATAATACTTATAGCTATGTATGGAATAAGGGTGCTACAATTAGCAGTTTCAGAGCAGCTGGTTTAGCCGTTTCTGGGCTATAAGTGTCTAGAGTTGTTATCATAAGAAGCTATAGTGTGTTGGCCAATGCAGATATACTGGCCTTGTTATGGTTAGACTAAAGTTTGATGATTCAATCGAATTTGATAAACAGGATATAAGGATAGTAATATATGTGGGTAAAGGTATATGATTGAAGTTTTAGAAATAGACTATGTGTATATAGTACTTTCTTGGGATCTTAATTTCGGATTGAATAGTACATAATATGTGCATATGAAAGTATACAGGATTATGAAATAGGTGTGTAAATGAAATATGTAGTGATTATTTTGAAACATGAGATAGAGCTATGTTAATTAATGAGAAGATTTATAGTTGAGGCTTTTGAGATGATAATTTGAGGATTCATTAAAATGCTCTATGTATATCTGTCAGCGTTTCCTTATTGAGTATGGGCAATTGATAAATCATTACACATGGGATGGGGCAAAAAAACATATATAGCATATGAGATTATGCATTTTCATCTTATTGCATACATAAAAGCATCATGCACACATAACATAGCATCAAGCATCATGTTACATGTATAAGCCCCAACTAAAAAGGAAAGTGATAGGATATACATTAAGCATGGTAAGGATGTAACTGTATGATAAGGTTGCTCTTATATGGAGATAGAGTTATAAGAGAATCAAATTAAGTTTAAGTAAGCATCAAGGAAAGTTGGTAGAGATAGTATGAAATAAAAGTTTATAATGTTAGACACAGAAGTATAGGAATGATAGTGATGTATTTGAGAAAAAATACAATATGAATTTCGAGGGAAAAATTCCTTAAGTGGGAGAGATTTGTAAGGAACCAAAATGGGCCCTATTAGAATTCAAGGGCAATTTGACGTTATTAAAGTATAATTAAACATTATTGGATGAATTATTATGTTTTTCTTGACCTTTTGGTACTCTTTTGACTATATCTCGAGTTATATAGCACAAAATTAGATGATTCAAATTGGTTTTTGAAAATATACATCCATACTAAGATTTCATATGAAGAAACCAAGTTTGAAATAATTCTTTAACTAGGCTATATTTAAGCATAAATTTCGGAATAGTTTGCAGCTTAGTCACTAGGAATAGACCTCTGTATTTTGTAAATAGCTTAAAATATACAAATTCTATGGAGATGATTCTTGATTTTTTAGAAACTAGAAACATATTGTAATAAGTTTGTAGAAGATAACATTTGCTAAAAATGGGTTTTGGAAGGTCAAAAATTACATACAAGTCGAACTCAGAAAACTGCCTATGATAGAGGATACAATAGTCAAGTGATAATATAGTTTGAAGGCTAATTTAAAAGAGGATAAAAATTTAGGGGTCAATTTGTTAATATCAAACTTAAAGGATAAATTATGAAAAAGGGATATAAAGGAGAGGTTGATTTAAGAAAAGAAAAAAAAATGAGTGGAACATTGTGTGACATGCAAATAAATGAGTGAAATTTATGTAACATGCAATTAGTTAGAGGATTAAAAGAGATATTTGTGTGGGACATGCTGATTTCATTTTCCACTTAAGTCACCATGCAAGCATTGTTTTTAGGAGTATATATAGTGGGTTGGTCGGCCAAACCAAGGAAAAATATGATTTCTCCTTTTATCTTCCTCATTTTTACTCATCTCTCATCTTTCTCTAAAAGTTCTAAATTTTATCTCTATAATTTTCAAGAGAAAATCCTGCCGCATGTTATTTGAATTAGAAGTTTTTGAAGGAGATTTGTAAGGGTTTAATGCAAGAGTACATGGATGTATGAAGAATTGGAAGGGATTGAGAGCAAAAAGGAATGAAATAGTGAAAAGATTGAAGGATTGATTTAAAGTTACAAAAACAGGTTTGGGAACTTAATCTTCTTGCATGTGTTTTTCCTTGAGTGAAATATGTGATTACATTGTGAAATGGTTGCATTTTGACAAGTAACTTGAAGTAAAACATCAATCTTTTATGTTTAAATGGACATGCATGTAAGTTTTAAAATTCTGGGTTTGGGTTCACTTGACCTAGTTGCATTCTTTTGGTAATACTTTGAGTTATAGAAAAGATAATTATATGATTCCAATTGTGTTTTAAAATAGACTTCCAAACAAAGATTTCATAAGAAGAAATCACATTCTAATCCTGCTTCTAAATGGGTCATAACCTAGCTTGGAAATCGGATAAGTGTACAGTCCCGTCCTCAAGAACAGTCCTCAGTATTTGGACAATATCCTTCAATATAGAAGTGATATTGAGATGATTCTTAATGAAATGAAAACTAGAAACATAGCATAACAAAATTTTAGAAGTAACCTAGCTTCAATTCTGCTTCTAAATAATTTCTAAGATTTATTGAAATTTAGGTGAACTGTAAATTCGGATTCTAGAACAGTTTGTAGAAAAATTGAGATTTCTGTCTGTAAAATGATCAGAATGGAATGAGCTTAATTCCTATGCAAAATGAACTCCTAAATACACATTTAATATGAAGGAAGTATGACCAAAAAATGTATACAAGCATGTCAAATATTGACTTGAAAATTTGTAAGTACTGAATGTACTGTTAGGGGATAGACCATAGTAAATTGGGTATATCTTTTTGTAGATTTGTTAAAATTCTACAAAGTAAAATTATGGTAAAACTAGAGACATTAAAGTATAACTTTTATGAAGAAATTTTGTTCTAAATCCCTCTTAATTTTATGCTATGAATTTTTATATGTGACAGCCAACACTGTTTCGATTCTATGAACAGCCTATAGTTTTTCTTAAATATCTCAAACTATAGACACGATATTAATGTGAATTTTGATGATTTAGAAACTAGAAACAAAGGGGAATAATATTGTAGAAGCTCATTTGGCCTGAAAATTACGTTTTCTAAATCATTTGTGGCTCACAATTTGGGTCCAAAATGCTGCCTTGTGGAGAATTTTAATGTGTCTTACATTATGGTTTTTCTTATATAGTTAAGTTAAATATGTGTCTATATGAATAAACAATGAATTGAATATGGCATGTGATATGATTATTAACAAAGGTCTATATATATATATATTCATATATGTACATAGGTAAAGATATATGATAAAGATATCAAATATTTATATGTGATCAAACTTATGTACATTGTTGTTATGTGCAATTATGCTTTCATGTACATATTTTTAATGATGGAGTAAATGTTTATTTGATGCATGCATGTATACTATGAAGTTAAGAAATGTTTAAATAGGATAAATGAAGGTTCTAATGCACAACTATCATATGATTACTTGAATGTAATATACACAAATGTATATATATGCAAACGTCTAAATGATTATACATGATTTTTTTGATCTATTGAAGATTACTACGATACTTATAGTTTGAAATGTCAATTTTACTTGTATAAAGAAGTAATATGATTTGTAGAATATATGTGTGTGTGTATATATATACATAGTATGATCTTAAATGATTGGGTTCGAAAGATGTTTAGAGTAATGATTTAGAGAATATGTTTAAAGTGAAATGCATAAATATGTCTTTGCTTAATTGAAATGACATGATTAAGCATTTGTGATGTCACATGTTAGCATGTTAAAATACAGATCTACAGAGCATTAGGCTCAATTATAGAAAACTTATTAAAGTATATAATGGCAATGATATATGGGACTATGTATACAAGTGTATGCATTAAAAAAGGAGTATCTTGTCATGCGATTGTTACATGAGCAAATTGTATAAATTATTTTATGAATTATGCATATATGTTTATGCACGAGAGAAGATATATATTTGTACATGATTATGCACATGTGTAAACAGTTTGATATAGGTACAATCTTGTTATACGAAATAGTTACATGATTGAATAAGATTACAAGCACAAAATAGTAATACCCAATAGTGAGCATGTTCAAAGGTTTACATAAAGTTACACATATACATGTATATTATATCTTGCTCATAGTTATAAAGGAATATATATATAGATACCTATATGTATATGATGAATAGAGCAAAGTAAAGAATAACATTGCTCAATAGCCATACATGAGCATGTACATGATTATTTTATTCATAGTTATTCAAGGGTATACATTTGCCTATACGAATATGATTGAATAGAGTAAAAGTAAACTAAAGAAAGATAAAGTGAGAGATTATATTTGTCTGCTACTAGAGTTCAATTGTGGATAGATAGGCACCTATAGGAAAAATTACAGCTGCCATAGTTTGGCCCAATTGGGTCTAAAGTATGTTTGATTCCGTTTGGATCATGAACAACCCTATTTAGGTTGTTAGGCGACCCTGTTTGGGTCATCTTGACCGATCTAAAGTATAATTTGGCCCTATTTGGGTCTATAGATCCGATATCTTCGGATATCCCCTATTTTGATACTAAAGTGTATCGATAGTTCCCGTTATCAATTGATAGAACTAAGGCAGGCTAAACTAAAAGTACAGTACAAACATTAAAGTATAAAGTATTAAGCAAGCATCATATAAAAGTTAAGGATATTGCTTGATTACATGTCTGACATGATTTGCTTGTATTATTTCATAAGTTTAAATAAATAGAGGTTACCAAGTAACACATGATATGTATGCTATTTATAGTTGGTTCCAAATATTCGAAATTGCTTAAATGAATTAAATGCATGAAGAATTCTCAGTCAATATATAATACCAGCATGCTAAGTTAACTGTTAAGTTTTTTAAATGTTTTTATTGTTCACTACATGAGGTTGATAGATTTGTCAAGATTTTATAATCCATTGATTACATGTTAAATAAATGTATATGTATAAAGTGTGCTGAGCGTGATTACCGATGAAGTAATGTTAATATCGAAATGCTTTAAAATATATATATATATATATAAGGTAAAGATATAATAGTTTAATAAAAATAGTAAGTATTGAAACGAATGAGAAATATGGCATTTTACACATGGAATATATTATATAGAGGTACAAGGAATATAATTTATCTGAATACAGTACCATGCTTCTAAGGTAGTTAAGTATATCAAAGTGATCGCTAAAATCAAAATGTGGGAACTCATAAAGTATAGATGAAGTATATATAAATGTTTGTAAATAAGTGATAGAAATATGGCATAGTTATTAAAATGTTTGGCAATTAATATTAATACGTGAATAATATAGTCATCAATGTTTGACGACTAATAATTCAAAGTAATTGGTAAATAGTAATATATAGAAATTCAGAAAGTAAGCTTGATATTGGTTATAAGTATAGCAAAAGAGAATATAATTATGGGAGATTATTGTGAATATTGTTTATAATGATTGGTTTATTTGCTTTAAGATGTATATATATATGGGTTTTCATCTTGATGACCTTTAAAAAGGGGTCTTCCACATGTTTTTGTTCCCCACTAAGCTTTATAGCTTAGCATTGGTGTTTCATCCATGTAGGTTGCAAGTAAGGATTTTTTCCTAGGATGATATCTGCAGCGGGATGGCCAATCCTTAAGAGAGAGATTCAAAGTATAGTCAAATGTTAAGTGCAATTTGATTACAAGATTCTTATTTACTTTGACAAGGATGTGATGTACAAATGATTCATAAAAGTAAATATTGTATTGCTTAAAGATACTCTTATGTATGTAGTAAAGTTTTTCGTGCATATGAACGTGGTTAGCATGCTTAATGAAATATTATATAATACTTATAGCTATGTATGGAATAAGGGTGCTACAATTAGCAGTTTCAGAGCAGCTGGTTTAGCCGTTTCTGGGCTATAAGTGTCTAGAGTTGTTATCATAGGAAGCTATAGTGTGTTGGCCAATGCAGATATCCTGGCCTTGTTATGGTTAGACTAAAGTTTGATGATTCAATCGAATTTGATAAACAGGATATAAGGATAGTAATATATGTGGGTAAAGGTATATGATTGAAGTTTTAGAAATAGACTATGTGTATATAGTACTTTCTTGGGATCTTAATTTCAGATTGAATAGTACATAATATGTGCATATGAAAGTATACAGGATTATGAAATAGGTGTGTTAATGAAATATGTAGTGATTATTTTGAAACATGAGATAGAGCTATGTTAATTAATGAGAAGATTTATAGTTGAGGCTTTTGAGATGATAATTTGAGGATTCATTAAAATGCTCTATGTATATCTGTCAGCGTTTCCTTATTGAGTATGGGCAATTGATAAATCATTACACATGGGATGGGGCAAAAAAACATATATAGCATATGAGATTATGCATTTTCATCTTATTGCATACATAAAAGCATCATGCACACATAACATAGCATCAAGCATCATGTTACATGTATAGGCCCCAACTAAAAAGGAAATTGATAGGATATACATTAAGCATGGTAAGGATGTAACTGTATGATAAGGTTGCTCTTATATGGAGATAGAGTTATAAGAGAATCAAATTAAGTTTAAGTAAGCATCAAGGAAAGTTGGTAGAGATAGTATGAAATAAAAGTTTATAATGTTAGACACAGAAGCATAGGAATGATAGTGATGTATTTGAGAAAAAAATACAATATGAATTTCGAGGGCAAAATTCCTTAAGTGGGAGAGATTTTTAAGGAACCAAAATGGGCCCTATTAGAATTCAAGGGCAATTTGACGTTATTAAAGTATAATTAAACATTATTGGATGAATTATTATGTTTTTCTTGACCTTTTGGTACTCTTTTGACTATATCTCGAGTTATAGAGCACAAAATTAGATGATTCAAATTGGGTTTTGAAAATATACATCCATACTAAGATTTCATATGAAGAAACCAAGTTTGAAATAATTCTTTAACTAGGCTATATTTAAGCATAAATTTTGGAATAGTTTGCAGCTTAGTCACTAGGAATAGACCTCAGTATTTTGTAAATAGCTTAAAATATACAAATGCTATGGAGATGATTCTTGATTTTTTGGAAACTAGAAACATATTGTAATAAGTTTGTAGAAGATAACATTTGCTAAAAATGGGTTTTGGAAGGTCAAAAATTACATACAAGTTGAACTCAGAAAACTGCCTATGATAGAGGATACAATAGTCAAGAGATAATATAGTTTGAAGGCTAATTTAAAAGAGGATAAAATTTAGGGGTCAATTTTTTAATATCAAAATTAAAGGATAAATTATGAAAAAGGGATATAAAGGAGAGGTTGATTTAAGAAAAGAAAAAAAAATGAGTGGAACATTGTGTGACATGCAAATAAATGAGTGAAATTTATGTAACATGCAATTAGTTAGAGGATTAAAAGAGATATTTGTGTGGGACATGCTGATTTCATTTTCCACTTAAGTCACCATGCAAGCATTGTTTTTAGGAGTATATATAGTGGGTTGGTCGGCCAAACCAAGGAAAAATATGATTTCTCCTTTTATCTTCCTCATTTTTACTCATCTCTCATCTTTCTCTAAAAGTTCTAAATTTTATCTCTATAATTTTCAATAGAAAATCCTGCCGCATGTTATTTGAATTAGAAGTTTTTGAAGGATATTTGTATGGGTTTAATGCAAGATTACATGGATGTATGAAGAATTGGAAGGGATTGAGAGCAAAAAGGAATGAAATGGTGAAAAGATTGAAGGATTGATTTAAAGTTACAAAAACAGGTTTGGGAACTTAATCTTCTTGCATGTGTTTTTCCTTGAGCGAAATATGTGATTACATTGTGAAATGGTTGCATTTTGACAAGTAACTTGAAGTAAAACATCAATCTTTTATGTTTAAATGGACATGCATGTAAGTTTTAAAATTCTGGGTTTGGGTTCACTTGACCTAGTTGCATTCTTTTGGTAATATTTTGAGTTATAGAAAAGATAATTATACGATTCCAATGGGGTTTTAAAATAGACTTCCAGAAAAAGATTTCATAAAAAGAAATCATATTCTAATCCTGCTTCTAAATGGGTCATAACCTAGCTTGGAAATCGGATAAGTGTACAGTCCCGTCCTCATGAACAGTCCTCAGTATTTGGACAATATCTTTCAATATAGAAGTGATATTGAGATGATTCTTAATGAAATGAAAACTAGAAACATAGAATAACAAAATTTTAGAAGTAACCTAGCTTTAATTCTGCTTCTAAATAATTTCTAAGATTTATTGAAATTTAGGTGAACTGTAAATTCGGATTCTAGAACAGTTTGTAGAAAAATTGAGATTTCTGTCTGTAAAATTATCAGAATGGAATGAGCTTAATTCCTATGCAAAATGAACTCCTAAATACACATTTAATATGAAGGAAGTATGACCAAAAAATGTATACAAGCATGTCAAATATTGACTTGAAAATTTGTAAGTACTGAATGTACTGTTAGGGGATAGACCATAGTAAATTGGGTATATCTTTTTGTAGATTTGTTAAAATTCTACAAAGTAAAATTATGGTAAAACTAGAGACATTAAAGTATAACTTTTATGAAGAAATTTTGTTCTAAATCCCTCTTAATTTTATGCTATGTATTTTTATAAGTGACAGCCAACACTGTTTTGGTTCTATGAACAGCCTATAGTTTTTCTTAAATATCTCAAACTATAGATAAGATATTAATGTGAATTTTGATGATTTAGAAACTAGACACATAGGGGAATAATATTTTAGAAGCTCATTTGGCCTAAAAATTACGTTTTCTAAATCATTTGTGGCTCACAATTTGGGTCCAGAATGCTGCATTGTGGAGAATTTTAATGTGTCTTACATTATGGTTTTTCTTATATAGTTAAGTTAAATATGTGTCTATATGAATAAACAATGAATTGAATATGGCATGTCATATGATTATTAACAAAGGTCTACATATATATATAGATTCATTTATGTACATAGGTAAAGATATATGATAAAGATATCAAATATTTATATGTGATCAAACTTATGTACATTGTTGTTATGTGCAATTATGCTTTCATGTACATATTTTTAATGATGGAGTAAATGTTTATTTGATGCATGCATGTATACTATGAAGTTAAGAAATGTTTAAATAGGATAAATGAAGGTTTTAATGCACAACTATCATATGATTACATGAATGTAATATACATAAATGTATATATATGCAAACGTCTAAATGATTATACATGATTTTTATTGATCTATTGAAGATTACTATGATAATTATAGTTTGAAATGTCAATTTTACTTGTATAAAGAAGTAATATGATTTGTAGAATATATGTGTGTGTGTATATATATACATAGTATGATCTTAAATGATTGGGTTCGAAAGATATTTAGAGTAATGATTTAGAGAATATGTTTAAAGTGAAATGTATGAATATGTCTTTGCTTAATTGAAATGACATGATTAAGCATTTGTGATGTCACATGTTAGCATGCTAAAATACAGATCTACAGAGCAATAGGCTCAATTATAGAAATCTTATTAAAGTATATAATGGCAATGATATATGTGACTATGTATACAAGTGTATGCATTAAAAAAGGAGTATCTTGTCATGTGATTGTTACATGAGCAAATTGTATAAATTATTTTATGAATTATGCATATATGTTAACGCACTAGAGAAGATATATATTTGTACATGATTATGCACATGTGCAAATAGTATGATATAGGTACAATCTTGTTATACGAAATAGTTACATGATTGAATAAAATTTCAAGCACATAATAGTAAAACCCAATAGTGAGCATGTTCAAAGGTTTTCATAAAGTTACGCATATACATGTATATTATATCTTGCTCATTGTTATAAAGGAATATATATATATAGATACCTATATGTATATGATGAATAGAGCAAAGTAAAGAATAACATTGCTCAATAGCCATACATGAGCATGTACATTATTATTTTATTCATAGTTATTCAAGGGTATACATTTGCATATACGAATATGATTGAATAGAGTAAAAGTAAACTAAAGAAAGATAAAGTGAGATATTATATTTGCCTGCTACTAGAGTTCAATTGTGGATAGATAGGCGCCTATAAGGAAAATTATAGCTGCCTTAGTTTTGTCCAATTGGGTCTAAAGTATGTTTGATTCCGTTTGGATCATGAACAGCCCTATTTGGGTTGTTAGGCGACCCTGTTTGGCTCTGCTTAACCAATCTAAAGTATAATTTGGCCCTATTTGGGTCTATAGATTCGATATCTTCGGATATCCCCCATTTTGATACTGAAGTGTATCAATAGTTCCCGTTATCCACTGATAGAACTAAGGCAGGCTAAACTAAAAGTACAGTACAGACATTAAAGTATAAAGTATTAAGCAAGCATCATATAAAAGTTAAGGATATTGCTTGATTACATGTCTGACATGATTTGCTTGTATTATTTGATAAGTTTAAATAAATAGAGGTTACCAAGTAACACATGATATGTATGCTATTTATAGTTGGTTCCAAATATTCGAAATTGCTTAAATGAATTAAATGCATGAAGAATTCTCATTCAATATATAATACCAGCATGCTAAGTTAACTGTTTAGTTTTTTAAATGTTTTTATTGTTCACTACATGAGGTTGATAGATTTGTCAAGATTTTATAATCCATTGTTTACATGTTAAATAAATGTATATGTATAAAGTGTGCTGAGCGTGATTACTGATGAAGTAATGTTAATATCGAAATGCTTTTAAAATATATATATATATATATATATAAGGTAACGATATAATAGTTTAATAAAAATAGTAAGTATTCAAACGAATGAGAAATATGGCATTTTACACATGGAATATATTATATAGAGGTACAAGGAATATAATTTATCTGAATACAGTACCATGCTTCTAAGATAGTTAAGTATATCAAAGTGATCGCTAAAATCAAAATGTGGGAACTCATAAAGTATAGATGAAGTATATATAAATGTTTGTAAATAAGTGATAGAAATATGGCATAGTTATTAAAATGTTTGGCAATTGATATTAATACATGAATAATATATCGTCAATGTTTGACAACTAATAATTCAAAGTATTTGGTAAATAGTAACATATAGAAATTCAGAAAGTAAGCTTGATATTGGTTATAAGTATAGCAAAAGAAAATATAATTATGGGAGATTATTGTGAATATTGTTTATAATGATTGGTTTATTTGCTTTAAGATGTATATATATTTGGGTTTTCATCTTGATGACCTTTAAAAAAGGGTCGTCCACATGTTTTTGTTCCCCACTAAGCTTTATAGCTTAGCATTTGTGTTTCATCCGTGTAGGTTGCAAGTAAGGATTTTTCCCTGGGATGATATCTGCACCGGGATGGCCAATCCTTAAGAGAGAGATTCAAAGTATAGTCAAATGCTAAGTGCAATTTGATTACAAGATTCTTATTTAATTTGACAAGGATGTGATGTACAGATGATTCATAAAAGTAAATATTGTATTGCATAAAGATACTCTTATGTATGTAGTAAAGTTTTTTGAGCATAAGAACGTGGTTAGCATGCTTAATGAAATATGATATAATACTTATAGCTATGTATGGAATAAGGGTACTATAATTAGTGATTTCAGAGCAGCTGGTTTAGCCGTTTCTGGGCTATAAGTGTCTAGAGTTATTATCATAGGAAGCTATAGAGTGTTGGCCAATGCAGATATCCTGGCCTTGTTATGGTTAGACTAAAGTTTGATGATTCAATCGAATCTGATAAACAGGATATAAGGATAGTAATATATGTGGGTAAAGGTATATGATTGAAGTTTCATAAATAGACTATGTGTATAATAGTTCTTTCTTGGGATCTTAATTTCGGATTGAATAGTACATAATATATGCATATGAAAGTATACAAGATTATGAAATAAGTGTGTTAATAGAATACGTAGTGATTATTTTGAAACATGAGATAGAGCTATGTTAATTAATGAGAAGATTTATAGTTGAGGCTTTTGATATGATAATTTGAGGATTCATTAAAATGCTCTATGAATATCTGTCAACGTTTCCTTATTGAGTAAGGGCAATTGATGAATCATTACACATGGGATGGGGCAAAAAAACATATACAGCATATGAGATTATGCATTTTCATCTTATTGCATACATAAAAGCATCATTCACACATAACATAGCATCAAGCATCATGTTACATGTATAGGCCCCAACTAAAAAGGAAACTGATAGGATATACATTAAGCATGGTAAGGATGTAACTGTATGATAAGGTTGCTCTTATATGGAGATAGAGTTATAAGAGAATCAAATTAAGTTTAAGTAAGCATCAAGGAAAGTTGGTAGAGATAGTATGAAATAAAAGTTTATAATGTTAGACACAGAAGTATAGGAATGATAGTGATGTATTTGAGAAATAATACAATATGAATTTCGAGGGCAAAATTCCTTAAGTGGGAGAGATTTGTAAGGAACCAAAATGGGCCCTATTAGAATTCAAGGGCAATTTGACGTTATTAAAGTATAATTAAACATTATTGGATGAATTATTATGTTTTTCTTGATCTTTTGGTACTCTTTTGACTATATCTCGAGTTATAGAGCACAAAATTAGATGATTCAAATTGGGTTTTGAAAATATACATCCATACTAAGATTTCATATGAAGAAACCAAGTTTGAAATAATTCTTTAACTAGGCTATATTTAAGCATAAATTTCAGAATAGTTTGCAGCTTAGTCACTAGGAATAGACCTCAGTATTTTGTAAATATCTTAAAATATACAAATGATATGTAGATGATTCTTGATGTTTTAGAAACTAGAAACATATTGCAATAAGTTTGTAGAAGATAACATTTGCTAAAAATGGGTTTTGGAAGGTCAAAAATTACATACAAGTCGAATTCAAAAAACTGCCTATGATAGAGGATACAATAGTCAAGTGATAATATAGTTTGAAGGCTAATTTAAAAAAGGATAAAAATTTAGTGATCAATTTTTTAATATCAAACTTAAAGGATAAATTATGAAAAAGGGATATAAATTAGAGGTTTATTTAAGAAAAGAAAAAAAATGAGTGGAACATTGTGTGACATGCAAATAAATGAGTGAAATTTATGTAACATGCAATTAGTTAGAGGATTAAAAGAGTTATTTGTGTGGGACATGCTGATGTCATTTTCCACTTAAGTCACCATGCAAGCATTGTTTTTAGGAGTATATATAGTGGGTTGGTCGGCTAAACCAAGGAAAAATATGATTTCTCCTTTTATCTTCCTCATTTTTACTCATCTTTCATCTTTCTCTAAAAGTTCTACATTTTATCTCTATAATTTTCAAGAGGAAATCCTGCTGCATGTTATTTGAATTAGAATTTTTTGAAGGTGATTTGTAAGGGTTTAATGCAAGAGTACATGGATGTATAAAGAATTGGAAGGGATTGAGAGCAAAAAGGAATGAAATGGTGAAAAGATTGAAGGATTGATTTAAAGTTACAAAAACAGGTTTGGGAACTTAATCTTCTTGCATGTGTTTTTCCTTGAGCGAAATATGTGATTACATTGTGACATGGTTGCATTTTGACAAGTAACTTGAAGTAAAATTATGGTAAAACTAGAGACATTAAAGTATAACTTTTATGAAGAAATGTTGGTCTAAATCCCTCTTAATTTTATGCTATGAATTTTTATAAGTGACAGCCAACACTGTTTCGGTTCTATGAACAGCCTATAGTTTTTCTTAAATATCTCAAACTATAGATAAGATATTAATGTGAGTTTTGATGCTTTGGAAACTAGAAACATAGGGGAATAAGATTGTAGAATCTCATTTGGCCTAAAAATTACGTTTCCAAATCATATATGGCTCACAAGTTGAGTCCAAAATGCTGCCCTATGCAGAATTTTAATGTGTCTTACATTATGGTTTTTCTTATATAGTTAAGTTAAATATGTGTCTATATGAATAAAAAATGAATTGGATATGGCATGTGATATGATTATTAACAAAGGTCTATATATATATATATATATATATATATATATATATATATATATATATTCATATATGTACATAGGTAAAGATATATGATAAATATATCAAAAATTTATATGTGATCTAACTTATGTACATGGTTGTTATGTGCAATTATGCTTTCATGTACATATTTTTAATGATGGAGTAAATGTTTATTTGATGCATGCATGTATGCTATGAAGTTAAGAAATGTTTAAATATGATAAATGAAGGTTTTAATGCACGACTATCATATGATTACATGAATGTAATATACATAAATATATATATATATATGTGAACGTCTAAATGATTATACATGATTTTTATTGATCTCTTGAAGATTACTATGATACTTATTGTTTAAAATGTCAATTTTACTTATATAAAGAAGTAATATGATTTTTAGAATATATGTATATATATAAACACACACACACACACACACACACAAACACACACACACACACACACACATATATATATATATATATATATTTATACATAGTATAATCTTACATGATTGAGTTCGAAAGATGTTTAGAGTAATGATTTAGAGAATATGTTTAAAGTGAAATGCATGAATATGTCTTTGCTTAATTGAAATGACATGATTAAGCATTTGTGGTGTCACATGTTAGCATGCTAAAATATAGATCTACAGAGCAATAGGCTCAATTATAGAAATCTTATTAAAGTATATAATGGCAATGATATATGTGACTATGTATACAAGTGTATGCTTTGAAGAAGGAGTATCTTGTCATGTGATTGCTACATGAGTAAATTGTATAAATTATTTTATAACTTATGCAAATATGTTTATGCACTAGAGAAGATATATATTTGTACATGATTATGCACAGGTGCAAACAGTATGATATAGGTACAATCTTGTTATACGAAATTGTTACATGATTGAATAAGATTACAAGCACAGAATAGTAATACCCAATAGTGAGCATGTTCAAAGGTTTACATAAAGTTACGCATATATATGTATATGATATCTTGCTCATAGTTATAAAGGAATATATATATATATATATATATATATATATATATATATATATATATATACCTATATGTATATGATGAATAGAGCAAAGTAAAGAATAACATTGCTCAATAGCCATACATGAGCATGTACATGATTATTTTATTCATAGTTATACAACGGTATACATTTGCGTATACGAATATGATTGAATAGAGTAAAAGTAAACTAAAGAAAGATAAAGTGAGAGATTATATTTACCTACTACTAGAGTTCAATTGTGGATAGATAGACGCCTATAGGGAAAATTGCAGCTGCCATAGTTCTGCCCAATTGGGTCTAAAGTATGTTTGATTCTATTTGGATCATGAACAGCCCCGTTTGGGTTGTTAGGCTACCCCGTTTGGGTCTGCTTGACCGGTCTAAAGTATAATTTTACCCCATTTGGGTCTATAGATCCGATATCTTCGGATATCCCCCATTTTGATACTGAAGTATATTGATAGTTCCCGTTATCCACTGATAGAACTATGGTAGGCTAAACTATAAGTATAGTACAGACATTAAAGTATAAAGTATTAAGCAAGCATCATATAAAAGTTAAGGATATTGCTTGATTACATGTCTGACATGATTTGCTTGTATTATTTCATAAGTTTAAATAAATAGAGGTTACCAAGTAACACATGATATGTATGCTATTTATAGTTGGTTCCAAATATTCAAAATTGCTTAAATGAATTAAATGCATGAAGAATTCTCAGTCAATATACAATACCAGCATACTAAGTTAACTGTTAAGTTTTTTTAAATATTTTTATTGTTCACTACGTGAGGTTGATAGATTTGTGAAGATTTTCAAATCATTGATTACATGTTAAATAAATGTATATGTATAAAGTGTGCTAAGTGTGATTACTGATGAAGTAATGTTAATATCGAAATGCTTTAAAAAATATATATATATATATATATATATATAAGGTAAAGATATAATAGTTTAATAAAAATAGTAAGTATTCAAACGAATGAGAAATATGGCATTTTACGCATGGAATATATTATACAGAGGTACAACGAATATAATTTATCTGAATACAGTACCATGCTTCTAAGATAGTTAAATATATCAAAGTGATCACTAAAATCAAAATGTGGGAACTCATAAAGTATAGATGAAGTATATATAAATGTTTGTAAATAAGTGATAGAAATATGGCATAGTTATTAAAATGTTTGGCAATTGATATTAATACATGAATAATATAGTCATAATGTTTGACAACTAATGTGGAATTTAGCCCTTCTCCACTAGATTCTCCTAATGGAGCACTATGAGGGTAGTTTTCTTTACTTTTTATTTTTGGTTTTTATGTTGTTAATTTTTTTATTGAGTTTTATATTTGTTTGTGTTATTTTCTCACATAATGAGGATATTATATCCTTTAAGTGTGGGAAAGTTAGGTTGTTTTATGTTTGTTAGGTTGTATGAATAGGTTGTGTTAGTTAGTGGGATTATGGAGCTTGAATATTTGATGATTAGTTAGTGGCACGCTTATGGAATTTCAAACATGTTAGGACCATTGGTCCAGTTGATCAAATTCCTTAGGAATGTGTTGGATTACTTATTTTGGTATTTGTGTGCGTTTATAAAGGGTTATGTTTAGGCAAAGTGCTTTGGTATAGGTTCTTTTAAAGTTGTGTTTCTTTAAATGTGTACTTTGGTTTGCGTGAATGGAACATTTGATAGAATGACTTTGAATCTTAACCTTAAGAGATTTTAAGCCTAAATGATGGTATACTTTCTTGTGAGAGGGCTTTTTTTTATACCATATACTCTAGAACTTGTGATGAGTATGTTCCAAGATTATATTTGGTATGAGTTGTGCATGAAAGATGACAAGGGCATTAAAATTAGCCAATTTTAGCTTACTTAAATAAACCAACCCTTTTGACTTTAGGTAGCCATTTTGAGCCATTAGCCATTTTTCTTTGTTGATAAGCACATATTTAGCTTAATCCACTTTTTAAACCTTAAACTTTCTTTTGGCACTTTAAAGTGTAATGATTAGCTCCTATTATGTCACTTGAGATATATTATGTAGTTTGTTTGCATGATGATAGCTTTTTGTACTTTAACATGTAGTGTCCTCAAAGGATGTAATATGTCCTCAAAAGTCATAGGAAAACACTAAAAAAGAAAAGAAGGAAAGGAAGAGAAAACAATCTAGTGTGCATGAAAAAATAGAGCAATGCAAAAGAAATCACAGTATGGGCATGTCGAAGAAAAATAAATAAGGAATAAGAGCGAGTAATGAGCTTTAATAGGCAAATAAATCGGAAATCATGTTATTCTTTAGTTTGTAAATCTATGTGCTATGATAGTTGTTTTTCATTCCACATTTGAAGCTACTTATCCAAAATTACCTTACCTTAACCTAAGATAAGTTGCAATCCACATAAAGACCCTTTGATTTTATGTATTGACTTTATGCTAGTAGTGAAGGTTTTTACTTGTTACAAGCTTATGGTATGTAATGGTATACTAGGGAGTGGAGACAAAACACTAGCCACTAATTATTAGAGTGATGTAAGGATAAATGTTTGTTTGAGAGAGATTTCCCCTTGCTTTGTGACATTTGCCATGTTATGGTAAATCTTGTAAGAAATGTGATTTCTAAGGTGCTTATACTTATGTACTTGGCAATCTCATGATTCTTTGGTTGAGTGTACATGGATATCAAAATTTGAATATTCATGATATTTCCTTGGAATTTATAGACATGGATTAATGGATTGTGAGGTGAAGGTTGTTCCATTTGCTACTAAATATTTATTAAGTACAATATGCTCCATGATGTTTTTTGTTTGTTATGTGTTTTATGCTGTTCTTCTTTGCATTTTAAGCTTTTTACTTGGGGACAAGAAACAATTTAAGTGTGGAGAATTTAATGTGTAGTTTTGTGCACATGAATTTAGTGTTTTATGTTTGAATTTGAAGAGTTCATGTTTAGTTTTAGTTATTTTGTGTGTGAAAAGTGGTATCTTTTTATGTATTTTTGTGTTTTATATGTGCGTAGGAGTAAAGAAGGGAAAACAAAGAGAATAAAGAAGAAATGGTGTAAGAGGAAGAGCTCCTATCGTGGGCACGGTGAAGGTTGCGAGCGCAGCCCATAAAGGAAGAGAAATGAAGTCAAAACGGAGTAAAAAGTCAACAGATAGAAGTTTTGTGCTCTATCGCGAGTGTGATAGTGGTTACGAGCATGACAGAGATAACAGTTAGAGAAGTTAAATTTTGATAAGCTACTTCAATGAGCATGTCTTCTACCAAGGGTCATGTACCTCTAGGGAGGCACTTCAAGGAATATGTATATAGTTTATATGCACAATTTCCTAATTCACACACATTCTTTTGTGTATATTCTGTTGTACATAACCTTACAGGGAAAAAATAGACTCAACAAGCAGAGATAGATAAAGGGTTAACTTTTGATCAACGTTGTCACATGCTGAACAATGAAATTGAAACAAAGATAGTGGAGGTCATACATATCCAAGAAAAAAAAAACCCTTTGCAGAGTTAGGCTACTTGTACACACACTTGTTGGGGGCAACTAGGAAAATAATTTAGAATTCGCATTAAGAACAGTCGACCTTGATCATTTAGAAAGTATTGAATATTTAGGGAGATAAACAAGATTTAGCTAGCTACACAGCAATGACCAGTGCAGCCTCATGACAGCCACCTGTGATGGCACTCCCTTCGCTACAAGGGGTAAGTGGTCATTAGCAATAGTTAATAATTAACTACAGATCCAAGCCCCCCCAACAACATACATATGCGAAAGTGAACTTCAGATCCAAGCAACCCTAATGACATAAAAAAAATTACAACATATACAAAATTTTTGCAAATCAAATCAAGGTATAGCAACTGAATGGAATCGCCTTAAGGTATAGCCACATAAGGGGATCACCTTGAGGTATAGCCACATAGTGGGATCATCTCAAAGTATAGCCATAGAGTTGAATCACCTCAAGGTATAAGCACATAACAGGATCACCTCCAGGTATAGCAACATAGTGGGATCGCCTCACGGTATAGCCATATAGTGGGAGTGCCTCAAGGTATAACCCTAGAGTACGATCGCCTTCAAATCAAGGTATAACCACAAAGTGGAATCGCCTTAAAGTATAGCCATATAGTGGAATTGCCACCAAGTATAGCCACATAATGGGATTACTTCAAGGTATAGCTGTAGAGTGGGATCACCTTCAAATCAAGGTATAACCATAGAGTGGAATTACCTCAAGGTATAGCCATATAGTGCGATCACCTCAAGGTATAGCTACAATGTTGGATCGCCTTTAAATCAAGGTATATCCATATAGTGGGATCGCCTTCAGGTACAACTATATAATGGGATTGTCTCAAGGTATAGCCATATAGTGGAATCGCCTCCAGGTATAGTCATAGAGTAGGATTGCTTTTTGGGTCAGGGTATAGTTGCATAAGTGAAATCGCCTTCAGATAAAAGAACGTACCATGAGTTGGCATCAGTCACCAATCAAGCCTTCTTAAGAAGTAAATAGGGAGATTGCCTCTTTAGGTAAGTATCTCTCCCTTACTCTAAACTTTAGCCTACCCAGACTCCTATGTGTACTAGTCTCCGTAAGTTAAGGGCAACTGCAAGGACTGAGTCATAAGGAGGCTATTGTTAGGATTACCTAATGAGAAAAACTACTCATTTAAAGATAACAAATTGAGGATGGTGGATCCTTTTTGTGTTGAAAATTTATTTATTTTTTTAAATGTTGAACGATGCCTTTTGCTTGTTTCGGGTAGCCGACAACCCATAAGGTTAGCCAATGAGAAATGCCTTGGATTAAGGGCTTAAAATTGAGTTGCATAGGTTTATGAGCCTTGTGCACCCGTGCATTTATGGTGTGTACACCCTTGCACTCAAAAATCTAATCATTTAATCTTTTATTAGGAGTCCTTTCCATTTTTGGCAATGTATGGTGTTGCACAAGGAGCTAGTGTACACCCGTTCATTCTAAGAATCTTACCTTTTTAAGCAAGTTGGCAAACTTTTCAACTGTATGCTCATACACTTTCGATGGTATGGCCGTACACTCAAAAAGTGGGTGAATTCCCAAGAAAGGCAAGTGGCCAAATGGGGTAACTTTTGAGTGTACACACGTGCACTCTCAATTATATAAGTTTGATTCGAATACTTTTAGAAGGGTTTTTTTTTGTTGGATAAAAAAAAGAAGAGTTTTGGATTGAAAATGTTTTGTTGCTTTCATATAAAGTTCCTAAAATAGTTTAAACAAAAATTTTTTTTTTTGGCATTTAGTTCTTCAAATTTTTCAACTTCTTTTCAACTATTTCAACATAGTAAGGGTTCGTGAATCCTACATTCAATAGTCTAATCGAGTAAGTACATTGAAGGTGATATAAAAAGTCTTCCTCATTATTTTTATATTATCATAAATTTTAAACTATTATCCTCATTTACATATTTTCCTTTATACATTAATTTTTGTTAGATTTAGGTTGTGAAACACTTTGCAAGGGTATTTTTGCTGTGTGATAGAAATAAGTAAGTTACTGCTCTTACATTGCCTGTTGTCTATTTTAAAGCCATCTTTTTTTAAAAACTTTGATTTTAAAAGTCATTCTTTTCTATTAATCTTCTCTTTTGTGCTCCCTTTTGAATCTATTATTGACAAGGATTTTGTCTTAAAAAGAGGGAGAAAACTAGCTGTTGTTAGGCTAACACGGACGTGCATCACATAGTGCACACCCGTGCATTATGTGATGCATGGCCTAAAATATGTTCTCTCGCTTTTTAAGGTAAAAGAGTCGATCGCATGTCGCCAAGAACACCTTTGTGCATTCTCGACATATACACTGGATTCTTGGTTTTCCTTTTACTTATTTCATTTAGCTTTACATATGTTCTTCTTCCATTTTTTACCTTTTGTGTTACCACTATCACTTTTCTTGTTAATATTGTTATTAGCATCACTGTTATTATTGTCATTATCTCTAATGTCATCGTGGAACACTCCCTCTGGGCAATCATAATTAGAAGAGTGCTACAAGTGAGTTCACTATCCTTCTTACAAAGGTATTTTTGGTCATAGATGAAAAATATCACAAACACATTTATAGTAAATAATTGGGACATTTCATTAATAAAACAAGACTAATGTTTGCTTTTTGCCCAAAAAACTCACACGTAATGACTCATCCTTTAATAATGTAAATGATTTTGTATATAATTAAATAACACAGGATGTTTCTTAAATAAAACTTGGAATGGCAGGTCCATGTCTTCTAACCATCACAACGAAATGTTTCTTCAGTGATCCATATGCGAGGACCAAAGTCCTCACCCGAAAAGGTCACAATAAATTGTCCGATTTATGGATGCCTTTACTGTTGATGCCTTTACTGTTTTAATTATATACCATGATTCACTACTTTCAAAAGTGATTTGGTGCGCCTTTAATTTCTATATTTGCTCTAATTTTTCATGAAAGAAAAGGGATAAAATGATTAATTTGGAAGCGGTTATGTCACATTTATCAAAGGTAAAAATAAAAGCAGAGTTCCGAACTATCTTTGGGTTTTTGGCCTTATGAGGTCGAAACACCCTTCTTTCCCAATGTTCTATTAGGTGGCGACTCCTTATCATTTGCCTTGTTATGCTTAACTACATGCCTCCTGGCTATCGATCGTTAGTAATGAGACAGGGATACCTAGGCGTGCCACCTTATGCCTTTTGAGTCTTAAGACTTGGTAGGTCAAGTTGAGTCCCTATCGTCGGCCTGGGAAGGAAACCTTAACCTGGTTGGACCCTAAAAGTGGGATAGAGCCACTAAAGGTTAAAGGTTTCCTCCCTCGAGCTCGAGATGCTTTGGTTACGGGAGGTGAAATCGGGTCTTCGGGAGAAATGAAGATAGCACGCATCACACTTATATGCATAGCTTATTTACAATTATTTGATACAAAACTCACTCTAAAGCTATCTATCAAGTGTACATGTTAGAGTTCAACTAAAAAACTTAAAATGCATAGTAATGGTATCCTTTTAGAATTTGCTCATCTCGACTATAGTATTCTTCTACTATCAACAGGGTTGTCTCCCCTTTTCCTTAATCTCAATAATATCTTCCTTAGACCTGCATGCGGAAAAAAACCACGCACTAAACTTGCAGCTTAATGAGAGTATTCCACCAAATTTACTTTTTCAATATCATAAATTCATGTTTGATATTAATAGATCATTCAAGTAGATTACATATATTACCAAATTTTAATTTACAAAATAATATAAGTTATGTAGAGTATATATATATATATATAATAATAATAATAATAATAATAATAATAATAACATAAAATAAATGAAAAATCACAATATACAACTAAACCATAATATGTAAATCCAGACTAACCTTTTTATCTATAAACATCATGTTATACAATATAAATTACCTTTTAATAATACAATATAAGAATTTATATCATGCATACAATGTTGCCAAACTCAACTTAATTGTCGTTTTCAAAATCAACACTTTAATTAGCATAAATTATTCGTTAAATGTTTTCATTATATAAGTACATGCGTGTACGTGTGTGTGCGCATGCGTGCACGCGCGCACACACACATATATATATTCCTAATTATAGTAAATTATTCCAAATTGTATAATGTGAAATTAATAACAATACAAATCTTATAACTATTTACTTATTTATTAAAGTATTTAAATTAAATGTCATTTACTTATTCATTTTTGATATTTGCCACTAATACAATCCAGAAGAATTGCATCGAGTTAGATAAGCAGAGTTTTAAAATACGAGATCGAGTTCTTGCAACTGTTCGGTCTATTTACATATTTTATATCTCAAAAAGTATCTTTTGCAATTTAAATGGACTATTTTTCAAAGATAAGAAATCAATGGAATAGACTATTGCAATAGCTGAAAACCAAATTAGGATTAAAATGAAAAAAATGAAATGAAAGTTCATGTTTTTAAATTTCCAAAAATCCATTTATTGGGAATGAACTTTCAAAGCCATCCAGTCCATAATACAAATTAAGGACATTCACCGAAAGAGCTCTCGGTGCCATTCAATCCGGTAAAAAATATCATGATGCAGTACTGCTAGCTCCCTAATTGGCAAGCCAACCTTATCCGATTACTCCAATTTCTATCTAGTTTTACTAAAAGCTAATATGGTGTCATAATTCCATCTCATTTTCATGCATGATTTCACATTGTATAACAACGTACAATCAAATATCTATTTTTCATCACCTTTCATAAAATTAATTTCACTTCCGTAATTTAACTTCTATTATACATATATTTATACCTAAATGTCAAATTTATATGTCATTTATCATATTAATTTTTACTTAAATATACTTAAGAATATCACACATTATTGTAATTCAATATATATATATATATATATTCATAACTCGGTATATTGATTAATAATTAACATAGTAACTTACATTCATACGCATGTAATATATATATAATTATATCTAGCTTTATAGAAATAAGTTTGATCATTCGTTCTATTTACAATCATATTTGGCAAAATCTTATCTCATTTATAATTACCTTTACATATTTAATTTATCTTATTTGTGCCATCCTCATTAAGCTCTACAGACCATGCAATCTCTAACCAATTACATTTTACATAGTATATTTATATTATCTATCATTAAATAAAATAGATGGTATCATATACCTAAGCAACTTAATACACCAATATATATTTAAGCTAAATCGGCAACCAAAATATATTCAGATTCAACCCAAGTAGCAAGAAATTACTAGTAATGCACACATAAATCCTTAAATAACTATCAACAAGTAACTTAACCTAACCAAATGCAAAATTTACACTCTACTAAATTTACTATATTTCCCCTTTTAAGCAAATATCATATAACAATATTTTTATAACTATATGTCACATACATAAAGAGTTCCATCATTTTTTTCCTAACATTCATAAAGCATTTCATTATAAAATCCACATTTTTGTTGTATCTATTAGTGTAAGCCCTAGCCCTAATGTATCATTATAAAACACTTAAGTTAATGAATGAGGCATTTGTTTTATCTATTGTATTTTTGTGCATATCAATTGATAAAACTATCCAGGAATGTTATTTCAATTTAAGTTATCATGTGTGAGGCACATGGTTGTAAAACCTTGAAACAAATGAGACTTAATTCTAAATATCCCTAGTCAGTCATTGTTATGGGAATAACAAATGAATTAAGACTAGTATGCTCTCTCTAATAATTTAAGTTCTGTCTTACGGATCATAAGGACTGGAGTGTCAATCAGAGATCATAGATACATGTTTAGAACATTGTATCTGGATTCGATCTGTTCATGAGAGCACTACATGATTTAAGTCATAAGTATTTCTCATGTGCAAGTTTTGCATCGAAGTTCTTAAACCTAAAATCTCTATGAAACTCTTTATGAATCACTGTATACTTTGACATACACCTAACGTGCTCGTAACAAAGTGACAAGTATGGGTATGCACTGATCCATGTTAGAGAGCATGAGAGAAGTAAAAATGCCATTTGATCAGTGAACTAAGAAGTGTATGGCCATACCGAGATGAAATAATGAATAATCATTATTTATCTAAGAGTTTAGTGTCACTGGAATATCAAGAAAGGAATTAGTATATATAAGGATGACCAGTTCCATGCCTTATATTAATTCTGATATTTAAGGGTAAGGGACTATGCAAAATTGCATTAGGTCACTAGATGCCATTTGCATTTTCATTTAATTTGGAATGCTATAATATCTTGCTATACAATATATATATAGCCTTTGAATTAATTCATTAATTCATTGCCAATATTAAATGGACCTATAGGATCGCACACAAAGCATTAGGCTTAAAATATTTAAATAAAACATTGGGCATTAATTTGGGCGTTTATTTAAAGTCAAATTAATGTATGTAATGGGTATTAAAATTGCTAAATGAACCTTGGCCCACGAGAGATGGATTTGCGGCATTAGTAGGTTTAATTTTAATTAATTAATTATCTTGTATTAATTAGGTTAATTGAGTATTAAATCCTAAATTATATTTGAATCAAAATAAATTACTTAAATGGGAGATAATGTGACCGAAAATTCAAGGAATAATCCTAGTGAATTTCGACAACCATTAATCCCTAATGAAGTAGTTAATTTTGATTAAATGACTAATGCTAATTTAAATCAATTTGAATTTGAAAACCTAATAGAATTTAAATTAATTTAAATAACTTAATTAGGGAGTGATGGAGGCTAAAAATATTCCTAATTACAAGGGAATTTCGGCATTACCTCTTTCCAAAATTAGTGGTATAAATTAATTAATTCTAGTTTTTAACCTAGGTGAAAAATATCTCTCTTTGTGCCGCCACTCTTAAGAGAAAGGATTTTTCCTTCATCTCTTGTATTCTTGGGCAGCAATAGCAACCTAAAAGAAGAACAAGATTAGATCTTGTTGCTTCAATCCATTACCATTGCCAAATATTTAAACATAGAGCTAGCACTCTTGATTTTAAGCCTTCCTTGCAATTGTGTGTGTGAGAATAGAGAGGAGTGACGTAAAGGCTGTTTCTTTGGCATTGGTGATCAAGACCTGAACCATATAAGTTCATCCTATTTGCTGGTCATCATCAAAATCAAGATTTAAAGTGCATCTAAGATTGTAAGTTTCAAAACCCTAAAATTGCATGTTTTTTTATTCTTGTTATGGATTGCGTGGTATGTAAGATCAATTTTATTATTTTTCCGCTACGTGATCATCATGTATATGCCATGTCATATCCCATCACTATCAACATTTCATTTAACTTTTTACGGTTTTATAATCACATTTATTTTGTTAATTAGTCAATTAATGAAGCATTTCCAACATTTATCCTTGTACATAATACACTCAAATGATTAAAAGTAAATTTACAAGTTTAATTGGCTAATTAACAATGTAATTTAACTCATATACTTTTTAAGTTAATGATTTAAATGTCATCTTTCTAATATTCGAAGAAACTTTCAAATTTGAAGATATTAAAATACATTCACAACCATTATAATTAGGAAAAAAAGTAAGTTTAGTGGAGTACATACCTAATTAGAGCCAATTACTTCAATTTTAACTCATTTCCTATCAAATTCAAACCTGCTATGCCGGTCACCAGAGCTTTGCCGATGATGCACCACTTTTATTGACATGAAATTTAGAGTTCCATAGACCCCCTACGGGTGGTCACACACTCAAACATTATTTGATTTGGCCAAAACCCTAATTGGAAGCTTTTGGCATACCTATCTCCAATCTCTTTACTGCCGGTGAGTGAAGATGATTGGTGAGTATAAGGAGGAGTGCTTGGTTACAAGGAATTTAACGGTGGTGTTCATGTCACCATTCATCATCGGCATTGATTGAAAAAAGTAAAGATTTGGGGGGTTTTTTAAATAGAAGAGAAAAATGAGATTCTTAAGGAAAAAGTCGACTGATCGAAGGGAAAAGGACATGGTGAGTAGGATAGCGATATGTTGTTGCCAACGATGGTTTCCAAGTAGCTGGTAAGGATAAGGACTCTATTTGGTCTCTCCTTCCACCCCGATCTCTTTTTTTCCCTTTCTTTCCTTTGGTCCAGTTTTCTTGATTTCTTCCTTTTTTTCTAACATTTCCTTATTCTTTTTTTTATGGCGCACATTCACTTTCTAGAAATGTCTAGGGCCTTCTTACCAAGGCATTACAAAACCATTCACATTAGTTAACCAATCTTTCAATTTCACTTTTACGATTTGGTTTATAGGTGTACATAGGTCTAAATTTTTCTATACCGAACTAAAATATGAAAAAAAACTAAAATCAAACTATACCATTGACTTTTTTACTAGAATCAATCTGATATACCATTGATTTTATTTGGAATAGATTTGGATCTTTTATTTAAAATCAAATCAAAAATCATTTTAAACTGTACCAAACTATTTTAGAATCGAATTGGACTGAAAGAACCAATATTTATTGATTATTATATATAATACTAATAATTTATATATAAGTATTATTTATAATTTCTATTTTATATATATGATATAAATTTAACTTCATAATTGTTTGCATTAAATATTTTAATGCATAAAATTAAAATAATAATTAGTTAATAAATTAAACTAAATATTTTAATTATTAATAAGATAAATTAAATTATTATAATAATTATTATATCTATATGAACATAAATATGTAACAAAAATAATTTGAATTTAATTTAATTTACTTTTAGTATCACTCAACTATTTTTTTATCTATTTTTGGTATAATAACTATATAAGTATGTAAATTAAAAATATAACTACATATATTTATTATTTATAATGAAATTTTAACAATCAATGTAATTATATGAGCATATAATAACCTTACCAACAATTTAATTTACTTTTAATGCCACTCAACTAGTACTCATGTATTTTTGATACACTATTTATATGAGTAATCAAGTATATAAATTAATAATATAATTGTATGCAATTATTATCTATAATGAAATTTATCAATTTATATAATTATATGAGTATATACTTATCTTACCAATTAATTTTATTTACTCTTAGTATCACTTAACAAATACTTATCTATTTTCAGCACAATACCTATATGAGTTTGTAAATTAATAATATAATTTAATATACTTATTATATATAATAAAAATTTACCAATTAATGTATTATATGAGTGTATAATCACCTTACCAATTAATTTCATCTACTTTTAGTGTTACTCAATTAGTACTTATTTATTTTCACACAATACCTATATGAGTAATTGGGTTGTAAATTAATAATATAATTATATGTAATAAAATTTTATCAATTAATGTAATTATATGAGCATATAATTACCTTATCAATTAATTTTATTTATTTTAAATTTCACTCAACTAATACTCATTTATTTTTAGCATAATATAGATATGAGTGACTGAGTATGTAAATTAATAATGTAATATATATAATTATATTATATAAGAAAAATTTTCAATTCAAGTAATTATATGAGTATATAATTATCTTACCGATGAATTTATTTTACTATTAGTATCACTCAATTAGTACTCATTTATTTTTAGCATAATACTTATATGAGTGTGTAAATTAATAATATAATTATATAAAATTATTATATATAATAAATTTTTTTCAATTAATATAATTTATATGAGTATATAATTACCTTATCAATTAATTTCATTTATTTTTAGTGTCATTCAAATAACACTCATTTATTTTTGGCTCAATTCATATATGAATATGTAAATTAATAATGTAATTCTATATAATTATTATATATAATGAAATTATAGTTGTACAACTAAAAATGATTAAAGAGAAAAAAAATAAAAAAGATTAGAGGGAATTAAGAATTAAACTTATTAGTTTTTAGGAGGGAATTTTTTTATTTTGAATTTTTGAAGGGAATTAAAATTAAATTTAAGTAATTAATAATTTTTAAAATATTAAAAATTGAATTATCTAAGGTAAAAAAAATAAAAAAAGAATTAGGTAAGCCCTTTCCTTCTCCTTCTATTTCTCTTTCTTTGATTTACCCTATTTCGCCTCTCACCTGCCTCACCATTGTGCTCTATCTCTCACCATTGCATTTTGTTGGCCTCTTGCCATTACCCTTCTTCTACTCTCCTTAATCGGTGCATCGTAGGTCAATTTGTTATGTTCAATTTTTTAACCTTTAATTATGGTGCATTTGTTGTTCTTCAATCCATGTTTATTATGTTTTTCTTTTTTTAGATTGGGATTCTATTTTTCCCTCACCAAATTTTTCTTCAACTTTGAGTTTTATAGGATCTGGTAATAATGCATCATTAGTTATTTGAAAATTTGATAAAAATACATGTACAAAAGCTTTAATTAGGATGATCATTAAGCATGGACTACCATTTAATTTTGTTGAATATGAGAGCTTTATGGAATTCATTGAAGCAATCTGTCAGAAATTTAAAATTTCATCTATAGTGACTATTGCTAGAAGATGTTGCTCTCTTTTTATGAAGGAGAGATAAATTAAAAGATTTTTTTAAAATTTAATGCAAAAAAGTTTTCATGACAACTAATACTTGGACTAGCATTCAAGTTGTATCATATTTGTATTTAATTGCACATTTCATGGATTCAAATTGGAAGATGCATAAAAAATACTAAATTTTTATGTTATTAAAAGTCACAAAGGAAGTAGTGTTAGTGTTGTTGTTGATCATTGTGTGGATGATTGGAGTTTGACCAAAGTTATGTGTACAACTATTAATAATGCAACATCTAATGATACTGCAATTTCAACAATTGAAATTAAGCAATAGAGGTGCATTTGTTTTGGATGATGAAACTTTTCACATGAGATGTTGTGCTTACATGTTAAACCTAATTCTGAAAAATGGGCTTTAATGTGTTGAAAAGTCTATTAAAAAGGTTAGAGATGGCATTAAGTACAGTAGAAGTAGTCCCCAAATGCTAGATTCTTTCAAAAAAAATTGTGAGACAGTAAACATCACATATGCAATGAATTTGATCATAGATTGCTATATTAGATGGAATTTAACATACTTGATATTAGACATTACTTTAGGGTATCAAAATGTTTTTGATAAGTTAAGGATATAGATAGTAAATACTTTATCGACTGGGGCCTGTTTATTTGATTGAGACTAATTGGAAACAACTCACAACTCTCATAAAATATTTGAAAAGGTTTTATGATGTTATTTTCAAATTGTCTTGGTCATTACATTTAACTTCAAGCTTGTATTTTTTAGAGATTGTAAGTATTTTAAATTTATTGCAATCTTCTCAAATAAGCAGTGATGAATCTTTAATGGAAATGTAAAAACAAATGTAGTTGAAATTTGATAAGTATTGGTGCTCAATTAACAAGTTGAATGTCATTCTTTTCATAGCTGTGGTCTTGGATTCTAAATTTAAAATGAAATTTCTAGCTTCAAAGTACACAACTTTTTATAGTGAGCATGAATTGGAGAAATTAGTTTTTAAAGTGAAAATTGTTTTGAATGGATTAATAGAAGAACATAAAAAATGGAAAAAAGTTAATGTTGACCAAATTGTAACCTCACCACTTAATTCTGATGAAATTTGGTGCATAATTTTTGAAAAATGAGGATAATGAGCAAGTTTTATCTTAAAAAGATTTAAATGTTTATTTTACTGATAAATTAATAAAAAATTTCCTTGACTTTTACATTTTGAGTTTGTGGAAGATGAATGAGTGAAATTATTAAATTTTGGCTAAGTTTGCTAGATATGTCATGACTGTTCAATGTTTGACTATTGGTTTTGAATCAAATTTTAGCACTTAAAAGAGGGAATGGAGAACTTTAGATAAATTAATAAGTTCTTTAACTTCATTTGCAGTCGAATTTCTCATTTGTTGCTAAAGTTGGTTGAGATTGGTTAAACTTTTGGCTTCAAAGGTATCAACTGAGAAGTTTAAAAGGTAAATTTTGAAATTGTGTATTTAATATTTAGATTTTTTTATAGTTTAACAATTTAATTTATGTGTTTTTTTTTAGATATTGCTTAAAATTCTTTAATCAGTTGTAGCATAATGTAGAGAAAAATCATCAAATATTAATTTTTAAATTTTCTACTTTCACTTGATATTTTAATTGCATTTGTATTTATTATTATTTGAATTTCTTTTGTAAATTTTTTAAAATATTGAATTGTTCAAAATATCGGATTCTATTATACTATATTATTTAATGCTAAAAGAGAAGAAGATCGAATTGAGCCGTACCAAATTTTTACAAGAATTATATCGAATTATCTCAAATTTTTAAGACAATAACAATATTTAATTTTTAAAATATCTAAAATTTTAAAATAATATGGAAATTTGTAAATTTTTTAATTGTATCGTACCATATACACCCCTAGTTTAGTAGTCATACTTTCAATTTTTAACAAATAGATTAAACACTACAAAAAAATGCAAAATAGAGACAACAATTTGTGACAACAATAAAATTCGTTGCTAAATACACCATATAACGACAACATTACGACAAAAAATGAATTTTATTGCAAATATTGAAAGAGTTGATGGAAAAACAAATATTATTAAAAATTAGCAAGAATAAATTGTTGTTGTTGATAATATTAGGCACCAAAATTTTGCTGCAATTAATTGCGAGGACAAAAACAAGATTGGCGAGAATTTTGTTGTCTCAAATTAGCGATAACATTGTTGTAGCTAAATTTGGGACAACAATGTTGTCGCTAATTGAGCAAAATATACTATTTCATTTATATAGATCTATTGGCGACAACATTGTAGTAGAAAATTATTGTTGCCAATTAGCGAAAATAGCGTTGTAGCCAATTGGTGACAACAATATTGTCTTTAATTTAGCAAAATATACTATTTCATTCATATAGATCTATTGGCGACAACATTATTATAAATAATTAGCAAGAATAACGGTGTAGCTAATTGGTGACAACAATGTTGTTGCTAAGTTAGCAAAATATACTATTTCATTCGTATAGCTCTATTGGTGATAACATTTTTGTAGCGAATTAACGAGAACAACATTGTAGGTAATTGGCAACAATAATGTTGTCGCTAATTTAGCAAAATATACTATTCCGTTCATATAACTCTATTGGCGACAATATTATTGTAGCTAATTAGCGAGAATAGCGTTATAACTAATTGGCGACAACAATATTGTCGTTGATTTAGAAAATATACTATTTCATTTATATAGCTCTATTGGCGACAATATTGTTGTAGCTAAATTGATGAGAATATTGTTGTTGTTAATTAGCGAGAACTATATTGTAGCTAATTGGCGACAACAACATTTTTGGTAATTTAGTAAAATATTCATATGTCTGAATATTAGCTCCATTTATATTGACGAGAACATTGTTGTTGCTAATTAGCGAGAACAAGATTGTAGATGATTGGGGATAATTATATTATTGTTAATTTAGTAAAATATTCATACGTATGAGCTCCATTTATATTGGTGAGAACATTGTTGTCGTGAATTAGCGAGAACAACATTGTAGTTAATTGGCAACAATAATGTTATCATTAATTTAGCAAAATATACTATTCCATTCATATAGCTCTATCGGCTAGAGCAATATTGTCGATAATTTACGAGAACATTATTGTAGGTAAATTGGTGAGAATAATGTTGTCGCTAATTGTACTTTTTAGTAATAAAGGGTTAATTTAATCTAAATATGATCAATGGTGCTTTAACACTATATAATTTATAGTAAATTATAATTTATAAGTACTTGAAAAATGAATTAAATTTATTTTTTTGATTCTCAATACTTAAATTTTATTTATATTTAGTTAGATCATTTAATTTAATATATTTAGCTAGTAAATTTTTTCCTAGCAAAACTAAGATGAATTAAATTGATGGTACATAAATTAACTACATTATTATCTTTACATCTAATAATGTCAATTATTATTAATTTTATAATAAAAAAGGAACTAAATTGCGACAACCAGATTCTCACAAAATTAGCTTCTCGCCAGTTTATCTAATTACCCAAATTTTTAAGCAAGAGATAAAAAGTTTCTAAATCCCTAAAAGCTTAGTCCCTTTTATGATGCCGCCCTTTTTCCCCCTCTCGCTTCTCTCTACTTATTAAAGTGAAAGTCCTTCTCAGATCATTCTCTTATCTCTCTGTATGTTTGCTTGTTAAAGATCAGTCTATTCTGAATCTTTATAAACTCATCCCTAGACGTAAGTTAGAATCCTTAATTTGGTAAGCACTTTAGGACCAAATTGGTTTTTGATTCTCTATCAAATGTTTATTTTCTTCACCTAGTTAGGTGGCTAGGGTATCTGCATTTAGTTTTGGTGTTGTTTATAAAAGTGTGAAGCTTAATATTCTTAAGGTAATAACGTGATAGTTGCTATTTTTCTCATATGTGATTTCAATTATCTCCATGTTTTAGCCAGATCTGAACTTTTTTTTTATGATTTCAGTTGCATTGGAAATGTACAGCAAAAGGAAGTGAGTTGATAGTTTAGAGCAAAGAAAAAGACTGGTTAGCTATGATTCAAACCCAACAAATATCATTAACTGAAACAAGCTTTAGCTTAGCTTAACTCTCATTCACCTTCTTCTCTAACCACTATAAGCCATCAAGTAATTTTCTTCTACATTCCTTTTATGTTCTTGCAGTTGCATAAAGTATCACTTATTCCTCATCGCTATTTATTTTGCTTAATTTGGTCAATTTTCTAAACTTTTTTGATCAAATTGTCAATTTATCATCTCAGAATTCGATTGTTGACTTTGATTAAGTGCCTGTAATATTCTCACTTAATACTATATGGATTTCATAAGCTATTTATTTATTTATTTCATTTATCTTATTTTTTCTTTCAACTGTCTAGGTGTTTATTTATTTAGTTAAATTACTGCATTTTATGAACCATAAATGGATGATCCTTGTGCTGGTTCTTAGGAGTATGAAATATGCCCTTAAAATCTCTGTAAGAGTTGTATAATAAAATTATCTCTTTTAACAATTAACATCAAATTTTACTGATTTTGTTGATGTCAATTGAAATACAAAGTATACTGAAATTAGTGATAAGTGAAACCAAGACATTAACATTTAAGAGCTAGTGTCAGAGTTTGGTGGGCTAAATGTTTAGGTTCAAAGTGGGGCTTCTTTTGTTGTCTAAATGTATTTCTTAGCCCTTGTTCAATTCATTAGCTAAAAGTAGTACTATAAACTAAAACTTTTATATCTACTCTTTTGTGAGCTTGTAGAAGTCAATCTTTTGTCTGTTGTTAACTCTTCCTTTAACCTTTTATATGTTTTTTAATCCCATAAATGATTATGACTCAAAACTTGTATTATGTTTGTTTTAGTTTAACTTTTTTGATATTTATTATGATTTCAATATATAGGTATATATTGATTTACATGTGGTTTTTCTAGTATCCTCATTCATCTTTATGATGGAGATTTTCCTAATTCTAATTGAAAATTAGAGCAAGTTGATTGAAATGGAAGAGGGTCCATGTGTCTTCAAACACTATTCTCTATTTTATTTGAGATTATTTGTTCTTTTTCCTTAGTTTCTTTTCTGATGCATGCTCATCTCTCTCTTTTCTCATTCTTAATCTTGAAAAAGAAGTAAAAAATCTTCTCCTAGTAGTTTGAATAAAATTGAACTAAAATTTTATTTTTCTTCTTAATGGTACATTGTGCTATATGGCAAGAGTATTCATTTTCATAACAAAGTGCTATTTAGAAAAAATAACCGTACCAATGGACATAGTAATAAGGTAATAGAAGATAAGAATTGGTGTTAGTTTAGCTTTTCAAGTTTCGTTGTGAAAGATTAACATATGTATAGAAGAAAAATGAGTTGATTTGTATGCGTTGGTAGGAGAATTAAGCATCATTTCTGTAAAGATAGCAATTTTGAAATATGCTTGGGAAATAACTGCTACTTATTTACCAACCTACCTTTTGATTGTTAGAAGCAAGAAATTTATGAAAGTGATAGGGAAAAAAAGCCTTGAAATTAATGGGCATCAACTTTTGCATAATAAAAATCACCTTATAGCAATAATGTTTGCTTCAAATAGTGACAACATTATCTGATCTACATAGGATGAGTTAAAGCAATTTGCACAGTAAACATTATAGTAATATAAAAATTATCTGAATTCAATTAAATAATATATGATGTAACTTAGTCAAAAAGAATCAAAATGCTTATTTATGGAGCATAGTTTTCTGAATCCCAATAGTTAAAAGGCTTTTGATGAAAAAGGAAACCCTACAAAGGTTTTCTTTCTTTGCTATTTTCCTGAAGATATAAAGCCAATTTTACATTTTTTATGGAATAATGTGTCTTTTTTCATCTTATTACAAGCTTATCAATTGCCAAGAACAAAACATGCAGTAAGTGCTTTTGAACTGTATATAATTTGAATTGCTACTCCTCTCTCTCTCTCTCGCTATCTATCTATCTATCTATCTATCTATCTATCTATATATATATATATATATATATATATATATATATATATATATATATATATATATATATATATATATATATATATATATATATATATATATATATATATATATATCTTCATTATGTTACATAAGTTATGTTATTTATTGAATCGATTTTCTTTTTTTTTTCCTATATTTATCAAAACCAACAAGAATAAGGGGAAAGGAAGAGAGGATACCGATATATTATTTTTTCATGGATATTTCACTTATTGTGTGATTACTTTTGCATGTTTATATTTTTTTATGTGCTATTATATTCAATACCAATGGTTAATAACATTTTTTTTCTCTTTTAATGCTAGGCTACTGAGGGTTTTCTATGTTTTTATATATAAAAAATATCATAAGCTTCATAGAAAGACAAGAAATGAAGTTTCCATGATGCTTTCCTATAAAGGAGATGGAAGTTATTATTATCAACTGAAAAATCATCACAATTTCTTTTATTTTGCCTTATATTAGTGTTTGATGATGATGATGATTATTATTATTATTGATAAAGCATGAAATATCTTTATCTGTAAAAAGGAGAGCTAGCAGTTGAGGGTACCCAATCAGATGGCTGGACCTGTGAAAAGGACTGCCCGGTTGGACCCGGGCTTTAGCACTCCGAAGCTTAAGTTAGCAGCTTTTAGAGAAAGAGTGTTTAGAGAGAGAGTCTCAGATGTTCAATACCTAGAGCCCTTATATTTTTGGCTATTTATAGGAGATAAAGGAGGGGTACTCGAGTACCTCGGGGAGTGATAATCGGCAATTGGAGCTGGTGAGTGGCGATGTGATAAGGGCAGGTGGAGCGTATGGGCATTGGCTTATGTCAGTGGGCTGACAGGACGTGCTGTCCCATTAGTCCGATCAGACATTGCCTTCCTATCTTATCTTTCCATCTCATGCTTTTGCCTTTTTGTTAATGGGCTTAGGCCATGCCAAGCGTTGTTAGGCCGACTTGATTTGGGCCTTTGGAGATATTTTTTCCATAGTTATCACTTGTCCCACCTTCGAACAGTTCGATCAGCCGATTTAAGCTTTTTGGCTGGATTTTTGAATTTTTAGGAGGCACCCATCCGAAGAGATATGATCGTTCAACTCAGACAACCATTTTACATTTAATGCCTGTGCACGTGCTGAGGGCGACGCTTTGTTCTTTGCTTATGCATTTAATGTCTGTACATATGCCAAGGGCGACGTTTCATTCTCAATTATGCATTTAATGGATTAGAGACACATGGAAATTACTCAGCAGGGAGGTGATTGGAGAATTCTAGAAGTTTAGAGCCTATAAATAGATGACTTTGGGGTAATTTTTCCTCATTTCTCGAAGCTTTGCTATGCTCTCTTTCACGAACTTTACCATTTTAGTGATTTTAGAGTTTTCACAAGATTACTCAAGCAATTCCTCATTCATGATATCATTTTTTTACTTCTTCCCTTTATCGGAGATGGTTTTAAGCAGCACCAAATCTATAAATGGGAGTTTTCTTGAGGCTTATGAAGGCCATGAGATCATGGCTCGTTCTTCAAAACTAATAGAGGAGGAGGTGGCTGAAATTTCTTTATAATATGACCTTCCCAAAGAGGTCTCTGTGATGGCTTGCTCAGATTCTATGGTGACGAATGAGGGGCCACTTGGGCATGAGAACAGTAAGTCATTTGATCGCCTTTTGTGGGAACAGTCTTAAAGATTTTACAATGGAAGTTTTTCCCTCATTATTGGAAGTCAAAACAACCTTCTAGGTCATGTCTCCTTTAGCGTGCTTCAATTTTATACTGTGATCTTGGCCAGGTTTTATGCACTTTCCAATTACTATATTGCCACTCTGTGAATTGGCATCAATATAAGAGAAACCATGATCAAGGCTGTCTATACATCCAATTTTGCTCGGTATTAGCTTTAAAATTTACATTGTCATCAGACTTTTGCTTCTGACCGATAGGGTAGGAGATCTTTGGACGCTGTGCCTTTCATCTTGGGTACCCGATGGTAGAAGATCCAATCGGTAATAAAAGTTTGATCAGGTTCTATAGAAGTTTTAGATAGAGAAACATAGTTGATTTTGTTAGACAAGATTTGTTTTGTAACTTGTAAGAATTCTTCATATATAAAAGTCAATTTGCCTTTCAATTGCGCTTTCATACTGCAATTTTCATTTTAGGCGAAATTTATCATGAAATTAACAAAGGAGAATAAACATTATCAATCATGGAGAGTGCAGGGAATCAAATATGGAGAATGAGTAAAATTGACTAAGAAGAGTACTTCCTGAATTTTAACTTGCTTTGCAAGTATTGCAGTACACAACTCTTTACGATCGATTGATTCGATTTGATTTAAAATTTTTGTTCAAACGTGAGCTATGACTTAGATTTATCATGTCAAGCACAGTAGGTGACTTTTCAGCCTTCAATTTGATTGAAGTATTATCCGATCGGATATAAAGATCGGCTATTCGTTGGAGAATCAAGCATGGCGAATGACCTTTCGATTTATGGTGGGAGGCAAGACTCCATTCTCACTCCTAGCTTAGTATTTTCATAACTCAGTGGTAGAGCACCACATATTGTCCTCTTTGGGCTCGTCTTAGTACCATCTCGTGGGCTCTAGACCCTCAAGGATTTGTTTCTTTCACGGAGAAGGCCTCTAGCCATTACATTGCTTTGAAGATTTGGCAATTTCATGTTTTCAAGAGATATAATTAACTCAATTATCATCTTTCGCATTTTGGGTTCAGGATAAATGTCAAACCTAACGAGTGAGTTGGTGGAAATTTAAACGAATACACCTCGAGTCTTGAGCTCGGAATGAACGTCGAACCTAGCAGAGGGACTTATTTTGTAAATGAATGGATTTCAACTTTCGCATCTTCGATTGTGTCAAGCCTAGCGATTGGAACAATACCAATCGATCAGTCAATGCCCTTAGTTATTTTATGAAGATACTCTTCTGGGATATTTCACCCAATCATTGGCTTTATGGAGATTTGGCAGTTTTGTATTTACTTGTAGACTTTCGCATTTTTGGTTCGAGATAGACATTGAACCTAGTAGACAAATTCGAGATGGAGAAACATTTTTGCATTTTGGGCTCGGGATGAGCATCGAGCCTAGCGAATAGTCATCCTTAATTCCCATTGGATTAACTACGATTGGTAGTTAGGACTTTTGTCGAATGCAGCCAAATAAACATCCTGCAAATAGACATTAATCCTAACGAACAAATAAATGAAAACATACCTTTATCATTTTTTTCGATTATAGAGGAAAATGGAGAAATTTCTCTTTATTGAATGTCAATTTGTATATGATTATACTTGTTACTTCTTGAGTACTTTGACATTCTGGCCTTTGGAGATGTCCGACCCTTTAAGGGTCCTGATCCTATAAGTACTCGAGCTAGAAACTTTGGATATTTCATAAGGGGCCTTCCCAACTTGGCATTAGCTTCCCATTTTCGGGATTTCCTGTGCCTATACTTAGATTTCTAAGAACTAGATTAACCATATTGAGGGTTCTTATATTTTCGTGTTGTGGTATTTGGTGACTCTTTGTTTGTAGGCAACGATCATAGCCTAAGCGTCTTCTCTCCTTTCTTCTATCAAATCTAGATCTTGGCATCTATCTCGGATGTTTATCCGTTCGAAATAGAGTGTGGACCGATAGGACGAGAGGTCAATTTCTACAGGTATCATTTCCTTAGAGCCATAAACAAAAGATGATAGCACTGTATGGGTGTCGGCTCTTAGAGAGATCCTATACGACTATAAGACACTTTGCAGTTCTTAAGTCCGGTTGCCTTTTTGCCTCACCCAGTTAGTTCTTTAAGCCTTCCAAGAGTGTTTGATTGGAGACCTCAGTCATCTTATTGCTTTGTGAATGAGTGACGAAGGTGAACTTAAGGCTGATATTGAGGTTTTGGCAAAGGTTTCTAAAGATCGAGGTATTGAACTGCTTGCCATCATCTGTAATAAAAACTTTAGGTAAGCCATACCTGCAAATGGTGTCTCTTCATTCAAAATTTTTTGCCATTTCTATCATAATTGCTGCTCGAGGCTCTGACTCAATCCATTTGGAGGATTGGTCGATAACGATAAGGAAGAACTTTGATTGTCTTGCTCGAACGGCTAAGATACTCCGATTGGGAATGTGCTTTCGCATCTTGTGCCTGATCGGCTTATCTACTGGATCGAATCCTCATTAAGTTTATGGGTGATCACATTAGGGTCAATTCTAGAGATGTCTTCCAGATTTTAGGCAAGGGATGCCTGATGGATCATCAAAACTTGAATGGAAGCCTTATCGACCTCTTCACCCATGCCATATGTCTATTTGAACACTTTTACCTTTTGCAAGTGTCTTTGCCTCGATTTCTTTCATGGGATCCATTCTCTACCCTCGCATCTATTTGGATCATCCTACCACCATAGCCTCTTTTTGGTACTTTATCATGGTGACATAAGCTTCTCTGGATGCCTTTTGGTCAACTCTTAAAATGGCGATGCCTCCCCTGGTTGGAATTTTCATCATTATGTATCGTACGCTGGTGACAGCTCCAGTTTGAAAGAGAAGAGGCCTGCCAAAAATGGCATTGTAGGCAAAGGTCATATCAATAACCATAAAAGTTACCTTGTACGTGTGGGCTAGAGCCTCCTATCCGAGCTCAGCAAAAAGCTCGGTAGATCCTGCCACCGGAACGGTAGCATTGCTGAGTCCAACCAGTGGTGTGGCATTTGGTTTGAGTTCTCCGATCGATAGGCCTATGGCTTTATAAGCTTGACAGGTAAGCATATTCACTGCACTTTCATTGTCAACCAATATCCTCTTCACATCAAAATTATTGATCTGAGCCTTGACGATAAGGGCATCCTTATGAGTAAGCAATACATCTCATGCATCCTCAGCGGATATAGTGACTGGGGTTGACCATTCGGATGCTTGAGAGATATAGACACCTTTCCCCTTTCTTTTATAGGAGAGGTATTCTCCGTAGGATGACCTATCAGCGATCATATTTATGACCCCAGTGTACGACCGACGAGGATCAGCATTCCTCGATTTTTACCCTTCGTCGTCATCGAAATCATCCTTCTTTAGGTTCGATTGTCTACAGGGACTCGCACCTCTTGCCGAACCTACACACCTTTTGAGGTACCCTCTTTGCAAAAGTCGCTCAATCTCTTCCTTCAGCTGGAAACACTTGTCGGTTATGTGATCGATATCCTTGTGGAACTTGCAATACTTGTTTTGGTTCCAAGTATTTCTGCTCTTTTTGCTCAGCCTTTTGGGCCAGTTTACCTTTTGATGCTTTTTCTTGATCCAAATCAACACCTGGGCTGGGTTGGTATTAAGTGCGGTGAAGGTTTGAGTTTGCTAGCCACTGCCCCGATTGGATCTGAATCGATCGCCCTCTTTTCTTTTTCCCAAATTCCTCGAAGTTGAGGCTTTCTCAGGACTCCTTGCAATCCGATAGGATTTAGAAGCTTGGTTAAATATCAGTCCATCTGGGTGCTAGAGCTTATCCATGACACTGCTCCTTCTGCCACGGTTGGATCTCAAGGCATCATCCAGCTGAATGTGCTACTTAGCCCTTTCCATTAGATCGAAAAAACTGGTTGGAGGCCTTATTGTAATCGACTTAAATAATGGCCGATCAGCGGTGCCATTAGCCAGATCGTTGGATGCCATCTCCATGCTTACATTCTCACTTTCGATATTATGGCTTAAAACCTGCTGACATAGTCTCAAAGAATTTCGTCGTTCCTCTAATAGAGGTTGCATAAATCGCTCAAGAATTTTGGCACTCTTGTTTGTACGATGAATCGTGTGATAAACAGTTTCTTGAGTTGTCGGAAGGAGGTGATTGACTCCTGGGGGAGTTTATGGAACTAATTGAGGGTGTCTCCTCCCAAAGTGGTAGGGAATATCCTGCAAGCAATCCTTTCGTCGTAGGTGTACACCTGTACTTTCGTTAGATATTCAGCAAGATGAGTGGTAGGGTCAGTTTTACCTATATAACGGTCCATTATCACATTTATCCACCTAGGAGGTAGCTCTGACTTCGTGATTTCCCTACAAAATAGGGAGGCCATATTGCTGCAGGTGTTTCCTTCAAACGTGCCCTTTTTGGGACTTGCCAAGCCAAACTGCTTGAGTTTCTGCTTGAACCATTTGTCCTTCCTACTCATGGCTGTCGAGGCGAGCTCATCTTTTTGCCCCTTTGTGCAACTATATTTTGGCATGCACATGAAAGACAAATCATCCCCAATGGATGAGGTTAAGGATCTACTGGGAATATATGGTGAATCTCTGCTCGATGACATTATTCCCTTCCCCTTGTCGTATCTACCTAGGATTTTGACTCCTACTCTCCTAACATCATGAGCTCGTGGCTCATTGATGGAGATCCCCTTATTATTTCATCTTCCAAAGTCTTTTGCTATGAAGTCCATTTCATGGCCTTTTTCGGAAGTCCTGAACGCTTTGCCCTTTTTTAGTGTTTGGACAATACTTTTAGTGAAGTCACTAAGAATAGCGCTCATGTCCTTGATAGTAATAGGAGTATCCTCCGGTTATCTCATGACTACATTGTTGAAGTCTGGGAGGAGGGTACTCCTAGCAGGTGATCTGGGAGATCTCTCTCTTTTCCCCAAGGGCCTAAATCTGCCCTAACTGGTGGGATCGTGGTCTTCAAAAGCTGTATTTTTGTTAGATCTTGAACTTGCCATAACTCTCAACGAAAGCACCAAATGATTAAGCATGAAATATCTTTATCTGTAAGAAAGAGAGCTAACAGTTGAGGGTACCCGATCGGATGGTTGGACCTGCAAAAGGGAGTGCCCAGTTGGACCTGGGCTTTAGCACTCTGAAGCTTAAGTTAGCAACTTTTAAAGAAAGAGTGTTTAGAGAGAGAGTCTCAGATGTTCAATACCTGGAACCCTTATATTTTTGGCTATTTATAGGAGATAAAGGAAGGGTACTCGAGTACCTCCTTTATGAGTTTTGAAGAATGAGCCACGGTCTCATGGCCTTCATAAGCCTCAAGAAAGCTCCTATTTATAGATTTAGCGCTGATTAAAACCATCTCCGATAATAGGAAGAAGTAAAAAATGATATCATGAATGAGGAATTACTTGAGTAATCTTGTGAAAACTCTAAAATCACTAAAATGGCAAAGTTTGTGAAAGAAGGCATGGCAAAGCTTTGAGAAATGAGGAAAAATCGCCCCAAAGTCATTTATTTATAGGCTCTAAACTTCTGGAATTCTCCAACCGCCTCCCTGCTGAGTAATCATCACGTGTCTTCAATCCATTAAATGTATAACGGATAACAAAGCATTGCCCTCGATGCATGTACATATGTTAAATGCATAAGTGGAGAATGAAGCATCGCCTTCGGTACGTGCACAGGCATTAAATGCAAAATAGCTATCTGAGCTGAATGTTTGCGTCTCTTCGGATGGGCACCTCTCAAAAATTCAAAAATCCAGCTAAAAAGCTTAAATTGCCCGATCGGACTGTTCAAAGGGGGGATAAGTGATAACTATGGAAAAAATATCTCCAAAGGCCCAAATTAAGTCGGCCCAATAACATTTGGCATGGCCTAAGCCTATTAACAAAAAGGCAAAAGCATAAGCTGGAAAGACAAGACAGGAAGGCAATATCCAATCGGACTGATGGGACAACAAGTCCTGTCAGCCCATTGACACAAGCCAATGCCCATACACTCCGCCTACTCCCTGTCACATCGTTGTTCACCAGCTCCAACTGCTGGTTATCACTCCCCGAGGTACTCGAGTACCCCTCCTTTATCTCCTTTAAATAGCCAAAAACATAAGGGCTCCAGGTATTGAACATCTGAGACTCTCTCTCTAAACACTCTTTCTTTAAAACCTACTAACTTAAGCTTCAGAGTGCTAAAGCCCGGGTCAGACCGGGCACTCCCTTTTGTAGGTCCAGTCATCCGATCGGGTACCCTTAACTACCAGCTTTCCTTCTTACAGATAAAGTTATTTCGTGCTTTATCATTTGGTACTTTTGTGAGAGTTATGGCAAGTTCAAGATCTAACAAAAATACAGCTTTTGAAGACCACAATCCCACCAGTCAGGGCAGATCTGGGCCCTCGGAGAGAAGAGAGATATCTTCCAGATCAACTACTAGGGTAACCTCCTCCCAAACTTCAACGATATAGTCATGAGACAACCGGAGGATACTCCTATTACTGTTAAGGACATACGCGCCATTCTTAGTGACTTCACTAAGAGCATTGTCCAAACACTGAAAAAGGGCAAAACGCTTAGGACTTCCGAAATAGGCCATGAAATAGGCTTCATAGCCAAAGACTTTGGAAAAAGAAAGAACAAGGGGATCTCCATCAATGAGCCACGAGCTTATGATGTTAGGAGAGCGGGAGTCAAAACCCCAGGCAGATACGACAAGGGGGAGGGGATAATGTCATCGAGCAGAGATTCACCATATATTCCTAGCAAATCCTCAACCTCATCTATTGGGGACGATTTGTCTTTCATGTGTATGCCAAACTATAGTCGCACGAAAGGGCAAAGAGATGAGCTCGCCTTGATAGCCATGAGTAGGAAGGACAAATGGTTCAAGCAGAAACTCAAGCAGTTTGGCTTGGAAGGTCCCAAAAAGGGCACGTTTAAAGGAAACACTTACAGCAACACGGACTCCCTATTTTGTAAGGAAATCATGGAGTCAGAGCTACCTTCCAGGTGGAGAGACGTGATAATGGACCATTATACAGGTAAAACTGACCCTACCACTCATCTTGCTGAATATCTAACAAAAGTGCAGGTATACACCTACGACGAAAGGATTACCTGTAGGATATTCCCTATCACTTTGGGAGGAGATGCCCTCAACTGGTTCCATGAACTCCCCCAGGAGTCAATCACCTCCTTCCAACAACTCAAGGAACTGTTTATCACACGATTTATCGTACAAATACGAGCGCCAAAATTCGTGAGCGATTTATGCAACCTCTATCAGAGGAACGACGAAATTCTTTGAGACTACGTCGACAGGTTCCAAGTCACAATGTCGAAAGTGAGGAATGTAATACCCTTAATGGTACCCTCAGAGGGATAGATGATAATTTTGCATAAGACAGAGATTGATTCTGTGATTAATTAAAAGAAAATTTAAATGTAGGGACCTAATTGAAAGTGTAAAGTAAAAAAATTGTGGTGAAATTTTGAAATAAAGAAAGATGAGAAATTAAATTAAGAAACATAAGTTTAAAGAGGGATTAAAGTGAATTTTTCCAAGATTTTATTTGAGCCACCAATGGAGAAGTGACATGAATATTTCTAAAAAAAAAAAAAAGATAAGTATAAGAAGGGAGAGGGAGAGGTGGCCGGCCATATTGGCCACAAACACAAAGTTTTGTTTATTTTCCTTTGTTTCTCTTCTCTTCTTCTCTCCTCAATTCCAAGAAGATGCTTCTTAAAGTAGAGAAAAGTCTATAGATGGTAGAGATGAAGAGCAAAAGTAAAGAGAGAGCAAGAAAAGAGGAAGAAGAACAAGTTAAAGCTTAATAGAGGTTTGGGAGTTATATTATTATTTTACGTGTTTTTAGTTGAAATAAATTTCTCTATATGCTTTGGATGATCTATAGTTGATTTTTGAGTGAATATTTGAATGTATAGTGCATGAGAAAGATGATTTATGCCTTAGAAAGTGAGTTGATGAAAATTTGTTTTTAGTTCACATGAACTAGTCTTAGTAACATTGGAATAAATCCCTCTATAGACGTCTGATTGATGTGATTCAAGTTTTATATGAAATATAAGACCTATATCTACAACTTTGTAGAAGAAACCGGGACCTAAATCTGTCTCTAGAGTGTCCGAAAATGAGCTTGAAGTGGACAGACCCTTGCTGTCCGTCCCATGAGAGCAGTCTTCATTTTTTAATGAATATCTTGAGTTGTAGAAGTCTGATTTGAGTGATTTTTTATGTTTTAGAAACTAAAGACATATTGGCACAACTTTTTAGAAGAAATCTTTCCCTGAAAATGATGTTTTCTGGGTCAAAAATGGTATAGAATTCGAGATAAAAAATCTGTCTCTGAGCGATTTCAAGCATCACAGTTACTATGAGTTTCATAGTAACCATGAGGCAGTCCAGAACCAAAATGCACCCTACCTCACGGTTACTAATCATTTCATAGTAATCGTGACCCCTTTAAAAAGTATAGAACACGGTTATTACTCATCCGGTAATGACCATGAGGTAGTCTGGCGTAGTCCAGACCCGAGAGTGCAATTAAGTCACGGTTACCATGAATTTGGTAGTAACCGTGACCCTACCTTGTTTTTCTTAAACTTGATTTTAAAGTCTCAAATTGTTAATAAAGCATTTTTAAGCCTTTTTAATTGCTTTTAGAGTGTTTTAAGTGAACGAAATAAGAGTAATGAACAATATAAGTGAATGTAAAGCTTAATGAATTAGTGAAATAAAGTTAAATGTTAAATCTTATTATATGAAAAATTTATACAAATAATGAATATGAATGAACATGAACATGAGTGACATGGTATAGTAAAATAATTGCATAATCTATTGAATGTGTTAGTGTTATGTTTACAAAAGTATGCATCAAAATGTAGAGGTAATGAATGAGAGTGAACCTGGTACATGATTTGCATGGTATTATATAATTATGTTAAAGTGTGAGTTAAATATATTTGAAGTATATGTACATTGTGTAGTGACTTTATTGCATGCTTGTATTGAATTGTAAAATCTATGATTGAAAATTTATTAAGTGTGATAACCTTGAGTGACTAAAGATTATTTATAAGCCTGAATTTTGCATAATAGTGGATAGATAGGCATGCCTATAAAGGGGATAGTGATCGCAGCTGCTAGTGTAGTGTTGTCACCGAATGGTGGCTAGTGTAGTGTTGTCACCGAAAGGTGGCTAGTGTAGTATTGTCACCAAAAGGTGGCTAGTGTAGTGTTGTCACCAAAAGGTGGCTAGTGTAGTGTTTGATACCTTTGGGTATCTACTGAACCGAGACTTTTATGTCTCTAGTGCAATATCTAAAGTTTGTACCCGTATCCACCATTTATGAGAATTCAGGCAATGAAAGTGATTCCAATAGTGAATAATGATAAGTGACTAATAATTTAAGTGGTACATAGTCCTATGTTAGTGTTAGTGCTTTATGATAATGTTAGTGTTTTCAGTGAATATTGAAGTGCAACTGAGAAATTGTATTGTGATTATTCTGGAATGTATAATTGTTATTAAGTGTGGTTAATGCATGTACTGAATGAGAGTGACATGTTATTATGTAATATGTATTGGCATGTTATATTGATTGTGTTTGTGACTTCGATAAGAAGTCAATTATACTATTTACTCCCCACTGAGCCATTGCTCAGCACAGGTGTTTTCCCGTGTAGGTATTCAAAGATAAGGAAGTGCTTTTGCTAGAATCAACATCTGCAGGCCACTAGAAGGGTAGTGAGTAAAGGGTTACTTTTGATAATGTATTACATTGTTGTATAACATGTACAATGTTTATAAAGATTTGAAATATGTATGTAATGAACAAAATTGTAATTGTACTTTAATTGTAATGTATGTCAGATGTATAAATGTATTTTTGTACCGGTAATTTAATAAAATAATAAGTATTTTAAATGGTAATAAGAGCGGGCATTACAAGGAATGTAAGCGTGGAAATGGCATCCAACGTTCTAGCCAATGGCTTCGCTGATCAACCATTATTTGAGTCGATTACAACAAGGCCTCCAACCAGCTTTTTTGATCTAATGGAAAGGGCTAAGCAGCACATCCAGTTGGACGATGCCTTGAGGTCCAGCCATGGCAGAAGGAGCAGTGTCATGGACAGGCTCCAGCACCCAGATGGACGGATATTTAATCGAGCTTCTGCATCTGATCGGATTGCAAGGAGTCCTGAAAGAGCCTCAACTTTGAGGAATCTAGGAAAAAGAAAAGAGGCCAATCGATTTAGATCCGATCGGGACATTGGCCAGCAAACTCAAACCTTCACTCCACTTAATGCGAATCCAACTTAGGTGTTGATGTGGATCAAGGAAAAGCACCAAAAGGTGAACTGGCCTAAAAGGTTGAGCAAAAAGAGCAGAAATACTCGAAACCACAACAAGTATTGCAAGTTCCACAAGGATGTCGGTCACACAATCGACGAGTGTTTCTAGCTGAAAGAAGAGATCGAGCGACTCCTACAAAGAGGGTAACTCAAAAGGTTTGTAGGTCCGACCAGAAGGGCGAGTCCCTATAGACAGTCAGACCTAAAGAAGAATGATTCCAATGATGAAGATGAGGACAAAGGATGAAAATCGAGGAATGCTAATCCTTATCGGTCGTATGCTGGGGTCATAAATATGATCGTTGGTGGGTCATCCTACGGAGAAGACTTCTTCAGGAAAAGAAAGGGGAAAGGTGCCTATATCTCCCAAGCATCCGAATGGCAAACCCCAGTCACCATATTCACTGAGAATGCATGAGATGTATTGTTTCCTCATAAGGATGCCCTTATCGTCAGGGCTCGGACCAATAATTTTGATATGAAGAGGATATTGGTGTACAATGGAAGTGCAGTGAATGTGCTTACCCTTCAAGCTTGTAAAGCCATGGGCCTGCCGATCGAAGAACTCAAACCAAATGTCACACCATTGATTGGACTTGGCAACGCTACCGTTTCGATGACAGGATCTATCGAGCTTTTTGTTGAGCTGGGCTAGGAGGCTCTAGCCCACACTTGCATGGTAACTTTTATGGTTATTGATATGACCTTTACCTATAATGCCATTTTTGGTAGGCTTCTGCTCTTTCAAACTGGAGCTGTCACCAGCGTACGATATATGGTGATGAAAATCCCAACTAGGAGAGGTGTCGCCGTTCTAAGAGGTGACCAAAAGGCATCCAAAGAAGCTTATATCGCCATGATAAAGTACTAAAAAGAGGCCATGATGGTAGGACAATCCAAACAAGCACGAGGGCAGAGAATGGATCCCACGAAAGAAATCGAGGCAAAGACACTTACAAAAGGCAAAAATGTTCAAATAGACACCTGGCATGGATGAAGAGGTCGATAAGTCTTCCATTCAAGTTTTGATGATCCATTGGGCATCCCTTGCCTAAAAGCTAGAAGACATTCCTAGAATCGACCCTAATATGATCACCCACAAACTTAACGAGGATCCGATCCAGCAGATAAGTCAATCAGGCATAAGATGCGAAAGCACGTTCCCAATTAGGGTATCTTGGTCGTTCGAGCAAGACAATCGAAGTTCTTCTTTATCGCTGTCGACCACTCCTCCAAACGGATTGAGGCAAAGCCTCGAACAGAAATCACAGTAGAAATGGTCAAAAATTTTGAATGAAGAGACACCATTTACAGGTATGGCTTACCTAAAGTTTTTATTGCAGATGATGGTAAGCAGTTCAATACCTCAATCTTCAGAAACCTTTGCCAAAACCTCAATATCAGCCTTAAGTTCACCTTCATCACTCATTCATAAAGCAATAAGATGACCGAGGTCTCCAATCAAACACTCTTGGAAGGCTTAAAGAAATAACTGGGTGAGGCAAAAGGGCAACTGGACTCAAGAACTGCAAAGCATCTTATGGTTGTACAGGATCTCTCTAAGAGTCGGCACCCATACAGTGCCATCATCTTTTGTTTACGGCTCCAAAGAAATGATACCTTTAGAAATTGGCCTCTCATCCTATCGATCCACACTCTATTCCGAATGGATAAACATTCGAGATAGATGCCAAAATTTGGATTTGATAGAAGAAAGGAGAGAAGACGTTTAGGCCATAATCGCTGCCTAAGAACAAAGAGTCACCAAATACCATAACAAGAAAAGATAATAACCCTCAATATGGTTAATCTAGTGCTCAGAAAGCCAAGTATAGGCACAGGAAATCCTGAAAACGGGAAGCCAATGCCAAGTTGGGAAGCCCTCTATGAAATATCCAAAGTCCCCAGCTCCAGTGCTTATAGGATTAGGACCCTTGAAGGGTCGGACATCTCCGGAGGCCAGAATGTCGAAGTACTCAAGAAGTACCAAGTATAATCATGTGCAAATTGACATTCAATAAAGAGAATTTTCTCTATTTTTCTCCATATTCAAAAAAACAAATGATAAATGTATGTTTTCATTTATTTGTTCATTAGGATTAATGTCTATTTGCATGATGTTTGTTTGGCTGCATTCGACAAAAGTCCCAATTGCCGATCGTAGTTAATCCAATTAGAATTGGGGATGACTATTCATTAGGCTCGATGCTCATTTCGAGCCCAAAATGCGAAAAAGTTTCTCCATCTCGAATTTTTCGGCTAGGTTTGATGTTATTCCTGAATTGAAAATGCAATACGTCTCTATTTAATCTCCACCAACTCATTCACTAGGTTCGATGTCTATCCTGAACCAAAAATGTAAAAGTCTACAAGTAAATACAAAATCGCTAAATCTCCATAAAGCCAATGATTGGGCAAAATATCCCCAGAAGAGAATCTCCATAAAACAACTAAGGGAATTGATCGATCAATCGATATTATTCCAATCGCTAGGCTTGACACAGCCGAAGATGTGAAAGTTGAAATCCATTCGTTTACGAAATAACTTCCTCTGCTAGGCTCGACGTTCATTCTGAGCTCAAGATGCAAGGCGCATTCATTTAAATTTCAACCAACTCACTCCCTAGGTTTGACATCTATCCCGAACCCAAAATGTGAAGGACGACGATTGAGTTAATTATATCTCCTCAAAACATGAAATTGCCAAATCTTCAAAGAAATGTAATGGCCAGAGTCCTCCATGAAAGAAACAAATCCTTGAGGGTCTAGAGCCCACGAGATGGTGCCAAGACGGGTCCAAAGAGGATAATATGTGGTGCTCTACCACTGAGCTATGAAAATACTCAGCTGGGAGTGAGAATGGAGTCTTGTCTCCCACCATAGATCGAAAGGTCATTCACCATGCTTGATTCTCCAACAAATAGCCAATCTTTATATCCGATCGGATAATACTTCAATCAAATTGAAGGCCGAAAAGTCACCCACTGCGCTTGACGCGATAAATCTAAGTCACAACTCACGTTTGAACAAAAATTTTAAATCCGATCAGATCAATCGATCATAAAGAGTTGTGCACTGCAATGCTTGCAAAGCAAGTTAAAATTTAGGACGTACTCTCCTTAGTCAATTTTATGCATTCTCTATGTTTGATCCCCTGCACTTTCCATGATTGATAATGTTTATTCTCCTTTTTTAATTTCATGATAAATTTCGCCTAAAATGAAAATTACAGTACGAAAGCACAATTGAAAGGCAAATCGACTTTTATATATGAAAAATTCTTACAAGTTACAAAGCAAATCTTGTCTAACAAAATCAACTATATTTCTCTATCTAAAACTTCTATAGAACCCGATCAGAGTTTTATTACCGACCGGATCTTCCACTATCGGGTACCCAAGACAAAGGGCACAACGTCTGAAGATCTCCTACCCGATCGATCAGAAGCAAAAGTCTGATGACAATGTAAATTTTGAAGCTAATACCGAGTAAAATCGGACGTATCGACAGCCTTGATGATGACGATTTTTCTTACATTGATGCCAATTTGCAGAGTGGCGATATAGTAATTGGAAAGTGCACAGAATCTGGCCAAGATCTCAGTATAAAATTGAAGCACGCTGAAGGAAGCATGGCCCAGAAGGTTGTTTTGACTTTCAATAACAAGGAAAAAATTTTCGTTGTAAAATCTCTGAGACTATTCCCACAAATGGCAATCAAACAGCTTACTGTTCTCATGCCCAAACGGCCCCTTATTCATCACCATGGAATCTGAGCAAGCCATCATAGAGACCTCTGTGAAAAGATCATATTGTAAAGGGATTTTAGCCACCTCCTCCTTCGTGAGTTTTGAAGAACGAGCCACGATCTCATGGCCTTTATAAGCCTCAAGAAAACTTCCATTTATATATTTGGTGTTGCTTAAAACCATCTCTGATAAAGGGAAGAAGTAAAAAATGATATCATAAATGAGGAATTACTTGAGTAATCTTGTGAAAACTTTGAAATTACTGAAATGGCAAAGTTCATGAAAGAAGGCATGGAAGAGCTTTAAGAAATGAGGAAAAATCGCCCCAAAGTCATCTATTTATAGGCTCTAAACTTTTGGGATTCTCCAACCGCCTCCTTGCTGAGTAATTGCCACATGTCTCCAATCCATTAAATGCATAACGAAGAACGAAGCATCGCCCTCGGCACGCATATAGGCATTAAATACAAAACTGTTGTCTGAGCTGAACGGTTGCATCTCTTCAGATGGGCACCTCCTAAAAATTCAAAAATTCCGCCAAAAAGCTTAAATTGCCCGTTTGGATTGTTCAAAGGGGAGACAAGTGATAACTATGGAAAAATATCTCTAAAGGCCCAAATTAAGTCGACCCAACAACACTTGGCATGGCCTAAACCCATTAACAAAAAATCAAAAGCATAAGCTGGAAAGACAAGATAGGAAGGCAATGTCCGATCAGACTGATGGGACAGCATGTCCTGTCAGCCCACTGACACAAGCCAACGCCCATACGCTCCACCTGCTCCCTGTCACATCATCGCTCACCAGCTCCCTGTCACATCATCGCTCACCAGCTCCAACTGTCGGCTATCACTCCCCTAAGTACTCGAGTACCCCTCCTTTATCTCCTATAAATAGCCAAAAACATAAGGGCTCCAGGTATTGAACATCTAAGACTCTCTCTCTAAAAACTATTTCTCTAAAAGCTGCTAATTTAAGCTTCGGAGTGCTAAAGCCCAGGTCCGAAGCTTAAGTTAGTAGCTTTTAGAGAAAGAGTGTTTAGAGAGAGAGTCTCAGATGTTCAATACTTGAAGCCTTTATTTTTATTGCTATTTATAGGAGATAAAGGAGGGATACTCAAGTACCTCGGGGAGTGATAATCGGTAGTTGGAGCTTGTAAGCGTCGATGTGACAGGGGCAGGTGGAGCGTATGGGCGTTGGCTTGTGTCAGTGGGCTGACAGGATGTGTTATCCCATCAGTCCAATTAGACATTGGCTTCCTATCTTGTCTTTCCAGCTCATGCTTTTGCCTTTTGTTAATGGCCTTAGGCCATGCCAAGTGTTATTGGGCTGACTTGATTTGGGCCTTTGGAGATGTTTTTTCTATAGTTATCAATTATTATTATTATTATTATTATTATTATGCACATACATGTGAATATTATCACTTGATTTTCTTAGTTTTATAATATTTATTAAACTTGTTTGTTGATAAGAGACTTCTACAAAAGTTTCATGTGTACCTGCTATTATTTATTTGTTTTCTTTCCCCCATTTAATAAATTGTTATCAATAACAATGACAATGTACTTCTGCTAATTATTCTATTTTTTATGAAAAAGAATTGGTATCGCAATTGATGTATGTGATAAATGCTTTTACTTGAGATAAAAAAAAAGAGATAGTACTGACATTTTGTTTGCTTGGTTAATTGAATGCTTTATTTTTATTATCAATTTAACTTGGTGTATCTTGATGCAGGGTTCACCTCACTATGGTCCAGTTCTTACTCTGGCTGAAGTGCTAATAGCCATACATGGAATTGATCCTGAAAAAATGGAATTCCCTTGAAGAAGGCATATATTTTACCCTTTTTCCCTCCTTTTTGAAACCATATAAACTTTAAACATATGCACAACCGGTAGCTTGCTTTTATTTTCAGTTAACAGATGCATACAATGCTTGTTTTAAGCAATGGTAGATCTTTACTCAATAAGTTATTGCAAAGGTCTTGAATCAGTTGGTATGTACTATCCCAAATGCTGAAGTTTGTCTGCAAAACCTTTATATTGCCTATGGTTGATGTCATAGATGAATAAGATTTTGTACTGCAGGTTGAGTAGATTCCCCTTCCTTTATTTTTTATGCGTATGGTGTTACAAGCTATTAGTGTTTTTCCATCATTGGTAAGTGATGCAAAGATAAAATAAAAATCACATTTAAGTTTTAGGAACCTCTATTTGTTGTAAATTTTAATTTATAGTTAAGTAAAATAGTGTAGATGGAATCAGGAAAGATATATAATTTGCTCTTCAAGTAGAAAAGACATTAATACCTATATATTAGTTATTTCTTGATGACTCTATATTCCTATGAATGTTTATATCATATATCATAGGAAATGAAAAAAAGTGCATTTAGTTCATGCAAAAGTCAAAGATTGTCTTTTGTTATGCTTTGAAAACTAAGTTCCTTTTCCTTTCTTTATTTAGGAATTCTGGCCATTTTTATGGTATTTTACTTGCCTCAGTAGTTCAATTGGATGCCTTCCCTTATTAAGGAATATGGACATGGTTTTTTTTAAGTCTAATATGTTTTGAATAAGGTACTTTAAATAAGCAATTGACTTGAAGTTTTAATTATTGCAGGTGGAGTTCATAATGGAGATCCTTTCTCAGTTGGCTACCAAGCAGATGTTTTTTTATCTCGTTAGTTGACGCTATAATAGAAAAGAAGCAGAGGTTTGAGTAGTGTCTATCCACCATGAGGACTGAGGTTCAAGTTCAGATTCATGCTGAGCTTGAACAGGAGATAGATCAGATTGTGGAGCAGCGGGTTGGACAGATCCAATAGCATATGGAGATGCAGCAACAACATTTTTAGTAGTGAATTGAGGAGCAGATGCATCTATTGACATCTCATATTGATCGGATTGATAGATAAAGTACTTCACCGCATTTACTATAGCTATAAGTATATATTAGGATATTTTGTATATCATTTATTACTGCAATATATATTCACGTATTATTTTGGATATACAATTAATTTAGATATACACTTGTAAATAATCTTTTTTCAGTAATATATATATATATATATTATAAATATAAATTTGTCATTTATAGTTTATTGTTTAAATGATTAGATTTTCATATTAATTTAATAAATCAAAAAATAAGTTCAATTTAACGAGGCATTAATGTGTATTAACAGTAGCTATTTAGCTACAATTTAGTTATAATATAACCATAGTTGCCTTTGTGAGAGTAAATTAGCGACAAATACTTTGTCGTTGAAATCACATTAGCGACAAAATATTTGATGCTAAATAAGGGAAAATGTAATGTATGACGATGAATGTATCATTATCGCAAAATTTAGTGATAACATTGCCGTAGTAATATGGCGACGATTGAACTGTTGTCATAAAAATTAGCGTGAACAATGTTATAGTAATACAGAGATGAAAATATTATTGTTGCAAAATTTTGTGTGAATAATACTGTAGCGATTTAGCGATGAATTTATTGTAGTTGCAAAATTTAGCTAGAACTTTGTCGTAGCAAAATGGCAACAAATATTTAGCAACAATGCTTAGTTCTCCCTAAAATTTGGCAATGACTTGTTGTTATAGCTAAATTCTGCTACAACGAATTTTGTTTCAAAATGATGGTCGTCGTTAAGTTATCGCCAAATTGATTTAGCAACGAAAAATTATCAGTTAGTCGTCTCTATTTTACAGAGTACCATCTAAACTTGGTCGAAAAATTACCTGGAACCGCCAGCTGCTTCTCGCTTTGATCTACTCTTCACCGGCGAGTGGGGAAGATCGGTGGACATCGAAATATTTGCCTCACCACAAGGAGATTTTTGGTGGTTGTCATGATTCCAAGGGCTGCCACCGGTCACCGAAAAGAGGAGAAGATCGATCTGGTCAAAGAGAAGAAGAAAAAAAATGCAGATCAAGAGCCATCACTGCTACCGGAGGAAGGAATCAAGGAGGAGACAATGGACGGTGGCCGGCCAAAGTGCCGTTGATCGGTGACAGCGCCTCCCCTCCGCCCTCTCCTTCTCTTCCTCCCCTCTTCTTCTCTTTTCTTTTTCTTATTTTTTAAAGGCAAATTTGGGTCTCTCAATGACAAAAATGACCCCACTAGACCTTTTAAAGCATAAATCACCTTTAGCCTCCACTAACCCCATTTTGGACATAAAATTCCCCAAATCATGACCTTGACCAAATTATTAAGTCCCTAATTAACTCAATTAAATTAATATTACACACATTTTTATTAGGGTCACTATTAGGGCCTTACATGTTTGGTATAACTTATCCGTTAGGCTCGATGCTCATCCAGAGCCAAAAATACAAAAGTTGGAGGCCATTTATTTGCAGGTTAAATTCCAATCGAAGAAAATCCCAATCGACGTAATTAATTTCGATCGATGAAAATCTTAATTGATGATCTAATTAATCTTTGATCGATGTGCATCCCGATTGAAGGAGCTAGATTTCTTGATTAATGTATTCATTCCAATTTCATAAGATTGATGATTTTAGTAATTTTGATCAACATCACATCATAATCGATGTATCCATCTCAATGTACAAAAATTTCCTCAAAAAAGCAAGTGAATGCGAGGCCTAGAAACCATCCGCTATGCTTGGAATTCATATGGCTGACCGATCAGGCATTTTGATCAGATCACATGTCTAAGCTTCTATGCCTAATTATTAACTTATGCCAGATGAACGACTGATTATACTCTTCCAATTAGCCATTAGTGTATAAGTTATTCTTCTACAAGCTCAAGAAGTATCTTTACTACTTGATTAGTTGATTCGATTAGCATCAACACCATTAGAGTAGAAAATTTAAAGATATTACTAAAAATAAAAGCATGCATTGCAAACATATAGAAGGCACATCTGAAAAAAGGATTGCATTTTATTCGTATAATGAATTGTACAAGTTAAAAAAGTTACAAACTTTACAAAAAAAGAAGAAAAAAATCCTAATATTCTATATCTATAATTTCTGCAGTAGTCAGCTACCCAATAGGATCGGCGGTAGGCTCAGGATGCATCACCTCTGTAGTAGGTTCTATAATTGGCCTTACAGCATGCTCTTTTAAAGGCCTAGTGGGAATTTAGGGAGACTTTACGGATAGGGAAGCTGCAAGCTCAAACTCGGCCATCTCACCAAGAGGAACTTTAGATGGCGAGAGGTTTTCACTTGTCATTATATCATTCTCGGTGCCCTCGGTCATCCCCTTTTGAAGGGTCTCCTCCTTATCATCACTAGATAAAGGATCAAGTAAGACACCTAGGCCCTCCATCAAGTTGAGATCAGCCCTAAGGAACCATTTCCCAGCCTCATGGATTAATCGAGACAATAACTTCCCTTAGGCCTCATCTCGTTGATCGAGCAGTTGATCCTTCTGAGAGGCAAGTTCCTCCTCGTGCCTCTTGGTTCATGCCAACTTCTTCTCCTCCAAAATGGCCTTAAGGACATCTCGCTCGGCGTAAAGCTAGTCACACTCCGCAAGGGCTTTGCTTTGGCCCTCATTGGCTTTGGCACACTTAGAGGTCAAGACTTGGCACTTGGCAATCAGTCTGGCGACGTCCTCCTCGAGCTTTTATCGTTGAGCATCATCAACAGTTAAGCGCACCACTTCCCCCCTTAGCCAGTTGATTTTGATGGAATATGACATGGTATGAATATCATGATAGCACAGCGGAAAAACAAAATTTTTTATCATACATACCATACATATCCAAAGCTAGAAACGAAACATGCAATTTTAGGGTTGTAGAACTTACAACTTATGATGCCTTTTGAAAATTGAATTTGATGATGCCCAGCAACTAAGGTGACTTTATCCGTCTTAGGTCTCGATCACCAATGCCAAGGAACAACCTTTTACGCCACTCCCTCTATTCTCACACACACACTTGCACCGACGGCTTAAAATCGAGATTGGTAGCTCTCCTTTAAGTATTGTGTAATGGCTATAGTTTGAAGCTACAAAATTTGATTTTGTACTTCTCTTAGATTGCTATTACTACCCAAGAACACAAGAGAATGAGGAACTATCCTTTCTCCTTGTGAAAAATTGGGCCAAAAGAATTGAGAGAGGGAGATATGAAATTCACGCCAAAACCATAGAAATTAGGGTTTCACGCCAACTTCTCTTAGTCCTTTAGGGTTTTATTTCTTTTTAATATATATGCTTATCCTTTGGCAAGTCTTTGATCTGAATTCAACTATCCTAAGATAATTAATTCAAACTCTATCACTTCCTAAAGATAAGTAATATATTTTGAATAAAACTTCTTTGAATTTAAAATTCAAATTTGAAATAAAACATAAGATATTTAAATAAATGAAATCACTTAACATAATTAAATGGCATGTGCCGAAATTCCTTGATTTCCATCTTGGAATTTCGGCCACTACATCCAATATTTAAATGATTTAATTTAATTTAAATCCTTTTAGGCCTTAATACTCAATTAGCTTAATTAACACAAGATAATTAATTAATTGAAATTAAACCTTGTGGACTGAATTTCTCTCTCTCATGTACCAAGGCCCAATAGCAATTTTATAACCCATTACATTACATTAATTTGACTTTAATTAAAAGCCCAAATTAATGCCCAATACTTAATTTAAGTATTTTAAGCCCAATGCTTTGTGTGCGATCCTATAGGTCCATTTAATGTTGGCAATGAATTAATAAATTAATTCAAAGGCTATATATATTCTCTAGCAAGATATTATAGCATTCCAAATTAAATGAAAATGCATATGGCATTTAGTGACCTAATGCAATTTTGCATAGTCCCTTACCCATAAATATCAGAATTAATATAAGGCATGGAACTAGTCATCCTTATATATATTAATTCATTTCTTGATATTCCAGTGACACTGAACTCTCAGATAAATAATGATTACTCATTATTTCATCTCGATATGGCCATACACTTCTCAGTTCACTGATCAAGTGGCCGATGATATTTTCTCTCTTATTGAGAGGGGTAATCCCTTCACTTCTCTCATGCTCTCTAACATGAATTAATGCATACCCAATCATACTCGTACTTGTCACTCTGTTACGAGCACGTTAGGTGTATGTCAAAGTACACAGTAATTCATAAAGAGTTTCATAGAGATTTCAGGTCTAAGAACTCCGATACAAAACTTGCATATGAGAAACACTTATGACTCTTACCATGTAGTGTTCTCATGAGCGGATCATATCCAGATACCATGTTCTTTAACATGTATCTATGATCTCTGATTGACACCCTTGTCCTAATGATCCGTAAGACAGAACTCATAATATCAGAGAGAGCATACTAGTCTTAATTCATTGTTATTCCCATAACAATGACAGACTAGGGATATTTAGAATGATGTCTCATTTGTTTCAAGGTCTTACAACCATGTGCCTTACACATGATAACGTAAACCGAAACAACACTCTTGGATAGTTTTATCAATTGATATGCACAGGAATACAAAGGATAAAACAAATGCCTCATTTTATTAATTCAAAGTGCTTTATTACAATGCATTGGGGCTAGGGCTTACACTAACAATCTCCCACTAGCACTAGTCCCAATTGGGCATAGCCCTAAGACCGAACGCTCTCAAATGAGCTTCGTGCAGATTTGGACGCAATTGTTTCGTCAAAGGATCTGTTACATTGTCTTCACTTGCTATCTTGCTGACCTTGACGTCCCCATGATCAATGATTTCTCTGATCAGGTGGTACCTCCTGAGTATGTGTTTGGATTTCTGGTATGACTGGGGCTCCTTGGCCTGTGCTATAGCCCCGTTGTTGTCACAAAATATTTCTAATGGATCTAGGATGCTTGGGACCACTCCTAATCCAGAAATGAAATTTTTAATCCAAAAAGCCTCTTTTGCAGCCTCACTTGCTGCAATATACTCAGATTCTGTAGTTGAGTTGGCAACGGTTTCTTGCTTCAAGCTTTTCCAGCTGACAGCACCACCGTTCAAAAAAAAAAAAAAACCTAGATTGCGATCTAGAATCCTGAGTGCTGGTCTGAAAAGCAGCATCGGCATAACCTTGTATGATGAGCTCTTCTTGACCACCATACACCAAGAAGTGATTCTTAGTCCTTCGCAGGTACTTTAGAATCCCTTTTACAGCAAACCAGTGCTTCTCACCAGGGTCTTGCTGAAACCTATTGGTTATACTCAGTGCATGAGCAACATCCAATCTAGTACATAACATAGCATACATGATAGATCCAATATCAGATGCATATGGGATTCTACTCATGTTGTCCCTTTCCTCTTTGGTTTTAGGGCACTGTTCTTTAGTCAAAGGAACTCCCAAAGCCAAAGGTATGTACCCTTTCTTTGTGTCTCCCATACTAAAATGCTTTAGTACTTTGTCTATGTACTTTTCTTGACTTTGTCCCAAGAGCCGATTCGATCTATCTCTATAGATTCGAATACCAAGTATTGTCTCGGCTTCACCTAAGTCTTTCATTGAGAAACGTTTTCCCAACCATTGCTTAACCTTTTGCAATGTTGGAATGTCATTCCTGTTAGTGTAAGCCCTAGCCCCAATGCATTGTAACGAAACACTTGAAATTAATAAAATGAGGCATTAGTTTTATCTTTTGTATTCCTGTGCATATCAATTGATAAAACTATCCAAGAATGTCATTTCGGTTTAAGTTATCATGTGTGAGGCACATGGTTGTAAGACCTTGAAACAAATGAGACTTCATTCTAAATATCCCTAGTCAGTCATTGTTATGGGAATAACAATGAATTAAGACTAGTATGCTCTCTCTGATATTATGAGTTCTGTCTTACGGATCATTAGGACAAGAGTGTCAATCAGAGATCATAGATACATGTTAAAGAACATGGTATCTGGATACGATCCGCTCATGAGAACACTACATGGTACAAGTCATAAGTGTTTCTCAAATGCAAGTTTTGTATCGGAGTTCTTAGACCTGAAATCTCTATGAAACTCTTTATGAATTACTGTGTACTTTGACATACACCTAACGTGCTCGTAACAGAGTGACAAGTACGGGTATGATTGGGTATGCATTAATTCATGTTAGAGAGCATGAGAGAAGTGAAGGGATTACCCCTCTCAATAAGAGAGAAAATATCATCGGCCACTTGATCAGTGAACTGAGAAGTGTATGGCCATACCGAGATGAAATAATGAGTAATCATTATTTATCTGGGAGTTCAGTGTCACTGGAATATCAAGAAAGGAATTAATATATATAAGGATGACTGGTTCCATGCCTTATATTAATTCTGATATTTATGGGTAAGGGACTATGCAAAATTGCATTAGGTCACTAAATGCCATATGCATTTTCATTTAATTTGGAATGCTATAATATCTTGCTAGAGAATATATATAGCCTTTGAATTAATTTATTAATTCATTGCCAACATTAAATGGACCTATAGGATCGCACACAAAGCATTGGGCTTAAAATATTTAAATTGTGTATTGGGAATTAATTTGGACTTTTATTTAAAGTCAAATTAATGCATAAAATGGGTAAACAGATTTTTGCCTAAAACAGCTGTAAAAACAGTTTTTTTGCCTAAAATAGCTAGCTGTTTTAGGCAAAACTGTCAAGGTACGATTTTGCCTAAAACAGGTAGCTGTTTTAGGCAAAACTGTTAAGCCACGATTTTGGCTGTTTTAGGCAAAAAAACTGTTTTTACAGATTTTACCTTATTTGCCTAAAAAAACTGTTTTAGGCAAATATGTGAAACGAGTTTTTTGCCTAAAATAGCTAGCTGTTTTAGGCAAATATGTTGGTCACGAGAGAAATTTGTTGGCATGTGCTAGGTTTAATTTCAATTGATTAATTATCTATGTATAATTAAGTTAATTGAGTATTAAATCCTAATTTGTATTTAATCAAAATATAATACTTGAGAGGAAATTAAAGTAGCCAAAATTCAAACTAAAATACTAGTTGAATTCGGCAACTTATTTTACCTTAAATAAGTAAGTTTGTTTTGATTAAATGACTAATGCAATTTGAATTTAAATTCTAATGGAATTTAAATTAGGATATGTCTCTTAATTAGGAAGTGATGGAGGCTGAAATTAACACTTAATTTTTGGCACTCACACTTGACCTAAATTAAGTGATATATATTAATGAATTAAATGAATAAAAGGGGATGCCGTTTTGCTATTTTTCTCTCTTGGCCGAAATACTCAAGGGAAAAGAAATCTTTCTTGTTCTCTTGTGTTCTCGGGCTGATACAGTAACCTAAAGGAAGAACAAGATCAGATCTTGTGGCTTCAAATCATTCCCATTGCCGAATACACAATCATAGAGCTAGCACTCTTGATTTTAAGCCATCTTTGCAAGTGTGTGTGTGAGAATAGAGGGAGTGGCGTAAAGGCTGTTCCTTGGCATTGGTGGTGAAGATCTAAGGTGGAAATATCCTTCTTGGTTGCTGGTTATCATCAAAATCAAGTTTTAAAGGCATCTAAAGTTGTAAGTTTAAAACTCTAAAATTGCATGTTTCGATTCTTGTCATGGAATTATATGGCATGTATGATAAAAATTTTTGTTTTTCCGCTGTGCTATCATCACATTCATACCATGTCATATTCCATCAATTCCCAATGAGAAGGATGTCGTCCACATATAGGACCAGAAATACTACTATGCTCCCACTAACCTTCTTGTACACACAAGGCTCATCTTCGTTCTTGATGAAGTCAAATTCTTTGACTGCCTCATCAAAACGAAGATTCTAACTTTGGGATACTTGATTTAATCCATAAATGGATTTTTGAAGCTTGCAAACCTTCTTAGGATTCTTGGGATTGAAAAAACCTTCAGGCTGTGTCATATACACATCCTCAAGTAAATTTTCACTGAGGAAAGCAGTTTTGACATCCATTTGCCATATCTCATAATCATGATATGCAGCTATGGCAAGCAAGATCCTAATGGATTTGAGCATGACTACAGGCGAAAAGGTCTCGTCATAGTCTACACCATGAGTTTGTCGAAAACCTTTTGCTACTAGTCTACCTTTATAGGTCTTATCAGCTTTGAGTTTGAATAGCCACTTGCATTCAATTACCTTAGCACCTTTCGGTGGATCAACCAAGGTCCAAACCTGGTTATCGTACATTGATTGCATCTCGGATTTCATGGCTTCAAGCCAATTTTCCGAGTCTGGGCTCTCAATAGCTTCTCTGTAGGTAGTAGGATCCTCATGATCTACTAACTCAATAGTGTCACTGTCAGTGATTAGAAATCCATATCTCTCAATCTCCTGACGTACCCTACCGGACCTTCTAGGTTCTTATGTAATGGGTTCTTGTTCCATAACTGGTTGTGAACTTGATCCCATTTCTAAACCATCCTCTATAGGAGTTTGTGGTGCTTGAATTTCTCCAAGTTCTACTTTACTCCCACTGTCTTTCTTGAGAAGGAACTCCTTTTCCAAGAAAACAGCCTTGCGAGCAACAAATACTTTGTTCTCGGCTTGTGAGTAAAAGTAGTATCCCTTTGTTTCTTTAAGATACCCCACAAACAAGCAGACACTGGATTTGGACTCTAGTTTGTTAGATGTTAATTTCTTAACATGTGCTTCACAGCCCCAAATCCTGAGAAAAGACATATTAGGTTCTTTCCCAATCCATACCTCGTATGGTGTCTTCTCAACTGCTTTAGTTGGAGTACGGTTTAATAGAAACACAGCAGTTTCTAATGCATAACCCCAAAAAGAGATAGAAAGATTAGCTTGACTCATCATAGATCGAACCATGTCCAACAGAGTTCGATTTCTCCTTTCGGACACACCATTCCATTGAGGTGTTCCAGGAGGAGTGAGCTGTGAAATAATACCACACTCCTTTAGATGACTGTCAAACTCTTGGCTTAAGTATTCGTCACCTCGATCTGATCGAATGGCTTTTATACTTTTGCCAAGTTGGTTTTCTACTTCGTTCTTAAACTCTTTGAATTTCTCAAAAGTTTCAGACTTGTACTTCATTAGATAGACATAGCCATATCTACTGAAGTCATCTGTGAATGTCACGAAGTAGCTAAAACCACCTCTAGCATGTGTACTTAAAGGTCCACATACATCGGTATGTATTAGTTCCAATAAGCCATTAGTCCTTTCACCTTTTTTATTAAAAGGACTCTTTGTCATTTTTCCATGCAAACATGGCTCACATGTGTCATAAGAATCTAAGTCGAATGACCCAAGCACTCCAGTTTTGTGGAGTCTTGAAATGCGTTTTTCGTTTGCATGTCCTAAACGACAATGCCAAAAGTAAGTAGGGTTCAATTCATTTGATTTAAACCTCTTTGTATTAATGTTGTATATTGACTCTTTGTTTTGTAAATCAAGGATATAAAGGCCATTTTGCAACATGGCATTGCCATAAGAAATGCCTTGGCGACGAATATGAGCATTGCCATTTTTAATAACAAAATCAAATTCATCATTATCCAAACATGAAACTGAAATAATGTTTATGCTCATAGCAGGCACATAATAACAATTATTCAAAACAATACAAAGTCCGGAAGGTAAAGTGAGGTGATAGTCGCCTATCTCCATGGCAGCAACTCGTGCTCCATTCCCCACACGGAGGTCCACTTCATTCTTCCCAAGTAACCGCCTATTTCTTAGCCCCTGCACATTTGAACAAATGTGAGAACCACAACCGGTATCCAATACCCAAGTGGTAGAAATAGAAAGGTTAATTTCAACAACAAAAATACCAGAACTGGACGCCTTGGCTCCATTCTTCTTTTGTTCTTCCTTGAAGAGAGCACAATTCTTCCTCCAATGCCCTATCTTGTTGCAATGGAAGCAAGTGCTCTCACTCTCTTTGAGTTTTGGCGCCTTGGGCTTGGATTGGGCCTGAGGTGCACTCCCAACTGACTTGGGTTTTCCCTTTCCCTTTCCCTTTCCCTTAACAGGTCCCTTCTTAATTCCCTTTTGAACCATTAGTACGGGATTGGTCTTTTGAATGTTCTCTTCAGCATTCTTAAGCATCCCATGAAGCTCAGTGACTGACTTTTTCATTGCATGCATGTTATAATTCATCACAAATGGATTATAAGCAGCGGGCAATGATCCTAAGATCAAGTCAGTGGCCAATTCCTTTGGCACTAGTACCTCAAGCTTCTCAAGAGTATCAAGATACCCTTTCATCTTGAGTACATGGGTACTAACAGGTGTACCCTCAGCCATCTTGTAAGAAATTAATGCCTTTGTTGTCACGAACCTCTCGTGACGAGCTTGCTCTTGGAACATCTCCTTGAGGTGCACCATGATCGCATAAGCCTCTTGGTCCATAAATTGCTTTTGCAAGTCAGGCACCATAGTGGCCAGCATCAGACAGGTCACATCGTTGGAGTCGCTCTTCTTGGTCTCAAAAGTTTCCTTTTGAACCGTAGAGGCGTTCCTTCCTGGTTCTTCAGGCAAGGGTGCATCCAAAACATACGACTTTTTCTCTTGCTTAAGAACTATTCTTAAGTTTCGAGACCGGTCTATGAAATTGGTGCCATTCAATTTGTCCTTTTCAAGGACCGATCGCAATGAGAAATTGTTGTTTGAAGATGCCATTTTCAATCTACAATAAAATTTAGCAAGATTAAATGAGGTCTTATTTATGATCCCACAAACCGAATTAATATCCCTTTAAATAATTCGCGTTAGTGATTTAATGTGGGCCAAGATCCACTTTTCACAATAACTTATTAGTCAAGTTGAGCTTGTACACCTAACAAGTTAAGTTACTTAGGTAGGAAAACTCCAATCATGTCTCGTACATGACTCTTGGATCAAATGGGCTAACATCTTAAGATGTTATAGCACAACCCATTTATTAGTTGCCAAGGTCCGGGCATCCCTTTCCATGATAAGTCCAACCTACATTCACAAACAATGCCTCACAAAGATAATCGGGCGCATCTAGGACTCCTAGTCTACGTGACCGATGATCGATGCCTTGACATGTTTCGAATTTGGAAGGCAACTTTGTGACTTACTATTTTAGGGATTCATTTTATTACGGCTTACATGGCATACGCTTTGTCATCCATATATAGCATACATATATAAATAATTGCATAAAGTAAAGCGTGACAAACATGGGCCCAAAAACCTACAACTAAGATTCTATACTATTACATAAGAATCTTCGAGTTGGGCTTCTCCACTCCGCTGGGCTTCGTCTTGATTTACAAAGTCTTCAAGTATATTCTATTCTAAGAAATAAATGAAACTTTTACAACAAAATATAATGGCTCGCAGGCCATATTTAATTACAAAACCCAGGGCCCATGAATGCACCATGCATATCCATTCATCACACCAAATTAGCAAATAAATATACATAGCATTCATGGATAAAACAAAGTCCAATTTTAATTAATTTAGCCAAGCCCATTAATGGAAATTGTGTACTTGAACCTTTAAGAGATGACCCCGTGATGGGCCTGGGCCGAAGCCCAATGGACTAAATCCTCTTATTGAATAAGTTCTCTTAAAAGCCCAAAACACAAACTAGTTAGATTTGTGCTATAATCAACTCTAGTATAATTTTCAATTTTGCCATTTTTAATTTTATGTCATCAAGCCCATAAACATTAAAAATTCATATAATATGTACCAACATGAATTAAAACACAAAATCATGAAGAACATATGTATATGGTACACGGCATGCATATAAAACAAACAAACAACAAAACTAGTTGTTTAATGCTTATGTAATCCCGTAAAATGCACAAACATTTAAATCAATTTTATGAGTCATTTAATAATCTAAATAAGTCCATAAATATTGATTTAATATTCTATACCAATCTGATCTAAATGTGTTTTTACCATTTTAATCAAAACGAAACAAACAATCTTGATTAAACATGTAACAAACACAAACTAGTCATAGTTTTAAGTGATTTTAAAATTAATCAATTAAATTGTCATGGACCAGGATTAAAAACAAATTTAAAATATGTCCAGACCTGATATTTAATCTTTAAAAATCACTTACAAACATGCCAAAAAAATTTTTACATTTAATTTTGAAAACTAGTTGTTAAAATAGCAATTTACATGCCAACAAGCACCTAGTTTCATAATTAACATGTACCATCAGGTATAAATAATTAAATCCGACCATTACCAGCCCTAATAACATCTTAGGACATTATATTAACATGTCATATTAATTATAATACCTATCTAATCAATTAAAATCGTTTTTATACCAAAACAATGCAAAAAACTCAAAACAGAAAATTTCAGATTTGCATGTTTTCATAATGACGATTTTTAATTAATTTTTTCATGCATCTAAAGCACTAAAATAACCATGTTTAGTCTCTGATACCACTGATGGAATATGACATGGTATGAATATCATGATAGCACAGCGGAAAAATAAAATTTTTATCATACATACCATACATATCCAAAGCTAGAAACGAAACATGCAATTTTAGGGTTGTAGAACTTACAACTTATGATGCCTTTTGAAAATTGAATTTGATGATGCCCAACAACTAAGGTGACTTTATCCATCTTAGGTCTCAATAACCAATGCCAAGGAACAGCCTTTTACGCCACTCCCTCTATTCTCACACACACACTTGCACCAACGGCTTAAAATCGAGATTGCTAGCTCTCCTTTAAGTATTGTGTAATGGCTATAGTTTGAAGCTACAAAATTTGATTTTGTACTTCTCTTAGATTGCTATTACTACCCAAGAACACAAGAGAATGAGGAACTATCCTTTCTCCTTGTGAAAAATTGGGCCAAAAGAATTGAGAGAGGGAGATATGAAATTCACGCCAAAACCATAGAAATTAGGGTTTCACGCCAACTTCTCTTAGTCCTTTAGGGTTTTATTTCTTTTTAATATATATGCTTATCCTTTGGCAAGTCTTTGATTTGAATTCAACTATCCTAAGATAATTAATTCAAACTCTATCACTTCCTAAAGATAAGTAATATATTTTGAATAAAACTTCTTTGAATTTAAAATTCAAATTTGAAATAAAACATAAGATATTTAAATAAATGAAATCACTTAACATAATTAAATGGCATGTGCCGAAATTCCTTGATTTCCATCTTGGAATTTCGGCCACTACATCCAATATTTAAATGATTTAATTTAATTTAAATCCTTTTAGGCCTTAATACTCAATTAACTTAATTAACACAAGATAATTAATTAATTGAAATTAAACCTTGTGGGCTGAATTTCTCTCTCTCATGGACCAAGGCCCAATATCAATTTTATAACCCATTACATTACATTAATTTGACTTTAATTAAAAGCCCAAATTAATGCCCAATACTTAATTTAAGTATTTTAAGCCCAATGCTTTGTGTGCGATCCTATAGGTCCATTTAATGTTGGCAATGAATTAATAAATTAATTCAAAGGCTATATATATTCTCTAGCAAGATATTATAGCATTCCAAATTAAATGAAAATGCATATGGCATTTAGTGACCTAATGTAATTTTGCATAGTCCCTTATCCATAAATATCAGAATTAATATAAGGCATGGAACTAGTCATCCTTATATATATTAATTCCTTTCTTGATATTCCAGTGACACTGAACTCTCAGATAAATAATGATTACTCATTATTTCATCTCGGTATGGCCATACACTTCTCAGTTCACTGATCAAGTGGCCGATGATATTTTCTCTCTTATTGAGAGGGGTAATCCCTTCATTTCTCTCATGCTCTCTAACATGAATTAATGCATACCCAATCATACCCGTACTTGTCACTCTGTTACGAGCACGTTAGGTGTATGTCAAAGTACACAGTAATTCATAAAGAGTTTCATAGAGATTTCAGGTCTAAGAACTCCGATACAAAACTTGCATATGAGAAACACTTATGACTTGTACCATGTAGTGTTCTCATGAGCGGATCGTATCCAGATACCATATTCTTTAACATGTATCTATGATCTCTGATTGACACCCTTGTCCTAATGATCCGTAAGACAGAACTCATAATATCAGAGAGAGCATACTAGTCTTAATTCATTGTTATTCCTATAACAATGACTGACTAGGGATATTTAGAATGATGTCTCATTTGTTTCAAGGTCTTACAACCATGTGCCTCACACATGATAACTTAAACCGAAACAACACTCTTGGATAGTTTTATCAATTGATATGCACAGGAATACAAAGGATAAAACAAATGCCTCATTTTATTAATTCAAAGTGCTTTATTACAATGCATTTGGGCTAGGGCTTACACTAACAGATTTTGCCCTGCCGAGCCTTTAACTCTTGGGCACTATGGGAAGCTTCCTTCTTCAGAGTATCTACCTCCGACTGAAGTAGAGAGGTCTCTTTTTTTAGCAACATTAACTTTGGTATCTGCCTCCTTCTTCGACCAAATGGTGTTCTCCAATTTTGCCTTCAGGAAGTTTCCCATGCCATGTAAGTGTAAGTCCCTTTTGATCAGCTAAAAAAAGGAATTTAGCAAATCACTGAGAAGGAGCAGACTTGCTGAAATGAAAAGAGTAAGACAATGAACTTTAGCTCCAGAATTTACTATTTGAATAGGGTGCACTTCTGACTAAGCAGGTTGGGATCTCCCACGTCCTGGAAGTCATCATCCTTAAGAAGACCCCATGAAATAAAGCTAGAGAGTGCCTTATCCTTGACAAACCAGTCATTATCGAAGTTCTCCCTTAGCATATCCTTGAGGTGCACGGTTTGCCTCTCAGGGGCTCTCCCTACTGCTCTTCGGGTAGGTTCATTCTAGCTTGGTGCTTTGCCCTTAGCTGTAGCTCGAGCATCTACTGCAGCCACCAGGTCAGCTACCTTCTTCAGCGTAACCTATTCAGCCTGCCTTTGGGTAGCCTCATCTAGTTCAGTTGCCCTCTTTTATATAACGTCCCTTAGAAATGATATGTTGAAGGAGCTGGCAGCAGGCAACATCTTTTCAAAGTCAAATTCATCCCTCAGCTGCAGCCGCCTCAATGGGACCCGACCCTTTGCTCCAAAATGGGAGGCTGTAGGTTTATAAATTATTATCATCGAACGGAAGGCAGATGCAGCAGCAGCAGTAGCAGTGGAAGGAGGACCACATACCACACCCTTTGGAGGTTAGATCGATGAAGAGAGCATGAGCATCCTCCTCTTCATCTTCTCCTCCTTTGCAGCCCGCTCGACAGCTCTCTTCATTTTTGCCTGATCGACGAGTTGCTTAGCTAAATCATCTCCTCTGGCCATCTTGTCTCTAGCTACAACACCAAAACAAAATACGATAAGCATTTTTTTACAAAATTCATCATTTGAATGCATATGCAATGCATGATCGCCATGTTACGCTTTCTCCTTTTCCCAATCCTAATGCTCACATTTTGTGTCTTCGTTAGCATCAAAGCTGGAGGACCCAAACAGTATCCCCAAAATATAATTGGAGTCATATGGTTCCCCTCGCCTCGCCACAGTATCCATTAATTTCTTGATGTCAGCCTTATACAAGGACTGCCCGATAGTTTGGCCTTTTAGGTTTGCCAATTCCTCCAATCGGGTAAGCTGGACTCCAAACCCACCAGTATCCCCACTAAAAAATATTTCTTCTTGAACCTTTCATCGAAGATGAGACGGTAAAGAGCTTTCTCTTCGGTCAGATGGTAAAAAAATACTCCATCCTATCACTTCGACCTGAAATGTAAAAGAAGTGGGTGAAAAGGTCCAGCATCGGAGCCACCCCTTCTATTTTGCTAAGGATTTTAAAGTAGGCCACCATCCTCCATCCATTTGGATTTAGTTGGTTTGGGGAAATCCTATAACCCCTCTAGACTGTTACCTCGAATGCACCAAATAGGAGCCTCATTCCTACATCCAAGCTCCAAAGGTGGTAGATGAACCACTCATTATTCTTGTGGCAAAAAGGCCCATCCGTCATTGCCATGAGTCAGGGCAAGCCAGCACAAACATTTCTGTAGGGAAGCCATATCGAGAAGGAATCTTAGCCACTTTTCCTGGACTCAATCTGGAAAAATGAGCAACGACCGGCCGATTCCTGTATTCTTCAATAAAAGTCCTGTCTATTAATTGACCACTACTAAAAGCCATTGTCAGTGAGGTAAAGTAATCTTTAATCCCTAAGAAGGCTCCGAGGATCTATGCTAGAAACATTTTGGCAGAGAGTTGAAATAAAGATAAATGCAGGAGTATTAAAGCAAATGAAAGGGAAATGAGAGATATAAGAGCAGGAACTACTTACGTGGTTAATCTCGCAACAACTCTGAAAAAATTGCTAAAATCTAAAAGATAAAGCTTGAAAAGAAATTTCGATAGAGTTTTGCTAAGGATTGCTGAAAAGTAAAGAAAAAATAATCAAAAGTTTCCTATTTGTAGGCAAAAACCTCTTAAATGCACCAATCATCTTGCCATAGGATGCTTGCCACGTGTCATTGAAGCCATCATTAAAATGCGAAGAGCAAAGCATAATTCTTAACACGCGTGCATATGTATGACATTAAATGAGAAGATAGCTATTTGAACAGACATGTCTCTTCGGCTGAGTGCTTCTCAAATTTTGAAAATCCCGCCAATAGCCAATCTTCGATCGGAGCACCTTAGAGTAAAACTCACCTAGGGGGACAAGTGATAACTATGGAAATGTCACACTCCAAGGCCCAAGCAATCGGCCTATCACACCTGAAAGGGCTCAAATCCCATCAGAAAATGAGCACCCAAAGTGAGTAGTAAGCTAAGGAAGATGGCACTTGATGTCCGATCGAACTGATGGGACATCACATCTCAATCAGTCCACTAATACAAGGCAAAGCCCATACCTTTCACCTACTCCTTGTCACTTCGCCACTCACCTGCTCTAATGGCCAATTATCATGTCCCAAGCACTCAATTGCACCCCTCTCATCTCCTATAAATATCCCAATGCACAGTGGCTACAGGTATCGAATCTCTGAGACTCTTTCTAAGAATTCTCTCTTTCAAAAGCTATTAACTTAAGCTTTGGAGTGCTTACACCTAGTCCGATTGGGTTTTCTTTCTTGTAGGAATTCACATCTGATTGGGAACAATAGTCGGCTCTCTCTCTTTTAGATAAAGACTTTCACGTCTAATCACTTATTATTTTTCTATTGACTTGATTTATAAATTTATTTAGTGATCTAGTCTAAATAGATTTTTGGACATATAAAAATCATCTTTTAAGTTTTTGAACTTTTTTTTTCTATTGGTTCCATAAATTTTTATCGTGTTCAATCAAATTTTAAAATTTTATGAATATTAAACATGATCTAATGTTTTATTATAAGTTTAATATAAAAAATCCCATTCAATTTAAATCAAACCATAAAATCAAAACTTTAGGTTAAACAATGATCAAAGTTATATTAGAATGAAATGGCCCAAAATATATATGTTTAGCCCAACCCTTTTGACAATAATTTGTATTCAAAAGTTTGTTTTTTTGCATCAATACCTTTCGGAATGTGTAAAGAAAAAAAATCATATGTTCGAACTATTCAATGCTAATTTTTACTATTTCAATTTGTATTAATTATAAATTTTAAAGGGAGTTTAACAAAAATACCCAAAAAAGGGGTTCCTCTAAAAAATACCTCATTCTCTTTTAAAATTACCTTTTTTAAAATTTTCATTTTTAAAAATACTATTTTTTTAAAATACCACATTTAACTTAAACTTCTCCTCCTCCTCCTTTCACACTTTCTATTTTTTCATTCTTCCTCTTCATTCATGCTTTCTTTCAAGGTTATGAACAAGAAAAATTGCTAATGTAGCTTTATTTATGGTAGTTATTTGTGTATTTATTTGTAGTCTTAATACATTAGCACCCTATTCAACCAGAAAATATCAATATCATTTTGTCTTCTAAGTTTTTGAAAAAACTATATAACTACTAAACTTTTGATTTTCATAAACAATAAATCTTTAGATAATATATTATGTAAATAGAGATTTATGGTAACAGCTGAACTCCAGTCTTGAAGAGAAGACGTATGTAGACACGTTCAATTCATCACTAGCTTCATTGATTTCATCAGGTGAGTGATGTTAAAATCTTTGAAATGAAAATTTTGATATGCTATTCATATTCATAATTTTAAAAATAAATTAAAAAAATCAAAGTCAATTATACAATTTAAAAGATTATGATCGATAAGCTAAACGTCATGGCTAGGTTATATAGTTAGATCTATAACCTTTTAGAGATTTGGAATAGATATACATATATGCTTACTATTTATTATTTTCACTAAGTTGAAACCATTCCATCGTAGTCAGGTCATCATGTGTTCAGATAGCTAGCAAAATTGAAAATGAGTGGTTTGATTAAGATGTAATAATAGTTTAATAATTGATTAAGAAGTGAATTATGCAGATAAAGATTTTATTTTGTGGCATCAATTTGTATAAGTTTAGCGTGTGATACTTGCTTAATACCAAATGAATTTGTGGTCCAAAAAATGATACTATTTGATATAAAGAAGCAACTAGAGTGATGATTAGAATGGCTGGCTAACTGTACACTCATTGCATTATAAATAATACTATTTAAGTCTTAAAACTCACTTAGAAACTGGCAATATAACTTGAGGATCACATAGTAATATTTTTTCTTCATAATCAAAACAAACTCTTCAAGCTATATAATTAAGTATTTGTCATGTGATAATTATTTGATGATGATGGGATCAATCAACAAAACATATCCCCTTCGGTTGGCAGCTGTAAGTGCATTTTTTTCGTATAATATTTTAATTACAATTTTTTAATATATAAAGCTTAAATATAATTTTAGTATCACGGAATTAAAATTTATTGTTATTTAACTAATCAAGTTAGCAATACTCATTTCAGTACAAAAAAAATCTGAATTAGAAACAGACAAGTATTAGTCGCTATTTAGCAATGCATTAGTGACCATTTCAATTTTCAGTCATGAAAATATGTTGGGGTTAAGTTTAGCAACGAAAAAAAGAAAACAGTCGCTAAATATTGGCAGCAATGAATGGTACCATTTATTGTGACGCAATTAGCGACCGAATAAATTTGTCGCTAACAACTCTTCATTTTTTAATTAGGAAATTAATTTTCAAAAAAATAGCGACGGAATTAATTTTTTGGTTTTTGCCTCTAAAGGTTGTTATCATTAGCAACAAATTAAAAGTTCGTTGCAAATTTGTCGCTATAAATATTTTATACTATAGCAGTTGTATATTTTCAAATAAATTTAAAAAAAATTCTAATTTTGATTATTGATTTCACTAAGTATTATAATATTAATAAAAAATATACATACATGTTTAAACTTACTAATTGTTTTTAATAATTTTGCTTTCCACATAAAATTCAATCCAAATAATTTTTGCCTTTTAATTTATGTTAAAAAGATTTATAAATTTTATTATGAGAATTTTTATATATTATTAATAGTAATATATTATATGAACCCTTAATTATTAATAGTAATATAAATTTTGTTAATTCAACTAAGCATTATAATATTAATAAAAAAATATAAATACATATTTATGCTTACTAATTATTTTTAATAATTTTAAAAAATAATTTATATGATATTATTTGCCTATTTTCAATTAAATTTTTAATAATTTATAATTTTGATTATTCCCAGCTTTATAATATAAATGAAGAATACAAATACTTATTTATTGTTACTAATTAAGATTAAAAATTATTTCAAAAAATTGAGGGTTAAAATTACAAAAAATAATTAAATAAGATAAAAAAATCACATCAACTTAGAGCGCGTGATCTCTTTTGGAGTTTTAATAATATTGACTAGACATTGAGATTTATGTTCAAATTTACATTTATTACCATCATATCTCCTATTTTATTATATTTTAATATCCCTAAATCAATTATATTTATCCACTCATTAATATTAATTCTGATTAATAAAATCATATATATATATATACATATATTACTGCCACCTTAACGTTGTCAAAAAATTACACTCACATTTGTTTAAATATTTTTAGAAGTATTTGTGATTTTTTAAGAAATTGAAAATATTCATATTAGATTTTTTTTATTTAATATCATGACTATAAAGGTATAAATTAGGCCTGAATAAGGATTGGCTAAAAGGAAGATGGATGAATTATGAGATTAATAATATTATTATTATTATTTTGAAAAGATTAATATTGTTTTTATTTATAATTAGTTATTGATATAGCTACACGAAGACAATTTCTCATTTTAGCCTCATATTGTAATTCGTAAGCTCAGTCAGATTTTGAAATTACTCAATTGATTAAATTACTCAATTGATTAAATTAATGAAAAAATCATAATAATATTGCATAAATTAAATATAAGGTTACATTTGATTTGCATCCATACATTTTTCTAGTAGAAATTTCAAGCTAAAAGAAAAAAAAAAGAAAAAGAAAAGAAAGGGGAATAGATCGAGAGGAGGGAAGGGGAAAAGAGAGAGGGACACGGAGAGCGATAAGCGGGCCACCAGCATCTGTGTGACAACTCGATGCCATTTTCCACCTCACCAGCCAATCATGCTGCCGTCTTTTCCCCTCCGGTCATTCACCGTTCCTTTTTCCTTTTTCTCTTTTTCTTTAGCTTGAAATTTCGCCTTCCTCTCTTTTTCAGCCAGCACCAGTGACGAATGGTGGTAAGAACACCACTGATCGACTCCTAAAAGTGAGTCGCTCCTTTCTATACCCACCAATCCCTCTCATATACCAGCGATAGAGAGATCGAAAATGGGTATGCCGAGAGCTTTTGATGTAGATCCTGCTCAAAACTGTGGTTCCTTAGGCCATGTTACCATAGGCGGCGATTTTCTGGTTTTCGAGCTTTACCTCGATATAGGTGGTGTAGCTCCGTTGATTCTCCAATGACTGGTGATCGGCACATAAACCATAATTCCTATATGAGTACTCTATTAAATTTAGTTTTAAATTTAATTATAAGGACTTTATTTGTATAATAGCATTACAGAAATCAGGAATTTCTAAGTATATTTTTTATTGTCAAGTAGAAAATTTTTAAGTATAAATATGTCTAAATTAGTTTGGGATTTTATTTTTGTTTTTGTGATACAAACTTATTATGGTGATTAAATATTTAAATTGTTGTTTTAGTTGATGTCTAGCTTGAATTGTTTTATGAGTTGTTTGGTGAGAGAATGATTAGAAGGGACTTTAGGCCTGGTGGGTTTGCTGAGTATATGGTGAAGAATATGGTTATAGGCATGCATATAGTGGAAGAGAGTGAAGATGAAAGAGTGCTTGTATTGCTCGGAGCTGCTTTAAGGAAGCAGTTGTTTGCTCGGTATTATTATTTCAACTTGTATGAAATATATGTTATGGATTAGAATCTGGACCTACTATTTATATTTAGAAGTTACATTTTCTCTTGGAAATTTAATTTCTTAACCTTATTAGGTGAACTTTAACTAAATTAAAGATTAAAAGCATCTTTCACCCCATTAAATTTGATTTTTTTTTAATTTTTTCTGGCTTAGATTTTCTAGCAATCAACATATTGATCTTATTGCTGTCAAGCTGCCAATTTCGTTTAATTAACCATCTCAAATTTTTTAATTTGAAATGTAAAATGCAAAGTGATGATTGTTGTAGGCGATTTTGAATTTGTTAAATGAATTAAATAATGGGGTTGGAGATAGAGATTAGAAAGGGATACATGTTGGATAGTTCGAGGAAATAGTTGTCTTGTACAGTTATATACCTATAAATTAAAGGGGAGGATTAAGGGTTTTCTTTGATAATTAATTAAGTGTTTTCTTTGATAATTAATTATCCAATTTAAGGGGTTTCCCCATTATAACATGTGAAGTGGTGGATGACCTGCAGTTAGGTGCCAGCATATATATATATATATATTATTTTTTTTTTAAAATTAGTTGAATCCCCAATAAGAATATTATTTTCAAGTTAATTAATTTGTCAAAAATTTAAATTCTGTAGTCTTTTAATTTCTAATATTAACCATCTAAACTACATTCAATCCCATGATAACCTTGTTGTCACTATAAAACTGACTCTAATATATCAATAACAACACTACATTTTAGGTAGTTTTGTAACTTTAAAGACTAAACATGTTTACTTCAAGCAACTCTATGATCACCCATACTTACCTTCCACAATCTGCTTTATTAGATGCTTCTACCTTAATTATTCTATTTTCTTTATTTTTGGTTTGCATGAGTGGATAAAATTGCATGTTATAAGTAAGTTTGTTGTTCATTTATTTAAATCAATGGTGTGAATTATGATAATTGAAGTACCAAACTTTTAGTTTAGTGTTTAACTTGCAAGAGTGTCCCTTGTTCTTGAAACTTGGCTTAGAACTTGATTCTGAGCAATAGGAACTTTGCAGACTGATACATCTATTCTGGACCCTATATATATTCTTTCTACATCCTGCTCTTGGCCCACTATGGAAGGTTATAAGACAAAAGCTAACTTTTTCATTTGCTGGTGCTATGGTTTTTGCTTTTATTCTTAGATAAATACATGGTTAGAATATTTTAATTGGTTTCTTTTCAAATTTCTTTTAAATAAATTATCATCATTTATATTATGCATTTTAAAAGGCTACTAAATTTTTACTTATGGAATTTATAGAAGGCTTGTTCTAAAAAGTATAGTTAGTTTATTAAAAAAAAGGTAGGTTGATTTTTAGGCTATAAATACCTCTTTTTCTCATCCACTTCTGCACTAAGAGGCTTTTGCTGAATTTTTTTACTTAGTATTTATTCCTCTGCTTTCTTATCTTTTTTGTGTGTTTTGGATCTCTCTCCTTCACTTATACATCAATGTTTACCATATTAATTGATTTAATATGTTAGATTTTTCCTTTTCAATTACTATCATTGTTCGCTTTCAAATCCAATTTACTAACTCATTAATTTTCTTTTCAATATTTTTCAAGGTAATTTGGACTTTACAGCAGCTGATCCTCAACACACCACTATAGTGTTCATTAACCTCCACAACAAACTATGTTTTGTTCAAAGAGTTGTAAACCATTCCCCTACAATACCTACTAGTTCTCCCTTTATAGCTTGGATTAGTTTGTTAGTGAAGTTATATTTAGCTTGGATTAGTTTGTTTTAAGTACTTTTAAAGTACTATACAATTTAATTATACTTTTGTTGTATTATATTTTTTAAAGTAATTACCCCACACTTAAACTTTGCTCGCCTCCAAGCAAATTAGAACAATTCAACTTCTCAAAATAATCAAACTTCAATCAAGAATAATGCATTTCAAAATCATGCTTAACAATTAACAAGATCACTTAATAAAATTTTCAACTAGAATAAATTCAAACAAGACCATATGAGTTAGTTTCCATGTGTGTGTGCAAAACCAACACATTTTAAGTATTTTAAAAACCAAAACACCAATGCAAATACATAGTTAAGCTTAAAATGAATGTACACATGACTACACAAATGGTTTCACGCTTGAAACTCTAGAAACACAACAAGCCTCTCCTTTAGCATCGGAACTCGAAGGTTATCTCCGCTAAACAACTAAAAAACAAAACTTATAATCACTTAGGTCTTCTAAAGGTTATAATGGGGCTAAGGTATTAGTTATCAAAGAATGGATAAAAGATCAACACCAAAAATAGCCACTTTACGATAAAATAGACTAACAATTCTAAACATCCCATTAACTCAACGATAAAGAACTAAACTTGCTTAACCTTTACACAATTTATAGTACAATCGTGAAATTCTCTCTATTTCACTATTCATACTCTCTTTTAGAAGTCATAAATATTTTTCCTTGTGACTATCCCACACTTAAGAATTTGTCATACTTGCTAGCTTTATTTCAATATTTTATTTTTTTATTTTTTTAATTTTTTTCACACTAGCTTTGACGTTGGCAATACAATAATATAACATGGGTAATAATAAGGAATTTCACTTTTTTCGACTTCATCAATTGCCCTTGAAAAAAACCAAAAATATCTTAGTACACCCTTTAAGATACCCAATAGAATTAATCCATATCATTCTAGAGTGGCCAATTCTAGAAGGAAAGATAAAGGCTTTTATGTTATATGGTAAAATAAATGAGTGTAACAAGAAAACAAAAAATGACACGCTTTAAGCATACCTCTTTAGGCTCAAATTGGCTCACAAGGGATAAAACTTTCACAAGGGTAGGAAAACAAGTTAAGATATGGCTTAACAATAAAAGCATTACCTAGATCACTTTTCTAGACTGTTTTAAGTTGCTTTTATGCTTTGAAGGGTGATGAGGAAGGTTATAGTGTTCTAAAATTCATCACTTAACTATTTCAATGCATTATTTTTCTGTAAGTTCAAAAATTTTTCTTAAGTGCTCAAAGAGTAGAAACTAACAAATATAAGTCAAATTGAATACTTAAACTAGCTAAAATTTCATTAAACAACATGTTTATTCTAATGCTAAACAAAAATTTTAAACATTGCATATTCTAAATTAAAGTTCAATATGTTTAGAATTTTAAGAAAAAAAAACTGGGGCAAACTAAGCTAAATGTACAATATATGATAAATGAATTAAACCTACTAACATGAAAATTTAAGAATTAAACTTATAACCTAAAAAACAAACTAAAAAAACAAACTGACTAAAACAAAATAACTAACATAATTCATGAGTAAGAAAATAGCAAGGTAAGAAAAACTCCCTTAATTTGATCTTCAAAATCTAGCTCAGCTTAGCTCTATCCCCCCTTTAAAATCTTGCTATCTTCAGCAAAGTATAAAAAAATTTCAGCTTACTGTATAATTTCCAATGAACAAATAAGTAGCTAAGAAAAATGTAAGCTAAAGCACACCACACCTAGAAATATAATCAAGCCAAAAATAAAGCATGAGACCAATGGATTTGAGTGAACAAGCAAACATGCCTCTAAAACCAATATAGTGTAATAAACAAAACATAATAATCATGGTAACTAAGCAAAGAAATGCAACTAGGCCAAACTTGCTTAAGTACTTAATGCATAATATCCATATGTTACAAGGTGGATAGTGTATGAATGCATAATCTCAAGTGTAAAGATAATTAGTGATGGTTAGGCTTAAATAAAAGGAAGAGAAATGTTTTAATTGTTCATGATAAGAACAAAATAAAATAAGCCAATTACAAACTCAACCTATATTAAGCCAACAATAAAGTTCAATTCCAAAATAATAGGTAGCTAAGAGTAATGCAATGCAAATGAATATAATTCAATTCAAAATTAAAATCTAAGCAAACATATATTTAAGAAAAATAAAATCACACCAATTCATGCATATTAATCTCAGCAAGCAAATTGAAGTTTTGAGCAGATAAAAAAACAATTTCCCTTAAAACTTCAAACTGAAAATTGAAAGCTTAAACATCCTTTTTAGGGCCCAAAATGAGCTATTACATAAAACAAAGCCTCAAAACAAATATTTTTTTCAAAATGACCTTTCCAAAAATATATTATAATAGTCAATTGGACACCTATAGCAAAAGTTATAATCAAAACAGTCCATGCCGTAATAAAGACTTAAAACAAGTGAAAAATGTGCAGTTGCTGCAATGCTTAAATCAGAAGTGTGTGCTGGAGTGATTATTTGAGCATGAATGTGTGAGGGTGTGTGAGTTGATAAAGTGAAGAGGGGTGGGGAATGGTGGATTCGTGCATTGGTTGCATGGGAGCGGTGGAGCAATAAAAAAAAAGGACAAAATAAGCAAAATAGAAGCAAGGGAAAAATATAAAGTGCAGGGAGCTAAGGCACAACCGCACAGGTATAATTGCCTAGGAGTGCATGGCCGCACATTGAAGGGGCTTTAAACTTGCAGAAGCGCATGAATGGGGTAGGATCATTGCGTGCCAGATATGGGGTGAAGGGGCAAATCACGCAAGAGCACATAAGGTAAAACAGGGCACGCGGGTGCATAAGTGGGAATGGTTAGATGCGTGCAGAAGCACAGTTAGGGACGGCGAAGCATGCTAGCACTTAGGGACACTAGTGTGCAAGCGTGCAGGATCGCATGGGGCAGCTAGACTGAATGTGCCAAAATTGGCCTTATGAGGCCGCAGGAGAGCATAATCACACTCAGTTGAATTGTTTTAACCTTGCAACACCAAAAGTCAAGTTTTCATTACTTATATAGCATAAAACCTCTTATATGTACTTGAATTAAACCTCAATAAGCATTTTCAGAATATACTTCCGCTTACTTCTTCATTAAACTTATGCCATGAATATCAAGCTTTACTTTTGAAACATACACCAGTTATAACATATAATGGATTTACACATGAAGTCTACCCACTCACTTAAGCCTTTTCTCTATGTCAAGTCTCCTAATATTCCTTTAATGCTCAAATTAACTTATGTCATGTAATATGCAACCCTAACAATATATCAAGTCCACTCTTAACTCAGTATATGCAAAGTTCTCTCTTACGTTCATGAAGATTTATGTGACTAAAATCAAACTAACATCTAACCAACTTAAGAAACATAAATTTTTTATAAGTTCAATTAAATTGTGATTCACTTACCTCAAAAATCATCATAATAGCTCTTAGAAGCACTTACTAGTCTTAATTTAAGCATAAAGATCATTAGAAGCTTATTGTCAACCCAAATCTTAAACTTATGAATTAAAAGACTAAAAACACACTAAACAAAAGAACCATAAAGAACATGAATTAAATGTAGAAACCTATAAAATAAAAAAAACAATAAGACAACTAAAAAAAATGATGAAAATTTAAAGAGAAGGGTTAGAAGAGTTCTGGTTTCTTGAGTCTTAGCTCGACTCATGTTACTCTCAGAAGGTCAGGCTTGTGAGCTAAATGCGGGTCTTTTCGAACTTTGCTCTTTATTTTCTCCCATCAGTAGAAAAAACCTATCTTAGTTTACCAAGGTCAAAAATTTCATATCTTCAATAAAGTATGATTCCTATTTTGGCTCATTGAGAACGAATTCTACTAGCTCTTCTAGCCTAAATAAATTCTTTAAGTAGACTGATCCTAATATCTCCACTTGAGAATTTTTCCCTTCTTACTCCCTTGGTGATAAATTCTCTACAAGTGAACCTACATCCTCTAAATAAACACATGACTTATCTTTAAAAATGAATTGTTCCTTTTGTTTCTTATCCTCTATTAATGAATGATTTGTTTCTTTTTTCTTACCACCATCACCTTTAAAATTTATAGAAATGCTTAAAAGTTCTAGTTTAGATTCCAACTTTTCAATTCCTTCCTCTCTATCTCTTAATGAATTTTCTTGACTCTTAATTGTCTCCTCTTGAGTCCTTATATTTTCTTCTTGAATTCTAAACATTTCCTCTTGAGCCCTTAATGTAGCATTCCACTCCTTTTTTTCAGCATAAAATTCCCTTTCTTTTCATATAAGCAAGTCACAAACATCTTCAGTTTTGGAGATAACAACCTCTTGTGTGGCCCTTCATTTTTCTTTTTTATCCCAAAATTATTTGTCCTTACATATAAGCAGGTTATGAAGACATTGGTTTTCGGAGCTGCAAGCTTCTTTTGAATATCGCAGTTCTTGATTCTCTTTCCTCAATTCGTCCATTTGTGCTCTCAAAACCTAATGAGAACAACTTTTCAGCAAAGGATGATGATGAATAAAGATCTTGTGACTATGCACGCAATAGTTTTATATCCTCTCTTTCTCTTACTAAATCATTCATTTGCTATTTCAAAAGAAACAATTCATAGTTTTGGACATCTTCTTGCATCATCTTGAAGAATGTCTCAAATTGTTCCTACAAAGGACAATCACCAAATCAAAAACAAAATAAAAATAAAAATCTCAGACTAACTCAATCAAAGATATTAAACAAACAACACCGCTGTTCCCCAGCAATGATGCAAAAAATTTGATCGATGTCTAGCAAGTGTACTAGATCGGCTAGTAATACAAGAAAATATAGATTAAGACCCCAAATATCGTATCTAAGGGAACATGGTTTGCTAAGAAAAATATCTATGTATGAATTAAATTAATCTGAGATTGTTTCCCAAATATTTTCGATTTAAAGAAAAAAATTAAACTAAATAAGCAATTAAACAAAATAAGAACTAAAATTAAACAAACATAAATTAAAAAAAAATAATAACTAAAATTCTCTTGCTAAAGGAACTATCTACCTTAACTTTCATTGTAATGACTTAATTTCAATAAAAGCACCAGTGATTATGGAAAAACTAGATGAAATAAAGCCTAATACCTTGAAACAAGACTATCTTTCGTAAGCATTAAATTCCCTTGTTAAGAACAACTCAATACTTAGCATAAAGATCTAGTTAAAATCCTAAACATTCATTAAACTATTTTGCAAGAAAATTCAATTCCATTTTATTCTTAGTTCCTCCTCTCTCAGCATGAATCAATAATTTCAATATATAATTACCTCAAAACCAGAAAACAATCATGTATTGACACTAAAGAGTTAACCCAAAACATGCAAATCATTAACTATATCTAAATTAATTTTTAGTTATTGAATCAATAAACCAACAATTAATCTCAACACAATAAAAACTAAGAATATGTTTAAAACTAAGAAATAATCAAATGATATTGAAATTAAACCTCAAAATAAAGTCATAACAATGAAAATATAAGATTCAAGTATCCATTAGCAAAGAAGAAAAACTACTCCATAAACATATTGAAAACTAAAGCAAAATTAAGAAAATGAAACAAAAACATAAAGTTAAGAAGCTCCCTCAATTAACTTGTACAGAAAAACCAAGGAAACTCTCTAGCTCCAAGCCTTTGTTATTCATAAACTAAAAAAAATAAAAAGCATAGAACTAAAACTAACAAAGTAAGAAATTGTTTATTGATGATTCTTCTACTTCATGATACTTGATTTGGTGTTTGAGTCGATATTTATAAGCAAAATAAGTTGTCGAAGCCTTCTAAACTTCCTCAATAAAAGTAGGAAAAGAACTCTTCTTAAACTAGAAAATCCTTCGACGCATCGAACTTCAAACTGCACAGCCAAGCAAAAATCTATTTAATGAGATGCATTGTCGTGCATCTTTCCTCAAAGAAGTGCACGACCACTTAAGGTTTTTTGGTTTTTCATGCAGTACCATGCATGGCTTCTTCCAAGGGGAGTTACACGGCCACATAAGGAAAAGAGCTTCATATGCACAGCCACTCAAGGTTTCATTCCCTTGGATGCATGGCCACTTACTCAATTGGCTTCCTAGATGCATGACCACTTACTTTTTCACTGGACTGTACTCACGTCTTACTAACATAACTTTTCCAATTTCACAATTTTGACCCAAATCTTCTTGTCTTTTACAATTAAGTTCTTTTTCTTGCAAATTAACCCTAAGAAACACCAAAACTTAAAATTAACTCCTAAAACACAAATATAAACATTTAAACTATAAATTAACCAAAATTAAACCAAATAAACCAACTTAAATACCTAAAAACATACTAAAAATATTATATAATTCATACTTATCAGTAATAATATCGAAGAATTGTTATTTTTATAAATTAAAATTTGGGTGTTACAATAAAAATAATAATAACAAAAGAAATAAATTGGAAATAATAATAATAATAATAATAATAATAATAATATTATTATTATTATTATTATTATTATTATTATTATTATTATTATTATTATTAACTGCAGCAGTAATAAAATTGACAAATAAATAGCGATAGTTTTGCACTATTAGTGACTGTATTTTGCGTCCCTAATTTCCTGTTTATGTGGCACTTTAAAATTGTTGTTTTGCGACAATTATTAGCAATGAAAATATTCATCGCTAATAAGTTTTAATCTTCGGACGATCAATTTTAGGGGTTAATTAGCGTCGGATCTTCTTACCTTAGCGACGAAATTTTCGTCGCTATTATTAGCGATTGTTTTTTACTTTAGTCGCTAAATATACTAGTGATAGAAAAATAGCGACAAATAGTTGTCTAGTCGCTATTGTTCATTAGCGACAGAATTTCATTAAATAGCGACGAAATATTCCATCGCTAATTCCCTTTTTTGTAGTGTTTAAAATATTCGAGTTCTCTCTATTTTGATTTTTTTAATTTCCTTTACATTTGAATTTCATTTTGCTACATGTCCCAGCACTTATGTATAAGAAAAAAAAATGTAAATTTTATTATTGTTATTTTTATTGATATTATCATAAATTGCAATTTAGTTTTTTGTTTTAAATAATAGTTAAAAATCTCTATTAATGTTCAATTTAATATTTTGAAATACATAATATAATTTCAATTTTTGAAATTTGGTATATCAGGTATACCATCAGGTATACCAAAAATAAAAAAAGTATTTTAGTTCTGAAGTTAATTTGATATACTAGATATATCATCGAGTACACAAAAAAAGAATAGTATTTCAATTCTAGAATTTGGTAAACTAGGCGGTATACCATCTGGTATACCAAAAAATAGAAGAGAAATTCAATTCTAAATTTTGGCCGATATACCAAAAAATAGAAAAAAAAATTTAATTCTGAATTTTGATATACCAGACGGTATACCGGGTATACCAACAAATGTATCAAATTTCAGAACATATTTTGCATTCTAAAATTACAAATTCCAGAACATATTTGCATTCTAAAATTTGGTATACCGGTTGGAATATCCAGTATACCATCTGATATACTAAATTTCAAAACTTGTTTGCATTCTAAAATTTTCGGTATACCAAATTCCAAAACTTGTTTGCATTCTGGAACATATTTTAACATAAATAAATTTCATCAAGCACACACAAAAGCATGCACTTAATTCTTTGATTTTGTTTTGAAATTCATAATAACAATTATAGTACAATTGTAAATAATTTGTTAGGTTGTCGCGATAGAGCTGTTTGTGTTTGGAAATATTATTGTCCATCTTTGTCCATATTTGTAAATAATTATGGTACAATTGTAAACTATTTAAATTTTTAATTTAATAAATATTATAAACCAAAGTAAAATTGAGGTAGTTATTTTCCTTTTAAATTCTTTTCACTAACTACTGCCAGCAATTTAAGTGACGTTTAAAATTTAAATGTTAAATAATTTTATATGAGTTTTTATGTAAGTATATGAAAATTATATAAAATTAACATTTTGAAATTTGGTATACCGACTGGTATACTTGATATACCGTTCGGTATACCAAATTTCAAAACATATTTCCATTCTAAGATTTGGTATACCTGGTATACCGTCGGTATACGAAATTCCAAAACATGTTTACATTATAAAATTTGGTATACCGGCTAGTATACCTAGTATACCATTCGGTATATCAAATTCCAGAATATATTTGCATTCTGGAATTTGGTATACCTAGTATACCATCTGGTATACCATCCGATATACCAAATTCCAGAATATTATTTTCTTTCTAAAATTTGAATTTTATTATTTTTTTATATTTCATCAAACCAAAAATTATACAAAATACACAATTCTTGTCATTAACAACATGAATGATTAGTATAATCTTCTATTTTAGCCAACAGAGTTAGAAAACCAAATTAGGCAATTTTTTTTTCATTATGCTAAAACAAGCATTTGCGTTTTTTTCCCATTATGCTAAAGTGAGTATTTGCTTCTGCAGACTCTTCCATTAAATGTCAATAAATATATAAAATACTTTTCTTGATGCTATTCCAAAATTATCTGCAAAAATAATTTCAATAATCTTCATTAGATTAAAATCAATTAAAAAGCCTTTTTTTGTGTAGATGTTGCTTATTTAAAGCTTTATCCAACTTTTATGGTTTATAGAGCCATCCAAAATTGTTCAATAATCGCACTGATATAGTAGTACAACCTAATATTTCAAAAAAAAAAGTTAAACGGAGCTAAAAAGTATAAAGGGACATAACAACCAATAGGCTCAAGTTCTTTAATCGGTGTAGTAGAATCAATATGTCCCAATACATGCTACTTTGCAAGAACAACAATCACATTAATCACTAACACATGTTTGCACTGTGAAATTTTGTAATCGATGAATATTCCTACAAAACAATTGAATCTCTTATGTGAATTTTTTTTTTCAGAATTTATTGATGTATATATCAACGGAATTTATTAAACATGTTAATGAATTTAGACAATACAAACTATTCACATAAAGTATAACTAATGTGGCCACTTAGCTGATACAAATAAAACTTTAAACAATTTGGTTAGTTTTTATGAGAAAATAATGAAGCAAAAACTATTATTAACAAAGTACTCACTCTACCTTGGCTCAGAAATGAAGTATCTCACATGCAACTGAAAGTATGTTGTATCAAAGCCTACTTTAATTGACAATATATGCTTTTATTGTAGCAATGTAATCCCATTTGGTGATGTTAAAGGGATTGATGTTCATGTTAGAGATTTTTTCTTTCGCCATTCAATACCTCATTATATCCATTTATCTAGAAAACAATATTAAAAGGATGAGTAAGTTTATTGGTCGGTAAACATCCACATTACAATATCATAGTAATACTAACATTCAACCACCAAATGTAAGAAAAACTCTCTATGGAATAAGACAAGTACCAGTGAACCATAAAACGTAAAACTTCAAGTTAATCATCAAATTTTATGCAACATAATTCTTAAACAAATCCTAAAACTCATACATTTCTTTCTCCTAGAAAAAAATCATTTTGTCTGTTAACTGATTTTAAACATGTTTGCATTCTGAAATTTGGTATATCGAACGGTATACCAGGTATAACGAATTTTAAAACATGATTTCACTTTGGAATCATTAAAATTTGAGCATTCAAAGATTTTATATCATTAGCAACACTTGATATCTGATTTATTTTTTTAAATTAACTCAACCTCTTATTTATATTTTTACAATAACTGATTATTACATCTCATTGTTCTTTATTTGTTACCATCCAAAGCTTCTCTTTTTTATGTTGTTGACACTTATTTCAAATTAATTTAGAAACTTTAATTGTTATAATAATCATAAAGACTAAAGCAAAGACTAGAGAGACATGATCAAATTAATTAATTTTAATTTCAAATTATTTTTAGTTTAGCAATTATTTTTTATGAATTTATCCATATTATTTACTGGAATTTCCATCGATGGGAACTAAAGCAAAGAATAGAGAGACGTGATCAATATAGAAAAACAAGGAAAAATAAACATAATAAAAAGTGTAGTTTTTTTAATAAATTTTTCTTTTTCTATTTTTCAGTTTCATCTAAAGTTACAAGTACTCAAAAATCAAATATTCTATTTTTGTTAATCTTAGATATTTGTATCCTTTTTATACTTCTGCACAAATGTTGCAGGTTTTATCTCTCTATCAAGAAGCTACCTATGCAGAGCTTCAGATTCCTCCTCTATCTTATTCATTGCCATTAAAATTAAGAACCATAATGATTAGGTTGTATTCAAAGCATACATGTCTCTACCAGCTAAATTCTAATAACAAGCTTGAACTTTAAGGGCTAATTGGTAAATGTTGTTAGTGTAAGCCCTAGCCCCAATACATTGTAATAAAACACTTTGGTTAATAAATGAGGCATTTGTTTTATCTATTGTATTCCTGTGCATATTAATTGATAGAACTATCCAAGAATGTTGTTTCAGTTTAAGTTATCATGTGTGAGGCACATGGTTATAAGACCTTGAAACAAATGAGACTTCATTCTAAATATCCCTAGTCAGTCATTGTTATGGGAATAACAATGAATTAAGACTAGTATGCTCTCTCTGATAAGTTGAGTTCTGTCTCACGGATCATAAGGACAAGAGTGTCAATTAGAGATCATAGATACATGTTAAAGAACATGGTATCTGGATTCGATCCACTCATGAGAACACTACATGGTATAAGTCATAAGTGTTTCTCATATGCAAGTTTTGTATCGGAGTTCTTAGACCTAAAATCTCTATGAAACTCTTTATGTATTACTGTATACTTTGACATACACCTAACGTGCTCGTAACAGAGTGACAAGTATGGGTATGCTTGGGTATACATTGATTCATGTTAGAGAGCATGGGAGAAGTGAAGGGATTACCCCTCTCAATAAGAGAGAAAATATCATCGACCACTTGATCAGTGAACTAAGAAGTGTATGGCCATACCGAGATGAAATAATGAGTAATCATTATTTATCTGAGAGTTCAGTGTCACTGAAATATCAAGAAAGGAATTAATTTATATAAGGGTGACTAGTTCCATGCCTTATATTAATTCTGATATTTTTGGTTAAGGGACTATGCAAAATTGCATTAGGTCACAAAATGCCATATGCATTTTCATTTAATTTGGAATGCTATAATATCTTGCTAGAGAATATTTATAGCCTTTGAATTAATTTATTAATTCATTGCCAACATTAAATGGACCTATAGGATCGCACATAAAGTATTGGGCTTAAAATATTTAAATTAAGTATTGGGCATTAATTTGGGCTTTTAATTAAAGTCAAATTAATGTGTGTAATGGATTATTAGATCGCTATTGGACCTTGGCCTATGAGAGAGAGAAATTCAGCCCACAAGGTTTAATTTAAATTAATTAAATGTCTTGTATTAATTTAATTAATTGAGTTTTAAAGCCTAAAAGAATTATGATCAAATAAATCACTAAAATAAGAATACTATTGGCCGAAATTCCTAGAGAGAAATCAAGGAATTTCGGCATATCCTTTATATTAATTAAGTAGTTTATTTGATTAATATGTCTTGTATATTCCTATTTAATTAAGTGGTTAATTTGATTAATATGTTTTTTGTTTTTATCTTGGATAAATTAAAAGAGTTTTTATCAATAAATATTACTTATTTTAATTAAGTGATAAAGGCAAATATTAATTATCTTTAGCTAATATTAATTATCCTAAGGTAGTATATTTGAGATTTATCACTTAATAAATAAGATAATATATGTATTGGATGAGAGAGAAAAGCAAAAAAAAAACCTAATTTTTGTGCGGCGTGAATAGTAACTCGTAAATAGTAACTCTCTCTCACAATTTTATTTTGGCCAATTTTTCACAAGGAGAAAGGATTGTTCCTCCTTTTCTTGTGATATTAGGTAGTAATAGCAACCTTAGAGAAGTGAAAAATCAAATTTTGTAGCTTCAATCAATTGCCATTATACGATACTTAAACAGAGAGCTAGCAATCTCGATTTTAAGCCGTCTTTGCAATTGTGTGTGTGAACATAGAGAAGAGTGGCGTAAAGGCTGTTCTTTTGGCATTGGCAAAGAAGATCAAAGGTTGATAAATAACTCTTGATTGCTGGTCATCACCAAAACCAAATATTGAAGTGCATCTAAAGTTGTAAGTTTTACAACCCTAAAATTGCATGTTTCGTTTCTTGCTTTGGAATTGTATGGTATGTATGATAAAATTTTAGCTTTTTCGCAGTGTTATCATCACCATCATACCATGTCATATTCCATCAGTGGTATCAGAGCCTAATCATGCTTATTTTAGTGCTTTAGATGCATGAAAAAATTAATTAAAAATCGTTATTTTGAAAACATGCAATGCTGAAATTTTCTGTTTTGAGTTTTTTGCATTCTTTTGGTGTAAAAACGATTTTAATTGATTATATAGGTATTATAATTAATATGACATGTTAATATACTGTCCTAAGATTTTATTAGGGCTGGTAATGGTCGGATTTAATTATTTATACCTGATGGTACATGTTAATAACGAAACTAGGTGCTAATTGGCATAAAAATTGCTAGTTTAACAACTAGTTTTCAAAATTAAATGTAAAATGATTTTGGCATGTTTGTAATTGATTTTTAAAGATTAATTATCAGGTCTGGACATATTTTAATTTTTTTTTAATTTTGGTCCATGACAATTTAATTAATTAATTTTAAAATCGCTTAAAACTATGAATAGTTTGTATTTGTTACATGTTTAATCAACAATTTTTGTTTTGGTTTGATTAAAATGGTATAAACACATTTAGATCAAAATGGTATAGAACATTAACTCAATGTTTATGACCTTATTTAAATGATTAAATGACTCATAAAATTGATTTAAATGTTTGTGCATTTTATGGCATTACATAAGCATTAAACAACTAGTTTTTGTTGTTTGTTTGTTTTTGCATGTATGCCGTGACTTATATATATGTTCTTCATGATTATATATTTTAATCCATGTTGTTACATATTATATGTATTTTTAATGTTTATGGGCTTTATGACATAAAATTAAAAATGGAAAAATTGAAAATTATACTAGAGTTGATTTATGGCACAAATCTAACTAGTTAGTATTTTGGGCTTTTAAGAGAACTTATTCAATAAGAGGATTTAGTCCATTGGACTTTGGCCCAAGCCCATCACAGGGTCATCTCTTAAAGGTTCAAGTACACAATTTCCATTAATGGGTTTGGCTAAATTAATTAAAATTGGACTTTGTTTGATCCATGAATGTTATGTATATTTATTTGCTTGTTTGGTGTGATGAATGGATATGCATGGTGCATTCATGGGCCCTGGGTTTTGTAATTAAATATGGCCTGTGAGCCATTATATTTTATTGTAAAAGTTTCATTTATTTCTTAGAATAGAATATACTTGAAGACTTTGTAAATCAAGACAAAGCCCACCGGAGTGGAGAAGCCAAACTCAAAGATTCTTATGTAATAGTATAGAATCTTAGTTGTAGGTTTTTGGGCCCATGTTTGTCATGCTTTACTTTATGCAAATTATATATATATATATGCATGTTATGTATGGATGACAAAGCGTATGCCATGTAAGCCGTATTAAAATGAATCCCTAAAATAGTAAGTCACAAAGTTGCCTTCCTAATTCGAAATATGTCAAGGCATCGATCATCAATCACGTAGACTAGAAGTCCTAGATGCACCCGATTATCATTGTGAGGCATGGGTTGTGAATGTAGGTTGGACTTAACATAGAAAGGGATGTCCGGACCTAGGCAGTAATAAATGGGTTTGTGCTATGAAATCTTAAGATGTTAGCCCATTTGATCCAAGAGTCATGTACGAGACATGATTTGAGTGTTTCCTACCTAAGTAACTTAACTTGTTAGGTATACAAGCTCAGCTTGACTAATAAGTTGTTGTGAAAAGTGGATCTTGGCCCACATTAAATCACTAACGCGAATTATTTAAAGGGATATTAATTCAATTTGTGGGATTATAAATAAGACCTCATTTAATCTTGCTAAATTTTATTGTAGATTGAAAATGGCATCTTCAAACAACAATTTCTCATTGCGATCGGTCCTTGAAAAGGACAAATTGAATGGCACCAATTTCATAGACTGGTCTCAAAACTTAAGAATAGTTCTTAAGCAAGAGAAAAAGTCGTATGTTTTGGATGCACCCTTGCCTGAAGAACTTGCTAGGAACACCTCTGCGGTTCAAAAGAAAACTTTTGAGACCAAGAAGAGTGACTCCAATGATGTGACCTGTCTGATGCTAGCCACTATGGTGTCTGACTTGCAAAAGCAATTTATGGACCAAGAGGCTTATGCGATCATAATGCACCTCAAGGAGATGTTCCAAGAGCAAGCTCGTCACGAGAGGTTCGTGACAACAAAGGCCTTGATTTCTTATATGATGGCTGTGGGTACTCCTGTTAGTACCCATGTACTCAAGATGAAAGGGTATCTTGATACTCTTGAGAAGCTTGAGGTACAAGTTCCAAAGGAATTGGCCACTGACTTGATCTTAGAATCATTGACTGATGATTATGATCCATTTTTGATGAATTATAACATGCATGCAATGAACAAGTCAGTCACTAAGCTTCATAGGATGCTTAAGAATGCTAAAGAGAACATTCGAAAGACCAATCCCGTATTGATGGTTCAAGGGGGCATTAAAAAGGGACCCGCTAAGGGAAAGGAAAAGGGAAAGGCAAAACCCAAGAATGACCTGGCTCGGTTCAAGTCAAGTGGGAGTGCACCTCAGGCCCAATCCAAGCCCAAGGCACAGAAGCTCAGAGAGAGTGAGAGCACTTGCTTCCATTGCAACAAGATAAAGCATTGGAGGAAGAATTGTGCTCTCTTCAAGGAAGAACAAAAGAAGAATAGAGCCAAGGCGTCCAGTTCTGGTATTTTTGTTGTTGAAATTAACCTTTCTATTTCTACCACTTGGGTATTGGATACCGGTTGTGGTTCTCACATTTGTTCAAATGTGCAAGGGCTAAGAAATAGACGGTTACTTGGGAAGAATGAAGTGGACCTCCGTGTGGGAAATGGAGCACGAGTTGCTACTATGGAGATAAGCGACTATCACCTCACTTTACCTTCCGAACTTTGTATTGTTTTGAATAATTGTTATTATGTACCTGCTATGAGCAGAAACATTATTTCAGTTTCATGTTTGGATAATGATGAATTTGATTTTGTTATTAAAAATGGCAATGCTCCAAGGCATTTCTTATGGCAATTCCATAGTGCAAAATGGCCTTTATATCCTTGATTTGCAAAACAAAGAGTCTATATATAACATTAATACGAAGAGGGTTAAATCAAATGAATTAAACCCTACTTACTTCTGGCATTGTTGTTTAGGACATGCAAATGAAAAATGCATTTCAAGACTTCACAAAACTGGAGTGCTTAGGTCATTGGACTTAGAGTCTTATGATACATGCGAGCCATGTTTGCATGGAAAAATGACAAAAAGTCCTTTTAACAAGAAAGGTGAGAGGACTAATAACTTATTGGAACTAATACATACCGATGTATGTGGTCCATTTAGCACACAAGCTAGAGGTGGTTTTAGCTACTTCGTGACGTTCACAGATGACTTCAGTAGATATGGCTATGTCTATCTAATGAAGTACAAATCTGAAACTTTTGAGAAATTTAAAGAGTTTAAGAACGAAGTAGAAAACCAACTTGGCAAAAGTATAAAAGCCATTCGATCAGATCGAGGTGGCGAATACTTAAGCCAAGAGTTTGACAATCATCTAAAAGAGTGTGGTATTATTTCACAGCTCACTCCTCTTGGAACACTGCAATGGAATGGTGTGTCCGAAAGGAGAAATAAAACTCTGTTGGACATGGTTCGATCTATGATGATTCAAGCTAATCTTTCTGTCTCTTTTTGGGGTTATGCATTAGAAATTGCTGCGTTTCTACTAAACCGTACTCCAACTAAAGCAGTTGAGAAGACACCATATGAGGTATGGACTGGGAAAGAACCCAATATGTCTTTTCTCAGGATTTAGGGCTGTGAAGCACATGTTAAGAAATTAACATCTGACAAACTAGAGTCCAAATACACTGTCTGCTTGTTTGTGGGTTATTCCAAAGAAACAAAGGATACTACTTTTACTCACAAGCCGAGAACAAAGTATTTGTTGCTTGCAAGGCTGTTTTCTTGGAAAAGGAGTTCCTTCTCAAGAAAGACAGTGGGAGTAAAGTAGAACTTGGAGAAATTCAAGTGCCACAAGCTCCTATAGAGGATTAGTTAGAAGTGGGATCAAGTTCACAACCAGTTGTGGAATAAAAACCCATTACACAAGTACCTAGAAGGTCCGGTAGGGTACATCAGGAGATTGAGAGATATGGATTTCTAATCACTAACAGTGACACTATTAAGTTCGTAGATCGTGAGGATCCTACTACCTACCGAGAAGCTATTGAAAGCCTAGACTCGAAAAATTGGCTTAAAGCCATAAAATTCAGAGATGCAATCAATGTACGATAACCAGGTTTAGACCTTGGTTGATCCACCAGAAGGTACGAAGGTAATTGAATGCAAGTGGCTATTCAAACTCAAAGCTGATAAGACCTATAAAGGTAGACTAGTAGCAAAAGGTTTTTGACAAACTTATGGTGTAGATTATGACGAGACCTTTTCGCCTGTAGTCATGCTCAAGTCCATTAGGATCTTGCTTGCCACAGCTGTATATCATGATTATGAGATATGGCAAATGGATGTCAAAACTGCTTTTCTCAACGGAAATTTACTTGAGGATGTGTATATGACATAGCCTGAGGGTTTTGTCAATCCCAAGCATCCTAAGAAGGTTTGCAAGCTTCAAAAATCCATTTATGGATTAAAGCAAGCATCCCAAAGTTGGAACCTTCGTTTTGATGAGGCAGTCAAAGAATTTGACTTCATCAAAAACGAAGATGAGCCTTGTGTGTACAAGAAGGTTAGTGGGAGCATAGTAGTATTTCTGGTCCTATATGTGGATGACATCCTTCTCATTGGGAATGACATTCCAACATTGCAAAAGGTTAAGCAATGGTTGGGAAAATGTTTCTCAATGAAAGACTTAGGTGAAGCCGAGACAATACTTGGTATTTGAATCTATAGAGATAGATCGAATTGGCTTTTGGGACTAAGTCAAGAAAAGTACGTAGACAAAGTACTAAAGCATTTTAGTATGGGAGACTCAAAGAAAGGGTACATACCTTTGGCTTGGGGAGTTCCTTTGACTAAAGAACAGTGCCCTAAAACCAAAGAAGAAAGGGACAACATGAGTAGAATCCCATATGCATCTGCTATTGGATCTATTATGTATGCTATGTTATGTAATAGGTTAGATGTTTCTCATGCACTGAGTATAACCAGTAGGTTTCAGCAAGACCCTGGTGAGAAGCACTGGTCTGCTGTAAAAGAGATTCTGAAGTACCTGCGAAGGACTAAGGATCACTTCTTGGTGTATGGTGGTCAAGAAGAGCTCGTCATACAAGGTTATGCTGATGCTGCTTTTCAGACCAGCACTCAGGATTCTAGATCACAATCTGGGTTTGTTTTTGTTTTAAACGGTGGTGCTGTCAGCTGGAGAAGCTCGAAGCAAGAGACCGTTGCCGACTCAACTACAGAATCTGAGTATATTGCAGCGAGTGAGGCTGTAAAAGAGGCTGTTTGGATTAAAAATTTTATTTTTGGATTAGGAATGGTCCCAAGCATCCTAGATCCAATAGAAATTTTATGTGACAACAACGAGGCCATCGCACAGGCTAAGAAGCCCCGATCGCACCAGAAATCCAAACACATACTCAGGAGACTCAGGAGGTACCACCTGATCAGAGTAATCATTGATCATGGGGACGTCAAGGTTAGCAAGATAGCAAGTGAAGACAATGTAGCAGATCCTTTGACGAAACAGTTGCGTCCAAATCTGCACGAAGCTCATTTGAGAGCATTCGGTCTTGGCTATGCCCAATTGGGACTAGTGCTAGTGGGAGATTGTTAGTGTAAGCCCTAGCCCCAATACATTGTAATAAAACACTTTGGTTAATAAATGAGGCATTTGTTTTATCTATTGTATTCCTGTGCATATCAATTGATAGAACTAACCAAGAATATTATTTCAGTTTAAGTTATCATGTGTGAGACACATGGTTGTAAGATCTTGAAACAAATAAGACTTCATTCTAAATATCCCTAGTCAGTCATTGTTATGGGAATAACAATGAATTAAGACTAATATGCTCTCTTTGATAAGTTGAGTTCTGTCTTACGGATCATAAGGACAAGAGTGTCAATCAGAGATCATAGATACATGTTAAAGAACATGGTATCTGGATTCGATCCACTCATGAGAACACTACATGGTACAAGTCATAAGTGTTTCTCATATGCAAGTTTTGTATCAGAGTTCTTAGACCTAAAATCTCTATGAAACTCTTTATGTATTACTGTATACTTTAACATACACCTAACGTGTTCATAACAGAGTGACAAGTATGGGTATGCTTGGGTATACATTGATTCATGTTAGAGAGCATGGGAGAAGTGAAAGGATTACCCCTCTCAATAAGAGAGAAAATATCATCAGCCACTTGATCAGTGAACTGAGAAGTGTATGGCCATACCGAGATGAAATAATGAGTAATCATTATTTATCTGAGAGTTTAGTGTCACTGGAATATCAAGAAAGGAATTAATTTATATAAGGGTGACTAGTTCCATGCCTTATATTAATTCTGATATTTTTGGGTAAGGGACTATGCAAAATTGCATTAGGTCACAAAATACCATATGCATTTTCATTTAATTTGGAATGCTATAATATCTTGCTAGAGAATATTTATAGCCTTTGAATTAATTTATTAATTCATTGCCAACATTAAATGGACCTATAGGATCGCACATAAAACATTGGGCTTAAAATATTTAAATTAAGTATTGGGCATTAATTTGGGCTTTTAATTAAAGTCAAATTAATGTGTGTAATGGATTATTAGATTGCTATTGGACATTGGCCTATGAGAGAGAGAAATTCAGCCCACAAGGTTTAATTTCAATTAATTAAATGTCTTGTATTAATTTAATTAATTGAGTTTTAAAGCCTAAAAGAATTATGATCAAATAAATAACTTAAATAGGAATACTATTGGCCGAAATTCCTAGAGAGAAATCAAGGAATTTTGGCATATCCTTTATATTAATTAAGTAGTTTATTTGATTAATATGTCTTGTATATTCCTATTTAATTAAGTGGTTAATTTGATTAATATGTCTTTTGTTTTTATCTTGGATAAATTAAAAGAGTTTTTATCAATAAATATTACTTATTTTAATTAAGTGATATAGGCAAATATTAATTATCTTTAGCTAATATTAATTATCCTAAGGTAGTATATTTGAGATTTATCACTTAATAAATAAGATAATATATGTATTGGATGAGAGAGAAAAGCAAAAAAAAAAACCTAATTTTTGTGTGGTGTGAATAGTAACTCGTGAATAGTAACTCTCTCTCACAATTTTATTTTGGCCAATTTTTCACAAGGAGAAAGGATTGTTCCTTATTTTCTTGTGATCTTGGGTAGTAATAGCAACCTTAGAGAAGTGCAAAATCAAATTTTGTAGCTTCAATCAATTGCCATTACACGATACTTAAACAGAGAGCTAGCAATCTCGATTTTAAGCCGTCTTTGCAATTGTGTGTGTGAACATAGAGAAGAGTGGCGTAAAGGCTGTTCTTTTGGCATTGGCAAAGAAGATCAAAGGTTGATAAATCACTCTTGATTGCTAGTCATCACCAAAACCAAATATTGAAGTGCATCTAAAGTTGTAAGTTTTACAACCCTAAAATTGCATGTTTCATTTCTTGCTTTGGAATTGTATGGTATGTATGATAAAAAAAAAATTTTTTCGCTGTGTTATCATCACCATCATACCATGTCATATTCCATCAAATGTACCTTGAAGCTTTTGGAGAAGCAATGCAAGAGAATATGACCTCAACATCTCTTCTTTCTATCTTTCCAGTTCATTCAATTTCTCCTAGGCAGCAGCAAACTTAGTTATTCGAATTATTCTACACTACAGACACAAAGATAAAGGACAAGAGCAGGTTTTCAAACATGAGCTTCTAGTTTACTATAACAGAACTGAACAGTAAACATAGGCTTTATAATCAAGAGAAAAATAGTATACCTATGTGACTAAAAGGAAAAGTAGATTATAATTGGAAAAGAGTTATAAAACTATTGAATGATATTTATATTGGTTAAAGAACTTTAGTCTCTATTCATACTAGAGCATCTTAAAAGGAGAAAAATTCCTAGTCTATATTATGGTCAACAAATCAAACTCCATACCTTTGAAAGGTAGATATCTCTATACCAATTGTGTCTCTACACAACTATTGGATTGGGTTATCAACTCTTGATACATGCATATCATATATTCATTCCTAATCTTACCTCTAAAACCATTAGCCTTGACTGTGGTCAACAAGCTAATGGGCTAGCTACGATGACAAATTTAATTGGATTTGCACATATTTGATATAATGTGAGCTTGATTATGGTCAAGAATCCACACTATAAATAACTTTGGTTTTCCTCTAATTAATAGAAGGCTTTTGTACCTTACTATTAGTTTGAGGGATTTTCATTAATTAAGTCTCATCATACATGGTTGGCATACATTGGTAGCATCCTATATCTATCGCATAAATATAAGCATACAAATATGGTATAGTTATAAAATTTACTACATTGACCTCCTCGAGCCAAAAGGGATATCAAAAGGTCAAACCTAGGTAATATGCATGATTTAAACAAACATAAATAATTATATTATCTTCAATCTTGTTTGATCTGCATTTGGCCTATCTTGCCCATTGCTTATGGTCTTCATTTCTATTTCTAACTCTAATCTAAGTAATCTAATTATATATTACAATTTGAAAAGAAAATACAAATAAAAAACAAGTGATCGGGTCATGAAAGTCCTTATTTGGCCAAAACATACATCATGCTCAATCACATTGGGCTTTATCCATAACTATCCATCATGCCAATCATACACACTTGTATGCAATCCTAATATATAAATATAGAGCCTAATAAAGGAATACTAACTTTTTTTCAACTCTTGAAACTTACTTTTGAGCTATTGTAATAGTGTGATCAAATTAGGAAACTTTTTTCATTTTGGAAACTTTTCATTTTAGGAAACTTTTTTGCATGCATGTGTTCTTATCTTAATTATCAATTATTAATTAATTAATTAATTAATTATATTAAAGAATTAAAGAATCTATTTTGGGCTTAAAACAATAGGTGGGCCGAAACTTACACATAAAATCCTAAAGTGTATTCACACACAAACTAGTTTTGTGTGTTTTGGGCCATTTAGGTTTTGGAAATGAGCCAAACATATATTAAGCTCATTTCAGCCCTTAAAACCCATTAATAAACTTAATTAGAGTCTATTATTTTAATTTAAATTAGCTCCATGTGTCCACCAAGTCATTTACTAATTTAAACCAAACTCGTAGACTCAATTAAGCCAATTAAATGGCTTTAATGAATTAAATTCAATCTAATTAATTCAAGGCCAATTTTAATTAGTCCAATTAATTAAAAACATAATGATATATCAGATATATTAGATTTAGAAGATAAAAAATCGTTCTACTTATGAACACACAAAGAACACATAAAGAACACCAATTTATCGAACTTTTCGATTAAATTAGTTTTCATGCAAAACATGTTCGATTTCAATTTTTTTGATCCTATAGATTAATATCACATATTAAAGACATAAAATATCATTAAAATAATTTTAAAATGGATCAAATAAAATTTTATTTAGAACAGCTCCTTATTTTTATTGAAAAAACTTCTTTACGCCTAAAGAATGATTTTTTGTACGTAGAACTTTTCTTTGCACAAAAAAAATCATTTTCTTCATTCATTTTATTTATTTAATCACATACATAAAGAAATCAATATTTCTCATTCACGAATATCAAAATCTGATATTTTAAAGTTCATGAAATTAATCACTCAAAATATTCCGTGAAAATATAAAATTATAGATTTATGGCAAAATCTAGGCTTTAATACCATGTTGGAAATTAGATCGGTTACATACATCACATGTATAAGTAAAAATTAAAATTTTTAACAAATATTATAGATCTTTCCATAAAAATACCATATATATGTCAATGAGAATAAAGAAAATCACCTTTAAGTGTTGTTGAATAATTGATTTTCCTTCTTTCTGGGTCGTCGCAAACCATAGTGTCCAAACTTGAACACCTCCATTCGTGATCCATATTAAAAAGGAATCAAATGAACCAAACCTGATGGGAATACAAGGAGTCCAAAATTCCCTTGATGCTAGCAAAGGGCGGTGGCTAGGGAAGGAGAAAAAGATAAAAAATGAAAGTTAACCCTAATCCCACTTAAGTTAGGTTTTTATATGTAGGTTAAAAATCCACTCCTAATGGGATTAGGCTAATTAAAATTCTGGAGAAAACACAAAATATGCTGCTGAAATTTGATTAATTTAATTTGGGCCTAATTAAATCCAATTTTAAGCCCTTTCATAAAAGACATTGCATATAACCCAAAAAATAGGCCCTTTATGCACATATTTGGATTTAATTACCCAAATCAACTCTAAATCCAACCAAATTAAGTATATGGGCTACATAATACTTATGAAATATATTTAATTTATTTTATTCCAAAAATTAGGCCTCTAAGGCCTTTTGTCTGGGTTATACATAGAAGTCTTCCTCCAAAGAGCTTTTGCTTAGAAACCAATCTTCTGGACCGAAAAATTATTTTTCTAATGGACCTATTAATATTACTTTAGTCCTATAACATTTATGTTTCAATAATATTTAATTATAAAATATAATATTTCAATTAGATCCATTTCGCATAACATTTCCAAAAATCTTCGTGAACTTTTCTACTTATGCATAATTAATTAAACTCTTTAATTAATTATTTTTTTATTTATTTTTCTTCTCCCAAAATAATATCAAATATTATTATTCTTATTATTTTAACGTTTTATCCTTACTTTATACGTATGTGACCTATTGGGTTCCTGTTCATATTGACAGTATAATATATAATTAAGAGTTCTACTCAAACTAGGACTTTTAACAAAGAATTCTAGTTGAACTATAACTCTTATTATTAAAAATCTTTTAAACCATTTTATCAATTCCTAATTAATATTTATGACACACTATTATAGAATTTATGAGCGGCCTTTGGCTAAGTATCATAACTATCCAAATGTTGGGAAAGTCAAGTGATTTTGACTATACTCTTCCATAGAAAAGTTATTATGCAATTTCTCCTTTCACCACACTTATCTCATTTAGGTTCTGAGTTTAGATTTATGTCAACTCATATGAATCTAAATATGTATGTTCCATTAATTTAACCATTATTTTCAAAATGCCCCTTGTGGATCCCTATGCACCTTGGTATACTACTCTAGCCAGAGATTCTCTGAATAAGGCAATTATAGAATCATGCGAGATAACTTCCCTTAATAAATCTGGGATGGTGAATTCTTTATTGATTACTCAACTACCTTTAAGTAGGTAATGACATACCCAATATCCTAACTTTTCTCCCCTGGTTGGAGATAAGCAGTTATGATTCAAAGTATATCACTTACTACTTAAGATAACTTTGGTAATATCAAGTTCAAGGATATTTGCACCACTGCTATAAAAAGATTTCTCACTAATATAGATTTAATATCTATGTGAGGATTCTCTTGGTAGGTCTCCAATGAACTTGTTCTTCTAACAAACATCCAAATTTTAGTTTTGATCATCTTCAATGATCACAGTTATGAAAACCACTGCTTAAACCTTTCAAGAAGCATAACATGTGCTAGTCTATCTATATTAACAATGTCATATCTTGTTAATACTACAACTAAGGATATTTAGATACTATCAAATTTACATATAATAGACATCTCATATCATGAACACTTTTATGATTGCCTCTATACTGTGTTTATAATATAAAGGACTTCATTTATTAATTTCAAATAAACAAACACATGTATTTAAACATAGCATTAATAAGTGAATGATGCCTGTTTATAAATAAAATGAGTTCATATACATGAAATACATCCCATTCTACATGGGCATGCATCTATTTTGCTTAAACAATACTTCTTTAATTTCATCTAATGACACTAATGGCACATTGATATTTCATTTCCAGTAATGGCGTAATGGCATTCTCCTCTGACTACTGCTTAGAATTTCTTCTAGTATACTTATCAATTCCATCTCTTTTAATTTTTTCTTGTACTAACAATTAATTTCATAATCTAATAATTCTTTAGTTTTGTAACAGCCCGGACAACCGCTAGCATGATATTATCCATTTTGGGGCCCATCTATTCACTATAGAACCCGTTGGTGGAACCAACTCACACCGAAACTCATATGGGAATCTTAACACGTAACGATTTTGCTTTTGAGGTTACCCCCATAATGCATTATGCTAGGGAGAGGTATCTAGACCCTTATAAAGAGTGCTACGTTCTCCTCTTTAGCCTATGTGGGATATTACAATCCACCCCCCTTAAGGGATCCAGCATCCTCATTGGCACATCGATCTGATAGCCAGCTTTGATACCATTTGTAACAGCCATTACCATGGTATTGTCCGCTTTGGGGCCTATCTATTCATCGTGAAACCCATCGGTGGAACCAACTCATATTAGAACTCACACGGGAACCTTAACCCCTCATGGTTTTGCTCTTGAGGTTACCCCTAAAATACATCATGCTAGGGAGAGGTATCCACACCCTTATAAGGAGTGCTTCGTTCTCCTCCTCAACCGATGTGGGATATTACAAGTTTGATATTGTTGTTTTGAAGATGATCATTTATTAATTATTTTGTATCATAAAATGAGTTTTGAACAGGTCCAAGAGTTTTATAGTTTTGGATTCTTGAGCTTGATAGAGGAATTTGGAAGAGAGAAGATAATGAAAAAGGCTGGAGTTTTATCATTTCAAAGAGGAAAATGAGCTTTTGAGAAGGAGGGAGAAATTGAAGGGAAAGGGGTCATGACACATGTTTGACATTAATTTGTGCATAAACATTTGGGTTGTTTATGGTTTAGGTCGGGTCAAAAATTAAAAAAAACCCAACGCAAACCAATATAGGTGGTTTGAGATGGTTTAGGGCAATTTTTTTTATTGTAGTTTATAATAGTTTGGGGTAATTTTAAAATGGTTTGAAGTAAATTAACTACTGTATTCATCATTTTTTTTCAAAATTTAACTTATAAAATAAAATAATAAAATAAAAACCAAAGTGACCCTCTTATAGTAAAAAGTTCAACCAACATTTCACTGGCTAGTTAGAATAATTAAAATAGAATTAAGGTGCAACGGCTTAACAATCAAAGGTGATCTAAATTCATATAATATCAGAGCATTTAACCAGAAATAGAGAGAATGGTAGGAAAAGAGCAGAACCTACCTTAACAATCAAAGGTGTAGCAGCTATTGATGCGAAAACACACATAAACAGAACCAAAGGCTGTTAAAATCATACTAGTCCCTGTGAAATAAGGGATAGATTAAGGTGTAAGAAACTGATTTTCAACTAGAAGTTTTAACAACATATAATTAAAATAAAATAAAATAGAAATCAACTGAAATCAACACTCGAACATGGTTTGTGGAAAACATAGAAAGAATCAAACAACTAAATAAACATAAAAATAACCTGAATATTCAAAGTAGAGGGTTAAAATTAATAAGTTAGCTCATGTATGGGAATAAACAATTATTGGTAATATACTTTTAATTAAAGAAACTGATTAAAGCTTAACATTTAGACTCTAATACTTGTTTTTTTTTTATTTTTTTGGCGGTTGATAGAGTCAGCTAGTAGCCCTTCTCTCTTTCTCAACTTCTCTTATACTCAAAGCTATCTATACATGCACTTCCTCTCCCTTCCCTATATACCCATCAATTGTATTATTGAAGTATCTGAGCTGTATGTTATCCATATCACCATATTATCTTTGAGTTTACATGCCAAGTGAAGATATAGATAATGTTACTCAAACCTCCTCCTACAACATATATGACTCATTTTTCACAATCAATTGAATACGGTTTTCCAAAAGTTTTTTTTAGGTTCTTGAAGGTGGAAATCTTATTTTGAATTGATAACAGGAGATCAAAGAGGGAGGACCAAAATGAAAACAAAAGAATTAACTTTAAAGAGAAATTTCACATGAAAACAACAAATATCCAGAACCAAAAGGCATAGGTTAAAACTAAATTAGTTGTATATGCATAAATAATATCTAATCCTCAAAATATCGCTACCAATATAACCTACCAATAGAAAAATGATATGGAGGATGCTATGGATCTACCAAAAGCATATCATGACATACTAATAGCAATTAACAATAGAAATCGAAGAAAAACCCTGATAATGACATATCATAGAAAATGGCAATTTATTGGTGAAATTAAAGCAAAAATCCTAGCATGCTCGGCTAATGAAATAGCTATTGAATGACTAACAGAATCTTTAAGTGGAACTGCAACTGAAGAATGATATCTTCCCGTTTATGATTTTTGATGTGCGAGAGAGAGATTCAAAGTCTCATAACTTTGCAAAGATAGAGAAGGAAGAGATGATTTAATTGCATGAACTATGGATTGCCTGAAATTTTAATAGCTGCAACCATTGCCATGAAAAAATTCCCTTGATGATAAATAAGAGAAGTGAACTAGGGCATGATAGAGAGAAAGAGAGATGGAGAGAATAAAGGAAATGGTCGGTTTAGGTTAAAACCCAACATATTACCTAATGAACCAACTTTTAATCATTTAAAACTGAAAATATTTACCCAACCTGACCTCAACCCACCTAAACCATATTTTCTTGGTTTGGTTGGTTTGGATTGACTGGGTTGATCGGTTCAATCCAAATATAGAATAGCCTTAGAATGTAATACGATAAAATAAAATAATGGAAAAAGCATTGGAATGGCACTGGGGTTTAAACTCCAACAGGCTCCCTTATTTCACTGATAAGGAACACAAGTTGGGCAGACAAAATAGTTGTAGCAAAGAAATGATACCAAAAAGTAATGAAGTTTTAGCTTGCTATTAGAGAACGGGCAATATGCATATAATGAGGTGGTTCTAGAGATTTAATTTTCTTGATTAGGTTAATAATTTTAAACTTTTTAATCATAGCAATAAATCAAAAAATTAAACAATTGAACAAAATTTGGACAAGCAAATTTAAATTTTCCATGAATTTGATGAACAAAATGAAACCAATATATCACCAGTTAAACTATTAAATTAAAAAAAACAAATGAAAAATTTAGAACAATTGAATTAAAATAAAAAAGAGATGGAAACCTTATTAAGACCAAGGATATGCTCAAGATGGGAAGACGATGAAGGAGGTTTGACTCAATTTAGTAAAATATGATTTTTATATTATTATACAAATTTAGGGGTTAATGGTGTATTATTATTTTTATCGTATATGGAATAATAAAGCCTGTATCGTATTATATTATCCTTTCATTTTTTTAAACTTACCAAATATTGTATTCATATTAGTTTGAACTATATAATACTATATTGGGCATATTTGATTCGTTGTATTGTACTAGTCTATATAGCTTTAACCTGAATAGTATTAATCTGTATAATATTAGCTTGTATTATAATGTACAGTATTTGATATAAATTTGTATTAACTTATAATATTTTAAACTACATTAGGTGTATAATAGTGTATTATATTATTTTTTTAAAAAAATTAAAAAATAAGCAAAAATAATTTTTTAATGTTACTAATTTAGATTTAAAAAATTAATTATAAAATACAAATTTTCATATATCAATTTTGTTTTTTATAAAGTGTACAAATTTTTTAAAATATGAATATTTGTTAGTAAATAATTAACAATCAAACAAATAATTTAGGGTGCATTCAGTAAAATTGTTGGTTTTTAGTCTTTTTATTTTTAAAATCTAAGAAATATTTTTAGTTTTTATTATCTATTTTTTTAAACAAAAAATATTTTACATATATAAAAATTGTATCATATTTCTTTAATTATACATGCATATTTAAAAATATATCATTTTTTTATTATATATATATTATGCATATTACTACTATTGGATTGATTAGAATCTAACATCATTAAATAGAGATGGTGGCAGCAACGGTGACAAGGATTAATGGAGTATAGTACCATGTTTATCATATTACACAAATTTAAAAGTTTATGGTGTTTGCCCCTCATTATACCCTAAGAGAATTTTCACTAATTAATAATTAGGGTCTATGTTAAATTAAGTGTAAATGCTTAGAGAGCGATCCAATTAAAAAGTGAAAGGGTTAGTTTTGGGGCATAATTCAAAATAAAGGAAAGTTGAGGACCAAAGGGCAATTTTTCCATGTAAGTGACATTTGGGCCAATAGAAAAGAGGAAGAGGGAGATATTTTAGGATAGGTGGCTGGACATGGTAAGTGGTCTAAAGTCTCTCTTTAAAACTCTCTCTCTAGGATCTCTTGGGTTTTTGGCAAAAAGAAAAAGATTTAGTTAATTTTGCTCTTAAGGTATCCTTGCTTCTTCTTTGTTATATATTGTTTATTGATTAAAGTGATAGATATTCATAATAGTGTTCTTATTTCTTAGAAGGAGAAGTTAGCAAAAAGAAGGGAAAGGAAGCCATCCAAGAGTGAAAGAAAGATATGGAGCTTCAAAAAGGTATGGGAACTTATATGGTTGTGTGTTTATGCCTAAGTTTTTGGACATGAGATATGTCTTTATCATAGCTATTATACGTTTTATATGTGGATCTTAAGCTTGAAAGTGATTTAGAGATGAAAGATGTAAGTTTTGTTGAAAGATATAAAAATCTGTTTTAAGGATCAAAGGACCAGTCTGTACTCTTTTGGCCATATCTTAAGCTATAGTTATTCATATGAGGAAATTCCAATTGGTATAGAAACTAGACACACATATCTTGATTTTGTTAGAAGAAATTGAGAGCTAATTTTCACTGCATGATAGTGAAAATTTGTGTTGAAATCTAGTTATGGCTGTTACCCTATTTTTGTGAGCAGCCTGTGGGTTTCTTTTGCATATCTTAAGATTTACAGGTCCTATTGAGATTCAATTTTGTGTCTTTTTGGTTATATGATAATGTATTCTGTATTAAAATCATATAATTATCAAGTTTTGTAATTAATAACCAGCAGCATGTTAACATATCAAACTTACTCTTATATGATTTATAAAGTATATATGTATGTATATATCTGTATGCATCATTAACAGATGAATCACATGCTTAATGGAATGTAATTAGTAATAGTAATTAGGATTATCTAGTATAGTCATTACATTTTTGGTATCAGAACGTGAAGATTTTGTGAACTCGAGAATTTCTATTATCTCGAATTAACCTAAAATAATGATACAAGGGTATATTTATAGGTATACAAGTAGTAAAATAAAAATTACTATTCTACCCTTAATTACAATTTATTATCTAACAAAATACATTAACCAACACTCCCCTCAAGTTGGTGCAAAGATATTACACATGCCCAACTTGCAAACTATAACGTGGAAAGCTCGACTACCGAGTCCTTTTGTAAAAACATCTGTTAATTGTTTGTTCGATGTTACATGAAATAAGCTTAAAACACCATCAGATAATTTTTCTTTGATGAAGTGTCGATCAATTTCAATATCTTTTGTCCTATCATGTTGAACTAGATTATGAGCAATACTGATTGCAACTTTGTTGTCACAATACAAAAATAGTCGGTCTTTTTTAGCCAAATTCAACTCTGCTAATAACTTCTGCAACCATAACAACTCACAAACACATTGTGCCATAGCTCTATATTCCGCTTCTGCACTTGATCTTGCAACTACACTCTGTTTCTTGCTTCTCCAAGTGACTAAGTTACCTCCCACAAATGTACAATAACCAGAGGTAGATCTTCTATCATCTAAAGATCCAGCCCAATCTGCATCTGTAAAGGCTTCGATTCTTAGATGACCATTTTTTGAAAAAAGAATACCTCTTCCTGGAGCTGATTTTAAATACCTCAAAATGCAAAAAATAGCCTGTTGATGAGATTCTCTTGGATCATGCATAAACTGACTCATCAAGCTAACTGCATAAGCAATATCTGGTCTAGTGTGGGATAGATAGATAAGTCTACCGACCAATCTTTGATATCTGCCCTTATCAACTGAACCTTCAGTCCCTGTTTGTAACTTATGGTTACTTTCAATGGGTGTATCTGCTGGTTTGCATCCCAACATACCAGTTTCATCCAAAAGATCCAGAACATATTTTCTTTGAGAAATGAAGATCCCTTTGGTTGATCTGGCAACTTCAATTCCCAAGAAATATTGTAGCTTCCCAAGATCTTTGATTTCAAACTCCTAAGCTAAGAGCTTCTTCAATCGAACCAATTCTTCTTTATCATCCCCTGTCATCTACATAAACAATGAGAAGAGTGATCTTACCCTTGGAGTGCCTCATAAAGAGGGTATGATCGGCATTATTTGTTGATAACCAAAGGATATCATAGCTTTACTGAATCTATCAAACCAAGCTCTCGGAGATTGTTTCAACCCATATAAGGCTTTCTTCAGTCTGCACACCTTTCCTTGTGTTCTCTCATCATCAAAACCAGGAGGAATCTCCATATAGACCTCTTCTTCTAGGTCCCCATGGAGAAATGCATTTTTCACATCAAATTGCAGCAAATACCAATCCAAGTTAGCTGCACAAGATAGCAAGATTTTAATGGTATTCATTTTAGCAACTAGTGTAAATATCTTCTGATAGTCAACTCCATAAGTCTGGGTGAATCCCTTTGCCACTAATCTAGCTTTAAATCTTTCAATTGAACCATCAGCTTTGTGTTTTATTATGAACACCCACTTACAACCAACTAACTTTTTTTCTGGAGATGCAACTAGTTCCCAGGTTTCATTTTTAAAGAGGGCTTTCATTTCTTCAACCATAGCTTCTCTCCACTTTGGATCCTTGATAGCTTCTTTCCAATCCTGTGGAATAGACATAGAGGAAAGAGACAAGGCAAAGGCTCTATAGGAGGGAGAAAAAGAATCATAAGAGACAAAGTTAGAAATGGAATGTTTTGTACACGACCTGACTCCTTTCCTTTGAGCAATGGGCAAATTTAAATCAGAATCAAGAGATAAATCAGAATCAAGAAGTGACTCACCCGAGGATTCTGGCAGTGTAGAATGCATGATGGCTTCTTCAGACCTATTCTTCCTCGAGTATCTCAACAAGTCAGGTTTATCTAAACGACCACCAACACCAATAACATTCTCATTCTCCTCCCCCTAAACATCAACATTCTGCTCCTGAATAACAATCTCTTCGTTTTTTCTTTGAACTAGATCCCGAGGTAGCACAGGTACATTCATCACCACTTCTTCACTATTCTCCCCTTGAAGAGGTGATTGGATACTACCAAAATAAGGTTTAGACTTCCGAAAGGTAACATCCATACTCACATAGAATTTCTCAGATTGAGGATGATAACACTTATATCCCTTTTGAGTTGGAGAATATCCAACTAACACACATCTCAGTGCTCTCGGATCTAATTTCACAATATTCCTAGTATGAACAAAGCAAACACATCCAAAAATCTTTGGTGGAATAGTATAGCCAATTTTCCCTGTTAAGGCTTCTATACGAGTCCTAAAGTTAAGAGCTTTGAGAGGCATTCGATTAATAAGATAGGCAGCCGCTAGTACAGCATCCCCCCAATATGACTTTGGAACATGCATAGTAAACATAAGAGATCTAGCAACTTCTAACAAATGCCTATTTTTTCTTTCAGCTACACCATTTTGAGCACTAGTATAAGGATAACTAGTTTGGTGAATAATCCCATGAGACTCCAAATAAATACCAAACCTACTATTCATATATTCTGTCCCATTATCTGACCGTAAAACTTTTATTTTAGCATCAAATTGGGTGTCAACCATTTTATGGAAAAGTTGAAAACAAGAGAAAACAGCACTCTTTGCCTTAATCAAATACACCCAAGTCATTCTAGTGCAACAATCAATGAAAGTAACAAACCATCGATTTCCAGACAAAGAGGCAATTTGTGTAGGCCCCCAAACATTAGAATGAACAATCATAAATGGCTCACTGGCTTTATTATCACTTAAAGGATAAGAGTTTTTAGTATGCTTAGCATACTCACAAGCATCACAATATAAAGAATCAAATCGAGTTCTAGCAAATAAGCTAGGATATAGTTTTTCTAAAACAAAAAATGACGGGTGTCCTAATCGCCTATGCCACTGGTTGACATCCTGATACCCCCCAAAAAGAGCCAACTCTTGACTATCTTCCAGCATATATAAGCCATCATGCTCTCTACCTCTGCCAATCCTCTTCCCTGTGTGAAGATCCTAAAGAATACAAAAATCAGGAAAAAATTCAACCTTACAGTTAAGAGTTTTAGTGATAGCACTGATGGATAAAAGATTGATAGGGAATTGAGGAACATGAAGAATAGAAGACAATTTAATATTAGGAGTACAAAAAACAGAACCTGTCCCAGAAATAGGGGTTAATGACCCATCAGCCACCCTGATACTATCCCTTTTTAAACAAGGAGAGTAGTTAAGAAAACCTTTTGAAATGCCTGTCATATGTCTATTCGCACCAAAATCAATAATCCATGAATTATGATGAGAGAAAGTAGTACCTGACTTGACCAAATTAGAGGTAGCACTGGAGGAAGGAGTAAGCTGAGACAAAAGACGCCTGAAATGCAAAATCTCATCAGAGGAGAGACTCTCAACTGAAGCCGACTCCTTAGATGATTCCACTGTTTCTAACACATGTGCTTGAGCCCTTGTTGAATTAACTCATTTTTCCCCACGGCCCTTACTAGGTCTCCCATGCAACTTCCAGCAAGTCTCTTTAATGTGCCTTGGCTTACCATAGTAATCACAGAGCAAATGATCTTTATCAGAAAGAATCCCTTTTGGTTGCTCAAGAGAGGTATAGGCAGTTAAACCCGACTTGTCAATAGGTGCAGTATAAAGCATAGCACCTCTCCTGGTCTCTTCCTGCTGAATTAAAGAATGTGCCTTCTCAAGTGAAGGAAAAGGAGTTCTGCCAATAACTTGAACTCGTACTTGATCAAATTCAGGATTTAAACCAGCCAGAAAATCATAAACCCTCTCCTTTTCAATCATCTTTTGAATCAGCACCGCATCATCAACACATTTTGCTTGAAAATCCTGATAATAATCCAGTTCCTGCCATAAACTACCCAATTCAGAGAAATAATCTAAAACAGTAAGCTCACCTTGTTTTGTACCATGAACTTTGTTCTTGAGTTCAAAGATACGAGCATCATTTCTCATTCGAGAGTAGGTGGTTTTTACAGCTTTCCATATCTTCTCTGTAGTGTCAAGCAATAAATACTATCTAGAGATCTTAGGATGCATAGAATTTAGGAGCCAAGACATAACCATTGAATTATCTGAGTCCCATTGATTAAAATTAGGATCTGTGATAGATGGTGGTTTTTTACTTCCATCGATATAGGCCTGTAACCTTCTAGCCTTGATCGACAATAAACACGATTTAGACCAGGCTAAATAAGTACTGCTCCCCTCAAGTTTAACTGGGCTAATTTAAGAATAGGGACTGTCATTAATGGAATAATGTTTCTCAACTTCCTTATGATCATCCTTAATATTTGACATAATGAACAAGCCAAAAAAGGATAAAAAATAGCAGGAAAAAAAGAAACCCAAGAAAAACAGAACCTGTTCACTCGTGACCCAAAAACTGAGGTGGTCGGAAGTCACCGGAGATCAGTGGGTTGGAGGTGGAAAAGAGCGGCAAGAAGGTCGAAAGAAAAATGGTAGCAAAAAAATGGCTGGAGGTGGAGTCACGCGCCGGCACGTAGAGACTGGACAGAAACTGACGGCGATAAGTGTGCTCACGCACGGCTTTTAACGGCGCCGAAATTCTGGTTACAAGCCGAACTTGACCCGATCTATCTTCCTATGGGGGCGGTGCTGAAAGAAGAGAGCTGAAACACGACCTCTTAGACTCGTCGAAAAAAGAAGGGTTACCGAAAAAATAACCAACTGCGGAAGGGAGTTAACTCGACCTTCGAAACGGCAGTGGCTCTGATACCATGAAGATTTTGTGAACTCAAGAATTTCTATTATCTCAAATTAACCTAAAATAATGATACAAGTGTATATTTATAGGTATACAAGTAGTAAAAGAAAAATTACTATTCTACCCTTAATTACAATCTATTATCTAACAAAATAATTAACCAACAGAACGCCTTGGTTTAGGCAGTTCTGGCCTATAGAAATTTCAAGGTTTATAGATATAGAATTTTTGTTGATGTTGGCTGATTGTTGTTGTCCATGCATTTCTTTTGATATAGTTAGAATGGAAGGACATCATGAAGTGGTAGATAAATTGACTAAAAGCAATCTACCTAGAGATTCGAATCCTTCTCAGCCTGAGTCGTCTGCATCCACTAGAGGTGGTGTAGCAGCTGTTGAGCCTGGGGAAGCATTATTGAAAATTTCCCATGATATGGCTCAAATTTTACAAAGGATGACTACACCAAAAGCCCCTATTTCTGAGATCAGAAAGCATGGTGCAGAAGAGTTTTTAGGCTCTACTTGGGAAGAGTCCGAGAAAGCTGAGTTGTGGCTTGAAAGATTGGAATGGGTATTTATAGAAGTTTAGTGCCCAACTAATCAAAAGGTGACTTGTGTTGTGTCCTTGCTTCAGGGAGTAGCTTATGATTGGTGGAAGTTAGTTCAGACACAACCTCAACTACCTGATTCTCTTTCTTGGGAATTCTTTGTGGCAGAATTTAAAAAGAGGTATGTGATTTGAGCACATAAAGATGAGAGGTTGAAGCAGTTTTTGAACTTAAAATAGAAAGGTATGTCAGTGGCTGAATATGAAGCGAAATTCAGTCACTTGAGCAAATATGCACCAAAACTTATACTGAATGGGACTTTTAAATGTCGCCAATTTGAAGATGAGTTAAATGACCAGATTCGGGAGTATTTGATAGGGCCTATCTCTTTGCACTCGATGGATTATCATCAGTTGGTTCAAACAGCTATCTGGGTGGAGAAAGAAGAGAATGCCAAAAGAGAAAGAGAACAAAGAAGAAAAAGCTTCTCTCGGGGTGATTCTTCATCAGCGAAAAGATCGAGAATGACTCCATGAGATCAACTAATGGAGTCTGGTAATCGCCCTGCATCTAGAGGTAGACAACAGAGAACTTTTACTTTAACTGGATCTGGTAAAGGAACTGCATCAGGACAGGGTAGAGGTCAAGCTCCAGAATGTACCTATTATTTTAGATGACATTGGGGCACTTGCAGAATGCTTACTGGTGCTTGCTTCAGATGTGGCAACTCAAACCATTTTATGGAAAATTGTCCTATAAAGCATGAGCAAGCCTCCAGTTAACAAAGTAATAGAGGAGCTTCTAATGCACCCTCTTCAGGTAGAGGTCGTGGTAGAGGCAGAGGTGGATCAGGTCAGTTTAGAGCACAGTCCAGGAATGTTTTTGAGATAGTGGATTGACCATTTGCTCTTACATCTCCTATCAGAGCTTATGCTATGAAAGGTCGAGAAGATGCTGATGCTCCTAAGGTCATAGCTGGTACATTTTTTCTTTTTGATACTGATGTGTATGTACTTATCGACCCAAGATCTACACATTCATATATTTGTAATGGGAATTTGGGTAGAAATGTATCTGCTGTAGATCACCGGAGTTATGATATATGTGTAATCAGTCCTTTGGGTTATAGTATATGTGTAAATGAAATCTATAGAAATTGCCCTATTATGATTCAAGGGAGAGAGTTTCCAACTGGCTTAATTATTTTACCTTTCCATGAATTTGATGTAATTCTGGGTATGGATTGGTTGTCTAGATACCAAGCCATAGTGAACTATAGAGCTAAAACTGTAATAGTTAAGGATGCCGAGAAGAAAGAGATATTGATTCAGGGTATTAAGTCTAAACCCTTAATCAATATTATCCTTGCTATGAAAATGAAGCGATTCCTTAGAAAAGGATGTGAAGCACTCTTAGCTTTGGTTTTTGATTCTATGAGGGAGATAGTTAATCTTCAAGATATTCCAGTAATTAATGAGTTTCCTAATGTTTTTTTCGAAGAAATTTTGGTTTTGCTGCCAGAGAGAGAAGTAGAGTTATCTATCAAAACTCTACTTAGAACTGCTCCTATCTCCAAAGCACTTTACAGAATGGCACCATTAGAACTAAAGGAATTAAAGGTTCAGTTACAAGAGCTGTTGGATAAAGGCTTCATCAACCCTAGTGTGTCACCTTGGGGTGCACCAGTATTATTTGTCAAGAAGAAGGATGGCACTCTGAGGATGTGCATTGACTATAAATGGCTCAACAAAGTAATGATGAAGAACAAGTATCCTTTACCTCGGATTAAAGATCTATTTGATCAGTTAAAGTGTGCTGGGGTGTTTTCTAAAATTGATATGAGGTCAGGATACTATCAACTATGGGTCAAGGATGTAGATATTCAGAAAACTATTTTTAGGACTCAATATGGTCATTACAAATTCTTAATAATGCCTTTCGAGTTGACTGATGCACCAGCAGCATTCATAGATCTGATGAATAGGGTATTGACACCCTATTTAGATCAGTTTATTGTGATGTTTATCAATGACATCCTGGTCTATTCTCGCAATAAAGTGGAGCATGCGGAATGCCTGAGAATTGTTTTGCAAACTTTATAAGAAAAATAGTTATATGCAAAGTTAAGTAAATGTGAGTTCTGGCTTAATGAAATTTCTTTTCTAGGGCACATGGTGTCTTCAGAAGGCATCAGAGTGGACCCTAAAAAGATTGAAGCTATTGTTAATTGGAGGCCACCTCAGAATATGCCAGAAGTCTAAATTTTCTTGGGCTTGGTTGGCTATTATAGAAGATTTGTGAAAGGCTTTTTAGTTATCGCCTCTCCACTTACTAAGTTACTTCGAAAAGAGGCTAAATTTGAATGGCCGGATTGATGCTAAGCAAGTTTTAAACAGCTAAAGAAGATGTTAACAGAAGCTCCAGTTCTTACCCAACCAATATCGGGTAAAGAATATGGTATGTATAGTGATGCATCGAAAAATGGATTGGGATGTGTGTTGATGCAAGAGGGTAAAGTAGTGTCTTATGCATCAAGACAGTTAAAGCCTCATAACAGAATTATTCGACTCATGATTTAGAACTGGCAGCAGTCATTTTTACTTTGAAGATATGGTGAAATTATCTCTATGGAGAGAAATGTAGAATCTATACAGATCATAAAAGTCTTAAATATCTGCTTACCCAGCGAGATCTTAATTTAAGGCAGCGCAGATGACTACAATTGTTCAAAGACTATGATTGTATAGTTGACTATCATCCAGGAAAGGAAAATATAGTAGCTGATGCACTGAGTCGGAAGATGATGGTGACCTTATTGCTACAAGATTGTAAATGGAAGTTTGCATCGATGGAGCTTTGTTAGCTCAATTACGAGATCGCCCTAATCTAAGATAGGCAATAATTAATGCACAGGCAAGTGATGAAAAGTTATAGCAATGGGCTCAATCAGTGCATGAAGGGGGTCCAGTAGAGTATTCAATCGGGATTGATGGTGGACTCTATTATCGAAACCGTTTATATATGCCAGATGTTAAAGAATTGAAGAGAGCTTTATTGTAAGAAGCCCATAACACTGTATTCACCATGCATCCCAGTGGCAACAAGATGTATAAAGATTTTAAATAGTTTTACTGGTGGCTAGAAATAAAGAGAGATGTAACAGAGTATGTTTCCAAATGCCTAATATGTCAGCAAGTAAAAGCAAAACACCAACTTCCTTCAGGATTGTTAAATCTTCTTCCCATTCCTCAGTGGAAGTGGGATAATGTTACAATGAATTTTGTCACAGGTTTACCCACTACTCAAAAGAAACATGATGTGGTGTGGGTCATAGTAGATAGATTAACAAAGGTGGCTCATTTCATACCAGTCCGAACCAACTACTTGATGGACAAATTGGCTGAGTTGTATATAGATCAAATTTTTAGATTGTAGGGGGTACCAATTTCAATCATTTCATATCAGGATCCAAGATTTACTTCTAGATTTTGGAAAAGTCTACAACAAGCTTTGGGTACAAAGCTTCTTCTTAGTACTGCTTTTCACCCTCAAACTAATGGGCATTCAGAAAGGATTATACAGGTATTAGAGGATATGCTGAGAGGCTATGTTTTAAACTTTCCTGGGAGTTAGGATAAATATGTGACCTTGATGGAATTCGCATAAAACAATGGCTATCAAACTAGCATTTGTATGCCACCTTATGAGGCACTCTATGGTAGAAAATGTAGAGCTCCCTCCTGCTGGATAGAGTTAGCTGAAAGCAAATTGACAAGTCCTGACATTGTAAAAGATACCAAAGGAAAGATTCAACTTGTCAAGCAAAGATTAAAAGAAGCAAGCGATAAACAGAAGTTGTATACAGACTTGAAAAAAAGGACATTGAGTATCAGGTTGGTGATGAAGTTTTTTTAAGGTATCCCCATGGAGAAAAGTGTTACGGTTCGAAAAGAAGGGGAAACTCAGTCCCAAATTTATAGGTCCCTTCAAAATTCTAAAGTGGGTTAGGCCGGTAGCATATTGACTTGATCTTCTTAGTGAGTTATCAAAGCTGCATGACGTTTTTCATGTTTCTATGCTCAGGCAGTATGGATTAGATAAGTCACATATCGTACCTGTGCAAGACATCAGTGTCCGATTTGATTATACATATGATGAGGAACCTAAGATACCTTTGGCCAGGAAAGTTTGATAATTGAGGAATAAAGAAATTTCCCTAGTCAAAGTATTATGGCAACACCATGGTGTACAAGAAATGACTTGGGAGCCTGAAGCAGTAATGCGGGCTCTATACCCACAGCTTTTCAATACATGTATAAATTTTGAGGACGAAATTCTTTAAGGGGGAGAGAGTTGTTATGCCCTTAATTATACCCTAGGAGAATTTTCATTAATTAATAATTAGGGTTTATGTTAAATTAAGTGTAAATGCTTAGAGAGGGGCCCAATTGAAAAGTGAAAGGGTTAGTTTTGGGGCATAATTAGAAATAAAGGAAAATTGAGGACCAAAGGGCAATTTTTCCATGTAAGTGACATTTGGGCCAATAGAAAAGAGGAAAAGGGAGATATTTTAGGAGAGGTGGCCGGCCATGGTAAGTGGTCTCCTTCTCCATCTTCATCCTCTCTCAAACCCTAAAGTCTCTCTCTAAAACTCTCTTTCTCTAGGATCTCTTAGGTTTATGGCAAAAAGAAGAAGATTTAGTTAATTTTGCTCTTAAGGTATTCTTGTTTCTTCTTTGTTATATGTTGTTCATTGATTAAAGTGATAGATGTTCATAATAGTGTTCATATTTCTTAGAAGGAAAAGCTAGCAAAAAGAAGGGAAAGGAAGCCATTCAAGAGTGAAGGAAAGATTTGGAGCTTCAAAAAGGTATGGGAACTTGCATGGTTGTGTGTGTGTGCCTAAGTTTTTGGACATGAAAGATGTCTTTATCATAGTTATTATATGTTTTATATGTGGATCTTAAGCTTGAAAGTGATTTAGAGATGTAAGATGCAAGTTTTGTTGAAAGATATAAAAATCTATTTTAAAGATCAAAGGACTATTTTGTACTCTTTTGGCCATATCTTGAGTTATATTTATTCAAATGAGGAAATTCTAGTTGGTATAGAAACTAGACACACGTATATTGATTTTTTTAGAAGAAACCAAGAGCTGATTTTCACTGCATGATAGTGAAAATTTGTGTTGAAATCTGGTTATGGCTGTTACCCCATTTTTGTGAGCAGCCTGTGGGTTTCTTTGCATATGTTAAGATTTACAGGTCTTATTGAGATTCAATTTTGTGTCTTTTTGGTTATATGATAATGTATTTTGTATTAAAATCATATAATTATCAAGTTTTATAATTAATAACCAGCAGCATGTTAACATATCAAACTTACTCTTATGTGATTTATAAAGTATATATGTATGTATATATCTATATGCATAATTAACAAATGACTCACATGCTTAATGGAATGTAATTAGTAACAGTAATTAGGATTATCTAGTATAGTCATTACATATGGTATATTATTTTATCTAATAAATTAGAGATAATGGGTATCATTTTGTATTATATTATTCATGTATTATCTTCTAAAACAATTAACTAAAAATAATATTCATATTAGTCTTATTCCATCTATAATAAATAAAAACAAACATGGCTTTTATGTGATGTCCTCACTATCCGAATTGTTAGAATTGTACTTTTTGGGATAAATAGTAACATTAGATTACATCAAGATAAATAGTGCAACCTGAACTCGAAAAAATTTCTCATCACCATTGAAAATTACAATTTATGACGAGTTTAATGATATAATTTGAGGTCAAATTAAGATCCGATAAGCCTTTAAAATATAAAAAGAAAAAAAATTCACGTCTGTATTTAAGATTTGACCAAACTTTGACAGATCCAAAAATATTTCACAGACCTTTGAAAATTATTCCATTCATATATATCTACTTGAAATAATCTCAATTAATATTTAGGAGTGAAATATAATTTTGCTGATAATTTTGAATTTTTGGATTTTAGACTCGCAAAAATTTACCTTCAGAGCTAGAATTATATCAAAACGAAGTCAAATTGACTCAACATTTTAAATATATCTTAGTTAATATTTTTACATAATTTTAAAATTATTTTGGTGGTAAAATAATAGTTAAAATAAGTAGCCAATGATGGATGACAAGTGGCTAAATATTATCCCTTAGATTAAATAGTAAGTAATCTAATCATGGTCATCCATTTTGTTCGACTAAAATACAAATCTCTCCAAAGTGCATCCATTTTCCTCTTCTCCCTAAGGTGGTCGAATTCTTCCTTAAAGAATTCCTCCATAGTAATTTTCTTCAAGCTCTCATTTTCTACAACTTTCCTATCTCAAATTTCATCTAGTTTTTAAATATATTATCCTCTCAACCTAAAAAACAAGTTTGGAATGAAATCAAGCTTGGAAAAGTAAAAAATTTTAGTGAGAGAAAAATGATCAAGTAAGTGAATTTACGTATTTTTGTTAGAATTGAATGAGGAATTTAGTATATTAGTGTTTTTCTTATGATTTGGATGGAAAATTAAAGAGAATTTCATAAGTATACATTATTTCCATTTTGGTTTAGGTGAAGAACAAAAGGAGGAGGAAGAGAAAAGAAAAAAAAAAGGAAAAGAAAAGGAGATTTGAAGAAAAACAAGTGAATTAAGTTATGTGGATACCTAAACTAGCTAATTTCATTAATAATCTAATTTATGAAATTTAGGGGTTTTAGTGTATATTATGACTAAATTTAAACTAAAGCTAGAATAATGAAATTGAATGTCAAAGAATTGAATTGTCATAAAAAATTGTACAAAAGAATGAATAAAAGCGTGAAATTAGTTTAAACACCTATTATGTACCTTAAAAAAATTGTGTAATGTGAGCCTTAATTTAACTTTATGGTAAATTCATGCAGTTATGTGATAAGTAAAAAGACATATGATGTTAGAAGCATGATAATATGATTAGAAAATGTACGTTAGTTATGTGACATATTATGTAAATATATAGAATTAAGATTACATATGGTATTAAATTGAATTAATGTAAGAATAATGTTTAATATGCATGAAAAATAGAGTTAGAAGAGTTTTGTGAATTAATTGAAAATATATACATGTGGACTAGTATGGGTCGAATGGTATGGCATGTGATTATGGTTCAATATGTGATGGAAATGATGAAATAATGTGAGATATATGCAAATTGGACTTTAAAGACATGATAAGAATTAAAAATAACATGAAATGAATTATGGAAGACATGTGGTTATATGTAGCCAAATGGTATATGAAATTAGATTAATGTGATTATAATGCTTACATGTTAGATGAGTGAAAAATGATGCGTATGATATAACATTTAGTTGATACATAATGTGAAAATGTGAGAAAAGTGAATTGAATGACAAGAAAAAGAATGAGAATGACGAGAAAAAGAGAAAGAGAAATAAGAAATATGTAGATTTGGACCTATTAGGTTCACATCTCGCATATCTGATTCATGAATTTTGTTTCCTTGTATACTACTAGGGGCGAACTAAAATAATGAAATTATGATGAAAAGTGAAAAGAAATGATAAATAATGAGTAAAAACTGAATAATTAGAGTTAAAATGGAAAAAAAAGTATGATTAAATAGGTATTTAAAGGCAAAATGGTCAAAAGATAATAAAATTTTGGTTAGGAAGGGTAAAATTGGAATTATAATATAAATTTGATAAATGAAGGGCAAAATTGAAAAAAAATTAAATTTTAGGGGTAAAATGCGAAAATATGGTAAGAAATGCTTAGAGAGGAAAAACTAGGGGTAAAATGATAATTATGGCAAAAATAAAGATATAGATGTCATTTTGATAAAAAAAAATGACATAGACATCATTTTGGTAAAACATGAGGGCATAGGTTTATTTTTGATAAAAGATGTGAATATTAAGGGTAAAAATATAATTTCACCCAAACTTTAAGGGTGAAAGTAAGAATTTAGAAAATGATGTATGTATATGGAAATTAAGTAGTTTATTTTGTTAATTTAAGAAATTAAGTGAAATAAAATATTGATAAATAAATTAAATAAGTGAGATTAATTATAATAGGATAATTAAAAGTAGTATTTTTATTTAAACTAAAAACTATATAGTGTAGTGAAATTTGTTAGTTGGGTATCCAACACAAAACTTTATGCTTAGCGCATTGTTGTTTACTACATGCAAGGACATGTACTCGAGATCAAGGATTCAAGACAAGTGAAGAAAGAAATTAATTTTGAAATAGTAATTGATATATTATGTATCTATATTATCTTTGGATTAAGACTATGTATATGTAATAAGTTGTGACTCAAAAATATTATGGCATGTATATATGCACTTAATGGATGATATATGGATTGTAAATATTTGTATACGTGATGGTATTGATGACTTGTGACTGTGATGGATGTGATGGACTATGGTAATTATGAATTAAATGATGTTTTTAGTATGATTTTAGGTATTTAATTGAGTTAATTTAGTGTTAATTTAGTTTAATTATTGCTTAATTGGTTGAATTTGTGTTTTAAGGTTTAATTTTAAGTTTTGATGTTTTTCAGGATCAAATTTAAGAAAAAAATGACTAAATTTAAAGAAAATAAAAGTTTTGGGCCAATTTTGTAATTTTGAAAAAAGTGGCAGATAAGTTATTACGATTAGTCCAGAGACCCTTCACTCAGCCGAGTAAGGAATTCAAGTGGCCGAGTATGAAGAACTTGTGAAACGAGACCAAACGATGAAAAATTGCTTAAGCAAAGAAGATTGGTGCTTGGGGTTGCATAATCCTTCATTAAATTGTGTTTGGCCATGCATCCCTTTTTCCTTTGTGCTTGGCTGTGCATCACCATGCCTAAATCCTTGCTTGGTCGTGCATCACTCTTCTCCATTCCATGCACGGCAGTGCATAGTTTTTCTTCTTCAGTTGCTTGGCCATGCACAAGGCATAGTTTTTGACGTACAATATTTGTGTTATTAATCTATATTTAATTCACACACAAATATTATCCTTAGCAATTCATGTTCCCTTGAGTACAATATTTGTGTTATTAATCTATATTTTCCTATATTACTAGCCGATCTAGTACACTTGCTAGATACCGATCATATTATAAAAGTGTTGTGTTATTGCCTGAAGTATTGGAGTTGGAGGTTGAACATTTGGAAGTGTGTTTCTTTAAACTCTTGCAAGAGGGATAAGTTAATATTATAGCCATTATACTGCCCAAATTTTCACAAAATGAATAGTGGTTTGACCAAATAAATAGTAACTTAACAATGAAAATTTAATTAGGCACGTAACGGACCAATAAAATAATAATGTACCCAACTTCGACTCAATTGGAGGTAAAATGGGGATAAAATGTAATAATGGAAACAAATGTCCAATCCGTAACTCAATCATGATTAAATAATATTTGGACCTAGAAAAGTTCAGGGTGTTACATGTTATATATGTTAGTGTAAGCCCTAGGCCCAATGCATTATTATAAAACGCTTAAGTTAATAAATGAGGCATTTATTTTATCTATTGTATTCCTATGCATATCAAATGATAGAACTATCCAAGAATGTTGTTTCAGTTTAAGTTATCATGTGTGAGGCACATGATTGTAAGACCTTAAAACAATTGAGACTTCATTCTAAATATCACTAGTCAGTCATAGTTATGGGAATAACAAATGAATTAAGACTAGTATGCTATCTCTGATAAGTTGAGTTCTGTCTTATGGATCATAAGGACTAAAGTGTCAATTAGAGATCATAGATACATGTTTAAAACATGGTATTTGGATTCGATCCATTCATGAGAACATTACATGGTACAAGTCATAAGTGTTTCTCATGTGCAAGTTTTGCATCGGAGTTCTTAGACCTAAAATCTCTATGAAACTCTTTATGAATTACTATGTACTTTGACATACACCTAATGTACTCTTAACAGGATGACAAGTATGGGTATGCTTGGGTATGTACTAATTCATGTTAGAAAGCATGAGAGAAGTGAAGGATTACCCCTCTCGATAAGAGAGAAAATATCATCGGCCACTTATTAATGTGAACTGACAATTGTATGGCCATACCGAGATGAAATAATGAGAAATCGTTATTTATCTGAGAGTTCAGTATCACTGGAATATCAAGAAAGGAATTAGTATATATAAGGATGACTAGTTCCATGGCTTATATTAATTCTGATATTTATGGGTAAGGGACTATGCAAAATTGCATTAGGTCACTAAATGTCATTTACATTTTCATTTAATTTGGAATGCTATAATATCTTACCAGAGAATATATATAGCCTTTGAATTAATTTATTAATTCATTGCCAATATTAAATGGACCTATAGTATATTGGGCATCAATTTGGGCTTAAAATATTTAAATAGTATATTGGGCATTAATTTGGACTTTTATTTAAAGTCAAATTAATATATGTAATGGGTATTAAAATTGCTTAATGGACCTTAGTCCATAAGAGAGAGAAATTCGACCCATAAGGTTTAATTTTAATTAATTAATTATTAAATTCTAATAGCATTTGAATCAAAATAAAACACCAAATTAGGAGAGAGTGTAGCCGAAATTCAAAGAAATACCCTAGTGAATTTCGGCATGTGCACAATCCCTAATTAAGTGATGGATTTTTTATTAAATGTCTTATTCCATTTTAAATTCATTTGAATTTAAAACTAATAGGATTTGAATCAATTTAAATGACTTAATTAGGAAGTAATGTAGGCTGAAAATAAGACCTAAAATCAAGGGAATTTCGGCTACAACAAACTTCCTAATGTAGTGATATAAATTGATTAATTATTTTTGACCTAGGGGACAATTTCTCTCTCTAGTGTCGCCACTCTCAAGAGAAAGAATTCTTTCTTCATCTCTTGTGCTCTTGGGCAGCAATAGCAACCAAAAGGATGAATAAGATAAGATCTTGTGGCTTCAAACCATTCCCATAGCCGAATACACAAACATAGAGTTAGCACTCTCGATTTTAAGTCATCTTTGTGAGTGTGTGTGTGAACATAGAGTGGTGTGGCGTAAAGGCTGCTCCTTTGGCTTTGGTGATAAAGATCTAAGGTATATAAGTCCATCTTATACGCAGGTCATCTTCAAAATCAAGTTTTGAAGTGCATCCAAACTTGTAAGTTTTCAAAAACCAATTGCATGTTTCGATTCTTTTTTGTATATTGCATGGCACGTATGATCTAAATTTTAATTTTTCCATTGCGTGATCATCATTTATATGCCATGTGATATCCTATCAGTGGTATTAGAGCCTAACCATGCTTATTTTAGTGCTTTGGATGCATTAAATCTTGATTCAAAATCATTATTGCATAAAAACCGCAATGCTGAAATTTTCTGTTTTGAGTTTTTTGCATTGTTTTAGTGTAAAACGATTTTATATGATTATTTAGGTATTATAATTATTTTGACATGTTAATATACTATCCTAAGATATTCTTTGAGCTGCTCATGGTCGATTTTAATTATACATACCTGATCATATATGTTAATCTTGAAACTAGATGCTAGTTTGCATGATATGTGTTTATTTAACAACTAGTTTTCAAAATAAAATGTAAAAACATGTTTGGCATGTTTGTAAGTGATTTTTAAAGATTAATAACAGGTCTGGACATGTTTTTAAAATGGTTTTAATTCTGGTCCATGACAATTTAATTGATTAATTTTAAAATCACTTAAAACTATGTTTGTTGCATGTTTAATCAACATTGTTTGTTATGTTTTGATTAAAATGGAAAAAACACATTTAGATCAGATCTGAACAAAACCTTAATGCAATGTTTATGACCTTATTTAAATTATTAAATAGCTCATAAAATTGTTTTAAGTGTTTATGCATTGTTTGTGGCATTATATGAGGATTAAACAACTAGTTTCATTGTTGTTTGTTTGTTTTAGTATATATGCCGTGTATGACATATGTTCTTCATAAATTTTTATGTTTAATTCAAGTTGGTTCATATTATATGTATTTTAATATTTATGCGCTGTATGACATAATATTAAAAATGGAAAAATTAGAAATTATACTAGAGTTGATTTATAGCACAAATCTAACTAGTTTGAATTTTGGACTTTTAAGAGAACTTATTCAATATAAGGATCTAGTCCATTGGGCTTCAGCCCAAGCCCATCACGAGGTCATTTCTTAAAAGTTTAGGTACACAATTTCCATTAATGGGCTTGGCTAAATTAATTAAAATTGGATTTTGTTTTTATCCATGAATGTTATGTATATTTATTTGCTTGTTTTGTGTGATGAATGGATATGCATGGTGGATTCATAGGCCCTGGGTTTTTGTAATTAAATATGGCCTTCGTGCCATTATGGATTATTGTAAAAGTTTCATTTATTTCTTAGTATAGAATTTATTGAAGACTTTGTAAATCAAGACGAAGCCCATCGGAGTGGAAAAGCCCAACTCGAAGATTCTTATTTAATAGTATAGAATCTTAGTTGTAGGTTTTTGGGCCCATGTTTGTCACGCTTTACTTTATGCAATTATATATATATATATGCATGCTATGAATGGATGACAAAGTGTATGCCATGTAAGCCATAATAAAATGAATCCCTAAAATAGTAAGTCACAAAGCTGCCTTCCTAATTTGAAACATGTCAAGGCATCGATCATCGGTCACGTAGACTAGGAGTCTTAGATGCACCCGATTATCTTTGTGAGGCATGAGTTGTAGATGTAAGTTGGACTTAACACGAAAAGGGATGCCCGAACCTAGGTAAGTAATAAATGGGTTTGTGCTATAACATCTTAAAATGTTACCCCATTTGATCCAAGAGTCATGTTCGAGACATGATTGGAGTTTTCCTACCTAAGTAACTTAACTTGTTAGGTGTACAAGCTCAGCTTGACTAATAAGTTGTTGTGAAAAGTGGATCTTTGCCCACATTACATCACTAACACGAATTATTTAAAGGGATATTAATTCGGTTTGTGGGATTATAATAAGACCTCGTTTAATCTTGCTAAGTTTTATTATTGTAGATTGAAAAATAGCATCCTCAAATAACAACTTTTCATTGTGATCGGTCCTAGAAAAAGGACAAACTAAATGGCACCAATTTCATAGAATGGTCTCGAAACTTGAGGATTGTTCTCAAGCAAGAGAAGAAGTCGTATGTTTTGGATGCACCCTTGCCCGAGGAACTTGCTAGGAACGCCTCTGCAGTTCAAAAGGAAACTTTTAAGACTAAGAAGAGTGACTCCAATGATGTGACCTGTCTGATTCTAGCCACTATGGTGCCCGATTTGCAAAAGCAATTCATGGACCAAGAGGCCTATGCGATCATGGTGCACCTCAAGGAGATATTCCAAGAACAAGCTTATCACGAGAGGTTCGTGACAACAAGGCCTTAATTTCTTGTAAGATGGTTGCAGGTACTCATGTTAGTACCCATATAGTCAAGATGAAAGGGTATCTTGATACTCTTGAGAAGTTTGAGGTACAGGTGCCAAAAGAATGGGCCACTGATTTGATCTTGGGTTCATTGACTAATGATTATGATCCATTTGTCATGAATTATAACATGCATGCAATGAACAAGACAGTCACCGAGCTTCATGGGATGCTAAAGAATGCTGAAGAGAACATTCGAAAGACTAATCCCGTACTAATGGTTCAAGGGGGCATTAAGAAGGGACTCGCTAAGGGAAAGGGAAAGGGAAAGGCAAAACCCAAGAATGACCTAGCTCGGCCTAAGTGTAGTGGGAGTACATCTCAGGCCCAACCCAAGCCTAAGGCGCAAAAGCTCAAAGAGAGTGAGAGCACTTACTTCCATTGCAACAAGTTAGGGCATTGAAGGAAGAATTACGCTCTCTTCAAGAAAATACAAAAGAAGAATAGAGTCAAGGCATCCAGTTCTGGTATTTTTATTGTTGAAATTAACCTTTCTATTTCTACCACTTGGGTATTGGATACTGGTTGTGGTTCTCACATTTGTTCAACTGTGTAGGGGTTAAGAAATAGGCAGTTACTTGGGAAGAATAAAGCAAACCTCCATGTAGGGAATGGAGCACGAGTTGCTGCCATAGAGATAGGAGACTATCGACTCACTTTACATTTCAAACTTTGTTTAGATTCGAAAAATTATTATTATGTGCCTGCTATGAGCAGAACCATTATTTCAGTTTCATGTTTGGATATGGATGGATTTGACTTTGTTATTAATAATGGCAATATTCATATTCGTTGCCAAGGCATTTTATATGGCAATGCCATGTTACAAAATGGCCTTTATATCCTTGATCTACAAAACAAAGAGTCCATATGCAACATTAATACAAAGAGGGTTAAATCAAATGAATTGAACCCAACTTACTTCTGGCATTGTCGTTTAGGACATGCAAATGAAAAATGCATTTCAAGACTCCATAAATCTGGAGTGCTTGGGTCATTCAATTTGGAATCTTATGACACATACGAGCCATGTTTGCATGGAAAGATGACAAAGAGTCCTTTTAACAAGAAAAGTAAGAGGACTAGTGACTTATTGGAATTAATACACACCGATGTATGTGGACCATTAAGTACACAAGCTAGAGGTGATTTTAGCTACTTCGTAACAATCACATATGACTTTAGTAGATATGGTTATGTCTATCTAATGAAACACAAGTCTGAAACTTTTGAAAAATTCAAAGAGTTTAAGAACGAAGTAGAAAACCAACTTGGCAAAATTATAAAAGCCATTCAATCAGATCGAGGTGGCAAATACTTAAGCTAAGAATTTGACGGTCATCTGAAGGAGTGTGGAATTATTTCACAGCTCACTCCTCCCGAAACACTACAATGGAATGGTGTGTTTGAAAGGAGAAATCAAACTTTATTGGACATGGTTCGATCAATGATGAGTTAAGCTAATCTTCCTGTCTCTTTTTGGGGTTATGCATTAGAAACTGTTGCATTTCTACTGAACCGTACTCCAACTAAAGTAGTTGAAAAGACACCATACGAGGTATGGACTGGGAAAGAGCCCAATATGTCGTTTCTCAGGATTTGGGGCGGTGAAGCACATATTAAGAAATTAAAATTTGACAAACTAGAGTCCAAATCTACTGTCTACTTGTTTGTGGGTTATCCCAAAGAAACAAAGGGATACTACTTTTACTCACAAGCCGAGAACAAAGTTTTTGTTGCTCGCAAGGTTGTTTTCTTGGAAAAGGAATTCCTTCTCAAGAAAGACAGTGGGAGTAAAGTAGAACTTGGAGAAATTTAAGTGCCACGAACTCCTATAGAGGATGAGTTGGAAATGGGATCAAGTTCACAACCAATAGTGGAACAAGAACCCATTACACAAGAACCTAGAAGGTCCGGTAGGGTACGTCGGGATATTGAGAGATACGGTCTTCTAATCACCAACAGTGACACTATTGAGTTAGTGGATCGTGAGGATCCAACTACCTACCGAGAAACTATTGGGAGCCCTAACTCGGAAAATTAGCTTAGAGCCATGACATTCGAGATGCAATCAATGTACGATAACTAGGTTTGGACCTTGGTTGATCCACCGAAAGGTGCTAAGGTAATTGAATACAAGTGGCTATTTAAACTCAAAGCTGACAAGACCTACAAAGGTAGACTAGTAGCAAAAGGTTTTCGGCAAACTCATGGTATAGACTACGATTAGACCTTTTCGCCTGTAGTCATACTCAAGTCCATTAGGATCTTGTTTGCCATAGTTGCATATCATGACTATGAGATATGACAAATGGATGTCAAAACTGCTTTCCTCAATGAAAATCTACTCGAGGATGTGTATATGATACAGCCTGAGGGTTTTGTCAATTCCAAGCATTCTAATAAGGTTTGTAAGCTTCAAAAATCTATTTATGGATTAAAGCAAGCATCCCAGAGTTTGAATCTCCATTTTGATGAAGTTGTCAAAGAATTTGACTTCATCAAGAATGAAGATGAGCCTTGTGTGTACAAGAAGGTTAGTGGGAGCATAATAGTATTCCTGGTCCTATATGCGGACGACATCCTTCTCATTGGGAATGACATTCCAACATTACAAAACGTTAAGCAATGGTGGGGGAAGTGTTTCTCAATAAAAGACTTAGGTGAAGCTAAGATAATACTTCATGTTTGGATCTATAGAGATAGATCGAATCGACTTTTGGGACTAAGTCAAGAAAAGTACATAGACAAAGTACTAAAGCATTTTAGTATGGGAGACTCAAAGAAAGGGTACATACCTTTGGCTTTAGGAGTTCCTTTGACTAAAAAATAATATCCTAAAACCGAAAAGGAGAGGGACAACATGGGTAGAATCCCATATGCATCTGCCATTGGATCTATCATATACGTTATGTTGTGTACTAGGTTGGATGTTGCTCATGCACTGAGTATAACCAATAGGTTTCAGCAAGACCCTGGTGAGAAGCATTGGTCTGCTATAAAGGGGATTCTTAAGTACCTACGAAGGACAAAGGATCACTTCTTGGTATATGGTGGTTAAGAAGAGCTTGTCATACAAGGTTATACCGATGCTACTTTTCAGACCAGCACTCAGGAATCAAGATCCCAATTTGGTTTTATTTTTATTTTGAATGGTGGTGCTGTCAGCTGGAGAAGCTCGAAGTAAGAGACCATTGCCGACTCAACTATAGAATCTGAGTATATTACAGAAAGTGAAGCTGCAAAAGAAGCTGTTTGGATTAGAAATTTCATTTCTTGATTAGGAGTGGTCCCAAGCATCCTAGATCCATTAGAAATTTTCTGTGACAACAACGAGGCCATCGCACAGGCTAAGGAGCCCTGGTCACACCAAAAATCCAAACACATACTCGAGAGGTACCACCTGATCAGAGAGATCATTGATCGTAGGGACGTCAAGATTAGCAAGACAGCAAGTGAAAACAATGTAGCAGATCCTTTGACAAAATAGTTGCGTCCAAATCTGCACGAAGCTCATTTGAGAGCGTTTGGTCTTAGGGCTATGCCCAATTGGGACTAGTGCTAGTGGGAGATTGTTAGTGTAAGCCCTAGCCCTAATGCATTGTTATAAAAAACTTAAGTTAATAAATGAAGCATTTATTTTATCTATTGTATTCCTATGCATATCAAATGATAGAACTATCCAAGAATGTTATTTTAGTTTAAGTTATCATGCATGAGGCACATGGTTGTAAGACTTTGAAACAATTGAGACTTGTAAGTTTTCAAAAACCCTAAAATTGTATGTTTCGATGCTTTGTTGTATTTTGCATGGCATGTATGATCTAAATTTTTATTTTTCCATTGCGTGATCATCATGTATATACCATGTGATATCCTATCAGTGGTATTAGAGCCTAACCATGCTTATTTTAGTGCTTTGGATGCATTAAATCTTGATTCAAAATCGTTATTGCATAAAAATCGCAATGCTGAAATTTTCTATTTTGAGTTTTTTGCATTGTTTTAGTGTAAAACGATTTTATATGATTAGTTAGGTATTATAATTATTTTGACATGTTAATATACTGTCCTAATATGTTCTTAGAGCTGTTCATGGTCGTTTTTAATTATATATATCTGATCATACATGTTAATCTTGAAACTAGGTGCCAGTTTGCATGATATGTGTTTGTTTAACAATTAGTTTTCAAAATTAAATGTAGAAACATATTTGTCATATTTGTAAGTGATTTTTAAAGATTAATAAAAGGTCTGTACATGTTTTAAAAATGTTTTTAATTCTGGTCCATGACAATTTAATTGATTAATTTTAAAATCACTTAAAACTATGACTAGTTTGTGTTTGTTGCATGTTTAATCAACATTGTTTGTTATGTTTTGATTAAAATGGCAAAAACACATTTAGATCAGATCTGAATAGAACCTTAACTCAATGTTTATGACCTTATTTAAATTATTAAATAGCTCATAAAATTGTTTTAAGTGTTTATGCATTGTTTGTGGCATTATATGAGCATTAAACAACTAGTTTCATTGTTGTTTGTTTGTTTTAGTATATATGCCGTGTATGACATATGTTCTTCATAAATTTTTATGTTTAATTCATGTTGGTTCATATTATATGTATTTTAATATTTATGGGTTGTATGACATAATATTAAAAATGGCAAAATTGGAAATTATACTAGAGTTGATTTATAGCACAAATTTAACTAGTTTGTGTTCTGGGCTTTTAAGAGAACTTATTTAATAAGGGGATTTAGTTCATTGGGCTTCAGCCCAGGTCCATCACGAGGTCTTCTCTTAAAAGTTCAAGTACACAATTTTCATTAATATGCTTGGCTAAATTAATTAAAATTGGATTTTATTTTATCCATGAATGTTATGTATATTTATTTGATTGTTTTGTGTGATGAATGGATATGCATGGTGCATTCATAGGCCCTGAATTTTTGTAATTAAATATGGCCTACATGCCATTACGGATTATTATAAAAGTTTCATTTATTTCTTAGTATAGAATTTATTAAATACTTTGTAAACCAAGACAAAGCCCATTGGAGTGAAAAAACCCAACTCGAAGATTCTTATGTAATAGTATAGAATCTTAGTTGTAGGTTTTTGGGCCCATATTTGTCACACTTTACTTTATGCAATTATATATATATATGCATGCTATGAATTGATGACAAAGCATATGCCACGTAAGCCATAATAAAATGAATCCCTAAAATAGTAAGTCACAAAGTTGCCTTCCCAATTAGAAACATGTCAAGGCATCGATCATCGGTCACGTAGAGTAGGAGTCCTAGATGTGCTCGATTATCTTTGTGAGGCATGAGTTATGGATGTAGGTTGAACTTAACATGGAAAGGGATGCTCAGACCTAGGCAACTAATAAATGGGTTTGTGCTATAACATCTTAAAATGTTACCCCATTTTATCCAAGAGTCACGTTCGAGACATGATTGGAGTTTTCCTACCTAAGTAACTTAACTTGTTAGGTGTACAAGCTCAGCTTGACTAATAAGTTATTGTGAAAAGTGGATCTTGGCGCACATTAAATCACTAACGTGAATTATTTAAAGGGATATTAATTCGGTTTGTGGGATTATAATAAGACCTCATTTAATCTTACTAAGTTTTATTGTTGTAGATTGAAAAATGGCATCCTCAAACAACAACTTTTCATTATGATCGGTCCTAGAAAAGAACAAACTAAATGGCACCAATTTCATAGACTAGTCTCAAAACTTGAGGATTGTTCTCAAGCAAGAGAAGAAGTCGTATGTTTTGGATGCACCCTTGCCCGAGGAACCTGCTAGGAATGCCTCTACAATATAAAAGAAAACTTTTGAGACTAAGAAAAGTGACTCCAATGATGTGACCTGTTTGATACTAGCCACTATAGTGCCCGATTTGCAAAAGCAATTCATGGACCAAGAGGCCTATGCGATCATGGTGCACCTCAAGGAGATGTTTCAAGAACAAGCTCGTCATAAGAGGTTTGTGCTAACAAAGGCCTTGATTTCTTGTAAGATGGTTGCAGGTACTCCTGTTAATACCCATATACTCAAGATGAAAGGGTATCTTGATACTCTTAAGAAGCTTCAGGTACAGGTGCCAAAAGAATTGGCCACGGATATGATCTTGGTTTCATTGACTGATGATTATGATCCATTTGTCATGAATAATAACATGCATGCAATGAACAAGACAGTCATCGAGCTTCATGGGATGCTTAAGAATGCTCAAGAGAACATTCGAAAGACTAATCCCATACTCATGGTTCAAGGGGACATTAAGAAGGGACCCGCTCAGGGAAAGAGGAAGGGAAAGGCAAGACCTAAGAATGACCTAGCTCGGCCTAAGTCTAGTGGGAGTGCATCTCAGGCCCAACCCAAGCCCAAGGCACAAAAGCTCAAAGAGAGTGAGAGCATGTGCTTCCATTGCAACAAGTTAGGGCATTAGAGGAAGAATTGTGCTCTCTTCAAGGAAGAATAAAAGAAGAATGAAGCCAAGGCATCCAGTTCTGGTATTTTTTTGTTGAAATTAACCTTTCTATTTCTACCACTTGGGTATTGGATACCAATTATGGTTCTCACATTTGTTCAAATGTGTAGCGGTTAAGAGATAAGCAGTTACTTGGGAAGAATGAAGTGGACCTCCATATGGGGAATGGAGCACGAGTTGCTGCCATAAAGATAGGCGACTATCGACTCACTTTAGCTTCCTAACTTTGTTTAGATTTGAAAAATTTTTATTATGTGCCTGCTATGAGCAGAAACATTATTTCAGTTTCATGTTTGGATATGGATGGATTTGACTTTGTTACTAATAATGGCAATAATCATATTCATTGCCAAGGCATTTTATATGGCAATGCCATGTTACAAAATGGCCTTTATATCCTTGATCTACAAAACAAAGAGTCCATATGCAACATTAATACAAAGAGGGTTAAATCAAATGAATTGAACCCTACTTACTTCTTGCATTGTCGTTTAGGACATGCAAATGAAAAATGCATTTCAAGACTCCATAAATCTGGAGTGCTTGGGTCATTCGATTTGGAATCTTATGACACATGCGAGCCATGTTTGCATGGAAAGATGACAAAGAGTCCTTTTAACAAGAAAAGTAAGAGGACTAGTGACTTATTGGAATTAATACACACCGATGTATGTGGACCATTAAGTACACAAGATAGAGGTGGTTTTAGCTAGTTCGTAACATTCACAGATGACTTCAGTAGATATGGCTATGTCTATCTAATGAAACACAAGTCTGAAACTTTTGAAAAATTCAAAGTGTTTAAGAACGAAGTAAAAAACCAAGTTGGCAAAAGTATAAAAGCCATTCAATCAGATGGAGGTGGCAAATACTTAAGCCAAGAATTTGACGATCATCTGAAGGTGTGTGGAATTATTTCACAGCTCACTCCTCCCGAAACACCACAATGGAATGGTGTGTCCAAAAGGAGAAATTGAACTCTATTGGATATGGTTCGATCAATGATGAGTCAAGCTAATCTTCATATCTCTTTTTGGGGTTATGCATTAGAAACTACTGCGTTTCTACTGAACCGTACTCCAACTAAAGCAGTTGAAAAGACACCATACGAGGTATGGACTGGGAAAGAGCCCAATATGTTGTTTCTCAGGATTTGGGGCTGTGAAGCACATGTTAAGAAATTAAAATCTGACTAACTAGAGTCCAAATCTACTGTCTGCTTGTTTGTGGGTTATCCCAAAAAAATAAAGAAATACTACTCTTACTCACAAGCCGAGAACAAAGTTTTTGTTACTCGCAAGCCTGTTTTCTTGGAAAAGAAATTTCGTTTCAAGAAAGACAATGGGAGTAAAGTAGAACTTGGAGAAATTCAAGTGCCACAAACTCTTGTAGAGGATGAGTTGGAAATGGGATGAAGTTCACAACCAATTGTGGAATAATAACCCATTACACAAGAACCTAGAAGGTCTGGTAGGGTACGTCGGGAGATTGAGAAATACAATTTTCTAATCATTGACAGTGACACTATTGAGTTAGTGGATCGTGAGGATCCAACTACCTATCGAGAAGCTATTGAGAGCCTTGACTCAGAAAATTGGCTTGGAGCCATGAAATTCGAGATGCAATCAATGTACGATAACCAGGTTTGGACCTTGATTAATCCACCGGAAGGTGCTAAGGTAATTGAATGCAAATGGCTATTTAAACTCAAAGCTGACAAGACCTACAAAGGTAGACTAGTAGCAAAACATTTTCGACAAACTCATGGTATAGACTATGATGAGACCTTTTTGCCTGTAGTCATGCTCAAGTCTATTAGGATCTTGCTTGCCATAGCTGCATATCATGACTATGAGATATGGCAAATGGATGTCAAAACTGCTTTCCTCAATGAAATCTATTTGAGGATGTGTATATGATACAACCTGAGGGTTTTGTCAATCCCAAGCATCCTAATAAGGTTTGCAAGCTTTAAAAATCCCTTTATGGACTAAAGCAAGCATCCCCAATTTGGAATCTCCATTTTGATGAAGCTGTCAAAGAATTTGACTTCATCAAGAATGAAGATGAGCCTTGTGTGTACAAGAAGGTTAGTGGGAGCATATTAGTATTCCTGGTCCTATATGTGGACGACATCCTTCTCATTGGGAATGACATGCCAACATTGCAAAAGGTTAAGCAATGGTGGGGGAAGTGTTTCTCAATGAAAGACTTAGGTGAAGCTGAGACAATACTTGGTATTCGGATCTATAGAGATAGATCGAATCAGCTTTTGGGACTAAGTCAAGAAAAGTACATAGACAAAGTACTAAAGCATTTTAGTATGGAAGACTCAAAGAAAGGGTACATACCTTTGGCTTTGGGAGTTCCTTTGACTAAAAAACAATGTCCTAAAACCAAAGAGGAGAGGGACAACATGAGTAAAATCCCATATGCATCTACTATTGGATCTATCATGTACGCTATGTTATGTACTAGGTTGAATGTTGCTCATGCACTGAGTATAAACAGTAGGTTTCAGCAAGACCCTGGTGAGAAGCATTGGTCTGCTATAAAGGGGATTCTTATGTACCTATAAAGGACTAAGGATCACTTCTTGGTGTATGGTGGTCAAGAAGAGCTCGTCATACAAGGTTATGCCAATGTTGCTTTTCAAACCAGCACTCAAGACTCAAGATCACAATCTGGTTTTGTTTTTATTTTAAATGGTGGTGCTGTCAGTTGGAGAAGCTTGAAGCAAAAGACCGTTGCCGACTCAACTACAGAATCTGAGTATATTGTAGCAAGTGAAGCTGCAAAAGAAGCTGTTTGGATTAGAAATTTCATTTCTGGATTAGGAGTGGTCCCAAGCATCCTAGATCCATTAGAATTTTTTTGTGACAACAATGGGGCCATCGCATAGGCTATGGAGCCCCGATCACACCAGAAATCCAAACACATACTCAGGAGGTACCACCTGATCAGAGAGATCATTGATCATGAGGACGTCAAGATTGGCAAGATAGCAAGTGAAAACCATGTAGCAGATCCTTTGATAAAATAGTTGCGTCCAAATCTGCATGAAGCTCATTTGAGAGCGTTCGGTCTTAGGGCTATGCCCAATTGGGACTAGTGCTAGTGGGAGATTGTTAGTGTAAGCCCTAGCCCCAATGTATTGTTATAAAACACTTAAGTTAATAAATGAGGCATTTATTTTATCTATTGTATTCTTGCGCATATCAAATGATAGAACTATCCAAGAATGTTGTTTCAGTTTAAGTTATCATGCGTGAGACACATGGTTGTAAGACCTTGAAACAATTGAGAATTCATTCTAAATATCCCTAGTCAGTCATAGTTATGAGAATAACAAATAAATTAAGACTAGTATGCTCTCTCTGATAAGTTGAGTTCTATCTTACGGATCATAAAAACTAGAATGTTAGTCAGAGATCATAGATATATTTTTAGAACATGGTATCTGGATTCGATCCGTTCATGAGAACATTACATGGTACAAGTCATAAGTATTTCTCATGTGCAAGTTTTGCATCAGAGTTCTTAGACCTGAAATCTCTATGAAACTCTTTATGAATTACTGTGTACTTTGACATACACCTGACGTACTGGTAATAGGGTGACAAGTATGGGTATGCTTGGGTATGCACTAATTCATGTTAGAGAGCATGAGAGAAACGAAGGGATTACCCCTCTCAATAAGAGAGAAAATATCATCGATCACTTGATCAGTGAACTGACAAGTGAATGGCTATACCGAGATGAAATAATGAGAAATTGTTATTTATCTGAGAGTTCAGTGTCACTGGAATATCAAGAAAGGAATTAGTATATATAAGGATGACTAATTTCATGCCTTATATTAATTCTGATATTTATGGGTAAAGGACTATGCAAAATTGCATTAGGTCACTAAATGTCATTTGCATTTTCATTTAATTTGGAATGCTATAATATCTTGCTAGAGAATATATATAGCCTTTGAATTAATTTATTAATTCATTGCCAATATTAAATGGACCTATAGGATCGCACACAAGCATTAGGCTTAAAATATTTAAATAGTGTATTGGGCATCAAATTAATATATGTAATGGGTATTAAAATTGCTTAATGGACCTTGGTCCATAAGAGAGAGAAATTCGACCTACAAAGTTTAATTTCAATTAATTAATTATCTTGGATTAATTAAATTAACTAAGTATTAAATCCTAATAGCATTTGAATCAAAATAAAACACCTAATTAGGAGAGAGTGTAGCTGAAATTCAAAGGAATATCCTAGTGAATTTCGGCATGTGCACAATCCCTAATTAAGTGATTGATTTTTGATTAAATGTCTTATGCCATTTTAAATTCATTTGAATTTAAAACTAATAGGATTTGAATCAATTTAAATGACTTAATTAGGAAGTAATGTAGGCTGAATATAAGACCTAAAATCAAGGGAATTTCGGCTACAACAAACTTCATAATGTAGTGATATAAATTGATTAATTATTTTTTACCTAGGGGATAATTTCTCTCTCTAGTGCCGCCACTCTCAAGAGAAAGAATTCTTTCTTCATCTCTTGTGTTCTTGGGTAGCAATAGCAACCAAAAGAAAGAACAAGATCAGATCTTGTGGCTTCAAACCATTCCCATTGCTGAATACACACACATAGAGTTAGCACTCTCGATTTTAAGTCATCTTTGTGAGTGTGTGTGTGAACATAGAGTGGTGTAGCGTAAAGGCTGCTCCTTTGGCTTTGGTGATCAAGATCTAAGGTATATAAGTCCATCTTATATGCTGGTCATCTTCAAAATCAAGTTTTGAAGTGCATCCAAACTTGTAAGTTTTCAAAACCCCTAAAATTGCATGTTTGAATTCTGTGTTGTATATTACGTGGCATGTATGATCTAAATTTTAATTTTTTTGCTGCGTGATCATCATGTATATGCCATGTGATATCCCATCAATATATATACAACAAACTAAACTTGCCATAAATGAATGGTTAGAATAGCAAATTTACCTTCATATTATTAAAAATAATTCAAATTTGCCCCCTAATTATATTTTAAGGTAAATTTGCTTATAAAATATTGAAAATGGTATACATTTGTCTCTTAATATTTTTTTGGATCAAAATTGTCTATGCTATTATATATCTAGCCTAATTTAATATTAAAACTAAGGAGATTGCCGGTAAATAAACAAAATCATACATGTTAAACTAATTAAATTGATATAAATTTGGCATATGTGAACTATAAATTATTACCTTATTTTAACTCTTGAAAAAGTATTAAAATTTCTTACCATCAAACAATTTTTGTTTGTTTACTTGAATCTTATTATTTTGAAAAATTTAACTCCATAAATTTTAACCATTTTTATGAGAGTTAAATATTGGTATTAATTTATAGTATATATGTGACAAGTTTATATGATTTCAATCAACTAGTTATGTACTTTTTTTTTATTTTCTTACCTAAAGTTTCATTATTTTTTCAAAACATTTTTAAAATGTAAATATATATAATTTTTAATACTTTAGGGACAAATTTTGCCATTTTTCTTTAAAAATTATAGAAATTTAATTAACCTAAATTTTGATTTGTTAGAAAAAGATTATTTTTTAATTATTATATTTTTAACTTAACTAAAGAGACCTTTTTCTATTATTAAAAAAAAGAGACTATGAGGCATTAACATATGCCCTAAAAGAATATGTATATGTTTAATTGGCATTAGAGTTGATACAAGCATGGTTAGTTAATGGATTATAGGATGGGATCTAGAGAAAATTATTCTAAGAGATAGGGGCATTATTGTGATTTTTCATTTTAATGCATGCACATGCATAATTGGAGAGAGACATGGTGTGGGGATTAAATTGAAAAAGAGGAGATGTGTTAGGGTGGAAATGAGAAAGTAAAAAGAGTGAGAAAGCAAGATGTAATTCACCTAGGACCCACAAGTGGACCTATAAGGTGAAGCCACCTTGCTTTCTTTAGAAATTACAAGAGAATGCGTGAAAGAACAAAGAAAAAAAAAAGAAAAGGGATGGCCGGCCACCTTAGGGGTCCAAATACAACCAATATCCCCACAGATTCAACCATTTCCACCACTACACAACACCACAAATTCAGCTGAAAATTTTGAGACAAGAGAGAATTTAAGGTTTAAACATTTCTAAGGCAATAATTCTCTCTCTTTCAGTTCTCTTTTGTTCCCTATGTTAGGGACTGATTGATGGAGTAAATAGATATTTACATGTGTGATTTATTGCATATAGAAAGAGATGCAAACAAGAAGAAGGAGAAGGAAGTTGAGAGGAGTTGAAGAGGTATTTTTAGTTGCATCAAAAGGTATGGGAACCCTTAATATTATTTCATGTGCTTGCATATATAAAATAATTATAAATTCTATTTAGATATGTTAATGAGATAAAAAAAATGGTTGTGATGCTTATTTGCGCATAGGAGATGAAATATGGATAGTATTCTTGAGATAGGAAAATTTTGTCTTAGGGTTCACTTGACCCAGAAGGACTTTTTTGCTTATAAGTTGAGTTGTAAAGTTTCAAATTGCATAATTATAATTAGAGATAAACTAGACTTATACACCTAAATTTCTTATGCAGAATTTGAAAACTGATTCTTCCCATAAGATTGTCAAAATCTAGCTTAAAATGTAATGATATTTGCTTCCCTATAATTGGGAGCAGTATGCACTTTTCTATGAATATATCAAGATTTAAAAGCTCAAATGGAGTGATTTTTAATGATGTGGAAACTAGAGATATAAGGAAATAATTTTGTAGAAGACCATTTTGCCCAAAAATTACGTTTACTATGTCAAAAACCATTTACAAGTTAAGGTAGAAAGGCTGCCAGTTGAGAAACAAAAATCCAAAATCAGCTTGGCTAGACCAATACCTTCTAAATCAGATAAAAGCAAAGAACCCGACTAGACTAGATCATGGTCCAATCGGGTCACTTCCTATTTTAGCCTAAAATTGATTTTGAGACACTAGAACATTACTGAAATTTACCCAAACTTTTTTGAACACTTTTAAAGCATTTTAAGCATAAAAATAGGGACATAATGTGTCATGAAATGCATGTAACACATGATGGATTGTTGAGATATAGTTATAAAAGGAACTTGACCATGAGAAAATATATGCACATAAGCTAGTTTATGCCATTACTAGGTTTACATATCGACTTTATGTATGTATACCTATGTAACTAGAATATAAGAGTATAAATGAAGGCATACATACTTGAACATGCATAAATACATGTGAATATTTATATTTGAAGATGCTCCAATAAAATGATGCATATGTATATAAATATTTATAATCATAAGAATATACATTCATGATCAAAGCTATATTATTTTGGCTACTTGTGGATGCTTGTATGTACATAAAGGTATTATGTGATGACTTGAACATGATGAATGGCATAATGAGAAAAATGGTTTGAGGCTTGCATTTAAAGTTTGGTTGTGGATAGATAGGCATGCCTATAAGAAAAAATTTGAGCTGCTACAATTTAACCCAGTTGGGTTTATAGTTTGTCCCCATTTGGGACCACAGTCTTGACCCCCTTTGGGTTTACAAGTCTGGTACCTTCGGATCTCCACAAGATTAAATACCTACGGGTATTCACATGCTCGATACTTTCAGGTATCCATCGCACTCGTTATCTACACCCCCAGAACTTAAGCAGGTAATCACAGGAAATGATAAAGAGATGAATTGTATGCTAATCAATGACGTATTATATGATCGAACTTGTAATATAATGTTGTCATGGCATTGTTCTTTCCTTTAATTGTTAAAATTACCTTTGTAGTTAATGGAAACATATTGTTATTCTATCGTATTTATGCTTGTGTGCTTGGGAGTGACCATTGTGAGTGGTTGCTCAAAATTAGCTGTTTTCACTAAACTTTATAGCTTAGCACGAGTATTTATCCATGTAGGTACTCGAGTTAGGACTCTTTCACAGGGATGTGATCTGTAGTGGAATGCCAATACAAAACTTAGGAAGAGTTAAAAGTATGAATTTTGTATTTTTGCTTTTGTCTTTGTATATGACATTTGTATTAGAAGATGATGTAATATAATATTGATTGGACAAACCTAAATTTTGCAAGATATATTATCATATATATCAAAGTTAGTTGAATATGAAAAAATGCATATGAAACGTTTAATCTTGATCATGGTATTAATACATGAATTTATAATATGCAAACTTGATATGTTCCTTAATAAGGGATGTAAATGACAAGTAGACAGATTATGATTATCATCTATAGGGTATGTATATCGATAACATAAGAAAGGCATCTAGAGTGAGCATTACATATACTTCTAAATTATTATTTTTAATAGTATAGTTTAACCTTCTCTAAATTGACGTGAATTGTTATACATCGACAGGAAAAAAAATATTATTTTTAAATTGATGTGAATTGTTATCCATTAGTAGAAAAAAAAATTATCTTAAAAAATCAATTAATTTAACAATTAGTTATTATATAATTTTATAAGAATTCAACTTATAATTAGAAAGATAATATTTTTACTCTAAAAAATTAATTCTAATTAGTAATTAAAGAAAATTTAAAAATAAATTATTTTGGATGTGGGAGACTCCTGAAATCTCTGTGTATATATATATATATATAGAGAGAGAGAGAGAGAGAGAGAGAGAGAGAGAGGGGGGGGTAAAAGATTATTTCATAATTCCATCCGTAGCATGTGTTGATTTTTAATTAATTTTTTGAGGACATACTCTAAGTCGGTGAGTCAAATATAAACGCGCCAATTTAATTTTAAACTCTTGACGGGTGTAAATAATGTTTACAATAAGTTATTTTAGTAAATATAGGTGCTAAAGTAGGATAAGTTTAAATTTTAGGGTCCACTTGACAAATTTGTACAAATTCAATGGAGAATTTATATATTAATTGTAAAATATATTATCTGCGCCAGCCTTAGTATCATTAGAGTAACTTTAAAAACCACCGCGTGTCAGATAACGTAAGACGCTGTCTTCTTCCATCGTCACATCCGTGTCTCCGCATGCGACACTTGCAAGCAAACCTTCATTTATTATCATGTTTTTTAAAATTCTTGTGTTAAATACTCTCTTTTTCTAGGTACAACCCAATTTTCTTTGTCAACTTCTACTCCCATAGACAATGACTTTATCGAACACTTGATTTTCTCTTCATTTCGACTGTTTATTTGAGCTTCAACTTGCTTTATTTTGAGCTAGTATTAGGTAGATTATTGCTTCCAAACAGGCTTTTTCTGCTGGTTGGTATCTGGGTCGGTTTTTTTTTTTGTTAAATTATTTTATTTAGATATTGGGGGGATTGTCAGTTGGTCTTCTTGCTTCAGTTATTACCGCTCTCTCTCTCTCTCTGGTTTTCAAATTTGTTTTTCGTTTATGGGCTGTTCATAAAATTTGGTTTCTTTTTGGTGTTGGTGTGGGAATGATGGATGATCGGTATGAGCCAATAAAGGAGTTGGGTTCTGGAAATTTTGGGGTGGCAAGATTAGTGAGGGATAAGAAGTCAAAGGAGCTTGTTGCTGTAAAGTACATCGAGAGAGGGAAGAAGGTAGATTTTGCCATTTCTTCTCTGTATTATAAACCAATGATTTAGTTCCTGCTTATGTTTATGATTTTGAGTCTAGAGCATGAGGTATAGTTTAGAAGAAATCTTTCATAGTTTAGTCTGTGTTGTAAATTTTTGTATTTGAGCAATTCCTGGGCAATTCATATTTGTTTAATTTAATAGCAACAACTTGTTTATACCAATACCGATATGATTATAAAACATGCACAAGTGAATATGAATTTGAACCTCTGATTTGTATAATCTTGACATAAATATAAGATTATGATTTTTGTTTATTGTGTTAGATTGATGAGAATGTCCAGAGAGAAATCATCAACCACAGATCCTTAAGGCATCCGAATATTGTCAGGTTCAAAGAGGTAAGATACTGGTTCTGAATCCTTCTATTCAGATTGATTATTTTGGCCTTTCAAGGCATGTTTTCAATTGGACATTACAGCACTTACAACTTGTTTAGACAGGAACCGTAATACTAAAATCAGGGTTTTACGAACACTTTTTTTTTTTTTCTGATTTATGCAAATATTTAGTGTGGATGCACTACCAAGTCCAGCTGACTAAGAAATCTGTGTCTATTGAACCTAACTTATGAATGTTAAAATGTCACGTTACCTTTTTCCTATCTAACAAGGTATTGCACAAGGGAAAACCTAAAGACGTTAGAATTCTTAAGATTGTTGCATGCAGTGGCTGCTGTTAGGATTTGAATCTGCAGTTTTGGGGTAGCAATTCTGGGACCTTTGTTGACACTCTTTGCTGTGCCTGTGTCCAAAGTTCAAATATGTAATTTAACTTGGAGAAAGAAAGTTCTGCAGAGTAGCACGTCATATTTATACCACATGTAGAGATATCTATATTATCCTGTAGTGCTTGAGCTCAAGTTCCTTACATGGCCAGGCTAATTCCTCCAGGGAAGGCACTCTTTCCTAATACATTTATATTCTTGTTGCAAAACTTCAGAATTAATGTTAAGATCTTTGCTTTACATGGTTAATGTGAAAATATTATAGGACTAATCACAAGTAGCAACTTTTTTAATAAGCACATTTATTCTACACGGAGGTCTTGGTAAGGGTCTGCAATCAAAGCAGTATGCAAACCTATGCAACTTTTATCTTGGTACAATTAGTCCCACACAGCCTACAAACCTTTAAAGCCCCTCCTTAATTTCCTACCTAGTTACCAAATTTTGAAAACCCAACTCACCTCAGAATTATTAGTTGCCAAATCTGTCTAAAATCAATAAATGCTATAGTAAATTTGTTTGTGTTGATAAAATAATTGTGCATGCTATTTATTTCTGCATGATGGCTGAGTGCCAAACCTTCAATCTACCCTAAAGGATTTCAGAAGAGAACTTATTTTCTGAGTTGGATTTAAATGGAAACATAATTATCTTTTTCCTTGCAGGTCTTATTGACTCCAACCCATTTGGCAATTGTCATGGAATATGCTGCTGGTGGCGAACTCTTTGCAAAGATATGCAGTGCTGGTCGATTTAGTGAAGATGAGGTTGTGAAGCTGTAGCTTATTTGTTTGATCATTTTCCTTCGATTTTATATGCTGATGATATCTAATGGGTGCATTCTTTTTCACGATAGGCAAGATTTTTCTTCCAGCAGCTAATATCTGGAGTCAGCTACTGTCATTCCATGGTATGTTGTGTCATGTCTGAGCTTTTGGTTTTATTTTAAAAAAGAACTGTTTGACTTATGTTTTATATTGCTTCATTTTAGGAAATTTGTCACAGGGATCTGAAACTGGAAAACACACTTTTAGATGGAAGCCCTACGCCACGACTTAAAATTTGTGATTTTGGTTACTCCAAGGTTAATGTTTCTTTTGTGTTATAATTCTTCCTAATTCAATTTCTAAACATTCTTCAAATTAAAATATCTTTTTTACTCCTTTTGTGTTTTATGATTTCAGTCTGCTTTGTTGCATTCGCAACCCAAATCAACTGTTGGAACCCCTGCATACATTGCTCCTGAAGTCCTATCAAGGAAGGAATATGATGGCAAGGTATTACTTTCAAGTATGTCAATATATGTAGCTGAAAGGTCATCTTTAGCTTTTTATGTCATCATGAGACAAAACAAAGTAATAGATCACTTTGGTCTTTGCCATATTTCTTTTCTATGGAGTATAATTTTCCACTTCTGTTATTTAAGTGGAATGTGGATCTTTAAATTTTATCGGCTGAGCACTTTTGCTTAATTGAAAAATAAATAAGAATGCTGTTGAGTCATCAGACCGAATGAAGAAATATTGGCGAAGTATGAAGGTTATTACACAGCCTTGTACTGTCTTGAACTCTTTTGATCTGAGGTGAAAACTAATGCTAGATCCTTTTGAAGCAATATATCCTGCAATTTTAGAGACTTTTACTATTTGTTTAACAAGGATCATCTATGCATATGAAAAAGTCCAGATAAAAAAGTTCTTAACCATCAGTTTCACAATAGTGACCCCTGTTTATATAGTCTTTTTTTGTTCAGACCATATTATTTGCTTTCTACAGAAGAGAGCTCCATTGACTAAGGTTTTAAAGTCACTAGTAGTACAGTATATGGCTGTTTTTGGTTCTTCCATCTCCTATCAAAGTGAAAACATACCATTTTGCTCTTCGTACTGCAATGATTTTATATTTCATTACACTATTTAAAAAATAATATATGGAGTCTAAGCTTGATACTCCCAGAGTAGAATTAATGATGCAGTCAATACCTGACAAAACAGTGTGATTAAAGTGTAAAAATGCTTGTAGAATGAAGTCTAGCATCAAAAGGCCACAACATATTTGTTGAGCATGAATCAAAAATCTTGATTACTCTTAAAATTGATGTCCTAATAGAAGAAAAAAAATGATGTCCTCTTATCTTTTCTTGGTCATTTGATTTTCTACAGTCATTTGATTTTCTAAAGTTTTAGATTGCAGATGTTTGGTCATGTGGGGTGACACTATATGTGATGTTGGTGGGAGCATACCCTTTTGAAGATCCTGAAGATCCTAGAAACTTCCGCAAGACTATTGGGGTTAGTTTCTTCTTAACACTAGCTAGATGATTGGATGATAAACCTTCTTTCTTCTCTCCCTAAACATAATATCATCCTCAAACTCTACCAGAGAATAATGAGCGTTCAGTATTCCATACCAGACTATGTACGAGTGTCTGCAGATTGCAGGCAGCTCCTTTCTTGCATTTTCGTTGCCAATCCAGAAAAGGTACTTCTGTCTGACGTTTCTTTAGGACCTCATCATTTTCTGACAATTTAAAAAGAATTGTCTAATGTTACTTTATGACCTTATCATTAATTGTTTTCTGGTAATTTTAAAAGAATTCTGAGGAAATTATAAGAATTATAAATGGCTATAAGTTTAAAAAACAGAAACTTTGCTCTAATTGTCTTAGCATATATGAACGTATGCCTCCTATGCTTGCTTATATAACTGTCACTATAAGCTTATATGGTTGTTTATAAATCAGTTTTGGCAATTTTCTTTCTTTCTTTAATTCTTTTTTGGTTAGAACAACTATTCGGCTACTGTTTTTGGTAGCATTTGTTGGATGGCTTCCTTTGTACCCCTTGGCATGTGTGGTAATTTATAAAGGGAAAAGAAAAAAAATAGAACAATTTGATATAAGATTTACCAGGAGGGCCATAAAAGTGCATGTGACTTTGGAATTACTTTCTGGTTATTTCAAATTGTAATTGAAATTACCTTTCGATGATTTTTCAAGACAACAGCCTACAGATGCATGTGACTTGGAATTGAAGAGGAAAAATTCAAAGATTTGGGTATTCTTATAGGTGACTGACACCACAAACTGTATCTGTGAAGGGCAGCTTGGAGCTGTTCTTTTCATGGGAAAATTTTGCTGAATGAAAAATTAGACTCAATTTAACATGTAACAAGAAGTAGAAATCTATACCCTTCTATACTGAAAATCATTAGTATACCCTCTATGATGAGAAAAAACAATTAATTCTTTATTTCCGGGAATATGAAAAGTGGGACTATTTCATCAGCAGGACTTATCCTATGGTGCCCCTGAACATCATGCATTATTTGCTAGATTGAGTTTTAGTTCTGAATAAATACCTATATGAAACATTTCACAATAAACACAATAATGGAAGGAAAATTCTACCTTCAAGTGTCTTGTAAACATTCTTTCAAATGCTTTTAAGGGGTAACAAAATACAACAGGAATTCATTGGATATGTGCATATTAATGCTTTTGTGAGCTGTTTAATGTATGCTAATGCTATTTGATCCTCTTTGAAGAGGATTAGAATACCAGAGATTAAGAAGCACCCTTGGTTTCTAAAGAATTTGCCAAAAGAGCTGGTTGCGCAATCAGAGCAAGATCAACCAAATCAGAGTGTTGAAGAAATAATGCGCATCATACAAGAGGCAAAGACGCCGGGTGAAGGTGCCAAAGTTAGCGAACAACCTGTTGCTTGTACATCTGATGACTTGGAAGCTGATTTGGACTCTGAGACTGATGTCAGTGGTGATTTCTTGCCCTAAGAATGGAGCTTATGACTTCTGTGCCAACTTAGGTTTGTGTTCAATATCACTTGCTTCTACATGATTTAAGTGTTCGTGATGCATTGATATGGTGAAATGGTTCTTGCATTTACCATGCTTAAAGCATGTACATCAATTTAAATGGTGTTAATACATACATAGTATATGGATACAATAACCTATTTAAGAAAATTTTCATGTAAAATAAGTTGGTGAAAAATGAAAGGAACATTAGTTAGCATGAATAGGTGGCATTTTATGAAAATCTCATAGACAAGAAAAGATTAAGTACCTCAAAAATTGAAGTATCTTTTGCCATGGAGACTAGAAGTGCGCCAACGAAAGAATCACCAGCACCAGTTGTATCAACCGTTTTTACTGAGAACCCATCAACCTTTCCTTTAAAATTGAGCCATAATGGAAAATTTGAGCCCGTTTAATAAGACCCATGTTCGATTCTGAGTCCTTAAGAAGCATATCAGCACTTGGATTTCTATAAAACATGAACTCCCTATCTCCATTCTTCTTTAGCGTCACAAAAGCCAATGCTGTTCTTGCATCCTTATCAAAGCACACTCCTTCACTGTTCACCCCATTCTCCTTCAATATATTCACCAGCATGTGCCCAAATTCATCATCTCCAACCTAAAATCATAAAATATTTGTCAAATTTTTACTTTTGATAAGCTCTTTACTGTTCACTAATTAATTTTGATATCTTTAAAGGCCTACTTGACTATTTTTAATTTTTTAAGGTGAAATTAATCCAATTGAAACATGAAATGTTTAATTGACCATTGTGACAAATTTACGAACCAGACCGAGCAAATGGAAAATGTTAAAAGTCATAACTGAGTTAATTAAAATGTAATTAATTAATTACCTTTCCCACAAAAGCAGAACTACCACCAAGCTTGGATATGGCGCAAGCAACGTTGGCAGGTGCACAGCCAGGGGCTTTGATAAAGGCACCAGACTTTGCCAAAGAAACTCCAGAAACATCTGGAACAAAATCAATAAGCATTTCTCCAAAAGAGACTATTAATGGGCTATGGCTTGTTGCTGAAGTGCTCATTCTCTTTTCGCTTTTTATTTTTTGATGTCCACTTATGCTCATATCTCTCAATATATACAGCCGGAGAGTGCTGCTCTAAACGCATTATTATTATTATTATTATTATTAATTTTTTTTAGTTAATAATTCATAAAATCCACAATGGATATGATTTGTTAACTAACTCTGACTTAGTGTTTTCTTGGAATTTTAAATTATGAGATTCAATCAAATCACCAATTTCTCTTTATCCATCTAGCTAACGGATAAATCTTGCTTTGATTGGTCAAAGTCTTGATATATCTGCAATTAATCAAGCTACATAAATATAGGTGGCAAATATGCATGTTTTGGATTGAATTATATATAGATTAAAAATTTATGGATGTTCGAATTAAATTAAATAAAAATTACGGTTCATATGGTTTGGGTCCGTAAATTGGATAAAATTTTGATAGGTTTAGGCATTGTTATTAAAATTGGTACATTCAGATTGGTTAAACCTAAAATATCTGGGTAAAATTTTTTTTCTTCAATACCATTAAAAACTTTAAAATCGTGAATTAGAACGTATTTACTTTTTAAAAGTATGATATGATTTTTTAATTTTGTTTATTTCAATACTTACAAAGGTAAAAAATGATAATAATTTTCTTTTTCTCAAAAACAATTTTGTATCTTTTAAAAATTATCTCTTGTTCTTCATTTTTCATTATTGTGCATATAAAATATTCTTTTATGTTAAATATTTAGTTGATCATAAATAAATATGATAACAATGGTGAAAATAAAATCAAAGTCCATTGATCAGAGTGGATAAGGATTTCATCTTTCTTGAATATATTCCGAATTCAATCCGCAAGTTCGGCATATATATAAAAATTATGGCATTGGGGAGAATCGTCTCTAGCAATGTATTTCTGCAGTATCCAGTCCAAATTAATCAGACTAACCGGATTTAAATATTAGACGGACATAACCTCCTCAAAAATGGGTGAAAATAAATTATTAAAGTGAATCTATTAGTTTTATCATAATTTGAACTAAAATCTATAACTTATTATATTTAAATTATTTTTTAAATGTAATTCTTAACTTAATACATTTTTTTTTATATCAACTAGCATCTTGACAATTTTATTATAAAAATTGTAACATGAAATATATTAAAATTTATATTTTTTTATTGATGTTATTTTTGACAATTTCAATTTTCGTGATACCAAGATTGAATATCTGTTTCGTAAACCTTTAAGTTTGCCCACTTTTTGTCTGGTATAATTCTAAAAGCCACGGGTCCAAGTAATGATAATTGTATACTGTTAATTGGCAAAAAAAAAAAAAGAATCAATACATAAATGCCGTTAAAAAATATTTTATTTTTGCACCCGCTCGTTTAACAACTGACTTGAGTACTGTATTTGAAATTCTCTCTTTTATAACCATCATTTTTTAAATTTTCTCTTTTAAAACTGTTCCATATTCAAAATTAAAAAGTCCAAATGTTATCCAAATTTCTTCTCTCAATTTCTTCATATTTTTTTTATTTCGATCATTTTATTTTGTTTCTTTAATTTGTTAAATCTTAATTTCAAATACTCGACATTTTATACTTTCTACAGTGATTTCTATACAAATCTAAGTTATTCTTTTTGCGATTTTAGATAGTCTTTTTTCTGAGATTTTTGCAATTTTAGATATTGTAATTACAGAGATTTGTGCGATTTCAAATCTTATAGTTTTTGAGATTTCCGTGATTTCACTTCTCTTTCTATTTTTTTTTTTAAATTTTTTGCAATTATAGTGTATTCAATTGTCTGAAAAAAGTATAAACGATCTAAGCAAACTGAATACAGTGTATTCATTCTCTGAACACACTGTATTCGCTTTGAATAAAGTGAATATATTGTATTCAGTTTTGAACAAAGTGAATACATTGTATTTTATTTTTTGAATACACTATATTCATTTTTTAGTAAAGTGAATGCACCTTATTCAGTTTTTTGAATGCAGTGGATTCGGTTTTAGCAAAGTAAATGCATCGTAGCAATTTTTCTGTATAAAATGTATTCAATTTTGAGCAAAGTAAACATACCTTATTTAGTTTTATGAATACATTGTATTTAGTTTTTGTGCAAAGAGAATACAGTGTATTCTATTTTTTTGAATACACAGTGTTCAATTTTATACAAAGTGAATGCACTGTATTCAATTTTTTATATGTTGTACACACTTTTTTTAATAGTATTCTGAATCATTTATTATTCATATGCAAACATCGATTCTATTTGATTAGAAACAACCAATAGACAAGGAAAGTGAAATGTAAATCAAGATTTTGAAGTGAAAGGAATCTTAATACCACCAACTTGCAACTTTCAGCAACTATAGGAAATAATATCAAAACAGATAAAGATTAATTTAGAAGAGAATATACTTGACATAAAGTATAAAGTTAAAGATGGATATCAACCACTGAAGTTGACAATGATATGTCCCTCCTCTTTTACATTGAATTGAAGTTGAAAAAAATGGATTTTACAATATATCCTCTACGCATTACAGTGGCTGACAATACAATTTAGTTTTTTAGTTCCACATAATGCGAATACTATGTATTTCATTTCCTAAATATGGTGTATTCTATTTCCTAAATACAGTGTATTCTGTTTCTTGAATACAATGTATTTTGTTTCCTAAATATAGTTTATCTGATTTCCTAAATACAATGTATTTTTTTTGAATATAGTGTATTCACTTTTCTAAATACAATACAATCCCTTTTCTGAATACATAGTTTCCTGAATACATTGCATTCACTTTTCTAAATAAAGTGTATTTTATTTTCTGAATACATGTTATTTTGTTTCATGAATATAATGTATTTAGTTTTTTGAAAACTCTATATTCTATTTTCCAAATACAGTGTATTCGATTTCTAAAATAATCATTTTTTGAATACAATGTATTTGGTTTTCTAAATACACTATATTATGTTTTCTGAATAAATTGTATTATATTTCATGAGTATAATGTATTCACTTTTTTGAATACAATGTATTAAATTATATAATTATATTGCTATAAAATCTCTAATTTTAGATATTTTTTATTTTAATTTTGGTGATTGCTTAAACAAAATGACAAATGAAATATCAGTAATTCAAAAAATAAGATGGAGCATCCAATACTTTAATTAATTAACATTCACAATTGGTGATACTAATACAAACATGATAGAATATTTGGGTCAGTTAGCAAAAATACAATTCATCAAATACAATGCAATGAAAAAGGTGAAATTGGAATCATAAGCAATGAAATGCATGTAGCACCCTTATCCTTTAACCTATACATATCACTTTATTCTTCTCATTACATAAGTTTAATAGTGCAACTTAAACATAAACTAACTATACAGTGAACATATATTCTAACTTAATACCTAAGAGTGCTATACTATTAAAACTTTTCAATATACATTAAAGTCTCTTTACAAAATACAAAAACTATTTAACATCTTTATATACAATATCTCCTATACCACAAAAATTTTACTATATACAAAGAGTCCAAAATAAAAGTCTATAATAGTCTCTTCAGATGACTTGAGTTGGCCTTCCTGCAATAGATATCACCTAAAAAAACTACACGGATGAAACACCCATGCTAAGCTATATAGCTTAGTGGGAAAAATAAAACATGAGGATGACCTCTTTTAAAGGTCGTCAAAATGCAAATACATACAATTATACCCTTAAGCATATAAACCAATCATTTAAACTGTGTTCACAATTTTTTTTTACTTTAGCTATTATATTATACACATTATCCTTATAACCATTACAAATTGCCTAATAATATTTTGTCTGCTTATTGGTCTTACTCATATTAATATTCATTTAACCCTTAAAGTCTAACACATCAAGTTTACTTTGGATTCTTGTATGTTATTCTTGTCTAATCACTTGACTTACCAATCTTTCTTGATTATTTATCAGATTACTCATGTGTTGACTTATTATCTTACTTACATCTCAAATCTAAATCATATACAGTTCACCAGTTACAAGTTTATAAGTGACTTATCTTTATATATAAGATATTGCATATCATTTACCAATGGAAACAATTAAATGAGTAACTATAAGAAAATCATACAAGACCATGCAACAGTTAAAAGACATCACCAACATACATGCTTATACATATCTCTTACATTTCGATTTCCAAATATATCAAATTCATAATTTATGAGTTCATAGTTCACTAATTATTACCGTATAGTGAGTCATACCTACCACTTATCTCATTTACTCAAAACTCAATAATTATCATGTATTGGTGGTGATATACCTTTACATATCAACATTTTAACAAAACAACACATTTTATAAGTACAATTTCATGTATCATGCATTCCTAAATGTACAATTTAGCATCCGCAAATTTCTATTTTCAAATATTGATCTACATACATATATATAAGTATATGCATTAATCTAATACATGCATTAGAAAAACTCATAAACATATGCCTTACTATACTGAAGTAGACTATGATACAATTATACTGTAACTTAGCCTGCTTAAGTTTTAAAAGTGGATAACGGGATCGGTGGATACCCGAGGGTATCAAATGGTGGATATCCAAAGATATCAAAATTATGGACCCAATCAGGGCCAACTGTATAGTGGACCGGTCAAGGACCCAAATAGGGTCAAGGAACAACTCAAATGGGTTGTGCAAGATCCAGCAGGATCAACTATACTGTGGACCTAAAATGGTCGACTGTGGCAGCTGCAATTCCCTATAGGCGCCTATCTATCCAAAATTGAACTCTAAAAGCAGGCAAATATATCTCTTTACTTTATTTTCCAAATGTTGCTTTACTTTGTTCAATCATATACATATGTGTATGTCAAAACCCATGTATAATGATGTCCAAGGTAATCATATCCATGTTCATGTAATACTTTCTTTAAACATGTGATCATACACATTATTGAGTATTGCTATTTTCTACTTGAAATTAGTTCAAGGAATGATCCCTTTTCAGTCATGCATTTATATACATAGTAGTATAAATCTATTCATGGTTATGAGCAGGATAATCATAATCATATACATGTGCAGAAATAATTTTCTATAACACTATATCATGCTCATGATTAAACATCTTTGTTCCATGCTTTACTTTTTCGTCATTATATATGTCTATGTATCTTACATACATACGTGTATATATATATATATATATATATATATATATATATATATATATATATATATATATATATATATATATATATATCATATCATATCATATCATATCATATCATGCACACCTTGGGTTTAATACCTTACAATACTTGAAACTTGCTTTACAACATGTAACTCTTTCACATACCATCTTATATGACATTCAAGTATTTATACATGAATATACCTAATTGTTGTCTTATTTATAAGCATAACAATTCATATTTATAAAATATGTAAGCATGTACACGTTATCTCAACTAAATAATAAGTATATTAGTTCATACTTTTGTTATATGACATGTTTCATTTAACTATGCAATACCATCATATATTCTTAAACACATATTATTTATATAAATTTCATTTATCAAGAATAACATACAATTTGTACATGTAATTGATGAAAAAAAAATACCAAATCTCTAGTGTATAAGCATGTAAACACATCATATAGCACAATCCACACGTTTTTGCTCATGTAAATAATCGATGAAAACTTATACCTTTTTTTAGTTTACATACATGTATATACAATCTCATCAAATATAAACAATTGCAATCATGCACTTTGCTTGATTATTGATAATTAGTATACTTTCATGTAACTGTGCTTTATCCATTATTTTCTTTTCATTTATACTTTTGACACAACATATAGGTATAACATATAATCCTCATATAGTGCTATATTCATATTATCTCAAGTAGGTAAATAATAATTTACCTTAGCATTGCAATCACCATGCACATTCTTTGCCACATAATCATGCTTAATACTTCTCATTAAGATATTATTATAATTCGTCCATTTAATTCCCTTTATTGCTGCTTTTATAATACAAAGATACTCAAGAGAGGTTTAAGGTGGTTCTTGGCAAACTTAGTAACAAATCTGCATAGAGATAGAATTTAAGGTTCATTTTGAAAGCTATAATTGACTTATTTAGAGACATTTTATGTCAAAATAATCTTCTAAAAACATGATCCATTTTGTTTCTAGTTTCAGGAACTTTAAAAATAACTTCAATATCATTTATACTTTTTAAGATATTACAAAAAAAATTAAGATATGTTGCTGAAAAAGTCCTGTCAACAATTCCGAAATTAAGTTTACCTTTTTACATATTTGGAGACATAAAAAAATCATGGTTTCTTCATAAAAGTTGTAGATATATAAGTGTAGTTTCATCATAATTTTGAATCATAGCATTTTTACCTATATAAAATTAATTATACACAAAACACTGCAAATTGTCCTCTGAAAAGTACTGTCAATAATTTTGAATTCAAGTAATTTTTTGACATATTAAGAAATAGAATCAAATTATGTTTTCTTCATAAAAGTTGTAGAGATATAAGTCTAATTTCATCAGAATTTGGAATCATCTCATTTCAACCTCTATAACAAGAGATACACTCAAATTACTACAGTCTATTCTCGTTCCCTAGGCAGCACTTTACTGTACCCAATTCAATTTTTATCACCAATTAATAAATTCATATAATAAATAGGTACATAATATAAACAACCTTCCTTCATGAAAAAGATGCTCCTATGAGTCTATTTTAACCAAACTTTTGTTTCAATGGATTTCGACTTCTCAATAAATATTTATAGCAAAAATACTGTAACATGTTCTTAACAACTAGGTAACAGCTCAGTCCAAATTTTAAATTAATTTTAGGAGCACTTATAGGCAGAATTAAATATTGGTTTCTTCTACAAAATTTTAAGTCCAAATCTTAAGAGTAAGTACCAACTGAGTTTACTCAAATCAGAGTTTTAAAATTCAAGATATCCATAAAATATAGTAATAGGTTCCAAGATCCTTACATGAATTTCTCCATACAAGCAAACCAAGACTTAATTTTCACAATCCATATTTTCCATTTTATGCAATAAACTATTCCTTCTCTTCATTCTATAACATATATGAATGAAAATAAACCACCTCAATCCCATACCTTGGCCGACCAACTCCATCACTTCAATCCTTTGCAATCTTTCTTGCCTTTCTTTATCTTCCTAGCTTCCTCTTTAAACAATCACATTTCATATACAACAATGCATCAAATTATAGCATTATTTATCCTTTGGAAAACAACCTAACTATATAGAAGAAGAAGAAGAAGAAGAAGAAGAAGAAGAATAAATTAATTAATATCTTGAATCCATTTACCTTAAAAATTCCTTGTCAAAACCTCTTAATTCATAACATGAAACTTAATCTCCTTGAGAGTTTAAAGATGAAAGAATGGATAACTTTAGAAAGATGAGAAATGAGAGAGAGATGAGAGATGAGAGAATGAGTTGCCGTCCCTATCTCCCCTCCTATAACTCTCTTCCTTACATGCAACCAATAGGAGATTAAAGTGGAAGTAAAAGTTCCTATTTGGTCCTTCCAAAATTTTTCTTTTAATCCTTTAACTTATTGCATGCCACACAAATCTCTCTCATTTATTTACATGTCATATTTTGATCCCATTCAATTCTTCAATTCCATTTCAACCCCCATCAAATTCTATTTCTTTTGAAATTAACCCCACTTAATTATTATTGTAACATTGACATCTAAATTTATATCCTCTTTTAATTGGACCCCAAATAGATATTATATTATTAAATTTGACCCTAATTTTTTTTAATTATTTCAAAATTGACCTCTTGAAATTAAAATTTTATTTCAATTGCACTCATAAATAAATAACTAATTTATCCTTCAATTCAATAACTTATAATTTCATCTCAATTTACCACTTATCTTTAATTTCTTTTCAATAATGCACTACTATACAAAATTTTTTTTAACTCTCTACTCCTCTATCACATAAGACCATCAATCCTTTAGGTCTTAACTTATAATATTTCATCTAATTAATCTTGACTAAACATTAATGATCATGATTATGCCTTGAATTCTACTAGGGCCTATTTTGGGTCCTTACAATGCAACCTTATATTAGAAGGGGATAAACTTACCAAGATAAAAAAACCTCTCAGAAAATCTATTTATATTTTTGCAGTCAAGAATAATTTTCAATTTAAGGTATGGAAATAATGTTCTAAAAGATATTTCATTAGCTGCGCAGATGACAGTTGTTTGTAACACCCTATACCTGAACATTGGATCGAGTACTGGTATGCCATATATGTTGGCATTATTACTTATATTATCCATTAATTACCTCATGAAGTTGGATATATTTTTATTTTAATCCTTTTCTTATAATATTTTACATGCATAGATTATATAATTACTTGCAAAAATGCTATTGATTTGGTAAAAAATCTAACAACATAACATCTACACTTATTCCTAACTCTCTTGCAAATCTCAATTTTCCACCAACACTTTTTCATCAACATCATTAATATATATATATTATCATACATTCATGTGTTTCCATCAAAATCTCATCCATAAGTCTTTACTACAATCTTTAATACACACCAATAAATTCCATACATTTATCCAATATGTGTACACATAAAAAATACATGCCCATTTTCTTGTTACACAAAATTCATTTCTACGTTGTATATGCCATAAAATAAATTGTAAGGACCCAATCATGACCCTAATCGGATTATAGTTAATTAATGGGGATTACCGTTAATTAAGGCAAAATTTAATTATTTTGCAATTATCAAGGTTAAGTCCCAAGAGGGGTATTTTGGTAATTTCACCATGTAAGTATATTAGCTAAGTTAAATTAAAAGTGAAGAAAAGGATACAATTGAAGTGAATTAGAAAGTCTTGTGGTTAAACTGAAAGAATTTGAAATAATGGGGGTCTAATTATGTGCAAGGGTAATTTTGGAAATTCACCTAGGGGATATTTACCCTACTAACTTTTATTAGCTTCTTGGAGAAGGAACTATTGGGGGGATTTTGAGTTGTGGATCGGCATTTGAGGGAGATAGCTCTCTCTCTCTCTCTCTTTCTCTTTCTCTTTGGTTATGGTTTGGAGAAGAGGAAGCTTAGGGTTTTGTTGTTTAAAGCATCATGAAGGTAATGTCTCCCTCCCATAGATCTCTTCTTCCATGCTTGATTTATGATCTTAGGGTTGTAGAAAGAGATGATAAGTTATATTTGTCATCTCTATGTATAAGGAAATGAAGGAGAGAGTGAGCTAGATCTATGGATGTTGAAACAATTCAAGCTTCAAAAGCCAGGTACGGGATTCATTTTTGGGATGGTTATTGTACATGTTTTCCCTATCATGTTGTATGTGCTTTGATAATGAGATTAAGGGTTTAATCCACTATGTGTTGATGATTATAACATGATTAGTAACCTAAATGACCATGTAAGCAAGTAGGGAAGTGAAATTTAGGGTTTAATTCTTGTTATACATAATCGGGATTCTGGGTTTTTCTTCTTTTCTTCCCATGCGTGGCCACTCACCATTTTATACATGAGAACACACGGCCACGCATGGAATGGGTTCCTTCCATGCACGGCCATGTGATGTCTCTTTTCCCCTTGCACATGGCCACGCAATCCTTTGTTCATAAAACACATGGCCACACACTCCTTTGTTCATAAAACACACGGCTACGTGTGTGTTTCCTCTTGGAAACACATGGCCACGTGTGTGTTTCCTCTTGGAAACACACGGCCACGTGTGATTTCTTCACGAACTATCTAGACTATTTTGCGTATAAGTTGAGCTAGAGAACCCCAAATCAAATGATTCTTATTGTGTTGGAAAATAGACTTCCATACCTACGTTTCATATGGAGAAACCCAATCCTAAATTTGTCTCTAAATAGGCCATATTTCAGCATGAATTCATGAACAATTTGCTGCCCAGTCACTAGGAGCAGACCTCAGTATTTTGTAAATATCTGGAAATATAGGAATCATATCAAGATGATATTGGATGTTTTAGAAACTAAAAACATAATGGAACAAGTTTTTAGAAGACCATATTTGCTAAAAATGACTTTTGGTTGGTCAAAAATCATTTAAAAGTTGAACTCAGAAAACTGCCTATGATTGTTCATGACTCGTAACTCCGATCACAACTCGTGACATGTGTTACTCATGAACAAGTGCACGAGTCATGAAGTTGGCTTCCTTTCACGAGTAGTGACACCCCTTATGACTCGTGACACTTCTCTACTCCACCCAAACAAGATTTTTAAACTCTTTAGTGTCACTAAAGTTGGTCTAAACCCCTTTTAAGAAATTTTAAAGTATTTTAAGCATAAAGTAAAGATTAGTTGTGACACTAAACATAAATAAATGGTATATGAGAATAAAGTTAGTAAATGAACACTCACCTTAGACTAAATGAAAATATTTACTTGTATTTTATGGTATTCTAATGATTATATGCATGTGATTTAGCCTTGCTAAAAAATATTGCACACTGATATTCCTCTGCAATGACAATATGATAATAGTTGCAAGATTATAAGTCTAAGTTGAAAGAGTTGGGACATTGCCTTTTTAGGCTTAATCATGAGACCATATAAGTTAAGTTATGCTTTAAGTCATAATGGAAAGTAGTGATTAGCCTTGATATAGAGAAACATGCTTGTCCTTTTCTTATGCCATGTATTTTACTATGTAATCCTCATACCCACAAGTAGTGTGCTGGCATATAAGATGGGATAATATTGCATAAACATAATTGATGGTAAGATAATATAAGATAGAATGTACAAGTGAGATGATTTGATACATATATGATCATGTTAGGTTAAACAACGTGTGGTCCATAATCTAATAGACTATAAAAGTAAACTAAGGGCTTAACTAAGAACAAGGGCTGAACTAAGGATGTAATTAGTGTATTCATCTTATTATATCGTTCATAGCTACTTAATTATTGTTTAAGTGATTATGTGTTGATATGAATGACTATGATATGGTATGGAAGCTACTGCCAGCAAATAACAACAAGGTATGTCATTGAGAACTATTGATGAGGTAGATAAATATAATATCTATTATTGATTTATCTATGTCTATTAATGATGTATCTATGTTATGATAAGTGGTCTAACTTAATATGTGAGCCGGTATAAATAGCAAAATCATGTATTGCCATGATTTAAGTTGTATTTATATGTTTATGGATATGCATTTAATGTTATGAAAACTTTTAGTAGAAAGATCCATATTTTCATATTGCCTTATGAAAACCATGCATAATACGATTTATGACGATATAGATCAATGAAAGGTTATATTTTATCTTGTTTGCATAATCATGCAACTATTATGATATGAATGAATGAAATTCGATGCAACTATGTGATCATACGATAGCCTCCTTATATACTGGAGCCTATAGCTCATTATGGAAATACGATTAGAATGATATGCATTTTTTTATGAAATGAGGCTTCTAGCCAAACGAAGTACTAAGTAAAGAATAATATGCTAAATCAAAGATGTTCTTAAAATGGTAAAGCCTACGGATCTTAGTTCAGTTGTGGATTAGATAGGCATGCCTAAAGGGATATAGTTGCAGCTGCCATAGTTGACCTCGTTTGGGTCTTATTCCTTAATGGAACCATCGTTCGGCCCTTTTTGGGTCCATAGTTTGTTCCTTGCTGGAACTATTATTTGACCCTGTTTGGGTTCATTGTTTGATATCTTCGGATATCCATAGTTTGATACCCTCAGGTATCCATTGCTCCCGTTATCCACCCTGTTAAACTAGTACTTAGGTAGGCTATGAAAAATGATAAATGTACATAAGATAAGGTAAAAAATGCAATGATTGTCCCATTTATGTAATGTAAACATGATGAATGGCCTACTATGGTGTTGTATCCTAATTCTTGTTGACTACAAACTATGTCTATGAAATGAGATGCCATATTATGTGTTCTATGATTATGATATCTTACATCTAATTATGAGAAAGGTTCCCGTAGGTGTATCAGTGTGAGTTAGTTCCACCAATGGGTTCCACAATGAATAGACGGGCCACAAGCTTATAATATTGTATTAAAAGTTATACGAACTATAGTAGGCATAATGATTTTTATGAATGAGAAAGTTTGATAGGTCTACATATGGTATGGAAACTTTGTCTGTTAATTATGATATGTAATACATGGTCGTTGAAATGACATGCAAACTAGTTAGTATGTATATGATCATTTAAAAATATATATATATACATATGTATGATTATGATATAAACCAAAGTGTAAAATATGATATAATATGATATGGTATGATGTTTAAATTGCAATGATAAGATAACATTAAGAGATAAGCTTGTATGAACCGAAATGAGAATTGTATAAAGATGAATCAAGAAATCATGTCTAATAATGACTTTATGATTGTTACATGGCATAAGCACTCTCGTGTGCATGGATTTAATGTTGAATGCATAACTTATGTAAACATGTGATTAATGCATTAAGTTAAAGTTTATACTATCAATAATCCGGTTGTCTGAATTCTGAAGTAGTAAGGATCAAGAAGGGTATGAATCAAGCTAGTTTAAAGGAAGAAGAGAATAAATATGATGATAAGTAAATTGACAAGTTTTGAACAAAGACATTTTGTAAAATGTTCTAGACATTAGTAAAAAAAATGGTATTCTTAAAAAAGTCTTGGGATTGCCCCAAATTTTCATTGTGTAATGATCAATATAATAGACTCTTTTGTTATTTTGTGTTATATGGGAACTTTTATATAATGAGGTGAATTATGTAAGGAAGTTATCTATAAAGTTTGTTCCCCACTAAGCTTAATAGCTTAGCACGGGTTTGTTTATTCGTGTAGGTTTCAGGATAAGCTCCAGTGGATCGATAGCTATAATGGCTAGATAACTCTTGAAGAAAGGACCTGACAAATTGCAGTCGTACGAAGATTTCATTATGTATTGTCGGTCAATTATGTTAGGCCTTCTTATTTATTGTTAATGGCAATTTATTATGGCATGTAATCATGGTTTGTGCTATTAATTATTATTTCTGCCTGATTTCGATTAGGTATGATTGATGATTATCCATGGTTAAGGAATTAGGGTGTTACATAAATCTTCTTACTTCACGCTCTTGCGTCTTTCTCCTTGCTTTTTCTATCCCTTATATGCAGAAAATAACTGCATGCTAAGCAAGTAAATTTACTTAGTGGTGATATCCACCTAATATATTTCAACTATTCATACAAGTAAAAAATTAAATTTCACCTAAAATCTTTTTCTTAATTTACATTATCTTTAGTGAATTTAATAATTTGTTCTCATTTTCATTATTTCCTCCAATTTATTATTATATTTTGCCAATTTTACATTTTTGCCCATAACTTACAATTTTATCCTTATATACATAATTTTCCCATATAATACCAATTTTAGCCTTAATATGACTTCTTATCCAATGAGATTACATCTTTACTACTATGGTTTCAACTCACCAAAATTACTGTTTTATCAATAAATGCTCGTTTATGATAAAATTACCATTTTACCCTTAATTACCAAGTTATGCTCATTTTTATTTTTTTAACGAGTTACCACAATTTATATGTTTTATTTCAATTTAGTCCTTGAAATTAGAACTTTGAACGAATTACCATTTAGTCCTCAATCTTTAACAATTTTAGAATATAATTGCAAGCTGACTCCTTACTTTTCAATAATTCATAAAAGTTAACAAATTATCCTTAAGATATCTGTAGACACCGGATCCTGAGGCATCCCATATCAGAGTTACTCGATGAACAAGAATTATTCGTATTTTACATGGAAAGCATAAACTTCGAGTTCCACCCTTGATTTTCATAAATTTTAAACTATTTTTGTGGATTTTAAATTTGCTTTTCCTACAAGATTGAAAATGGGATTTAAACTTTAAAAACTGGCCTTTTTTAAGATAGACAACCATATTGGCCTTCCCTTTTTTTTATCTTAGTTATTCTTAGCTTGTTTGTGGCTTGGTGATAGATGCCTCTCAATCGTTGAGTCATGAGCACAGGTCATTAGGTTAGACAGAAGGGCAATTTTAAGATCTTAAGAATTCTTTTCCTGTACTGATCGTCTATCATTGATAAATGCCCATCTTGGGGGTTATTATAATAGTTTTGGATGCTTTTTAGTAGCTAAAAAATTTGACAGAATCTATTTTAGAGGATTAGATTTTTGAAAAAAAGGTTAGGGATTTATTAGCAGATTTCAAGGAGATAGAGTTGGAAACAATGAAAAACTCCTTCTCATTTTAAAGGTTAAAACCCTAGGGTTTTTGGGGGAGATCAGTATGAATTTTTGCATAGAGGTAGCTACTTTTTGAGAGAGAAAATCTAATTTATACTCTTAAGAATAGAGGCTTTCTTGCAATATTTTACTTTACTCACTAAAACGTTTTTATTGTTTATGATTGTGAAAATCAAAAGGAGGAATTGGAGCACATTCTTTCAAGTGTTACAAAAGTCTACTGAGGGTAATATTTTAGGTTAAACCTTTTTCTTTTCATTATGGCATGAAAATATCTATTTACGATTTTATTCTATTTTATTTAACATGTCAATGCTATGACCATGTGATTTAGTGTTTTTAGTTCATTTAAATGCTTCTGCAATTTTTTTTATAATGCCATGTTTAATTGGAAGATTAATAAAATTATGTTAGAATGACACGTTTTTAGGATTTTCCACCATGAATGCATGATACTGTTTTATAATAAAATTTTAATTTTTTATGTTAATTTATTGTTTTTTGCATAAATTAAATTAATTTTAGCCCTTAGGATTAATTCTAGCATGATTTAGATGTAGAATATACATGTTTAGGTTAAAATTTTAATTTATCTTCTCTTTATATGCATGCTGCTCTTCACCCTTTATTCTGGGTGTGAGCGATGGTAAGAAAGCCTAGTAGATGCCTGTCGGTCACATTGAGAGATCGGATGACTTTGTGCTTTGTTTCATCCCATCTCTCACATTCAAATGGTAGTCCCTCACTTTTTTAGGCCATCTGTGGGCTCTATTTGATCCTTTCATGGTGTTTTTGTGTTTTATTTTTTATTCTAAGTTGATTTGCATGCTTATTTGTATTTTTTAATGTTAATTTTAGATTTTGTTATGTTTGTGTTTCTATTCTGCATGTTTAATTTTAGTTCTAAAATGTATATTCATTTTATTTTATATCAATATTTATCTTTACTTATCACATACAGATTATTTTCTCCTTTTTTTTTGAGCAATTAATCTTATTTATATGGGATTTTTTAGAGAGTTTAAGGTTGGATGCTTTTGGAAGATGTGCCTTTCAATGGATTTATTTTTGTACCGCATTTATTATTCTTTTTTATTATTTATTATTTATTGCTTATTTGTTTCATTTGGGATTTGTAACAGTTAGTAATAAATGATTTTTCTTGCACATTAACTTAAAATTCACCTAATCAATTTTACTAATTCATTGGAACTTTCATAATAAAATGGACCGATATCCTATTTTTTCTCCCAAAATTAACCAATAAAAGAAGAGTTCTTATTTTCATCAAAATTGGAATCACTAATCCCATATTTTCTAAAATCACCAAAGTCTCTTCACCTTTTTGTAAGATATGTATAAGGGAACCAATGCTCTATAATCTAAATAAATATCCCATTTTATGTATGGTTATTCTTTCTTTTTAAACAAATTTTATTTATGTAATTTTTATTCCTTTATTTACTTTACCACTTTCTTTATGTGTGCAATTTTTTGTTTATTTATTTTGTAAATCGTCTGAAAAGAGAGATAAAGAGTTCATCTTAAAAATTCATTTATAAAAATAACTAACCGAGGTATAAGTAAGAGTGATGTTTTGAACCATTTATGGTTTGGGAATCATGAGGTTAGAATTGCTTTCCCAATGTACTATTGGGTGATAACTCTATGATTTCTACCTCTTGAGCCTATATAGATGCCTTTGTAGGTTGACCACCAATAATAGAATTGGAGTACCTTAAGGTGCTATCTTATGCCTTTTTAAGGCTCAAAACTTGGTGAATTAAGTCAAATCCCTTTCTATTATGAGGTGGCCAATCGTTACAAACTTTATTAACCTTCGTTCAGTTTTGGACCCTAAAAGTGGGCCTTCGAAAACAAGTCAAATTCTACAATGAGGCATTGAGGGGGTTCGACATATGTCACAGTGGTGACTCCACTGGGGACCAAGAGACTTTGCTTCTAAAGTGCCTTGGTTAAAGTTAATATAATTAAGTTTTTAAGTTTAAATCTCTATCTCTCCTCGAACTTGCATTTTTTCATTCATGTTAAGGCCTTAAAACTATGTTAGGCATCCCCTACTAGCATTGGTTTATTCCTGAAGCACACCTTATATTCACTTAATATAGGGACGTGTCAAGGAGCACCACCAGCCCAAGCCTTATACCATTTGGTATATTAAATGGTGATCCATTGGTCATTATACTTATGATGAGCTAGACCTATTAGTAGGAACCATGCTTGGGTAGCTATAAAATTTTACCACTCGACTACAAACACATTTAATGACAATAGCTGCTTTCCCTAGGTAGTATGGAACTTAATCCTTTGCTTGCTACATAGGCCATTATATATTAAACAAATTCAATTAAACTAGGTGGTCACTCATCAGAGGCCGCCATGCCCTGTTGGGCTCATCTCAATCAAGTTAAATTGTTTAAATACATAATGGCTAAATCCCATACACCTGAGCTTTAAATAATAGAGGTTATGCTGTTAATTTTTTTACCGTGCATGATACATGTCCATCCAATTTCTCGTTGATCCATGGGTTAATCCCACTTAGGAAAGAGATCACACAATCTTTTATGTGGAAGTAATAAGGTTGGAAGGCTATTGTCATGCTTTTTGTCTGGTTGTGGTTGTTATCTAACATACTTATGTATCATGCATCACATGTATATCATTCACATGAATCATCCTCATGGATCATACCGATGTCTTGACTCTTACAGCTATTATAGATTTATTGAGGTGGTTCCGAGGTCCTGATGATCATCTAATCCAAGAATCTATGACCAAGCAAGTAAGAATAAAGTCAAAATTGGGTTCTAAGTTAGGTTTAAAGTTTGGTTTAAATTACATTTTTAGGGAAAGTCTAGATTCCTTATTAGAATTAAAGATGTTTGAAGTACCATAACAAAGTACTATAATTACCTTTGACAAGTTGGATGGAAGACTAGCAAAATTTAAGGAAAGGTTGCATGTTATGATTGGTGGGTTGGCTATTTCTTTGATGCCACCTCCTATAACTTAACCTGCAATGCCTGGCCGGGGCTAAATAGAGCTGAATATTATAGGGGACACTCCCTTAACAGCTGGTGCAGCATCTTGAGTCCCACTAATGATGTAAATGAGAGATATAATATACACTCTTGAAGAGAATTTTATAGAGGAGAAAGAGGATAAACCTATGTTTATAGTGAAGAATAAGGGTCCTAGTGTAGAGGATGCAACATTAAAGAAAATGGAAGAGAAAATTGAGGCGATGGCACACCTTTTATTAGTTGGTAGGGGAATTAACTTGAAGGATAGAGATTTGGATGGGGAGGAGTTATTGCCCTAAATGTTTAAAGTGCTTAACCTGCCCAAGTTTAATGGCATGTCAAACCCTTTAGCATATGTAAAGCTATACGAACTTGTAATGAAGAGGACTATAGTTATAAAAAAAGTAAAAGATAGAGTATTTTGCCTTAGCTTAGTGGGGTTGACTATAGATTGGTATCACGATTTAGATCAACGAACCAAGGATAATTAAGATCTTTTCATAGAAAATTTTATGAAGAAGTATGATTGCACTACGAGGATAGAGGTGATGTTAAAGGATTTGGAGTTGCAACAATAAAAGCATGTTGAGTCTTTCGATGAGTAGCTACCTCGGTGGAGAAATCAAGTGATTGAGGTACAAGTAAGAGTGATTTTACCAATATACTATTGCATAGTGACTCCATAATATCTAACTCTTGAGTCCATATAGATGCCTTCATAAGTTGACTACCAATAATAGAATTGGGGCATCCTGAGATGCCATCTTTTGCCTTTTTGAGGTTTTAAACTTGGCGAATTGGGTTGAATCCCTTTCTAATGTGTAGTGGCCAATCTTTATGAAATTTATTAACCTTTTTTCGATCTTGGACCATAAAAGTAGGCCTCCAAAAACAAGCCAAATTCCTCCACCAAGTGTTAAGCGGGTTTGAGGTGCATCACAATATCCATTTTGTTATATGATAATCTTGTTTTTAGAGTTTATTTTCTGGATAATTTTGTGTGTTTTAGTATCTCATCTTGCATGTTTTTAGTGTTTTAAAGCTATATTATTGTTTTTTATGTTTATTTTAGTTATTTTGATTAATTTGAAGTTTTTAGTTGATTAATGGTCTTAAATTTAACTTTTTGCAGGAAATTTTGCTAAGGCACGGCTTAGACAAAGTGTCCCAGCCGTGTCCAATGCAGATGGCAAAACTCACCGTTTCAATATGGCCACAGTGGAGACAAACTGTCCTAGCCGTGGCTAATCCAAAATTCAAAGCGCACCATTTCATTAAAGGTCGCGGCTGAGACAAAGTGTCCTAGCCGTGGCCATGGTAGATTTCAAAACGCACTGTTTCATCACTGGTCGTGGCTGAGACAAAGTGTCCCAGCCGTGGCTATGGCAGCCTGAGAACATACTTTTGATCTAGAAGCTTGACACGGCTGAGACAAATTGTCCCAGCCGTGCCATTTCCTTATGCCACGGCTGAGAATAAAGTGTCCCAGCCGTGGCCTATTAGATAGCTCTATAAAGGCTGTGAAATTTTCTGCTTAGAAGAAGAGTTTCTTTAGGGTTTCGTGCTTAGAGTTTTAGGAGAGTAGAAACACATTTTTTCACATTTTATGGGTTTCTTATACTTAATTTTTGGATTTTACTTGTGAAAATCACTCTTTTAGTGTAGTTTTACTTCAAAAACACAAAGATAGTCATAGATTTAGCTTATAGTTGTGAAGATTTCAACTTACAATCAAGGAGCTGTTTGGAGAAGAAGAGGAGGAGCTTCATCAACTTCAAATCTTCAGCTTCAAATGGGTTTTATAGTTTTCACTCTTATTTTGTTCATTTTTTACATTATGAATAGTGAGTAGTTATCTTTGTTGCTTGGGGAAGCTTTGAATCCCCTACTCACAATGTGAATATTGAGCATATTTTGATTTCACATGAATGAATGGTTTATTTCACTGTTACTTATTTATATTTCATGAATTTTCAATCTATTGAGTTAATTTCCTTACATGGATGAATGATGTTCATCATATATCTTTGGATGTGTATTGAGTCTAGTGGATTGAAGTTTATGAATAATCTTGCTTAGTTTTTTTCTCATGAATGCTGTATTAATTTAGACGGCTCCGGAATGGGATTCTAAATGTGCAGTAATTATGATTTTGGGATTAGTGTGTGGAGTGAAATGGATGAGATTTGGGTTGTTTGGCTCTGGAATGGGAAGGCAAACCAAACTTAGGATGTTAGACCCGTACATAGGCTAGTTGTTAGGTTGGCTTCGGAATGGGAAGCTTAGCAATTAGAATAGTTTGCTCCGGAATGGGAAGCTTGGGTTAAGAGGGTTATCCCAAATTCATTCATGTATTCTTTAAGACAAAATTAATTCACATTGGGTTCGATGGGGTGGATAAGTGTACCTAATCAACGCTTTAATTTATATATATTTACATACTTGTTAATCTTTTTTGAATTAAATACATACTCAATTCACTGTCATTAGAATTAATTTCCTTTCATTACATATTTTAGTGTTTAAAGATTGCACTATACAAATTAACAGCTCATACAAACTAAATTGGGAATTCTTTAGCATATAATTAATTTTCACAGTTTTCACACACACATTTCCCTTGGGTTCAATATTGAGGGTTTTAAATTTACCCCACTTTATTACTTATCGATCTAGTACACTTGCTAGGCTCGCAACAAGTTTTTGGCGTCGTTGCCGGGGAATTGGTGTTGTTAGTAAGCTGTGATTGTTTTTAGTATGTTTTTTCTTTTCCTTAGTTTATTTTTCTTGATTCTTTTAAGCTGAAATTGGTGCATGAACAAAACAAGACAAGAGCAATTACTACCTTTTGATCCTGAAATCGAGAGGACCCTACACCAAAGAAGGAGAGCTAATAGAGATAACGAGATGGAGCACGATCCTCCTCTTGATGAGTTTCCTCCCGAGAATGAACAAGTGCCGAGGGAAAATGAACAAATGCCAGGGGCAAGAAGAGAAGAAATGCCTAGGCAGAGGACCATAAGAGACTACGCTTTGCCAAAGTAGAATGAAGATCATCGAACAATTGTATTACCGAAAAGAGTACAATTTGAGCTCAAGCCAGCCACCATTACTATGGTACAAAGGAATCATTTCTCTGGTTTAGAAGTAGAAGATCTAGCTCAGCATATTGACATATTTCTGGAAGTTAGTGATACTGTTCAAATTTCGGGTGTTAGTATGGATGCAGTAAGATTGAAGTTGTTTCCATTTACATTGATTGGAAAAGCAAGAGAGTGGCTACAAATGTTACCACGACAGTCAATATGGTCATGGGATCAGATGCAAGAAAAGTTTCTAATGAGATTTTTCCTCCAACAAAGACTGCAAGCATTCGAAATAATATCATGGGGTTCCATCAAATGAATGAAGAGCCTTTTCACGAGGCCTGGGAGAGGTTTAGGAGATTATTGAGAAGCTGTCCGCATCATGAAATAGCTGTCTATCAATTGATGACCATCTTTTATGCTAGAGTTACTCCTCAAACAAGGTCATTATTGGATGCAGCATCAGCAGGATATTTCTTGAACAAGCTACCTGAGGACGCTTTTCAGTTGTTGGATGAGATGGCGGCGAATGACTCTTAATGGACTGCACCTAGAGGAATCCCAAGGAGGCAAGGTCTACACAATGTGGATGAAGTGGCATTATTAAAAGCCCAATTAGAATTGGTAAAAAAAGAGTTAAGCGGGCTGAAAGTTCAAAATGTGGCTGCAGTAAATCAAGGACTTGGGCCATGTAAAAATGGGCAAGGGGTCCAAGAAGGCGGAGTTGTAGGAGATGTAAATGCACTAGGCGATTTTAGAAGGAATGACCCCTATAGCAACTCATATAACCTAGGATGGAGAAATCACCCTAATTTCTCATGGAAGGAAGGGAATCAACAAGCTTCATCTTCTCAACCACAACCAAGAGTCCCTTATCACTCAAATGCTTATCATAGTCATGCTCAGCCTCACCAACCACAAGCCACCAATCCGTACCAAGCACCCTATCTACCAAATCATCATCAAGGGCAAAACTCTAATCAGTCTCAACCTCAACCATACCATCCACCAGGATTTCAATCAAGGCCACCTATTCAAGAAAAGAAACCAAATCTAGAAGATATGTTTGCCAGTTTCATGAATAGCCAACAACAATTCATGGCAAGTCAAGATTCAAGATGGAAATCTCAAAAGCAATGGAACCGAAACCAAGATGCTTCAATGAGAAATTTGGAGACTCAATTGGGTCAACTTGCAACTTCAATATCAAATAGACAACCAGGGACATTTCCTTCAAATGTGGATCGCAATCCTAAGGAGGAAGCCAAAGCAATCACTTTAAGAAGTGGCAAGAAAGTAACATGAGAGGAAGAAAGAGGTAAATCACTAACTTCATCAACTGATTTGGAGGAACCAACACGGAAGGTAAGTGTTTCTAACTCTAGAGTAGAGGTAGATGCGGAAGCTCCCAGGAATGACAAAGGAAAAAGTATTGTAAATCCAAACATAGAGGATCTTGATATCAATAGGTTGCCATTTCCTGCTATAGCTAGGAAGGAGAAGAAAAATGAGCAATTGGCTAGGTTTTTAGAAATGTTTAAGAAATTACATATTAACTTGCCTTTTGCTGAAGCACTAGCACACATGCCAAATTATGCTAAGTTTATGAAGGAACTCTGCTCTAAAAAAAAGAAATTAGAAGGGTATGGAACTGTGCAACTCACGAAAAATTGTAGTGCAATTATCATGAATAAGATCCCAGAAAAATTGGAAGATCCAGGTAGCTTTACTCTACCTTGAGAAATTGGCGAAACTTTTGTTGGAAATGCTTTATGTGATCTAGGAGCCAGCATTAATTTAATGCCTTATTCCATGTGCAGGAAACTCAACTTAGGCGATCTCAAAGAAACAGGAATGAGACTTTAGCTTGCGGATCGATCAATGAGAAAGTCGAAGGGAGTTATTGAGGACTTACTGGTAAAAGTGGGAAAATTTATTTTTCCTGTAGATTTCATGGTTATGGAGATGGAAGAGGATAGGAAGACACCACTTATCGTGGGAAGACCATTTTTGAACACTGCAAAGGCTTTGATTGATGTTCATGGGCAAAAGGTTACTCTTCGATTCAACAATGAAGAACTGGTGGTAGATATGAACAAGTCTCAGAAATATTCATCAAGTGACCTAGAAGAGTCAGCCTACTTCATGGACAAATCGACAAATGTGTAGAGGAAGTGTAAGAAAAAGTACTACTAAATGATCCAATAAATTCAAGTTTGATGCATTCCTTGGAAAATGAAGAATTGGATGGAGTAAAAGAAGAACTAATAGCAGCTGTGGTGAAAGAATGTGAAGAGAAAAATTCAAAGCAAGAGAAAATCATTTTGCAAGAGGGAGAATTGAAATCTGAACTAAAACCTCTTCCTTCTCATTTAAAGTATGTATTTCTGGAAAGAGAAGAAAAGCCAGTGATTATTTCTTCTTTGTTAACAGGTGCTAAAGAGGAGACGCTGCTCAAGGTGTTGAAAAAACACAAAGAAGCAATAGGATTGGAGACAGCGGACTTGAAGGGTATTAATTCGAGTTATTGCACACATTGGATTCTTATAGAGGAGGATTACAAACCGGTCGCTCAAGCCTAAAGACGGCTCAATCCAGCTATGCAAGAGGTTGTGAAGAAAGAGGTACTTAAACTGCTTGATTCAGGTATAATCTATCCAATCTCTGATAGTAAATGGGTTAGTCCAGTGCAATGTGTCCCTAAGAAAGGAGGAATGACAGTAGTAAAAAATGAATTAGATGAACTAATCCCCACTTGGACGGTCACGGGTTGGAGAGTGTGCATAGACTATGGGAGATTGAATCATGCCACCAGAAAAGATCATTTCCCATTGCCATTTATTGATCAAATGTTAGACAGGTTGGCAGGTAATAGGTTTTATTGTTTTTTAGATGGGTATTCAGGATATCTGCAAGTCCCCATAGCCCCTGAAGATCAGGAAAAAACCACCTCCCTTATGGCACTTTCGCCTATAGGAGGATGCCTTTTGGCTTGTGCAATGCGCTGGCTACGTTTCAGCGGTGCATGATGGCAATTTTTCATGACTTTATAGAGAAATTTATGGAGGTATTTATGGATGACTTTACCATATACGGGCTTGACTTTGAGAGCTGCTTAGAGCATCTCAACTTAGTGTTAAGTAGGTGTAAGAAGACCAACCTAGTACTAAATTGGGAAAAATGCCACTTTATGGTAAGGGAAGGGATAGTTTTGGGGCATAAGATTTCTGAGAAGGGGATTGAGATGGACAAGAAAAAAATAGAGGTTATAGAGAAGCTTCCACCACCGACCAATGTTAAAGGAGTAAGGAGTTTCCTAGGGCATGCAGGTTTCTATAGAAGGTTTATAAAGGATTTTTCAAAAATTGCGAAACCTTTGTCGAATTTGTTAATGAAAGATGCTCCTTTTGATTTTGATGATGAATGTTTATTGGCCTTTGAATTGTTGAAGCAAAGGCTTATTTCAGCTCCGGTGATTATATCTCCGGATTGGAATTCGTCATTTGAACTAATGTGTGATGCGAGCGATTTTGCAGTGGGAGCAGTGCTCGGTCAAAGGCAAGAGAAAGTCTTTTGTGCTATTTATTATGCAAGCCACACTCTAACAGGAGCTCAAGTCAATTATACCACAACTGAAAAAGAGCTTCTTGCCATTGTATTTGCATTTGAGAAATTTCGACCATATCTACTGGGAGCGAAGATTGTGGTGTGGTCTGATCATGCAGCACTAAGGCATCTCTTTGCCAAAAAGGAATCCAAGCCAAGATTGATAAGATGGGTACTCCTATTGCAAGAGTTCGATTCAGAGATTAAAGACAAGAAGGGGGCAGAAAATCATGTAGCAGATCATCTGTCAAGAATGGAGCATGATCATATTGAAAAAGGGGAGATTTTAGATTTATTCCCTGATGAACGAATTTGTGCATTATTTGTTTGTGAAGTTTCTTTACCTTGGTTTGCTAATGTTGCAAATTTTCTCGCAGGAGGTTATATGCCAAGGGACTTCACATGGTAGCAAAGGAAGAAGCTTAAAGCTGATGCGAAGCACTACATCTGGGATGATCCCTACCTCTTCCTTCTTTATGCTGATCAAGTTCTCAGAAGATGCATTCCCAAGGAAGAGCAAGTAGAAATTATTCGAGCCTGTCATAGTAGGGAAGCTAGTGGACATCATGGCTCTAATAGAATGGTGTCGAAAATTCTTTCTTCTGGATTTTATTGGCCCACCTTATTTAATGATGTTAAATTGTTTATTCAAACTTGTGATCGATGTCAAAGGGTGGGAAATATAACTAGGAGAGATGAGATGCCATTGACCAATATGCTTGAGGTTGAAATGTTTGATTTGTGGGGAATAGATTTCATGGGGCCTTTTCCAATTTCTCACGGGTTTGAATATATCTTAGTGGCAGTCGATTATGGGAGCAAGTGGGTAGAAGCTATAGCCACTAGGACTTGTGATGCAAATGTTGTTTTAGAATTCCTAAGGAAGAATATATTCACCCGCTATGGAGCCCCGAGAGCCATTATTAGTGATTGTGGGAAACATTTTGTCAACCAACAATTCAAAGCCTTATTGAAAAGATTTGGAGTGAGGCACAAAATAACTACCCCATATCATGCCCAAGCTAATGGGCAAGTTGAGGTTTCTAATCGAGAGTTGAAGGCAATTTTGGAGAAAATGGTCAATGCATCTAGGAAGGATTGGTACCTTAAGCTAGATGAAGCTTTGTGGGCATATAGGACAGCCTTTAAGACACTAATAGGAATGTCACCATTTAGGTTAGTGTTTGGCAAGTCCTGTCATCTACCGGTGGAATTGGAGCACAAGGCTTATTGGGCTACTAAATTCTTAAATCTTAATCTTGAGAATGTAGGAAAATGTAGGTCCTTGCAGTCAAGCGAGTTGGAAGAGATTCGATTTTAGGCCTATGAACATGCGAAGAAGTACAAGGAGAACACGAAGAAGTAGCATGATCGTAAAGTCGTCAAGAAAGAATTTGTGCCATGAATGAAGGTACTTCTCTATGATAACAGACTAAGGTTGTTTCCCGGGAAGTTGAAATCAAGGTGGAAAGGACCATTTGAGGTTGTCGAAGTCTCTAGCTATGGAGTAGTAACCATCAGACATCCGAAAGAAGGTCATGAGCGCGAGTTCAAAGTAAATGGTCACTGATTGAAGCCATATCTCGATTCCAAGTATGAGGCTGCATCAGTGATCCTCACTTTAGAAGATGATTCATGAGAGCTAAGAAAGTCAAGCTGGCGATTTGTTAAACCCAAAACTTTTTCTTATCCTTAAACTCAATTTCTTTTCTTTTTGTTTCTTTAATTTCTTGCAAGTTTAGCATGTTATTGTTGTTTATTTTGTCTTTAGTTGGTTTTTAGTTGTGTTGTTAGATTGATTTCTTTGAGGAGAGGAAGAGTCTTTAATATTGCAATTTTCCAGTTGGGCATGGCTGAGACAAACAGTCCCAGCCGTGTCACTTTAAAATTTTGAGAGGCAGAAGTGTGCCATGGCTGAGACAATTAGTCCCAGCCATGGCATTCTCCATGCCATGTTTTTGTTGGAGTCCAGAAGGTAGGCACGGCTGAAACAATTAGTCCTAGCCGTGTCCACTAAAAAAAAATCCATCGGGGACACGGTTGAGACATTTAGTCCCAGCCGTGCCTTTTGATTTGTTTAGAATCCAGTAGGGTGGCACGGCCGAGACAAAAAGTCTCAGCCGTACCTTTCATTTTATCAAAATGGGGAGTTTTGATTTTAAGCTGGGTACGACTGAGACAAAACATCCCAGCCATGCCTATTTGAAATTCTGTCGAGATTGTTCGTTTTTAACCTGATTTTTGCCCTTCTTTTTCACTTATTCTTCTCTTATCTGCATCTTTCTTCCCCACTCCGACCTTCTCTCCCTATTTTTGCTCCACTCTCTCTCTTCCTTTTCAAGAAACAGGTGCATTCCTCTCCTCTCCTCTCTTTAATTTTGGTTTATTTTTTTATTTTTTTTGTTTTATTGAAGTTTTGTTGTTTTTTTTCTCCTTTGTTAATTTTGAAAATTTTGTGTTCCCATCCCCATGCTTTTGATTTTTTCCGTTGTAATTCTTGGTTGTGTTGTTTGTGTGTTGTTTATAGTTCATTTTTATGCATTTATGCATTCGCCCACCATGTGTTCGATGAAATGCCAAAGAGAGATTAATATAGCTTTTCTACTTAAATTGTCGCTATATCTTGTTTCTTTAACATTATCTGTTGAATCGGTTGTGATTTTGGCATGTATTCTGTGAGTCTAATGCATTTAGGTCGGGTTATTTCTTGTTTTTGTTGACACAACAATTCTGCACACCACCTGTTAGATAAATTGCCTAATAGAAGCATGACGAATTTTTCTGCTTTAGTTGCTTTGTTACTTGCCCTTATTTTGCCTCACACTCATACTCAAGAAACATTTGCCATGTTTAATGCTTCACGAATGATAGAGAAGATTAATATAGGAGTTAGGCAATTGTATGTGTTCGGGCCATGTTTGTTAAGTTTTTAGTTGTCTCTAACACAATTGCATATGCTTTAATTTGTGTTTTGTTTCCAGTAGTCCACTTGTGTTTGTTTATGTTTGTTCCTTATGTTTTAGACAAGTTATTTGTTATATATTGTAATGTTCAAGTGCTTTGTTTTGTTTTCAATGCTTATTTGTTGCATTGTTGTGTTGCAGGCGAAATGGCACCCAAACGATCTCGTCCCGATGCTGGTGCTTCCTCATTAGCCCCTCCAGGGTCCTCAAAGGTTAAGGTCCCTGCATGGGTTCCCTCAGAATTTACAGATAAGTGGGCCATCTTTTGCAAGCAGGAATATCTAGCCACCCCTCACCTTAATATGGAAGTTATGGCGGAGTTGGGCTTTAAGAACGAATTGGACAGATTGTTTAACGGTGTGGGCTGGAAAGTCTTCTATGAGCAGAATGGAAAGGTATATCCTCATTTGGTTCGTGATTTTTTGAGCACAGCCAATATCAGAATGGGACTGGATACTTATGATGATTCAGGCCATGTGAGTTTTTGGCTCGACGGCAATCCATATCAGATGACCTTCAATGCATTTTTTGAATTCTTGGGTTTTGATCAAGATGCTCCCCGGGACATTACTCATTTTAACAAACAGGAAATCTGGATGGGAGTTTGTGACCCCAAGGATCCTACATTCTTTAACCCCAAGAATACCAAGGCACATCACTTGAGGGATCATTCATTGCGAATAATGCATCGGTATTTGGCATTGGCCTTCTTTAGCCATCTTGGTGGGCCCGAAAATGTTAATGCCAGCGAGGCCACCATTCTCTATACGATGCATAATGGTATTAGGCTGAATGGGGCTGCTTTTATTGTCCAGAAGGTCTTGGATTTGCGCTCATTCCCAAAGAGGGAGTCGAAGATAGCAATGGGAGGGTTCGTAACCACTTTATCCCGTTTCTTTAACCATAAGAGGTTGGGTGCTGCAATTGAAAAGCCCATGCTCATTGATCGAAAAATACTGCAAAATATGGCTGTACTGATTGACGACCCTCGCTTTCTAGGACAAGGAAATTTGGTGGTTTTAGAGCGGGCTTTATATAAAGTAGCAGTGCATAAGGGAGCCACGAAATTGGAGCGAGCTGAAGCATCTTCCTTGTCCTCTAAGCAGTACACTGCTCTTAATACCATACTCGACAGCATTTCTCAGAGGATGGACTCCGGGTTCACATCCATCACGCAGCGGATGGACGACATTGTTACAGCTCTCGGGATGTTGCAATCCCGGTTCGACAGCCAGTTTTTGCCTCCACCACCGCCCTCCTCGCCATGATTTTAGGGATTTTTCCTCCACTCATCACTCCATTGTTGTTTGTACTCTTTTAGTCTTTTGTTGGGGACAACAAAAGTTTTAAGTGTGGGGTGAGGGTTTGACGATGAAGATTGTTTAACTTAGTTTTTCTATATTTGTTTTTGTTGTTGTTTCTTTCTAATTGTGGGATGTTGTTTTGTTTTTAGTTTTTGCTGTGTGTTATGACTGTAGTTTGCTAATCGAATTTCTTTCATGTTTTTCATAGTTTTTATCTAGGTTGTTTGATTTTGGTATTAGTTCTTTTCTTTTGTGTTTGAAATTTACATTACATTCTGCATTTCTTTAGTGTCGATTTAGTTTAGTCTTTGGTTGTTAATTACTCTTGCAACTAGCCTGAGCTTGCCAGTTAATCTTGTTTCGAATCAATTTGAACTTAATATTTAAACTGCTTATTTAGGATGTTTGAGTAGCCAGAGAGTAGTAGTTTTGTTTAGGGAAGTTCTTCTTTTGAATCGATCTCGATTAATTATATACCATTCAATTTCTAACTTAATGAGCACTATAGGCTAAGTTTTATGAAATTAAACCAGTAAGTAAAAGCATTCGAGTGAAGAAATTTTGGAATAGTTAGAACCTTCCTCATCACCCTTCGAAATGAATATTCAACTCAGATAAGATTAGGATATGACCCAGGCAACTTTATTTGGTAACCAATTTTTAAATGATTTTTGACCTACCTTTAGTAAATTCTACCATTGTTAGCCCCTTTGAGCTTAATTGGTATGCTATTAGCGTACTATTTAATTTTTCTTGATTACACTTATGCTAAACCATGCAGCCTAAAATGCCTTTGTCTGTCCCATTTTGGAATTAGCCACTCTAGGTTGGGAAATGAAATTTGCATGATTAGGTCTGGTAAATTTTTGATTATCAATCAAGAAGTAAAGGGAAGTTGAAGTTTTTAGGGATTATTGAGTTTAAACGTTCTGAATATCTTTGGACAAGGTTGATAAACAATTAGTGTTTTTGGTGCCCTGCTTGGTAAGTGAATGAATATACTTACAAAAAAAAATCAGTTATTATGCTGCAGAAAATAAGTGTGGGGTACCTAGCATTCATAGGAAGCGTCATTTATCTTGCTTCCTACAATTTTGAGAATCCAACTAATGTCCTGAGATTAGTTTCCCTTCTTACAATGATAGAGCATGAATTTTGAAGGAGTTATTTTTTTGAGAAAGTTAGGCGGTTTGTATTTCTGGATAGTGTGGCTAATTCTGTTTTGCTGACCTTATCAAAAATTTTGTGAAACCTTTGCCCTATCCCCATTACAACCTTAATGTAAGCCCTAGTGATCCTATTTTGTTTTGAGTTGTTTAGTGGAGATGACCCTTGTGGTTTAGGTGCTAAAGGAGAGGCTTATGACTGTTCTGATTTTCAAGTGCAAAATTGTTGTAATTCTCTATTTGCTTGATTGCTGAAATTCACTGGTAGTTTTGGTTTTTGAAAGAAAATAAATCTGTTTTGGCCTTGCACACACACACAAGAAATTGTATGGTATAGATTAGTTTTAGTTTTTTTTAATTGAATTCTTCATCTGAGTGTCTTGTACTAAGTGTTGCTAGAATCTCATCTGAATTTGCTTGTTCTTATGTAGAGTTTGAATTTTTAAGATTGTGGATGATTTGTTTGCTCAAGGGTGAGCAAAAAGCTAAGTGTGGGGTAGTTGATAATCTTGTTTTTAGAGTTTATTTTTTGGATAATTTTGTGTGTTTTAGTGTCTCATCTTGCATTATTTTAGTGTTTTAAAGCTATATTATTGTTTTTTATGTGTATTTTAGTTATTTTGATTAATTTGAAGTTTTTAGTTGATTAATGGTCTTAAATTTCACTTTTTGCAGGAAATTTTGCTAAGGCATGGCTGAGACAAAGTGTCCCAGCCATGTCCAATGCAAATGGCAAAACTCACCGTTTCACTATGGCCACGGCGGAGACAAACTGTCCCAGCCGTGGCCAATCCAGGATTCAAAGCGCACCGTTTCATTAAAGGTCGCGGCTGAGACAAAGTGTCCTAGCCGTGGCCATGGTAGATTTCAAAACGCACCGTTTCATCAAGGGTCGCGGCTGAGACAAAGTGTCCTAGCCGTGGCTATGGCAGCCCGAGAACATACTTTTGATCCAGAAGCTTGACATGGCTGAGACAAATTGTCCCAGTCGTGCCATTTCCTTATGCCGCGGCTGAGACAAAAGTGTCCCAGCCGTGGCCTATTAGACAGCTATATAAAGGCTGCGAAATTTTCTACTTAGAAGAAGAGTTTTTTTAGGGTTTCATGCTTAGAGTTTTAGGAGAGTAGAAACGCAGTTTTTCACATTTTGTGGGTTTCTTATGCTTAGTTTTTGGATTTTACTTGTAAAAATCACTCTTTTAGTGTAGTTTTACTTCAAAAACACAAAGATAGTCATAGATTTAGCTTATAGTTGTGAAGATTTCAACTTACAATCAAGGAGCTGTTTGGAGAAGAAGAGAAGGAGCTTCATCAACTTCAAATCTTCAGCTTCAAATGGGTTTTATAGTTTTCACTCTTATTTTGTTCATTTTTTACATTATGAATAGTGAGTAGTTATCTTTGTTGCTTGGGGAAGCTTTGAATCCCCTACTCACAATGTGAATATTGAGCACATTTTGATTTCACATGAATGAATGGTTCATTTCACTGTTACTTATTTATATTTCATGAATTTTCAATCTATTGAGTTAATTTCCTTACATGGATGAATGATGGTCATCATATATCTTTGGATGTGTATTGAGTCTAGTGGATTGAAGTTTATGAATAATCATGCTCAGTTTTTTTTCTCATGAATGCTGTATTAATTTAGACGGCTCCGGAATGGGATTCTAAATGTGCAGTAATTATGATTTTGGGACTAGAGTGTGGAGTGAAATGGATGAGATTTGGGTTGTTTGGCTCCGGAATGGGAAGGCAAACCAAACTTAGGATGTTAGACCCGTACATAGGCTAGTTGTTAGGTTGGCTCTGGAATGGGAAGCTTAGCAATTAGAATAGTTGGCTCCGGAATGGGAAGCTTGGGTTAAGAGGGTTATCCCGAATTCATTCATGTATTCTTTAAGACAAAATTAATTCACATTGGGTTCGATGGGGTGGATAAGTGTACCTAAGCAACGCTTTAATTTATATATATTTACATACTTGTTAATCTTTTTTGAATTAAATACATACTCAATTCACTGTCATTAGAATTAATTTCCTTTCAATGCATATTTTATTTTTTAAAGTTTGCATTATACAAATTAACAGCTCATACAAACTAAATTGGGAATTCTTTAGCATACAATTAATTTTCACAGTTTTCACTCACACATTTCCCTTGGGTTTGATATTGAGGATCTTAAATTTACCCCACTTTATTACTTGTCGATCTAGTGCACTTGCTAGGCTCGCAACATTATATAATCACAAATTTGTCACTAAATTACTATTTTCACCTTTTATTTACTATTATGTTTTTATTTTCTCTATTTCACAATATAATTATATTTTTACCCTCATTTTAACAATTTTATTACTTGTACATCACTTTTATTCTTTATTTACTATTTTGCTATTGATTTGACCATGTTGTCACTAAATTACATATGTCAATATTTCTTTATGTTTATCCATAATTATAGTTTTATCCTTAATTTAACCATTTTATTCATTTTATTCACTTTATTTTTTTAAACCTTATTTTCATCATATGTTTAACATTTTGCCCAAAGTTCTTTTTGTGGGAACCACATAGACGAATCGAATGTGTAGGACTTGGACTTTAAAGGTCCACATATGTCATATTCCACCTTTTTCTTTTTAGTGTGGATCCACCTTTGGTCCACTTTTACGAGTCGCTATGACTAGCTATCATGATCAATGTCCCTATGACTAGCCAACTACATCACATACTTCTTATTTTTCTACTAGTTACTAGAGGCAAAATAATTCATGCATTATATTTTCTCATTTCATGATAAAATTCTCACTCTTTCCTTATCTTTATATTATCAATGGTACATAATCCATGTACCTAACTCATTTTGTATCATACATCATTATTATTGTAACATATCATAAACTTTTATCAAATTGTACACATATTCTCACTTATGCACAATTCAGCCATTATGTGAAACCATTCAAGATTTTTATATTTCTCATCACAATTTATTTCAAACATATTTTTAAGGTACAATTCACTTATTTCTATCATTAATTCATCAAATTGTACATGTACATTTAGTACATACCATTCAACCGTAATATCAACATTCTCATTTTTATTATTTTTCTTGCCATATTTAATTCTAACCATGATTTTAGGGCATAAATTGCACATATATGTCATTAATTCACCTAATTCATTCATACACATATTAGTTTCCTTTCCAATGCTATTTAAATTTCATATTTTCTAATTTATTCCTCATTTTCATGATTATATACATGTCATTCCTATAATTTCTCCCATTCAGCCAACATGTTCTTTTACCCTACTTATTCCCTTTTTCATCCATTATCCATTACATACATATTCATTAAGCATTTATATCACGAATTAGTTATTGAACCATCCAATTTTTCACATGTATGTACAATTACCGTTATTTACATAAAGTTTACACACCTAGGGTTTTGACATCTAAGCTTCAATATCTTAATTGAACCATTCCAATTCACTTATTTAAAATCTAATTATATCTTTATAACACTAATTTTAATTATTCACATATTTTACTCAAATTAACATAATTTACATGATCAAACCAGTTGAAATAAAGTATTTTGAGTATCCACTAACCTTAATATCCTTTGCTCCCACAAATTATTATTTTATTCTCTTTTTTCCACTCTTATCTTCATGCCCATCAAGGCCAAAATTCACATGGAGAAATTCCATCAAATATCTTCTAAAGTTCAATCAATTTCATATGAAAATAACTAAATACACTAATTTCTTATTCTAACAAAATGTCAAACTTTTACTTACTTGGATATTTTCTTCTTCTTCAATTTCTCAACTTTCTATTTCATAAATCACTAACTAAGGCTTAAAAGATGCTTAGGATTAAATTAGTTTAAGTTTTAATGATGGATTTCATGTGATGTAGGAAGAGAGACAAAGATTGTATGGTGTGTTCATAGAGGAGAGGTTTCGACCAAGGAGGAATGAAGAAAAAGAAGATGATTTTTGATTCATGAAAATGCTATATTCTTCCTCATATAAGTATTACAAATGAATGGCTATGATTAGTATAAATACTATTTAAACTAAGGGTTATAAATAAACCACTTGCCATCTTTAATTGGTTCTAATATTTTTTTTATCAAATATTCATGAAAATTATTCAAAAAATATGAAAAAAATATTCTTTTAGGTTTCTTAAATTTTTGGATTAAAAATTTATCATTTCGGATAATTTTTTTGATTCAGGGTGCATATACTGGTGCAGTAATTTACTAGTCTATCTTAACTTTATTTTAATTTTTAATGTCTAAAAATTCAATTAAGCCATCCATAAAGATTTTTCATGGTTAAATAGATTTTTAGAAATCCCAGATAATTTTTTTATGTTAGCTCAAACTTGGGTCAATTAGTGTACTATTCACATTGAACCCTTTATTTATTTTTATTTTTGACTTTTGATCTCAATTTCACATTAAATTATATTTCTGGACTCTCTATGAATTGTTCTTCCAAATATTCAAGAAAAGTACCTATGAGTTCTAGGTGATACTATTTACCTTGATAATACTATTCATGATGCAAAAAGTACTACTCTACAAGAAAATTCTGAAATAGCAATAGAATTTATTTCCATTGCTAAAATTGGTCAAAGTTTTTAGCTTTAGCAATAAAAATGAAAAATAGTTGTCTTCCATTGCTAAAAATGAAGGGAACTATTAGCGTAAAAATTTTACAATAAAATTTAGCAATGGAATTGCATTTTTGTTGCTAATTTACCAACCGAAATGCAATTTCATTGCTAATTACCAATGGAATGTATTTTTCGTAGCTAAATTATCAACAAAATTAGTTTTTCATTGCTAAAGTAGTAACAAAATAATTTTTCATTGCTAAAATAGCAATGGAATGTGTTTTTTATTGCTAAAATAGCAACGAAAAATAATTCCATTGCTATTTTTATTTTTTTCCTAGGTATAAATAGTTATTGAAATAGCAACATAATGTATTTTTCATTGCTATTTTTAGCAACAAAAAATACATTATAGCAACGAAAAAAATTCCATTGCTATTTTCATTTTTGCCTTAAGTATAAATAGTTTCCTTTGTGCCGAAATTTTTCCCCTGTTCATTTTTTCCTCCTTCTTCTCTCCCTACCTCGCTATCTTGCCTACCTCTCCCTCGTCCGCTCTAATGTTGATTACAATACTAGATCTGAAAAGGCTTGGGATTGATGCAGGTGGGTAGCAATTGTTGAATGGGTTACGTGAAGCTTTCAATTCCATGTTGAGATAGACAGTAAAAGAATAAAAATATCCTTTTATGTGAGTTTTTGATTTAATTCCACTGTTAGCCTCCCAATCTTTGTTTTTATTCCTTATCCTTTCCTCATTTCCATTTCTTCTTTAAAGCCCTCTCTGAGATTTCGGTTCTATTTGCTTTCTCCAATAAATTATTCGTTCTTTAAACTTTGATTGAGTTGTAATCTTTTTTTATACTGCATGTATGAGGCACATTTTTTGCTTCTTCTTCTTCTTAGATTTGCAATTTTTTGGATATGTAACTTTTGGGTTATAACTTTTAAGACATGCTCTTTATAAAATTTGAGTCTATTATGCTTATTTTGTTCATGGATTATCAATGACTAAGCTAATTTACTTCGTTTGATTCCCCAAAATGCTTCATTTTTATTTAAGATAAATAAAGATATGCAATGAGAAATTTCTTTTTAATTTTGGGTTTGGCTTGCTTATCAAAATAATTGCTGAAAAGACTAGTAAATGAGTTATAACTATAATTTAAATGAAATTTTTGGCTACTTTCATTTGTGCGGTGTAGTCATAAAGTAGCTTTGATCCCTTAAACTCTTATTTTTACTTAATATGTTATTATCTGGAAACAATTTTTAATTTTTTTTACTATTTTTTTCCCTTTAAAGAGGACTAGTGGAAAAAATATGAGTGATGGCATGAGGGATCTTTTTCATGTTTCGAATTTATGCTATGCATTATGGTTAAAAAGATGTAAAATCTTCAAGGCTATTGAGGTGACTGGGATGGAAATTACATTTTACATCACTCTGCAAGGACTTTTTCTGCCATTTTTGTTATTCCCTTTTTGAATATTCTTGATATAGTTATTAGTCTTTTTTGTGATATCTATATTTTCTTTTTATCTTTTTAACTTCAAAAGTCATTCTTAATTAAGTATATATCTACGAATGCTGCTTGATGGGTGTATGTTGATGACCTAGCTAAATGTATGCTTTGATTATCATTTATTTTTATTTACAATTTGTAATATAGTTTACTTGCTTGCTTTAAGTTGAACTAGCCAATACGGAAGGATTCTTCATTCTTATTTAAACCAAAGAAGTGTAAAAAGATAGGTTCTTCTATTTTACATTAGGGATATGCAATAAAACCTTAAACTTTTTCTAGAAGATCCTTTGGACACTGAACTTTTAGTGTTGTGCTAATTATTTGTTTTTATTTCCATGTTAAAATTTTGCAGACTAGTAAAAGTACTTTTGTTGAATTCTTTGGATTCTGAATTTAACATAGCCTTTTCCTTTTGGCTACAAGCTTTGACTATTATAGCCTGCCACCATGGGCACATTAATTTGAATACCTTTAAAATACTTCTAAGCACTGGACCTTCATTTGTAATCGTGAATTTATAGAGAGTACGATCTTCTTCCAATTCTTGAATTACTTTTTGGTTGTGATTGTTGTAGCAAAATTGTGGCCTTCTATCACTTGTAAAGCAAAGGTGACAACTTGTAAACCTGACAATGACTGTAAGATACAATTTTCTCATATTCCTTGCTAAGACTTTCTTGTTTTATTTTTGTTAATTTCATTAGTGCACAATATTTGCTGAATATTGAATTGTTCTTGCTGTGTCATGTTTATAACTATTACACTTCAAGATCATTGTTATTTCATCATCCATATCGATCTAATACAAGCAACCATAAATATGCAATTTGTCATAATGTTTACTTTGATCTCCATTACTTAGGTATTTTTGGCATTGGGAGTGGATGAATTTTGAGTTTTACTCAATGGATTTGTAATGGTGATATATCAAAATGAAGAATAATTTTAAGAGGCTATAAACTTACCTTTGATTGGGCTGAGGTCTCTCTATGTCTGTTTGATTTTAAGGCAATGTTAGGTACCAAAAAAATATACATGTGATTAAGTGCTGGCTACAAATTGTTTATGTCCTAATCTTTTTTTAGTAATTTTTCATGCAATGCCTTTTTTTCCTTAAATTATAATAATAGTCATTATTATTATTATTATTATTATTATTATTATTATTATTATTATTATTATTATTATTATTATTGTTGTTGTTGTTGTTGTTGTTGTTGTTGTTGTTGTTATATGTGTTTAGTTGTCAGGATTTTGATTAGTGTAATTTAGGAATTTGGTGGAGAGTGAAACTATTATTTGATAGATTACTTTTAGGTTAAAGAGATTTTTCTTTTTAAGCTATTCTTAGTTAAGTTGAAACCACTGAGGAAATTTATTCGCATATCAAACTCTTTGTTTAGCTGGCATAAAGGAAGTCATCTCTTAAAAATTTGTATTTTTAGGAGTCTAATGTTGCTTAAAGGCTGTTAATTTACTATCATTGTTGGTGTACATTAATGATACGATTATTTCAAACTTATATTCTTTTTGCTTGCTTTCACTTTGAAACGTAGCATTGGCCTTACTGGTGTTGTCAATGTATACATATTGGTAACATTGCCATTTAGTGGAATATATATATATATATATATATATATATATATATATATATATATATATATATATGTATATTACACAATTAAATATAATATTTTGTCAAAATAAAATGCAAATATATAGTATATGATGCTATGATTAATAGATTATAAATTTATAATTATCTGCAAGGAGTTGATGGTTCTTCTTTCAAGAAACTCTCTTCTAGAAAATATGCATGTTTTATTAACTCTCACAATCCAATTTTTTATTCTCCTTTCATACTCTCTGTAGGTGATAGAATTTTGATTTGTGTATCTGATTTGTGTTATTTATCAGTTGATGTGATTCATATCAATGAAGCCTATAGCTTTGGTCGATAACAGTAGCTCTGGTAAAAGTATTGTGGTCTACCTCATTGAGAGATTATATGATCCTAACTCAGGTAAATTGTTTTACTTGTATCACACCACATTAATTAAGGGGATACTTTTCGTTTATGCAAATGTTCATATTTTGTTTGACAAAATTAATTTTCATCTACTAACTGCTTCATAAACTAACAAATGTGTTGTTTTCTGTGTCCAAGTTACTCTATTGTTTTGTTAACTTCATATGCTTTTGGATTTGTTAACTTGATATGCTTTCTTTCTGGTCTAATGATAATGAATAAATATGTTTTGCCTTCAGATGAATTCTCATTTTTCACTAGTTACCAAGGTTGCATTCATGTTATTTGGTGGTCGGTGTTTTTGGGTTTATTTTTTTTTCAGTTTATAATAGCTCATTTGAGTGGAATTAAGATGCATTTAATGGATTAAATTCTTACCAAAAAATCATAGGAATTTTTTTTCAGAGTATTAATTCTAGACATACTAGAGAAACTACTGTTAACATCTTAATCCTGACTCCTACAATCCTGGTGCTATTCATTGTCATGATGTTAGTTTCTCTCTCTGTAGTTATTTCTCCTCTTTCTTTTTAAACTAATTTTCATAATTGAAGAACTGAAACTTGAGCTATGTAATGATTCTTTAAAAAACTTCTTTTATTAAAATTGAAATATTGGTTAAAATACCATTAGAGACAAATAAATTCAATAGTATTAAAAGAGTTTAAGAGTCTTTAAAACTATATAATGTTGATAAAACTATAAAACTATAAATGTAATTCCTTTAGACAAATTCTTTATCCTATCCTCTCTTGTAAGTATTGCCAATGACATCATTCATAGATGGCATAAAGAAAAGAAACTCTATATAAGTATTCAAAAGTCTTAAAAAACTCCAAAAGCTTTAAATGAAACAAAAAATAAAAACACTCCCTTTAGCCTCTTTCAAAATCTAAATAACAAAAAAAAAACATGTAAGTAATGTCATTAGTATGCATCTCTTTCACTTCTTTTTGCCACATTATCTTAAACTAAAACCTACCCACATATCCTGTTGTTTTAGCACATAATATTTAGTCTCCTCTTCCATTTAATTTTATTATATATTTTTAATTATTAATATTACTATTTTTTCTCTTTATTTTTATGCTTCAAAATAACACACACAAAAAAGGAAAATAAAAAAATAAAAGAACAGCCACTGCAACTAACTTTATCTGTTCATGAAATTTTTTTACATGTTATACAACCCAGCATTAGTGCTATCATTATTTTATGATTTGTGTATGAGTTTTGTAAGTGTTTTGATGTTATCAATAATGGGTATTGGTTCTTTTGTGGATTTTAATTTAGTTCATTTTGATTTTTAATGTTTGCAGGTAGTGGGTTTGTTTCTTAAGTTGGGATTTAATTAAACTTTTGATGGGTCCTATAAGAGGGTACGAAAAGAGAAAAATAACTAACAAAAGAACCAAAGAGAATGCTTTTGGTTTGGGTTTAGGTTTAATTCTAGGTCTACAGAGAATGAAAGGCCTTTAGATTTGTGGGATGAGTTCTCTAAGTGGATTAATGGTACATTTTTCTTGTTAAATTTTGCTGCTTCTACTTTTCCTTTTGTTCTTGTTCCTCTTTTTTGTGTTTCTTGTCTTTATATTTTGATATTGTGGCGTGGTTGATCAGTAGATATATGTATTTCGATTGAATTTATTTGACTGGGGATATTGTATCAAATATATATATTTGTAAGGAAAATCTATAATAATATTTAGCGATAGATGCCATTGTCGTAAATTTTTCTATTGGTGGGTGAATTTAGCAATAAAAATCAATTCCATTGCTAAAAAAATAGCAATTGTCAAATTTGTAACCACTCTTTCCATTGCTAATTTTTGTTGCTAATTTTGATTAGCAGCAAAAAATTAAAAACTTTTGTTGCTAATTTTGATTAGCAGAAGAAAATCAACAATTTTTGTTGCTAATTTTCACTACTAATTTAGTATTTTCTTATAGTGTTATTTATGTAATTGGAATTTTTGGAACATTACATTATTGTTGTCAATTAAAAGCATCAAAGCAAAAGGAGAAAGACATGTTTAAAATCATATATTTTATATTCGATCACAACTACAATCTAAAATATGAGATGAAGCAGTAAAAGAATTACATTAACCTTAATCGGTGATATTGTCCAGAATAAATATATGAATGTTAAGATTATATATACTCTAGTAGATATAATACAAGATATGAAAGATTATTATGAAATCAAAATAAATCATTTAAAGGCTTAGAGATCAAAGGAAAAGCTTTAGAAAACATCAAAGGTAAGCCAGCAAATTCTGATGCTTATTTTTTATTAGGCTTTCGGAAGCCTGCTTTTCGGGTCCAAGATTGGATGAGAGGCTTACTACAACTCAAAAATTAACCACTTCATAATAAAAACGGATTGAGGCCCAATTTATTATTGGTATTTAACTCCTAAAGGCATCTACTATAGGCTTAAAGAGGCAGGTATCATGGAGTCGCCAGCCAACAGAACAATGGGCAACGAATCTCAATCATTTGATGCCCAAACAAAGATTGATGTTTAGGATATCACTCTTACTTAGCACCTTGGTTATGTATTATTTTATAACTTGGTTTTAAGTACTAATCCACACTAATCTCTCATATAATGCATTATAATAAAATAAACACATCAAAATGAATAATTTAATTACTTAAAATATTATAGAAGCAAATTGTCCAAGAAGAAAAGTAAAGTGTCATACATAAATCAGGACATTCATTTATGTTAGGAACATTGGTTTCCTCATGCATACTTACAAAAATATCTTTTTATTATTATGTGACTTTTGGGGAGAAATTTGAACATTGGTTCATTTTATTAGGGAAAAATCCCAATTTAATTTATATAAATGATTTTAAGAGATTTTTCCATTTAAGCATGCAAAAAAAAAACAATTTTATTACTATCAATTACATCCAAAATAAATACATCAAAAAATGAATAAAAATAAGCTAAATAAAGCAAAATAATAAATAGAATAATAAATAGAATAAATGCAAAATAAAATAAATGAAAAAGGAAATAAATGAATTGGGAGCACGATACCCAATGCATGATCATCCCACGAGTTACTCCAGATGCCTATTGGATCAATGGCTCACACAAAACCACAAAAATCGATAAATAAGCATTGTAAAATAGAATATATAATTAAAAAGGCAAATTATAATAACATACAGAACAATATTATAGAAAAATCAAACATGCATATAGAAGCAAAATATTTACAGAAAGACACAAAAAAATGAATTAACACAGCAAATATCAAAAAAATAACATAAAGAACAAAAAAGGGACATAAAACACATTAAAAAAGCATATAATTGGCCACAAACACCCCTGGACAGTTGACGAATGCCCTTGACCAAGGGGGGATAAGACAAGAAGAAATCACTATAATATCCCATTTACCACATTGTCAAATGACCATTTGTGGTGATTTTGTCCCGTCTATTAATCGAGGGATAGATACAGAAAGTTGAAAAAATAACACAAAACTCACTAAAATCTCAAATAAACCCTAGATATCAAAATATATGGATTTAAAAGAGGCCAAAGCTAAAATACTAATCCTAAATCATATTTTAACTAAATAATAATAAAATTAACACCTAAAACAACATATGAAAAATAATGATCAAATAATGTATTTATGGAGAAAATCATGTCAAAAGAACTTTAACATGCATACAAGTTCACACCAGTATAAAATTAAATTAAATGTACAAATATAAATAAATAACACATAAAAGTAATTTATAACACCATGAAATAGCATGCATGAAAAAAAAAATCAAGAAAGAGCGAGAGAGGAAGCCTAAAATATTACTCTCAAGAGATATTATGATTCTATATACCTTAAAGTCCATATCTCTGCTCAGATTCTTGGTTTTCTACTCAACAAAACAAAATGATTTTTATGTGCCTTTGGTTGGATCAAAATAATGTGTTGAATCCTTAACCTTAGAGGAGAATAATTGATGTTCTTTTTTTCCCAAAGCTCTATTCTTTTTTTAGAAAAGGCTTTTTCTTAAAAAAAAAAAACCTTAATTTTTGTTAGTTTATACCTAAGATGTATGTTCCAACTCTAACTCTTTAGGTATAGAGGGATTGATCCCTCAAAATTTAAGCCAAATTCCTAAAAAATCTACCTTTCGATTTTTAAAAACTAGAAAATGTTGGAATTCTAGAAATACAACTATAGACAGGCATCTCTCACTACAAGAAAAACAACAAAAATTAGCAACCGAATTTATTGAATTTTTGTTGCTAATAAAAAAATAGCAACAGAATATAGCAACAAACATTTGGTTAGAAATTTGGCGGTTGGTATTTTTAGCAACGAAAATTTTTTTCCGTTGCTAAATTTAGCAACGGATTTCATTTTTTGTTGCTATATTTAGCAACCAAATAGAAATTCCGTTGCTATTTATAGCAACTGAAATTAGTTTCCGTTGCTATTTCTAGCAACCTAATTGAAGTTTTCATTGCTAAATTTAGCAAATATTATAAAACAAAATTGCGACAGAATTTTCATCGCTATTTCGTCACTAAATTATTGTTGGTTTTTACACAAAATTTATGCAAAAGCCTATATCAGCCGATTGAAATAAAAGTGCACCTATAATCCAATCAACACGGACCCTAAAATGTATATAAGAACTTACAGAGCTTTCAATAAATATATTTAAATATCTCTTTTGTTATGTTTACCTGTGCATGAACTTTTCTTCAGCTGAAATGTTTCAATACATGTAATTGCATATATAAATTATATACACAATAATGTCTAGCTTGAGGGATGGGTTGGGGAAACTTCAATAAGAGCTTTGTGATTCACAACAAGGACCTTCCCTATCATATCCAGGATTGAACAATATCTATTATGGTTGCTTTAAATATGAGTGACCTTCCCTATCAAAATAATGCACTAGATAATTTTTTTGCAAACAAGGGTTGACATACCTTTGATTCATAGCTAAGGATTCATATGCATCTATTTTGGCAGACCACAACAATTTGAAAACAACAAACAGAAAAAAAATCTTAATTAATGGAAAACAAGGGGGACATATTAGCATACGAAGAAAATAAGATGGCAATTCCTAGAGATTTGTGTGATGTGATTTGGACATTGCTTAGAAAGTTGAATAATGCACTAATCATCAAGCTAATACATCAATTCTCCTGATCATTTACTAAGAGCTTTCACTATTCATCAAGTTATTACATCAATAATTCCATTTACTTTACAGCTTATGGGTCACATCCCACATAATATAATGGGAAAAATGTATTCAGAAACACAGACTACAATATCTACTATTGCAGTTTTTCAATAAGAAAATTGCATCAATATATATATATATATATATATATATATATATATATATATATATATATATACATATATATGCAAACCCAATGTCACTACTTACACACCATTGTTGAATAATTGATATGATAGCGATTGTTGGATGCCGAATAAAGTGATTGTAAATTTAAAAAAATGGAATCAAATTTGGAAACAAAATGAAAATTACTAAAGAAGCCACATGTAAAAGGTGGACCAAAGCGTGTGAGAAAATCCATCAACTACATATGTCCCCAGCATTATCACCAAGCACTCACTCTCCCCTCTCTTGAATAGTTGCACAATTACACCTGCACCCATTTATTTATTTTCATCAAATTAATTACACACTAATTAAAAAAATGAAATTCTTTTGGGATTAATTAATTAATCTTACCAACAGTCATTGCAGGAGGAAGAGCATACTGAAGTAGTAAAACAAATTGATATAATGAATCTGATCCCACCATTCCTAAAGAATATGCTCCTTTAACTATGCCAATTCCCATCACTGGCATCAATATATAACGTATTGATATTGCTCCAATTATCAACCATATGCTTACTCCCGATTCTTTTAATTCTGCAAATTATTATTATTTTTTATTTTCTTTTTAATTTTATTAATTCACTTACTAAATAAAATAAGATCATATCCCAAAAATGAATCCAATGTATCGAACAAAATGCTAATTGCAGGCTGAAGACTTACAGAACCTACAGTTCTGATAATAATGAGATATCTCCAGAGAGCTGTCCTTCAAGTCCCATGCTTGACAATGTTCTGCAGTTCAAAAAATTGTTGATTACTCTTAAAACTAGAAAACAGACTCAATTGGCATTAGAAGATGAACTGTTGTAGATTAATTACATAGAAGTTATACGTGAATACGTGCATTCTATGCCATCCCATTTATCTCTACAAGCTCTGCTCCCACCCAATTAGGTGGTGGCTTCTTCCAGACATCCTTCAGAGCTTTCAATATAGTACCTATCTCCGGATCATACTTTATTAAATTTTCTTAATCTAATAAACATCTACTCAAACTCAAATGCACTAATCATACTTTTTTTAAAAAAAATTTCACTTATCTTCTCCAACCAAAATAAATAACTAATGCAAATTCTAAATACATTGACAAAGAAACAAAAGAAAGTAAAAGAACATCTAAATAAATCAAAACAAGTAACAAAAATACAATGCACTATAGTAGTTAACATCCCAACCAAACTGACGTACCAATTACATCACATTGAGTATAGATCATCTAAATAAAAATCATTGAGAATTTCTATATAAACTAAAATGTCATTTGGATTCAGATATTATATGATAATATCAATAAAAACATTGTATAATTGGCTCAAAATTGGTGTATGTACTAAAAATGGAATTAGATAATTGGCTTAAAACTTAACAAAGTCATGTATTTATACATGAAGGCATATTGTTATCCCCAACTCATTTGTTTTAACATAAATTGATAAATTTCATTTGTTTTAACATAAATTGTTGGTAAAATGGATTAAAAATATGATGGGAACAAGACTGTACCTGCGTGGTTCCATAAGGCAAACAACAAAATACAGCACCTACATTAGAAAAGTTTTCATCATTTAGAGAACCAAAATTAGTAGATCCTGCAAAAATAAGAAATTAAACTATCAGTAATGACAACAAATATACAATGATATATATTGAGACACCTCTTTAATTAACTTTCTTATTGGAAGAGAAATGACTTCTTAATCTATTAGCAATAACATGAATTTCAGATAGCAGGAAACCCCTCACAACCTAGTAGCATGTTATATCCCCAATTTCTTCTTCTTCTTTATCAGCGTAATACCAAAAAATGGATGATTTACTGGGAACCAAATAACCTGACCAAATAAGAAAAGGGTAATATCATCTCTCATTCTTTTTTAGTCTTGTTTTAGAAACAATAAAAAATAGGCCAAAGCATAACAGATGCTTGTTGAATGAACTTGTCAGTGGTCCACCCCATTTTCCTTTGTACGCTTTATTGTCATTTATCTGGATTTTTTTGAACTATTTATTTGGATTATTGAGCTGTTATTTTTTCATTTGTTAGAAAGTTATTATATTTTTAATTTTGTGCAAAATTAACTTTGATTTTAGAGCATAATATATATATATATATATATATATATATATATATATAATAATTAGTATTTTTAATTCTAAATGAAAATAGAAAAAGAAATTCAAAGTCGTTTTAATTCTAAAAAAAATGGACTCGTCAGTTGGCTGGGGATTAATTATATAGTAACACATTTGTAAAAGTGTAAATGTACAGTAATAATAATGATGATAATAATTATGCTCCTAATTAGCTTGAAAAGCGATAGTACCTTGAGCCTGCCTAACGGATCTCCATCCAGAATATTAGTGTCAGCATTGTCGACCACCAACTCAGGATGAAATATTTCATCTGCAACCTAATATCCATATATACCATTAATCATTAAGTTATTAAAAAAACACATAATATGGAAAAAATTAACTTTGTACAAAGCATATGACAGTCAATTTCACTCTTTCATACAACAAATGCACTTGTTAAAAAATTGAAATAATAATATAAAGCATGATAAAAAAAAACCTTGAATCCAGAAATACTACAAAGTTGCCATTTAAGAACAAGGAATACAAGTAAATAGGCATAACCAAAAGCTTCAGACACCAGCAGATGTATTAACTAGTGAGAAAGACATAAATGTAGCTCGTATCTTGCATAGAAAAGAAGAAGAAGCTCCAGGGAAGACATGCATGTTAAAGGACATAAGGTAAAACTGACAAAGACAATCTAAAGGACCCTGCAATGTCTAAAGAGGCCAAAAAAAGCATCTGCAAAGGTGAAAGCTAACATGGCCTATGAGTGCTTTTACTAATCAACAAGATTTCCTCATCAAGGCACATTAGAAAGTTTGTATTCTTTGGAATGATAGAATGCAAACATATTGAATAGACTACATACCTTAAGTGCTTCATCTAATTTCCTCAAGTACTCATCTATTTTGGTCCCACTCTGTTCCATCATAGGATAAAAGGCACAGTATATTGTTATAACAAAAAAATAATTATAATACATTTGTTTCCCAAGAAAATATAGAAGGCTTACCTCTACTTCAACTTGGCCTTTCAATAATAAATATCAAAACTTAACAGTCAAATACAAAAAGAAACATTAAAGCCAAGCACTATAGCGGAACAAAGTAACATACTATCATTGGAAAAATCCCTCTCATGGACATTTCCTTGATGTGCATCTAAGTCAATTATCATCACCCTGTAAGTTGTTGCCAATAATAAGCAGAGTAGTTCCCCCATGAAAGACAACTGAGAATTAAGTCTAAAAAGCCTACAAAAGAACAAAGAGCTCTATCTTATCCAAATTGCAAACATACCTTGATATATTCAACCTAACAAATGCATAATGTATGCATAGTGAAATGTCTGCATAAGCATAAAATCCACATCCTTTTTCACTGGAACAGTGATGGAACCCTCCCCCAACATTAATGGCCCATCCTTGCTCCTTTGCAAGTTTAGCTGCCAAGATGGTCCCTCCTACCTATTACGTAAAAAAAATCAGAATCCTTTATATCTAAAAACGTGTGATAAAATATAAGCCAAATGATGATTGCACCTATTTGTGAAATGGAAAAAGAACTTTATTTTGCACAAGATAATTAGGAAACAATGCAACTGAAGGAACCGGTAATTTACGTCTTTGATTAATATATGATCTCAAAACAATAGCATGAAACTTACAAGGCACGATTATACTAAAACTAATAAAGTGCATAAGCAATGGGCATCTCTCCAAAAGAAGAAAAAGAATCACATTGAAAGCATAATCAACACCAACATCCCTTTCGTAACATTTAATAGAACCCAATTCAAGCTAAGATATATATATATATATATATATATATATATATATATATATATATATATATATATAAAATCAACTATTATCAACAATATTCAAATCTGGTAAAACAAATAGTATTCAACACACATTGGGAAGAATATTGAACAAAATTCCCGAAATAATTAGCCTATGAGTGAAAATAAACTCTTACAGTTTCTCTACGCCGAGAAAAGATATATCATAAGCCGGTGAGTAAATTAGCGCGACCTATTTATGAAAAAGAAATTCTCAAGAACTGAATGAAATTATTGATAACTAAATATAAATAGCTAAAATAACCTTAGAAAGAGGGATGTCGAGGTAAAGCTTGCTTGATAGGATATGGTTTCGATGGAGAGCTACGAATAATCTGCTTCGATTTTTGATAGCTAAAACACCAAATTGCATTCGTAAGGATCAAAATACACTCTTAATAAGAAGAACAACCAAACAAACAAACACACATATATAGAAAAGCTTACCAGCTTTGAAGAGAATAATGTGCTTTGATTTTTGAATTAATACACTAGTGGCTATGTAAGGGTTAGGAAGAGAGTCAACTAAGAATTGTAGTGGAAAAACGAAAGAAAATATCAAAAAGTTACATCATTTACTTATATACACAATATTTTCATCAAAATCAACGGTGGACGGTGTGGATAGGCAGAGAAAATACCTAGGGTGGCGACCGGCGGTGGACGGTGTGGATAGGCAGAGGGAAAAAGGAGATTAATTTTAGGGACAATTGATAAGTTTAAGAATAGAGAGGGAAGGCAGAAAGAGAAGAAAAATTCAGTATTTATACCTAGGGTAAATTAGAAAATACTAACTGATTTTCGTTGCTATTTTTAGACACAAAGTTTTTTCTCTTTTAGAACCAAAAATACCAACAGAATGCAAATTCTATTGCTATTTTTAGGCACAAATGTTTTTTTTCCTTTAGAACCAAAAATACCAACGAAATGCAAATTCCATTGCTAAAATTGCAACCGAATTGTTTTCGATTGCAATTTTAGCAATAGAAATATAATTTCGTTGCTATTTTTAGGCACAAATATTTTCTCCTTTAGAACCAAAAACACCAATGAAATGTAAATTCCGTTGCTAATTTTAGACATAAAATTTTCCTCATTTGAACCCAAAAATACCAACGAAATCTCAATTTAGTTGCTAAAATTGCAACCGAATAGATTTTTCGTTGCAATTTTAGCAATAGAAAATTAATTCCGTTGCTATTTTTGGATCCAAATTTTTTCCCCTCTCCTTGTGACTACAAATACCAATGAAATTTAATTTTTGTTGCTAAAATTGCAATCAAAAGCATATTTTGTTGCTAATTTAGCAACGGAAGTCATATTCCGTTGCTATTTTTCATTCCAAAATTTTTTCGCCATCTGTTGGCGCCTAATTTAGCAACAGTATATGGATTCCATTGCTAAATTTTGACGCTAAAAATTCCCTCCACTTTTAGAGACTGAAGACAACCAAATATATTTTTTGTTGCTAAATTTGCAAAGTTTAACCAATTTTAGCAACGAAAATTGAATTCTGTTGCTAAATTAGCAACGAAATCAATTATGTTGTTATTTTCACATTTTCTTTTAGTGTCTAGTGACAGCTATCCTTCGTATAAAAGTTTTGAATTTACAAAAATGCCTCTGATCTAACTTAGACAAGAGGAAAGTGGCCATGGACGATCGTCCCTCACATGATTGCCAAAAACAAGGTTTTTATTAATGCTCTTCTATTAAAACCTCCAAAAATACTTGGAAAATCATAAAATTTTCATGAAAAATGTGAAAAATCCAGATCGAAGCTTTGAGATTCGTATTCTCTATCAACAATATATTGTTTTCTCATTATTGAGTAACCCTGATCTAGGGTACCTCAGGTTATAGTGTTTACATCTACCACTTAAACAATATAAAATCAAAATTTAAGAAAAAACCATAAAAAATTAAAAATCTCTTAATTGGAACAGCTTTATCATACACATAAAAATATTTTGAATATAATATGACTCAATTAGACAAGGTTGATTCATGTATTAGACTATATCTATATAAAATAGGGTATAAAAAATGGTTAAGATTATACTGTGTGAGCAATAGATTTTCAATCATGACATCAAACATAGCTGGGTTTATGAATTCAATAAACAAAGTAGCTAGAGATTTGCCAATTGCAGTATTACTATAGTACTTAAGTGCTTTAACTCAAAAATGAACTTGCAAAAATAGATATTGATATGAACTTAAATAACTCATATTTAATCCATGTTTTGTTACCAAAATAATGTTTAGTTATATTAAATTGTGCTAGAATTAGGTGTGTTTAATGTTTTTGTCAAGTTTTGTGTATGTAGGAGAAAAAAAGGGAGATAAATATGGAGAAGAAGTAGAATTAAGTGAAGAAAATGAGTGTTCTATCGCGAGGGCGACAGGGGATGTTTGACTAGGAAAAGAAAGATATGAGGAAGAAGAGTATTCTATCGCGAGGGCGATAGAAGCCGAGATCGCGATAGAGGGCGGTTATAGGCAGTTAATCTTGAAAAGTCACCTAAAAGGACATCAAACTTCACCAACGATTTCATACCTTTGAAGGGGTACTTGAAGGGACTTGATGCTTGAAAAATTATATATATCTTGGAAGTTATTTTAAGAAAGAGAGGAATCATTAGATGGATTAAATATTTATTTTTTCTAACTTGAAAACAATAGTTTTACTGTTTAGTTTAGTTTATATTTTGAAGAAGAGACGTACAAGGAAGAGGAGTCATCATACATGAGTAAAGGATGAGAATTCTTTTACTTAATTTCTTGTTACTTTCCTTCTTTGTTATTATTATGAATACTTTTTATGAATTTGATTGTCATTGTTCATATTTAATTATTTCTCTTTCATTTATCTTATTATGTAGAATTTGCTATTAAAACTTTATTAGTATCATTATAAGTTAAGGAAAAAGACCTTAGATGGCAATTCCTTCTTTGAAAATCAACAAAATGGTTCTAAGTAAGAGAGTTGGCGAGAGCAACATCTTTCTGATAGTTAATAGAAAATTCATTATCAAGGCATAGTTTGAGAGATCGCATGTGGAGATAGTTGTTATAGGTTGGTTTTAATTCTTTAATTGTGTGTTTATGTAATTCTAATCTAGATGCGAGAGCAGCGATTTAGAACCATAAATGCATGTTTAAGGTATAATCTAGTGTAGATGCAAGAGCTGCGACATAGAACATTATTCCAACTTGGCTTGCATGATAAAGATTAAATTCTAAATAAGAGAAAACTAACAAGTTCCATATATATATATATATATATTACATTCATCACATATATAAGTCTTCTCTGATCATCATTAAAGTAGAATAATATTTAATTTAGTGTAGTGTAGTGTTAATAATATTTTTAACTTGCAAATCAATTAGCATTGTAAATAAGATTAAAATTGAGTAGTAATAGTGTACAATGTTAATCAACATTCCTCATGGGATCAATATCTTTTGTACCATAATCAGTACACCGTATGCTTACGAATTTGATGCTTAGAAAAAGTACAATGTGGTCTATCGCGAGTGCGACATTGTAGGAAGGATGCTTTTGCAGCAGAATGTGGAATTCTCTCCTTCCCTGCCAAGTTCTCCTAGTGGAACTTTTTGAGTTTGTTTTCTCCCTCTCTTTTACATTTTCTATGATTTTGTTTGTTTTATATGTATATTTTTGGTTCTTTATATTATGTGATTGCCTATGTTGATTTTCTCACACAATGAGGATATTGTGTCCTTTAAGTTTGGGAGGCTATGCATGTTATGTTGTTTCATATTTTTGTTTATTATTAGTATATTGATTTATTTTTAATAAATTTATATGTGTATATTGTGTGTGAATTTAATTTTAGAGCTTGTGTGTTTGGAACCTATTTGGATTTAATTGCATGCTTTAACTTTAATTTCTTTCATTTTTAGTCTAGTTAGGCAAATTTTTAGGCTAATCATTTTCATTTTACTTTGACAATTAAATGTATATAGTGAAGGTTTAATATGAAATTTGATATTGAAATTACATTTAGTATAAGATGTGCATGAAAAATGATAAGGACATTTAGATAAACCATTTTGGCTTGCTTAAAAAACTTATCTTTTTGACTTTAGGTAGCCAATTTTGAGCCTTAAACCTATTTTTTTAGTAACATATAATTAGCCCAAATCCTTTGTTAAATAAAAATTCATTTCATTGTGTTACCCTTTTTGTGAAGAGAAATAAATTGTCATGTCATTAGAAGATATATATTAATATAAGCATGATGGTATTTAAAATATGATTTAAATTCCCTTATTCTCTAGGTTCAATATTAGAACAAGGCTAGTTTATAAAGGAAGAATGAAGTAGGATGGAGCATAAAATGCACCTACAATTTAAAAAAAATTAATTTAAAAAAAACTAGTAGATAATGTGCCATTGAGAAGGGAATATGAATAATAAGTTACATCATGCGATGCTTAGACTCTTAAACAAACCTCTTATGATATGGTGATATTGTTTCTATTCACAATTTAAGCTACTTCAACCAAAAATTATCCTACCTTAACCTAAGCCAAGTTACAATCCTTATAAGATCTTTTGATTTCATATAACATTTTATACTAGTAGTGGAGATGTTTACTAATTACAAGCTTATGATAGGCTATGGCATGTTTAAGGAATGAGAGAAACACTAACCCATAAACACATCGAGTGAACAAGTGCTTTAAGAATATAATGTTTGAGTGAGAACTACTTTAGGCAATACTTGGTGTGAAATAATATTTACATGTGTTAAGATATTCAAGTTTTTAAGTTCACACATTATTGTGTTTTGCAACTTCATAATTTTCCAAAAGTGCATGGTTGTTTAAATTTAATGGATAAGGGTTTTGGTTGAGAATTTGCATACTTGGGCTAAATTTATGAAGAGATGAATGCTTCTGCATGTGGTTTTCAAATATTTTCCAAATATAAATGTGAGCTCCAAAATTGCATGTTTGTGTTGTTTGCTTATTTGTTAGGTTTTGCTTGGGGACAAGCAAAAGTTTAAGTGTGGGGGTTTGATATGAGCCTAAATAACTCATATTTAATCCATGTTTTGTTACCAAAATAATATTTAGTTATATTAAATTATGCTAGAAATAGGTATGTTTAATGTTTTTGTCAAGTTTTGTTTATGTAGGAGAAAAATGGAGAAAAATATGGAGAAGAAGTTGAATTAAGTGAAGAAAAGGAGTGTTCTATCGCGAGGGCGCCAGGTGTCATGAGGGCGACATGGGACGGTTGACTAGGAAGAGAAAGATATGAGGAAGAAGAGTGTTCTGTCACGAGGGCAACAGAAGCTGCGATCGCAACAGAGGGCAGTTATAGGCAGTTAATCTTGAAAGTTCACCTAAAAGGACACCAAACTTCACCAAGGATTGCATACCTTTGGAGGGGCACTTGAAGGGACTTAATGCTTGGAAAATTATATATATCTTGGAAGTTATTTTGAGAAGGAGAGAAATCATTAGATGGATTAAATATTTATTTTTTCTAACTTGAAAACAATAGTCTTACTTTTTAGTTTAGTTTATATTTTGAAGAAGAGACGTACAAGGAAGAGGAGTCATCATACATAAGTAAAGGATGAGAATTCTTTTACTTAATTTCTTGTTACTTTCCTTCTTTGTTATTATTATGAATACTTTTTAGGAATTTGAATGTCATTATTCATATTTAATAATTTCTCTTTCATTTAACTTATTATGTAGAATTTTCTATTAAAACTTTATTAGTATTATTATAAGTTAAGGAAAAAGACCTTAGATGAAAATTCTTTCTCTGAAAATCAACAAAATGGTCCTAAGTAAGAGAGTTGATGAGAGCAACGTCTTTTTGATAGTTAATAGAAAATTCGTTATCAAAACATAGCTTGAGAGATCGTAGGTGGAGATAGTTGTTATAGGTTGGTTTTTATTCTTTAAGTGTGTGTTTATGTAATTCTAATCTAGATGCGAGAGCTGCGATTTAGAACCATATATGCATGTTTAAGGCATAATCTAGTCTAGATATGATAGCTGCGACATAGAACATTATTCCAACTTGGCTTGCATGATAAAGATTAAATTCTAAATAAGAGAAAACTAACAAGTTCCATATATATATATATTACATTCATCACATACATAAATCTTCTCTGATCATCATTAAAGTAGAATAATATTTAATTTAGTGTAGTATAGTGTTAATAATAGTTTTAACTTGCAAATTAATGAGCATTGTAAACAAGATTAAAATTGAGCAGGAATAGTGTACAATGTTATCAACATTCCTCGTGGGATCGACATCTTTTGTACTATAATCGATACACCATATGCTTGCAAAATTGATGCTTAGAAAAAGCACAACAGAGATATAGCATTAGTAACCTTCACATAGCTATTTAAGGATCATAAAGATAAGCTGAAAAAGGATTGCATTTTTTAAATAAAAATGAATGTATGATTTTTAACTTGAAATATATACATTATATTAACCCTTTTAATATAGTGTATTCAATTTGCAAAATGTGAATATAGTATATGTTTTGCAAAGTGAATACAATGAATCCACTTTTCTAAATTTAGTGCATTCAATTCACAAAAAGAGAAAACAATGTATTCTATTTTTTGAATAAATTGTATTTAGTTTGCATAAAATGAATACAGTGTATTCAATTTTCTAAATAAACTATATTCCTTATGCCCAATTTCTTATTCATATATCTAATTTTAAATTTTTTAAAACTATTTTTAATGCAGGTGAAGCCATCCACCAATGCTCAATTTATAGTTTATCATTTTCAAAAAACATATTTAGTGATTAATAAATAAAGAACATGTATATACAATAGATTTCAAATGGATGAAATGCCATATTCTTATGCATTAGTAGTAATAAGTTAGAGGACTTGGATCTTTATGCATATTGCTAATCATACTGTGTTATACTTTTTAGCATTTAAAAACAAGTTGTTTGACTACTAATTAGAAGATTAAAGTCTGGAAGAACAAAGAAAAGGAGAATCAAAGCAATATGGGAAAGTAAAAATGAAATAAAGAGTGAAAAATATGGAAAATATGGCCATAATCAAAAAACATGCAGAGATATTCAAAAAAAAAATAAGTGATACAAAGTTTTGTTCTTCATTTTAATGTTAAATGTAAATTTACAATCATTTTAGTCAAAAAAATAATTATTTGAAATTGTCAAATTATAATGTTTGCTACCTTTATATATGCATTGTAAATTTTAGTTAAATATATTATCTAGATTATTTATATGGCTATAGGATTTACACAAGTGTATATTATATATAAAACAAAATTGAATACACTATATTTGCTTTGCACAAAATGAATATAAAGTATTCAATTTTCTAAATATACCATATTAAATTTACAAAAAGATAATACATTGTATTTAGGATATAGTGTATTCAGGAAAATGAATACATTGTATTCAGGAAATAAATTACAACGTATTAAAAAACAAAATACACTCTATTCAGAAAAGTGAATACATTGTATTCAGCAAATATAATACAATGTATTTAAGAAATCGAATACAGTGTATTCCGAAAAGCAAATAAACTATGTTCAGGAAATAGGATACAATGCATTTAGGAAACAAAATATATTGAATTTAGGAAATCAAATACAGTGTATTCAAAAAACCAAATACGCTGTATTTTAGAAACATGATACAATGTATTCAAGAAACAAAATACACTATATTAAGAAAATATAATACATTGTATTCAGTTTTTTGAATACAATATATTAACTTTTTTAAATACAATCTATTTTGAATCTAACTTGAGTTATTATCAAAACATTAGGAAAGCATTATTAGAAACAAAAATTCAATATTATTCAAAATTATATATATAAAAAATCTAACTACACAATTTTTGTGCATATATTTTGCTAAAAACTAATATATTTCTATTTTGTCCTTAACTTTCTTCTCATTCAATTTATTTATTTCCTCCTTTTTTTAATTATCATTATTTCCACTATCACTTTCAACAATTTGTTCTTGCTTACTCAATCCATACAAACATAACAACAGGCCTAACTTATGTGTATGACTCTCTATACTACATTTTATTAGAATTGTCTTTCCTTCAATGAAATATTTAACAAATGCAACTATAAAAACTCTGCAATCACTGAAAACAAGATAAAAAATACAATAAAATTAGTTTTATTTAAACAAAATAGTAATACAACAAATAAACTCAAAATAAAAAAATATAAAAAAACACATGTTTTCTTTGTATAGAAAGATTCTAAACATACACAATATTAATTGGAGCATTTCCTTTTTTTTATTTTGAGTATCTTCTATATTATTTCTTCCTTTGTAAAAATCAATAAGACTAAAAAATGAGGAATTAAGACACTATAAGCAGTTATTTCTCTCTTAATTATTGATTCTTTTTTTTATGGAGAATGTAAAGAACCATTTACAAAAAAAAAAATCTTCTCTCCTTCACTAATAGCTTGCCCATAATCCAATAAAAATTCTCTACACTAATTGTGAAAAAAATATGATCCACTTCCACCATGGTATATTATATAGCATCATATTCCAATAATATACTCAATCACCACATAATCAAATTTGACAAATGAAATGTCTTTAGCTTTTTTTTTCAAACAATTTAATTAAATGATGATTATATATTTTGGTCAAACAAGTTGTTAGTTGTAGTAAAACTACACTGTACACTTTTATCATAATTTCCTTTATTTCTTAAATAGTAAAATATTAAAACCAAGTACTGTAAAACATAAAGAAATTTAAACAAGTCATAATATATGATACAATAATCAAATATAAATCCAAAACTCCTATTTGTTCCTATGTTGCTAGAAAATTTATAAACTTTGGTAGAAAGTATTCACTTCTAATGGTTAAAGTGTGCATACATTAATGTATTAAATCATATCTCTCACTAATTCAACACTAAAATTTAAAGGTTCTTTAAAAAGTTTGAACTTTACAATATAAATATTGTCTTTATTCTAAAAATAGATCAAACAAATTACAATTATATAACCAAAAACAACACTTACTAGTAATATTAAAAATGACAATTCAATTTACCTATTCTTTTTAGATATACCCAAATCAACCCAAAAAAAAATTCGGACTATTTCAAAAATCAAGTTTTTCTTCAACACCAATATTAAATGGATTAACTTTCAAGCAATTTTTAACCGAAGTCATTCATAAAAGAAGATTTCATCACAATAGATTGTTTGATATTTCTTTAATTTCATTCTAAGTGCAAAAATTAAGAGGATTGCAATTGCAACAATCACATTGCGTTGAACTTCAAAACTTGTAAAATAAAATAATGCATAAAATGTATTAAGCAAATAAGAATTAAAAAAATACTACATTCAATTACTTTTATGAATATGTTTTTCATCTTCCTCTAAAATTTTCCTTACAGCTTCAAAAAGATATTGAATACAAATATCTTATATAGTTTGAAAAACTTACAAAAACATAAGTAAAAAAGAAAAATAAAAAACTTACAATTTTATTTAAATTTGTAACTATTTTTTCTCCTTCATTATCATGATCGTGTTTATGAATATCCTTATTATCTACATTTTTTCAGTATTTATATGATCTTTATATTCTTCATTATCTTTATTTTCATGTTTTTCTCCTCTAGAAGTACAACCAAAATCCTAATGACATTTTAAAATGACACTTTAAAATAATTTTATAATTATTATATAAGCATGTATACATTATATATTGATTAAAACAAATTACTAAAGTGCTACCAATGGTTTCTAGTGTTTGAGAAATTGAAGAAAGAACTACAAAAATATTTTATATTTCATCCTTCATAGTTGAAACATCAACTTTGAATGTAGAAATATATTTTTTAGAGTATTAATTTCATTTTTATTACTTTATATCTCCTTCATCATTTTCAACTGCCTAACAGATATCAATTTTCAGCTTATCTTTCACTTTAAGAACATGAATATTCTATTTAAATTACTGCTTCCTTCTTAAAGAGTTGGACAAAGAGTTCAGAGAGAAGTTAGGGTATGTTAACCCTTGGAATTATCTTTTTCATCCTTGTCCATATGCTGCAAATCAATTCCTTCCTCATCTAAAACTTCTTTTACAATAGTATCTTTTAAAAAATCCTTTAATTGTGCCCCAACTAAAACATAAAAAAATAATTATTAAAATAAAATAAAAAATATATAGATATATACAATTTTTGTAAGAGTATAAATTGTATTCAGTTTTTTGAATACATTATATTCTTCTATTTAAAGAGAATATAGTATATTCATTTTTGTGAATGCAATATATTTATTTTTGTGTAAAAGTGAATGCAGTGTATTCACTTTTTTGCATTCACTTTTTTGAATACATTATATTATTTTGTTCAAACTAAATACAATGTGTTCTTTTGTACAAAATGAATAATGTATGCATTTTTTGAATACATTGTATTCAAGTTGCATAAGTAGAATACGAGAGATTTAATTTATAAATATTATATTCAGTTTGCAAAAAGTGAATACATTATATTTAGTTTACAAAAAGTGAATATAGTGCATTTATTTTTCTAAATACAGTGTATTCAGTTTGTAAAAAGTGAAAACAATATATTCACTATTTAAATACAGTGTATTCACTTTTTTAATACATTGTATTCACTTTGCATAAAAATGAATATAATGTATTCAGAAAACTAAATACATTGTATTGAACTTTTAAGTAAAGTGCATGTAGTGCATGATTGTGTATAAAATGTATTGAAAATAATGTCATACAAAATTAAAAAATAAATCAAAACTAATTACCTATTTCTTGAAAAAGTATTTCTTCAGACTTCAAAATTCTAAAGTTTTAGCAAATTGCTATTTTATAAAATTATAGAAAACTTGTCTCTAAAAGATATATAAAAAAGCCTCCTATTAAGTTCATAACAATATCCATAAAACCATACTTGAAAAGCTAAAGAAAATCCTCTCAACCTATATATCTTTGATTTCTTTTGCTGAAAACTTCCTTTAATGCTTTTAATAGTCATCTAGAACACATCTTTTCCCCAAAGATATTCATTGACTACTCCACTATCAACAATAGCAAAATCCCATTTCCTCACCAACCTAATAATATGGCTATTTTTACTCAGATTCTCATTAGATTACTACCTTCCTTCTAAAAAAATCTTATTTATTAAATTCCTTGATATATTATAGTTTCATTCAAAATATTTCTTAATAAAAAAACTACCACTCTTGATAATGTTTTTTCTAGTCACCATGGTAAATTCAACTAACTTAAATTTTAACACTACACCATTCACCCTTATCCATAATTCTTACTTATTATCAGTATGAACCTCCCTCAACAATAATTAATGGATTAGTTACCCTTGACTAGTAACTTTGGACAAATCCAAAAAGTAACCAAAATAGGTATCTTTAAACACCCATTTTTCATTTTCATTCAACCTCTCTTTAATTAATTTAATTGCATCAAAGTTCATGCAAAAATCCACTTTGTATAAGAAATGATTCTTCGGATTAACATAAAAAATCCCACCTTGAAAAAAGAAAATGCATAATATATAACATTGATAAACCTTAAATTACAAAAAAAATAATAATATCAAAAAAGTATTTAACAAAAACAAAGCAAAATGAAAAAAATACCTTTTTCTGAATTATTTGCTTTACTATTTTTCTTAAAATTTGTTATGAATGTCTCATTTTTTATATGAATAAGATGAAGAACTTGACTTAGCCATTTTATTTTAATTAGATTAGCCTACTTAGGATTGAAAAAAAAGATAAAAAGTTAAAAATATAAAATTAATACAATTTAATATACTATATATACTTTGCACAAAGTAATTACAATGTATTCTATTTTTTGAATATAGTTTATTCATTTTTCAATACACTATATTTAGCTTTCACAAAGTGAATACAATGCATTTAATTTTTTGAATACACCGTATTCAATTTTGTGCAAAGTGAATATGGCGTATTCAATTTTCTGAACATAATGTATTAACTTTCATGAAACTGAACATAGTGTTTTAAGTTTTAAGTATACAAATGTAAGGGCGTACACAAGGTCTGGACCTTCCTGTATCGAACCAAAGTACCAAATAAAAAGATTTAAAATTGAACTATACAGTTGACTTTTTTACTATAACCAAATCGAATTGTACTGTTGACTTTATTTGGAATAGTTCTGCATATTTTTTCTAGAATTGGATCAAAACTTGTATTGAATTGTACCAAACTATTTTAGAATTGAATTGTACTGAAAGAACCGATATTTATTAATTATTACATATAATACTTGTAATTTATATATAAATAGTATTTGTAATTTCTATTTCATATGTACTATACAAATTAAACTTCATAATTTTTTTGCATTATATATACTAATAAATTAAGAAAATAATTAGTTATTAAATTAAACTAAATATTTTAATTATTAATAAGATCAATTTAATTATTATAATAATTATTATCTTTATGAATATGAATATGTACCTAAAATAATTTGTGTTTAATTTAATTTACCTTTAATGTCACTCAACAATTGATATCTCCGATTTAGTGTTTATTTTCAATGTTTTTTTATTTGTGTTTGCATCTGATTTTGCGTGTTTTTCTTATTTTAGTGTCAAAGTTCTCTTTTTATGCTAAATAAGATTATTTTGATATTTATGAAGTTTTTGAGTGCTTAATAGTGGTTTCTTGAATTTTGTACAGAAAAATAAGCTAGCATTCGGTTGAGACCATCTATCTCAATCGTGTGCTATGAAGATCCTCAAAATGCATCGTTTCACTAAGAGACTCGACCAAGACTAAAGTTTCTCAACCGTGTCTAAAGAAAAGTTTGAAGATGATTTAGTCCATAAGGTCTGCATAGCTGAGATCAAAGTTTGCAGCTATGTCCTATGCTACAGTACTCTTTTAACTGATTGAACTCAGCTGAGACCAGAGTGTCTCACCTATGTCCATCTATAGAGCTATATAAAAGCTGCATTTCTATCTGGCTTAAGGGAGATCTTTTTAGGGTTTTGAGCTTTAGGTTTTTTCTCTGTAGTTTAGCTTGTATTTCTTTATATTTTAGGGTTTTCATACTTAGTTTTTCATAGGTTTACTTGTAAAAATTACTCTTTCAATATAGTTTCACTTAAAAATAGAAAAATACTTAGTTATAGTTTAATTTATACTTCAAGTTATAGTTTGTAATCAAGTTCCATCTTGGAGAAAAAGAGAGAAAGCTTCACCAACTTTAGATTTACAACTCCAAATGGGTTTTATATTTTCTTCTTATATTTTACTTATTATTTATACAATAAGTAAGGAGTAGTCTTTTTATTGTTTAAGGATTTTTGAATCCCATAACCATGTAAGGAATATGAACGTATTTTCTTAATATATGTTTTAGATGTTTCTTTTCCCTTAACCTTATCTTAGTATGGGTTTTTTACAAGTATTTATGATATTAATATTATTCAAGTTGATGAATGAATGCTTGTTTAATGTTTGTGTTATGTATGTTAACTTTCTCTTCGCATGTACTATAGTTTTGACGGTGTTTTTGGATCTAGTGTTTATGTGATATAAAATTTGAAAAAGAGAGAAAAATGAATAGGTGTTGGATTAGTAAGCTCCGAAATGGGATATTAGTTTGCACCTAGGTCTTGGGACCCATGCTTATGCTAGTTATCGGGTAAGCTTTTGAATGGGATACTAGGTAGTTAGAGTAGTAGGCTCTGAAATGCGATACTAAGGGTTTAGATAGGTTATCCATATCTGAAACATATGTATTTTATATAAAAAAAAACAAATCTTGAATGGGGATGGAAAGGTTTAGATTCTTGAACAACATCTTTAGTTATTCTTAATTTCATCAATCTTATAATTTATGTTTTTAAGTGTCTTGATAATTTATACTTCACATTATTTTACTTTCATGTTAATTAACAAATAATTGAAAAATTCTTTAATCATGTTTATTTCAATCAATCAATTATCTTGTACCAACTCCTTCCTTCGGGCTCGACATTCGTGGTCTTAAAAATATCCTACTTTAATACTAGTTGATTTAGTGCACTTGCTGACATCCGACCATGTTTTTGGCGCCATTACCAGAGAACATTTGGCTTGCTTAATTTTTAATTCAATTGATTATTTTTATGTGCTTTCCTTTTACTTATTTTTATTCATTTATTCTTTTTAGGGGATTTTGGTGCATGAATAAACATCATCAACATCATATAGCATTGTTTGATCCTGAAATTTATAGGACCTTACACTGGAGAAGGAGATAAAATCAACCAAAAGATATAAATGATCCACCAAATCTGAAAAAGTACCTCTTGAGGACGAAGAAGGAGTAGGGCAAAAATATGAAAGAAATCATGATGGTCTAAGACTAAGAAATATCTTTAATTATGCCACTCCAAGATGGAATAAGAAGCATAAGATAGTGGTGCTCTGTCGATAGTAATATTTCAAGCTAAAACAAACAACTATTACTATAGTTCAAAAAAAACCAATTTTTAAGATTGAATATAGAGGACCCAGCACAACACCAAAATATTTTTTTGGAAATTAGTAATACGGACCAAATTCATGGTGTGATGATGGATGCTGTAAGATTAAAGCTTTTTCCTTTCACCATCATAGGGAAAGCAAAAGATTGGTTGTCCATGCTACCAAGCTAATCCATTCATTCATGGGAACAAATGCAGGAGAAGTTTCTTGTAATATTTTTTCCACCCACTAAGATGGCAAGCATAAGGAATAGTATTTACAATGTCCAGTAATTAAATGATGAAACCTTACACGAAGCTTGGGAGAGATTTAGGAGATTGTTGAAGAGTTATCCTCATCATAAGATCGCAATGTATCAGTTGATGTCCATATTTTATGCAACATGAAACCAAGCTACAAGGTCTTTATTAGATGCCACTTTGGAGGGAACTTCATGAACAAAATCCTTGAAGATGCCTTTTTACTTCTTAATGAAATGGCAATGAATAAGGCTCAATGGTTTAGTTCAAGGGCATTAACGAGGAGACAAGAAGTTCACATTGTGGGTGAAGTGGCAATGGTAAAAGCTCAATTGGAGCTATTGAAGAAGGAATTAAATGGTCTAAATGTTGAGAATGTATTGGCAATTAGCCAAGAGGGCAATGCTTTTGAGGGAGGAAATTTGGATAGTGATGCAAGGGCAATTGAGCAGTATACCCAAAGGATGGAAAAAGTGAATGCCTTGCATAAATACAAGAAGAATGATCCATTCAGCACTCATTACAATCCTGGATAGAGGAACCACCCAAATTTCTCATGGAGAGGTGGAAATCAAGCCTCAACCTCAAACACTTATCCAAGAGCTCTATTTAATCCATCTTCATATAACCAAGTCAACCACAACCATAGCTAAATCAGCAAAACCAATCCACAACAACAAATACTCACTTTTAACCACCATATCAACTACATTAAGTCCACCAACCACCATATCAACCACTTGGATTTCAGCATAACCAACCCCACCACAAGAAAAGAAACCAAACCTTGAGAAAATGTTCGTTGGTTTAATGTCAACTCAAAATAAATTCATGGCTAATCAAAACCAATTCATGACAATCTAAGAAGCAAGGTGGAAGGCTCAAGAGTAATGAAATAGGAACCAGGATACGATAATAAGGAATTTGGAGACTCAAAGGGGATAAATTGCAAATTCTATTTCAACAAGGCCATTAGATGCATTTCCTTCGAATGTTGATCGAAATCCCAAAGTAGAAGCTAAGGCTATCTAATTTGTTGGAATTTATCGGTTACATTCATCTCATACATAAACGAAATTTAAAATTTTTAACCAATAGATCTGATCTTGCCATAAATTTACAATATACATATTGATGGGAATAAGAAAAATCACCATTTTGTTGAACAATTGATTTTCCTTCTCATCGGGTTGTCGCAAACCACAGTATCTAAAATCAAACACCTCCAATGAGTAATCCACACTAGAGAAGGATTGAATTAAAAAACTAAGGAAGAGACCAAGGGCTGGTTAAAATTCCCTAGATGCTAGCAAGGGAAGTGGCGGCTAGGGTTCAGAGAAAAGAGAGAAAATATTTTCTCTTAATTGTTCACACTTAACCCTAATATCCTATCACTTGAATTTTTATATTTAGGTTAAAAATCCAACTTCATAATAGGATTGGGCTCTTTAAAATTTATGGAGAAATATTAATTGGGCTTCTAGAATTATTAATAATTTATTTGGGATCAATTAAATCCAATTTATGCCATTTCACAAAAGACTATGCATAAAACCTACAAACTAGGCCCTTTATGCATATACTTAGATTTAATTACCCAAATGTATTCCAAATCCAACTAAATTAAATATATAGGCTCCATAACACTTATGAAATATATTTAATTTATTTTGGTCCAATAATTAGACCTCTAAGGCCTTCTATTTATAGTTGGCATGTAACCCTTCTTCTAGAGGGTTTTTGCGCCAACTTCACTTTTTTGGGCCTCTTTAATTCTTCCAAGGGATCTATTTATTATTATATCAGCCCTATAACACTTATAGTCCAATAATAATTAATTATGAAATACATTATTTCAATTAGGTCCATTTTACAGAATATTTCTAAAAAGTTTTGCGAACAATTTTACTTGATTATAATTAATTAAACTCTTTAATTAATTATTATCTTATTCACTTCTCTATCCCCATAATAATATCAAATATTATTATCCTTGTCATTTTATCATTTTATCCTTTTCTCTATATGTGTATCACCTATTGGGTTCCTGTCCATATTGGCAATATAATATGTAATTATGAGTTCTATTCAAAACTCACATGGTTTAAACTCCTTTAAATCATTTTATCAATCCCTATTGATATTTATGATACATTATTATACAAGTCATGATCTACCTCTAGCTAGGCATCATGACTACCCAAATGTCAGGAAAGTCAAGTGGATTGACTATACCTTTCCATAGAACAGTTACCGTGCAATTACTCCTTTCACCATTCTTATCTCAATTAGATTTTGAGTATGGATTTCTGTCAACTCATATAAATCTAATTATGTATGTTCTATTAATTTAACCATTGTTCCCAAAATTCCCTTTATGGATCTCTATCCATCTTGGCATATTACTATGGCCAGAGATTCTCTGAACAAGGCAATTATCGACTCATGAGAGATAACTTCTTTTAATAAATCTGGGATGGTGAATCCTTTGTCAATCACTCAACTATCTTCAAATAGGTCATGATATACCCAACCTCCTAACTATGTTCACCCCCAATTGGAAGTAATCAATTATGGAGTCAAAGTATACCACTTACTACTTAAGATAACTTTGGCGATCTCAAGTTCCCGCTATAAAGAGATTCCTCACTGACATAGATTTAATATCCATGTGAGGATTCTTTTTGTAGGTCTCCAATGAACTTGTTCTTCTAATCCATATGTTAGCTTTGAATATCTTCCATAATCACAGTTATGAGAACCACTGCTTGAACCATTCAAGAAGCATAACATGTGCTAGTCTGTCCGAATTAACAATGTCCTATCTTGTTAATTTTATGACTAGGATATTTAGATATTAACACATTTGCATGTAATAGACACCTCATATCATGAACACTTTCATGATTGCCTTTGCACTGTGTTTATAATATCAAGAACTTCATTTATTAATTTAAGATTTACAAACTCATGTATTTAAACATAGCATTAATAAATGAATAATGCCTTTTATTAAGAATATAAATTCATACATATGAAATTCAGCCCTTTAACATGGGCTCTAGGGCATACTCTCTAACAATCTCCCACTTGCACTAGAGCCAATCACTCATATGTCTCAGACCTATGCTATTTATATGGTGGTCGTGCTTTATCTGGGAAAGTGCTTTAGTGAGGGGATCCACCACATTATCATATTTAGGGACCTTTTCTATTTTTACATCATTTCTAACTACTATTTCCCTTATGAGATGGTAGCATCTGAGAACATGCTTGGATCGTTAATGAGACCGTGGTTCCTTTGCTTATGCAATGGCTCTATTATTGTCACAATATAGAGGAATTGGATCAACAATGCTAGGCACCACTCCTAGTTTAGATACGAACTTTTAATCTAAACTGCTTCTTTGGCTGCTTCCAAAGCAGCAATATACTCAGCTTCTATCGTGGAATCAACAGTTGTTTCTTGTTTGGAACTCTTCCAACTAACTATCCCTCCTTCCATTATAAACACATAACCAGATTGTGATTTACAATCATCCTTGTCAGATTGAAAGCTGGAATCCGTATACCCACTTACTTTCAAACTGCCCTCTCCATATACCAAGAATATATCCTTAGTCCTTCTCAAGTACTTAAGGGTATTCTTGATAGCTACCCAGTGTTCCTCTCCAAAATTGGATCGGAATTTGCTTGTGATACTCAAAGAAAATGCTACATCTAGATGTGTACATAACATAGCATACATGATAGAACCAATTGCTGATGCATATGGTATTCTATTCATGCTCTCTCTATCCTCTAATGTCTTTGGACACATAGACTTAGAAAGGTGTTTTTCATGCACCATAGGTATAAACCCTTTCTTAGAGAGATCCATATTGAATCTCTTCAATACCTTATCTATATATGTACTTTGAGAAAGACCTAGCAACCTATTGGATCTATCTCTATAAATCCTTATTTCTATAATATAGGATGCTTCTCCAAGGTCTTTCATGGAGAATTGCTTGGATAACCATATTTTAACAGATTGGAGAAGAGAAATGTCATTTCCCATGATTAATATGTCATCCACATATAGAACTAGGAAGACAATTGCACTCCTACTGACCCTTTTATATACATAAGGTTCATCTTCATTCTGTGAGAAACCAAACTCTTTGATTATCTCATTGAATCCTATGTTTCAATTCCTAGAGGCTTGCTTCAATCCATAAATGGATCTTTGAAGCTTGTGGTATCGCTTTTTCTAAAAGCTTTAATACCGCAAGTATACAGTATTAAAGCTTTTAGAAAAAGCGATACCAAGTTTTTGGCGCCGTTGCCGGGAAATTTGATTGATTTAATTTATTGCATTATGAACCTTGATTTAAGATTTTGGATTACGATATTTAATTGGTTTTTGTTTGTTGTGAATTTTCAGGATTTGACAGTTCATGCCGCATACAAGGAGTTCGCAAGAAGAACTTGAACCGTTAAATCTGGAGATAGAGAGATTCCTATTGAGTAACCGTAAGTCAAATAAAAAGAAGAATCGGAATAGGAGAATTGCTATGGCTGAAGAAGACAATCCACCGCAATTAATGGACTTTGCCACGCCATCATTGAATTGTGCTCAACAAGGTGTGGTAAGACCCACGGTAAATGCAAACTAATTTGAAATAAAACCATCGCTTTTACAAATGATTCAAAACAGTATACAATTCTATGGTTTGGCAAATGAGGATCCAAATGCTCATTTGGCAAATTTCTTAGATATTTGTGATACTTTTAAGATTAATGGAGTTTCGGTGGATGCAATCAAGCTTAGGCTTTTTCCTTTTACATTGAAGGACAAAGCAAAAGCTTGGTTGAATTCCCTTACTAGGGGTTTTATCACAACTTGGGACCAATTAGCACAAGCCTTTTTATCAAAATATTTTCCCCTAGCAAAAACTGCCAAAATTATAAAGGATATTACCACTTTTGTTCAACATGACTCTGAATCTTTGTATGAGGCATGGGAAAGGTTTAAAGAATTGCAGTGAAGTTGCCCACACCACAATCTTCCAAGGGAGTTGCTGATGCAAACATTCTATAATGGTGTGAATCCAACAACACAAGGAACCATTGATGCTGCAGCTAGGGGATCTCTTATGATGAAGACCACGGATGCTGCATTCGAGTTATTGGAGGAAATGTCATTGAATAATTGTATGTGGCCAACCAAGAGAGGAAGAGACCCTAATTCTAATACCAATGCTAATACTAGGGGGGTCCATTCAATAGATTCTGTTGTGGCCTTGCAAGCCCAAGTAGCTGTATTAACCCAAAGAATTAATAGCCTAGGAGTGGGAGGAACTCCACAAAATGAGTGCACTATTTGTGGCCAGCTTGGTCATGGTAATGAGGGTTGTAGTTTGGGAATAGGTAGTATGAATGAGCAAATTAGTTTCATTCAAGGGCAAGGACGAGGAAACCCCTATTCAAACACCTATAACCCCGAGTGGAGAAACCATCCAAATTTTTCTTGGGGAGGTAATAACAATCAAAATAGAGGTGTAGGATTCAAACAACCTCAAGATAGGTTTGGAGCCTTGGAGGTGAAGGTAGATAGGTTTATTGAGGAGCTTAATTTAAAGTTCACTTCACAAGAAGATAATCAAAAGAGGTTAGAAACTAAATTTGATCAAATAACAAAGAATCAAGCCTCTTCAATTCATAATTTGGAAGTGCAATTGGGGCAAATTGCCAAGGCTTTACCTTCCCGGTTACAAGGAAACTTACCAAGCAATACGGAGGAAAATCCTCGCGACCGTTTGAAAGAAGTCTAGGATAGATTTCAGATTGTTTATATTTATATTTAAAATTGACTTTGTGGTTATTTGCATGAATATTTTTATTTCCATTTTTATTTTGTTTTATTTTTATTGTTTTATGAGTATTGATTTATTTTCATATTTATTTTAGAATACTTACATATTTTTAATTTTTATTTTTATTTTTGTATTTTACAGGTATTTATGTGTGCTTTATTTTTGTTGTAATTTTCAATTTATATTAAAAAAAATTAAGTCATGAAGTAACATTCTTGTCACGAGCGAGACAAGGATGAGTGGGACGGATCGCAACACTCTATCGCGAGCGTGCCTTGTTTGCCCTCGTGACTGTTTCATCTTGATTTAGGCATTAGGCTTTTGTTGCGAGCGCGATAACATCGGGAGCACGACTGATAACTAGGGAGATTAGGCAGTTCAAATACCGTGTATTATCGCGAGCGCGACATTGTCGCGAGGTCACGACCGGACACGGGATTCGAATTTCTGAGATTTTTAACTGCCTTTTCACCTGCCCCTATATATAGTTAAAACCCTAACCTAACCCATCACCTTCCCTCATTCAGTTGTTCATCAGTTTTCTACTTTTTTTCTCTCCTCCTATTTTCTTTTTACTTGCTTTTCTGGAGAATTTTGTTGGGTTTTGGTTGTTTCTTTTTCTTCTTCCTTTATTTTTCAGCTTGTAGCTAGGGTTACACAAGATTTTATCATGGTATGCATAAAATCCATTGACCGCAAGGATAAGCAACCAGTTGCAAAGCCACGTTCTCCGCCAACACCACCTTTTGAGTATCTTCAAGCCAGGTTTGAGTGTCCCTTCCCTATATACTCTGAAGAAGAAGGCAAAAAGTTTCAATTTTTTAACACAAAAACATATGTGGGCATGTTGCATTTAGACAGTGAGTTGATTAAGGATTTAGATCTAACTGCTCAATTTGATAAGTATATCAAATACATGAAATGAGAGAATGAATTTGCCTATTAGGAGGGATTAGGCTATGGAATTTTTTGTCACATTGGCATATGTAGACAATAAAAAGACTCAATTTAAATTTAGACACCAGGGTGCTGAGTTTATATTTGGTTTTGAAGAAATGCATGGTTGGTTTGGTTTTCCTTTGAAAGGAAAACGTTTTAATGCCAATTTGTTTGATCACCGGCCGATTTGGACAACACTCACTGGCTTACATGAATTTAATAACAAAAATGCCTCTAATCAACTTATTAAGGATAATGGCTTGTTTTTATTTCATAAATATTTATGCCATGCCTTGTTTGGACGAGTAGAAAGCACAAAGGTGCAAACCAAAGATTTATTTGTGCTTGTTTTGTTAATGTCACATAAAACACCATGTTCAATAGATTTTTTTTTGATGGGTTATACCATGCATCCATTGCTAAAACTAAAATAGTAGGCATGTGTCACATGGTAACCGACATCGTTTTAGGGTGTTTAGGTGACTTAGGCAATTTTGTTTTGGATGAAAATGAGCGTGTGACTTTAATAGATATTCGTTATCTGTGTAACTCCCATGTTTTAGATAGAGGCGCTTGGCCTCCACAGTTTTTATCACGTTTTGCACAGGAAACGAGTACTAGTCGTGCCAAAGGAAAAGGGAAAGCACCTGAAATGTCTACTGCTACTGCATCTAGTGATTCAGATGATGCTGATGATGAAGATGAAGCTGCCCTAGCTAGTGATTTCGGTGTGGGCCGAGATGATAGCAGTGAGCCAAGTATTGGTGCTGAGCAAGAGGGAGTTGCTGGCTTGTAGCGAGTCATGTCTCGTTTGGATGGAATTGAGGCTGCCAATCAAAGCATGGCGGCCCGGATGGATTCCCTTGAGGCAAATGTCAAACAAATGCACAAAAGTCATAAGAGCCTCAGCCGCAAGCTCCTTTCATTTTTCCGCCATCAGAATATTCCTTTCACTCCTTCTCAACCGGGGTCCCTAAGTGGACCATCTCAGTAATGTTCCTCTCTCCGATTTTAAGTTTTTCTTTTGTTTGTATTTGTTTTTGTTGAAGTGTTTGTGTGTTTGTTTTTATTGAATGTTTGTTTGTGTTGTTCTTGTGGAGTCTTCTTTACACAATGAGGACATTGTGTCCTTTAAGTGTGGGGAAGCTAGTTGTTAGTTTGCATATAGGATTAGTTTTTCAATTTTGATGTTTTATGTTGAGTTGTGTTATGGAGTTATTCCTTGTGAGGTTATTGCCTATTAACATATGTAATTAATCTTTGCATGTTAATTATGAGTATATTGGATACATCTACTAGCTTAGAATTAAGGATCTTTAGTTTTAATATGATTATGCTTCTATGGATAGGCATGTTTAGGTAAAGTACTTTGGTATATAGTTCTTTTAGGCCAAGTTTCTTTAAATATGTGCTTTAGAATAGTGAGTTTTGCATGATGTAGAGTTTTGTCATAGCCATGGTGAGCTTTTGACCCTTAACATTGTCTTGTTGAGAGAATTCGTCTTGTATTCATTACTCTAGAACTTGTGTTAGATAATTTTTGAGATCACATTTCGTATAAGTTATGCATGAAAAATGACAAGGGCATTAGAAGTAACCTATTTTAGCTTGCTTAAATAACTAACCTTTTTGACTTTAGGTAGCCATTTTGAGCCTAAACTATTTTATTCATGAGCTTATTTTTAGCCTTGCACCAATTTCTAACAAATTAAACCTTGAGCTTGAACCTTTATGTGAAAATATAGTAATGCTTTGATGAGTAGGATATAGTATTACTTTATTATAAGCATGAATCCTTTTTAATCCCTGAAATTTAAAGCCACTAGTATTTCCAAGTAAAAATAAATAAATAAAGAAGAATAAATAAATAAAAAAAGAAGAAAAATACTACACTAGTTTGCTTTTAAAAGAAGGAAAACAAAAGTAAGAGAAGCAACTAGTTGAAGTTGAGCATAGGTGAAAACTAGTGGGAAGTGAAGAATTTTTGTAAGGGGATATGGAAATTTCATTAGTAAGGATAGATACCATGCTTTAGTGCAACTTTTGCAATACAAAGTCTTACTTGTTTGAGTATTTGCTATGTTTTTCCACATACATGAGCTATTTAACCCAAAAGTATTCCTACCTTAACCTAAGCCAAGCTATAACCCTTTAAAGACCCTTTTGATTTTGTGCATTATTTTATGCTAGTGATGGAGATTTTTATTTAATACAAGCTTATTGTACGTAGTGATACAAGAGAAAATATGAGTTATGATGGAATATGACATGGTATGAATGTGATGATAATGCAGCGGAAAAACAAAAATTTTTCATCATACATACCATACAAATCCAAAGCAAGAATCGAAACATGCAATTTTAGGGTTGTATAACTTACAACTTATGATGCCCTTTTGAAAATTGAATTTGATGATGCCCAGCAACTAAGGTGACTTTATCCGCCTTAGGTCTCGATCACCAATGCCAAGGAACAGCCTTTAACGCCACTCCCTCTATTCTCACACACACACTTGCACCGACGGCTTAAAATCGAGATTGCTAGCTCTCTTTTTCGGTATTGTGTAATGGCTATAGTTTGAAGCTACAAAATTTGATTTTGTACTTCTCTTAGGTTGCTTTTACTACCCAAGATCACAAGGGAATAAGGAACTATCCTTTCTCCTTGTGAAAATTGGTTAAAAGAAATTAATGAGAGAGAGAGAGAGTTCACGCCAAAAGCAAGGAAGATTAGGGTTTTTTCACGCCAACTTCCTTTCTCCTTCTCTTTAGGGTTTTTATTTCTTTTTAATATATATGCTTATCCTTTGGCAAGTCTTTGATTTGAATTCAACTATCTTAAGATAATTAATTCAAACTCTATCACTTCCTAAAGATAAGTAATATATTTTGAATAAAACTTCTTTGAATTTAAAATTCAAATTTCAAATAAAACATAAGATATTTAAATAACTGAAATCACTTAACATAATTAAATGGCATGTGCCGAAATTCCTTGATTTCCATCTTGGAATTTCGGCCACTACATCCAATATTTAAATGATTTAATTTAATTTAAATTCTTTTAGGCCTTAATACTCAATTAACTTAATTAACACAAGATAATTAATTAATTGAAATTAAACCTTGTGGGTTGAATTTCTCTCTCATGGACCAAGGCCCAATAGCAATTTTATAACCCATTACATACATTAATTTGACTTTAATTAAAAGCCCAAATTAATGCCCAATACTTAATTTAAATATTTTAAGCTCAATGCTTTGTGTACGATCCTATAGGTCCATTTAATGTTGGAAATGAATTAATAAATTAATTCAAAGGCTATATATATTCTCTAGCAAGATATTATAGTATTCCAAATTAAATGAAAATGCATATGGCATTTAGTGACCTAATGCAATTTTGCATAGTCCCTTACCCATAAATATCAGAATTAATATAAGGCATGGAACTAGTCATCCTTATATATATATTAATTCCTTTCTTGATATTCCAGTGACACTGAACTCTCAGATAAATAATGATTACTCATTATTTCATCTCGGTATGGCCATACACTTCTCAGTTCACTGATCAAGTGGCCGATGATATTTTCTCTCTTATTGAGAGGGATAATCCCTTCACTTCTCTCATGCTCTCTAACATGAATCAATGCATACCCAATCATACCCGTACTTGTCACTCTGTTACGAGCACGTTAGGTATATGTCAAAAGTACACAGTAATTCATAAAGAGTTTCATAGAGATTTCAGGTCTAAGAACTCCGATACAAAACTTGCATATGAGAAACACTTATGACTTGTACCATGTAGTGTTCTCATGAGCGGATCGTATTCAGATACCATGTTCTTTAACATGTATCTATGATCTCTGATTGACACTCTTGTCCTAATGATCCGTAAGACATAACTCATAATATCAGAGAGAGCATACTAGTCTTAATTCATTGTTATTCCCATAACAATGACTGACTAGGGATATTTAGAATGATGTCTCATTTGTTTCAAGGTCTTACAACCATGTGCCTCACACATGATAACTTAAACCGAAACAACACTCTTGGATAGTTTTATCAATTGATATGCACAGGAATACAAAGGATAAAACAAATGCCTCATTTTATTAATTCAAAGTGCTTTATTACAATGCATTGGGGCTAGGGCTTACACTAACAATCTCCCACTAGCACTAGTCCCAATTGGGCATAGCCCTAAGACCGAACGCTCTCAAATGAGCTTCGTGCAGATTTGGACGCAATTGTTTCGTCAAAGGATCTGCTACATTGTCTTCACTTGCTATCTTGCTAACCTTGATGTCCCCACGATCAATGATTTCTCTGATCAGGTGGTACCTCCTGAGTATGTGTTTGAATTTCTGGTGTGACCGGGGCTCCTTAGCCTGTGCTATGGCCCCGTTGTTGTCACAAAAAATTTCTAATGGATCTAGGATGCTTGGGACCACTCCTAATCCAGAAATAAAATTTTTAATCCAAACAGCCTCTTTTGCAGCCTCACTTTCTGCAATATACTCAGATTCTATAGTTGAGTCGGCAACGATTTCTTGCTTTGAGCTTCTCCAGCTGACAGCACTATCGTTCAAAACAAAAACAAACCCAGATTGCGATCTAGAATCCTGAGTGCTGGTCTGAAAAGCAGCATCGGCATAACCTTGTATGACGAGCTCTTCTTGACCACCATACACCAAGAAGTGATCCTTAGTCCTTCGTAGGTACTTCAGAATCCCTTTTACAGCAGACCAGTGCTTCTCACCAGGGTCTTGCTGAAACCTACTAGTTATACTCAGTGCATGAGCAACATCTAATCTAGTACATAACATAGCGTACATGATAGATCCAATAGCAGATGCATATGGGATTCTACTCATGTTGTCCCTTTCCTCTTTGGTTTTAGGGCAATGTTCTTTAGTCAAAGGAACTCCCAAAGCCAAAGGTATGTACCCTTGCTTTGAGTCTCCCATACTAAAACGCTTTAGTACTTTGTCTATGTACTTTTCTTGACTTAGTCCCAAGAGCCGATTCGATCTATCTCTATAGATTCGAATGCCAAGTATTGTCTTGGCTTCACCTAAGTCTTTCATTGAGAAACATTTTCCCAACCATTGCTTAACCTTTTGCAATGTTGGAATGTCATTCCCAATGAGAAGGATGTCGTCCACATATAGGACCAGAAATACTACTATGCTCCCACTAACCTTCTTGTACACACAAGGCTCATCTTCGTTCTTGATGAAGTCAAATTCTTTGACTGCCTCTTCAAAATGAAGATTCCAACTTCGGGATGCTTGCTTTAATCCATAAATGGATTTTTGAAGCTTGCAAACCTTCTTAGGATGCTTGGGATTGACAAAACCTTCAGGCTGTGTCATATACACATCCTCAAGTAAATTTTCATTGAGGAAAGCAGTTTTGACATCCATTTGCCATATCTCATAATCATGATATGCAGCTATGGCAAGCAAGATCCTAATGGATTTGAGCATGACTACAGGCGAAAAGGTCTCTTCATAGTCTACACCATGAGTTTGTCGAAAACCTTTTGCTACTAGTTTACCTTTGTAGGTCTTATCAGCTTTGAGTTTGAATAGCCACTTGCATTCAATTACCTTAGCACCTTCCGGTGGATCAACCAAGGTCCAAACCTGGTTATCGTACATTGATTGCATCTCGGATTTCATGGCTTCTAGCCAATTTTCCGAGTCTGGGCTCTCAATAGCTTCTCGGTAGGTAGTAGGATCCTCACGATCTACTAACTCAATAGTGTCACTGTCAGTGATTAGAAATCCATATCTCTCAATCTCCTGACGTACCCTACCGGACCTTCTAGGTTCTTGTGTAATGGGTTCTTGTTCCACAACTGGTTGTGAACTTGATCCCATTTCCAACTCATCCTCTATAGGAGTTTGTGGCGCTTGAATTTCTCCAAGTTCTACTTTACTCCCACTGTCTTTCTTGAGAAGGAACTCCTTTTCCAAGAAAACTGCCTTGCGAGCAACAAATACTTTGTTCTCGGCTTGTGAGTAAAAGTAGTATCCTTTTGTTTCTTTAGGATAACCCACAAACAAGCAGACACTGGATTTGGACTCTAGTTTGTCAGATGTTAATTTCTTAACATGTGCTTCACAACCCCAAATCTTGAGAAAAGACATATTGGGTTCTTTCCCAGTCCATACCTCGTATGGTGTCTTCTCAACTGCTTTAGTTGGAGTACGGTTCAATAGAAACGCAGCAGTTTCTAATGCATCACCCTAAAAAGAGATAGGAAGATTAGCTTGACGCATCATAGATCGAACCATGTCCAACAGAGTTCGATTTCTCCTTTCGGACACACCATTCCATTGAGGTGTTCCAAGAGGAGTGAGCTGTGAAATAATACCACACTCCTTTAGATGACTGTCAAACTCTTGGCTTAAGTATTCGCCACCTCGATCTGATCGAATGGCTTTTATACTTTTGCCAAGTTGGTTTTCTACTTCGTTCTTAAACTCTTTGAATTTCTCAAAAGTTTCAGACTTGTACTTCATTAGATAGACATAGCCATATCTACTGAAGTCATCTGTGAATGTCACGAAGTAGCTAAAACCACCTCTAGCATGGGTACTTAAAGGTCCACATACATCGGTATGTATTAGTTCCAATAAGCCATTAGTCCTCTCACCTTTTTTATTAAAAGGACTCTTTGTCATTTTTCCATGCAAACATGGCTCGCATGTGTCATAAGACTCTAAGTCGAATGACCCAAGCACTCCAGTTTTATGGAGTCTTGAAATGCATTTTTTGTTTGCATGTCCTAAACGACAATGCCAAAAGTAAGTAGGGTTCAATTCGTTTGATTTAACCCTCTTTGTATTAATATTGTATATTGACTCTTTATTTTGTAAATCAAGGATATAAAGGCCATTTTGCAACATGGCATTGCCATAAGAAATGCCTTGGCGACGAATATGAGCATTGCCATTTTTAATAACAAAATCAAATTCATCATTATCCAAACATGAAACTGAAATAATGTTTCTGCTCATAGCAGGCACATAATAACAATTATTCAAAACAATACAAAGTCCGAAAGGTAAAGTGAGGTGATAGTCACCTATCTCCATGGCAGCAACTCGTGCTCCATTCCCCACACGGAGGTCCACTTCATTCTTCCTAAGTAACCGCCTATTTCTTAGCCCCTGCACATTTGAACAAATGTTAGAACCACAACCGGTATCCAATACCCAAGTGGTAGAAATAGAAAGGTTAATTTCAACAACAAAAATACCAGAACTGGACACCTTGGCTCCATTCTTCTTTTGTTCTTCCTTGAAGAGAGCGCAATTCTTCCTCCAATGCCCTATCTTGTTGCAATGGAAGCAAGTGCTCTCACTCTCTTTGAGTTTTGGCGCCTTGGGCTTGGATTGGGCCTGAGGTGCACTCCCAACTGACTTGGGTTTTCCTTTTCCCTTTCCCTTTCCCTTAGCAATTCCCTTCTTATTCCCTTTTGAACCATTAGTACGGGATTGGTCTTTTGAATGTTCTCTTCAGCATTCTTAAGCATCCCATGAAGCTCAATGACTGACTTGTTCATTGCATGCATGTTATAATTCATCACAAATGGATCATAAGCAGCAGGCAATGATCCTAAGATCAAGTCAGTGGCCAATTCCTTTGGCACTAGTACCTCAAGCTTCTCAAGAGTATCAAGATACCCTTTCATCTTGAGTACATGGGTACTAACAGGTGTACCCTCAGCCATCTTACAAGAAATTAAGGCCTTTGTTGTCACGAACCTCTCGTGACGAGCTTGCTCTTGGAACATCTCCTTAAGGTGCACCATGATCGCATAGGCCTCTTGGTCCATAAATTGCTTTTGCAATTCAGGCACCATAGTGGCTAGCATCAAACAGGTCACATCATTAGAGTCACTTTTCTTGGTCTCAAAAGTTTCCTTTTGAACCACAGAAGCGTTCCTAGCAGGTTCCTCAGGTAAGGGTGCATCCAAAACATAAGACTTCTTCTCTTGCTTAAGAACTATTCTTAAGTTTCGAGACCAGTCTATGAAATTGGTGCCATTCAATTTGTCCTTTTCAAGGACCGATCGCAATGAGAAATTATTGTTTGAAGATGCCATTTTCAATCTACAATAAAATTTAGCAAGATTAAATAAGGTCTTATTTATGATCCCACAAACCGAATTAATATCCCTTTAAATAATTTGCGTTAGTGATTTAATGTGGGCCAAGATCCACTTTTCACAACAACTTATTAGTCAAGCTGAGCTTGTACACCTAACAAGTTAAGTTACTTAGGTAGGAAAACTCCAATCATGTCTCGTACATGACTCTTGGATCAAATGAGCTAACATCTTAAGATGTTATAGCACAACCCATTTATTAGTTGCCTAGGTCCGGGCATCCCTTTCCATGATAAGTCCAACCTATATTCACAACCCATGCCTCACAAAGATAATCGGGCGCATCTAGGACTCCTAGTCTACGTGACCGATGATCGATGCCTTGACATGTTTCGAATTAGGAAGGCAACTTTGTGACTTACTATTTTAGGGATTCATTTTATTACGGCTTACATGGCATACGCTTTGTCATCCATACATAGCATGCATATATAAATAATTGCATAAAGTAAAGAGTGACAAACATGGGCCCAAAAACCTACAACTAAGATTCTATACTATTACATAAGAATCTTCGAGTTGGGCTTCTCCACTCCGATGGGCTTCGTCTTGATTTACAAAGTCTTCAAGTATATTCTATTCTAAGAAATAAATGAAAAACTTTTACAACAAAATATAATGGCTCGCAGGCCATATTTAATTACAAAACCCAAGGCCCATGAATGCACCATGCATATCCATTCATCACACCAAATTAGCAAATAAATATACATAGCATTCATGGATAAAACAAAAGTCTAATTTTAATTAATTTAGCCAAGCCCATTAATGGAAATTGTGTACCTAAACCTTTAAGAGAAGACCCCATGACGGGCCTGGGCCAAAGCCCAATGGACTAAATCCTCTTATTGAATAAGTTCTCTTAAAAGCCCAAAACACTAACTAGTTAGATTTGTGCTATAAATCAACTCTAGTATAATTTCCAATTTTGCCATTTTTAATTTTATGTCATACAGCCCATAAACATTAAAAATGCATATAATATGTGCTAACATGAATTAAAAATATAAAATCATGAAGAACACATATATGGTACACGGCATTCATGCAAAAACAAACAAACAACAAAAACTAGTTGTTTAATGCTTATGTAATGCCATAAAATGCACAAACATTTAAATCAATTTTATGAGTCATTTAATAATCTAAATAAGTTCATAAATATTGATTTAATATTCTGTACCAATCTGATCTAAATGTGTTTTTACCATTTTAATCAAAACAAAATAAACAATCTTGATTAAACATGTAACAAACACAAACTAGTCATAGTTTTAAGTGATTTTAAAATTAATCAATTAAATTGTCATGGACCAGAATTAAAACCAAATTTAAAATATGTCCAGACCTGATATTTAATCTTTAAAAATCACTTACAAACATGCCAAAAACGTTTTTATATTTAATTTTGAAAACTAGTTGTTAAAATAGCAATTTACATGCCAACAAGCACCTAGTTTCATAATTAACATGTACCATCAGGTATAAATAATTAAATCCGACCATTACCAGCCCTAATAACATCTTAGGACAGTATATTAACATTTCATATTAATTATAATACCTATCTAATCAATTAAAATCGTTTTTACACCAAAACAATGCAAAAAACTCAAAACAGAAAATTTCAGATTTGCATGTTTTCATAATGACGATTTTTAATTAATTTTTTCATGCATCTAAAGCACTAAAATAAGCATGTTTAGCCTCTGATACCACTGATGTAATATGACATGGTTTGAATGTGATGATAACGCAGCGGAAAAAAAAAATTTTCATCATACATACCATACAAATCCAAAGCAAGAATCGAAACATGCAATTTTAGGGTTGTATAACTTACAACTTATGATGCCCTTTTGAAAATTGAATTTGATGATGCCTAGCAACTAAGGTGACTTTATACGCCTTAGGTCTCGATCACCAATTCCAAGGAACAGCCTTTAACACCACTCCCTCTATTCTCACACACACACTTGCACCGACGGCTTAAAATCGAGATTGCTAGCTCTCTTTTTCGGTATTGTGTAATGGCTATAGTTTGAAGCTACAAAATTTGATTTTGTACTTCTCTTAGGTTGCTTTTACTACCCAAGATCACAAGAGCATAAGAAACTATCCTTTCTCCTTGTGAAAATTGGCTAAAATAAATTAATGAGAGAGAGAGAGAGTTCACGCCAAAAGTAAGGAAGATTAGGGTTTTTTCACGCCAACTTCTTTTCTCCTTCTCTTTAGGGTTTTTATTTCTTTTTAATATATATGCTTATCCTTTGGCAAGTCTTTGATCTGAATTCAACTATTCTAAGATAATTAATTCAAACTCTATCACTTCCTAAAGATAAGTAATATATTTTCAATAAAACTTCTTTGAATTTAAAATTCAAATTTGAAATAAAACTTAAGATATTTAAATAAATGAAATCACTTAATATAATTAAATGGCATTTGCCGAAATTCCTTGATTTCCATCTTGGAATTTTGGCCACTACATCCAATATTTAAATGATTTAATTTAATTTAAATTCTTTTAGGCCTTAATACTCAATTAACTTAATTAACACAAGATAATTAATTAATTGAAATTAAACTTTGTGGGCTGAATTTCTCTCTCTCATGGACCAAGGCCCAATAGCAATTTTATAACCCATTACATACATTAATTTGACTTTAATTAAAAGCCCAAATTAATGCCCAATACTTAATTTAACTATTTTAAGCCCAATGCTTTGTGTGCGATCCTATAGGTCCATTTAATGTTGGCAATGAATTAATAAATTAATTCAAAGGCTATATATATTCTCTAGCAAGATATTATAGCATTCCAAATTAAATGAAAATGCATATGGCATTTAGTGACCTAATGCAATTTTGCATAGTCCCTTACCCATAAATATCAGAATTAATATAAGGCATGAAACTAGTCATCCTTATATATATATATTAATTCCTTTCTTGATATTCCAGTGACACTGAACTCTCAGATAAATAATGATTACTCATTATTTCTTCTCGGTATGGCCATACACTTCTCAGTTCACTGATCAAGTGGCCGATGATATTTTCTCTCTTATTGAGAGGGGTAATCCCTTCACTTCTCTCATGCTCTCTAACATGAATTAATGCATACCCAATCATACCCGTACTTGTCACTCTGTTACGAGCACGTTAGGTGTATGTCAAAGTACACAGTAATTCATAAAGAGTTTCATAGAGATTTCAGGTCTAAGAACTCCGATACAAAACTTGCATATGAGAAACACTTATGACTTATACCATGTAGTGTTCTCATGAACGGATCGTATCCAGATACCATGTTCTTTAACATGTATCTATGATCTCTGATTGACACTCTTGTCCTAATGATCCGTAAGATAGAACTCATAATATTAGAGAGAGCATACTAGTCTTAATTCATTGTTATTCCCATAACAATGACTGACTAAGGATATTTAGAATGATGTCTCATTTGTTTCAAGGTCTTACAACCATGTGCCTCACACATGATAACTTAAACCAAAACAACACTCTTGGATAGTTTTATCAATTGATATGCACAGGAATACAAAGGATAAAACAAATGCCTCATTTTATTAATTCAAAGTGCTTTATTACAATGCATTGGGGCTAGGGCTTACACTAACAAGTTAAACACTAACCATTAAACACTTGAGTGGGGGAAGGCACAAATTATGAGAGAATAACTCTACATTTTGTATTACTTGCTAGGTTAGAGTACATGTTGTTAGAAATAAGATTTTTAAGAGCTTTATATAATTTCACTTTACATTCTCTTGTTTATCCTATTGGGGGAATGAGAGTGTTAAATCTTATAGATCCAAAATTTTTTTTTGGTATGTGTTGACATTGACTCAATAATGAATATGTTAAAGAAATCTTACATGTGTTAATTTGTGAGAATCTCAAGAAGGACAAACTCCATATTCCATGTTTTATGTTTTAATTAAATGTTTGAGCTTTGATGGTTTCTAGCATTTTGAGTTTTTACTTAAGGACAAGCAAAAGTTCAAGTGTGGGGAATTGATATGAGCTTGAAAAGCTCATAAATATTGTGTTTTAATGTGTAGTTTTGTTTAGTATTGTGTTTTATTTTGGTATTTTATCTATATTTTGTTGCTTTTATGTGTTTGGTATGTATGTGGTTGTTTTATTTATTTTGTAGGAGGAGGGAATGAATTTAAGCTTAAAGAAGTCAATTGGAAGAATGAGAGGAATGAGAGTTGCAATGGCTGTGTCGCGAGCGTGACACAGGAGGAGAGCTCGCGACAGCATAAGGGAGAGAGAGCCACGGCAGCAGCCAGAAGCGTGCAATGTCGCGAGGGCGACAATGAAGGAGAGCTGACGACGGCCAGCAAAGCCAGTCAAGCATGAGCGTGTCTTGTCACGAGCGCGACAAGTGTCGCGAGGTCACAACAAAGGATGGATGAGCAGTTGAATTTCTAAAGTGATGCAATTTTTTATGAATGATGGCAACTTTTATGAAGGGTTATCTTTGAATAGCCATATGTTTTAGAGAGGCATATATATGCCATGTGAACAAATTTTTAGTGTGTGGAATTCTGGATTTTAATTTTTGTGATCTTGAGAACAATATTTGTTTTTTTTTAGTTTTTTACTTTATCTTTTCATGACTTGAAAAGGAGACAAAAGCAAGGGAGAAGACATCTTATGTGAACGGAAAAAGGGTTGAGGATCCCCTTCTCTTTGTTCTTATGTTTTATTTTTCTTCCTTTTAATCTTTTAACATGAATATTATGTTGGCATTTGATTATATATGAACAAATTTCTATTTCCATTTATAATATTGATCTTTGATTGTAGTATTTGCTATTAAAACTTTATTGGTATCATTATAAGTTAAGGAAGACGACTTTAGATGTGCAATTCCTTTTCTAAAAATCAACATAATGGTCATAAATAAGGGAGTTAGCCAGAGCAACGTCTTATTGAAAGTTAATAGAAAATTCATTATCAAAGCATACTTTGAGAGATCACATATGGAGATAATTGCTATAGGTTGGTAGATAATCTTAAAATGTGTTATTAAAATTAACTGGTTCATTAACGAGAGTTGAGAATTAGTACTTTAATTGCATGTTTTAGGCAATCTAATTCATGTCGAGAGAGTGGATTAGAAATTTATTCCAACTTGGCTTACTAATAAGATTAAAAATTATAATTAAAATAATGGTATCAAATGCATGATTATTTAATTTCATAATATTTATTGTCTTATTTGATTATACTTATCTAGGATTTGATACCATTATTTTAATCTTATCAGTAAGCCAAGTTGGAATAAATTTCTAATCCACTCTCTCAACATGAATTAGATTGCCTAAAACATGCAATTAAAGTACAAATTCTTAACTCTCATTAATGAACCAGTTAATTTTAATAACACATTTTAAGATTATCTACCAACCTATAGCAATTTTCTCCACATGTGATCTCTCAAACTATGCTTTGATAATGAATTTCCTATTAACTTTCAATAAGACGTTGCTCTCACTAACTCCCTTATTTATGACCATTATGTTGATTTTCAGAAAAGGAATTGCACATCTAAGGTCGTCTTCCTTAACTTATAATGATACCAATAAATTTTTAATAGCAAATACTACAATCAAAGATCAATATTTTAAATGGAAATAGAAATTTATTCATATATAATCAAATGCTAACATTATATTCATTTTAAAATATTACAAGGAAGAAAAATAAAACATAAGAACAAAGAGAAGAGGATCTCTCAACCCTTTTTCCCTTCACACAAGATGTCTTCTCCCTTGCTTTTGTCTCCTCTTCAAGTCATGAAAAGATAAAGTAAAAAACTAAAAAAAAACAAATATTGTTCTCAAGATCACAAAAATCGAAATCCAGAATTCCACACACTAAAAATTTGTTCACATGGCATATATATGCCTCTCTAAAACATATGGCTATTCAAAGATAACCCTTCACAAAAGTTGCCATTGTTCATAAAAAATTGGATCACTTCAGAAATTCAACTGCTCATCCATCCTTTGTTGCGACCTTGCGACAAGACACGCTCATGCTTGACTGGCTCTGTTGGCTGTCGCGAGCTCTCCTTCATTGTCGCCCTCACAACAATGCACGCTTCTGGCTGCTGCTCTGGCTCTCTCTCCCTTATACTATCGCGAGCTCCCTCCTGTGTCGCGCTCGCGACACAGCCATTGCAACTCTCATTCCTCTCCTTCTTCCAATTGACTTTTTTAAGCTTAAATTCATTCCCTCCTCCTACAAAATAAATAAAACAACCACACACATACCAAACACATAAAAGCAACAAAATATAGACAAAATACCAAAATAAAACACAATACTAAAAAAAACTACACATTAAAACACAATATTTATGAGCTTTTCAAGCTCATATCAGCTTGCATACCTTTTTGCCATTTCCTGATGTGAACCCTTTTGGTTGTGTCATATACACATCCTCAATTAGATTTCCATTTAGGAAAGTTGTCTTCACATCCATTTGCCAAATCTCATAATCATAATGAGCTGCAATGGCTAAAAGTATTCTTATAGACTTAAGCATCGCTACAAGAGAAAAGGTTTCATCATAGTCAATACCTTCTTTTTAACTATAGCCTTTTGCTACTAAGCAAGCTTTATAGGTAACTATATTACCTTCCATATCGGTCTTCTTTTTGAAGACCCATTTGCACCCTATGGGTTTTATCCCTTCAGGTGGTTGAGTTAAAGTCCATACTTTATTCTCATACATGGAGTCCATTTAGACTGTATAGCCTTAAGCCATAAATCACGTTCTGAATTGTTAAAAACTTCTTGATAGATTGTAGGCTCATTGTCCTCTACTACAGTTATGCCTCTATCCGAATCAATGTGAAATCCATATCTCACAGGGATAGAACGCATCCTTGTAGATCTTTTAGGATTTTGTGTATAATCATGTTCAACTGTAATCTCATCATTATGAAATTCAGTCTCGAATTCAATCGGTTGATCTACTTCTATTTGTGGGTTTTGAACTTCACCAAGTCCAATTTTACTCCCACTGTCCTTTCGTAGGAGAAATTCTTTTTCCAAAAAGACAACATGCCTTGAAACAAACACCTTTTGTTCTAAGGGATGGTAGAAATAATATACAAATGTTTCGTTTGGATATCCCACAAATAAACATTTGTCAGACTTAACATCTAGTTTGTTTGACATTGTCCTCTTCACATAAGTAGGACAACCCCATACTTTCATATGAGAAATTGTGGGTTTCTTGTTATTCCACATCTCATATGGATTAACATCAACCAATTTATTGGGAACTCTGTTTAACACATAAACAATAGTTTCTAGTGCATATTCCCAAAAGGACTTAGGCAAGTCTGCTCGACTCATCATGGATCGAACCATATCTAATTGTGTTCGATTTCTTCTCTCAGATACACCATTGTGTTGTGGTGTATATGGTGGAGTCCATTGAGATAAAATCCCATTATCTCTAAGATAATCTTGAAATTCTTGGCTTAAGTATTCTCCACCTCGATCTGATGTAAGTGTTTTAAAACTCTTGCCAAGTTGCTTCTCTACTTCATTTTTGAATTCTTTGAACTTTTCAAATGCTTTTGATTTATATTTCATTAGATAGATATATCCAAATCTGGAGTAATCATCTATGAAAGTAATGAAGTAGGAGTAACCTCCTCTGGCATGTGTAGTCATCAGACCACATACATCTGAATGTATTAAGTCCAAAACCATTTTAGCTTGTTCTCCTTTACAAATAAAGGGAGCTTTTGTCATTTTTTTCAATAAAAAAGATTCACATGTATCAAATGATTCATAATCAAATGATCTCAAATCACCTGACTTGTGTAATTTGGTCATGTGTTTCTCATTTATATGTCCTAAATCACAATGCCATAAATATGAGGTATTTAGATTATCTTGTTTTATTCTTTTGGTATCCACATTATGCACTTCTTTAATTAAATCAAGGACAAATATACCATTCTCAATGATAGCTTTTGCATAAAAAATATTGTTTTTAAAAATGTAACAACACTTGTCCTTTAAAGAAATGTCATAATCGTTCAATAAACAACTGAAAGAAATTATACTTTTGGATAAAGCTGGAACATAATAACAATTATTTAATTCCAATATTAATCCACTTGGAAGAGGCAAATGGTAAGTCCCCACAACTGTTGTAGAGATGTTTTGTCCAGTAGCTGACTGCAAACATATTTCTGCCTTTTCAACTCTTCTAAAGCTTCTAAGCCCCTATAGATCATTACACAAATGAGATCCACATCCAGTATCTAATACCCAAGATTGTTTTGAAGCAATAGAATAAGTATTAATTTCAATCATATGAATACCTGAAGTAGAAGCATCAGCTTGCTTCTTCTCCTTGAGAGAATCTAGATAGGCCTTGCAATTATGCTTCCAATGACCATCTTTTCCACAATGGAAGCAAGTTCCTTTGGAATTATCTTTCTTGGCAACCTTCTTCTTGGAGATCCCACCATTTTTTTTCTACGCCTTGGTTATCTTTTTCTTCTTTTGCTACTTACCTTTAGAAAAAGTGACAACCATGACACTTTTTGAATCCTTCTTGAAGGATCCATCAGCTATTTTGAGCATGTTGATTAACTCAGGAATGGTTACTTGGATCTTGTTCATGTTGAAGTTAAGCACGAAAGGTGCATAACTTAGAGCCAATGAGTACAAGATTAAATCTATGTATAGATCATTATCCATTACATAGCCAAGTCTACTCAAATGCTCAATATACCCATACATCTTCAATGCATGAGTAGCAGCCGAAGTGCCCTCCACCATTTTGCAGCTAAATAGAGCTCGAGCAATCTCATATTGCTCAATTCTAGCTTGAGAAGAATAAAGCTCCTCTAAATGCAAAATGATGGTTCTAGCATCCATCATCTTATGTTGCTTTTGAAGCTCTGAGGACATAGCACCCAGCATCAGACATGATGCTGCTTCACTATGCTCCATGTATTTTCGATAAGTTCCCTTGATCTCATCAATGGCATCATTTGATGGAAGTGGTGGTGGATTTTTATCCAAGACATAATGGATCTTTTGAGCTCTGAGAAAAATTTTCACTTGCCTGATCCAGTCAGAATAGTTGCTGCTAACCAGCTTGTTATCCAAGATTGATCGTATATTAATGTTTGATGTGCTTATGAAGATGACCTAGATGTGAAAAAGAAAATATATGAGAGTATGTTCATATATATGTATGCATTAATTAGGTCTTTAATTAATCCATTTACTTCCACTATTTTATTACGAATTAATAGCCCTCACTATTTAATCCGAGAAAATCCGATGATTTTCTTAGTGGCCAATATCCAATCCTTGATATGAAATTTGACCTTGACTGTGGTCAACAAATCAAATTCCATACCCTTGAAAGGTAGGTATCTCTATACCAATTGTGTCTCTACACAACTATTGGATCATTAGGTTATCAACTCTTGATATATGCATATCATATATGCATTTCCTAATCTTGCCTTTAGAACCATTAACCTTGACTGTGGTCAACAAGCTAATGGGCTAGCTAAGATGACCCATTTAATTAGATTCGAACATATTCGATATAATGTGAGCTTGACTGTGGTCAAAAACCCACACTATAAAGAACTCTGGTTCTCCTTAAATTAATGAAAGGCTTATATACCTTAGTATTAGTATGAGGGATTTTAGTTAATTAAGTCCCATCATACATGGTTGGCATACATTGGTATGCATCCTATATCTATCTCATAAATATAAGCATACAAATATGGTATAGTTATGGACTTTACTACATTGATTTTCCCGAGCCAAAAGGGAAATCAAAAGGTCATACCTAGGTAGTATGCATGATTCAAACAAGTAAAATAATTACATTATCTTCAAACTTGTTGGATCCCCATTCGGCCCATCTTGCTCCTTGATAGTGGTCTCCATCTCTATTTCTAATTCTAATCTAAGTAATCTAATTAAATATTACAATTTTAAAAAGAAATACAAACCAAAAACAAGTGGCTAGGACATGAAAGTCCTCATTAGGCCGAAACATGTATTATGCTCAATCACATTGGGCCTTTGTCCATAACTATCCATCATGCCAATCATACACCCTTATATACATTTATAATGCATAAAATAAAACATATAATGGATTACTAACTTTTTTTGAACTCTTGAAACTTGCTTTTGAGCTATTTTAATAATGTGATCAAATTGGAAAACTTTTTCATTTTGGAAACTTCCATTTTAGGAAACCTTTTTGCATGCATGTATTCTTGCCTTAATAATCATTCCAATTGATTATTAATTAATTATCAATTGACTAATTAATTAATTAATTATATTAAATAATTAAAAAAATCAATTTTGGGCTTAAAACAAGGGTGGGCCGAAACCCACACAATAAAACCCTAAAATGTGTTCATACACAAACTAGTTTTTGTATCTATTAGACCATTTGGGCCTTTTGGAATGAGATAAGCCCACTCCAGCCCTTAAAACCCATTAATAAACTGAATTATAGTTTATTATATTTTATTTAAATTAGCTCCTTCGGTCCACCAAGTCATTCACTAATTTAAACCAAGTCCGTAAACATAATTAAGCCCATTAAGTGGTTTTAATTAATTAAAATTAATCCAATTAATTCAAGGCCCATTTTAATTAATCCAATTAATTAAAAACACATTAATATATCAGATTTAGAAGATTAAAAATCTTTCTAAACATGAACACACCAAGAACACATGAAGAACACCAATTTATCGAACTTTTCGACTAAACTAGTTTTCATGCAAAACTTGTTTGATTTTAATTTTGTTTGATACTATGGCTTAATATCACATATTAAACACATAAATTATCATCAAAATAATTTTAGAGTGGATCAATAAAAAATTTAATTTAGAACAGCCCCTAAACTTTATTGAAAAATAAAAGCCATTCACGCCATTCTCAATGGTTATTTTCTCAAAAGAATCATTTTTATTTTTCGTTTTATATATTTGATCACATACATCCAGAAATCAATATTTCTCATTCATGATCAATAAAATCTGATATTTTAAAGTTCATGAAATAAATAACTCAAAAACAAAAACTATTCCGTAGAAAAATATAGAATTGTAGATTCATGGCAAAACCAAGACTCTGATACCATGTTGGAATTTATCGGTTACATACATCTCATACATAAGCGAATTTAAAAATTTTAACCAATCGATCTGATTTTTCCATAAATTTACAATATACATATTAATAGGAATAAAAAAATCAACTTTGATTTTTGTTTAACAGTTGATTTTCCTTCTCATCGGGTTGTGGCAAATCATAGTGTCTAAAATCGAATACCTCCAATGAGTAATCCACACTAGAGAAGGATTGAATGAACCAACTAAGGAAGAGAACAAGGGCTGGCTGAAATTTCCTAGATGCTAGAAAGGGAAGTGGCGGCTAGGGTTGAGAGAAAATATTTTCTCTTAATTGTTCACACTTAACCCTAATACCCTATCACATGGATTTTTATAGTTAGGTTAAAAATCCAACTTCATAATAGGATTGGGCTCTTTAAAATTTCTGGAGAAATATTAATTGGGCTTCTGTAATTAATAATAATTTATTTGGGCTCAATTAAGTCCAATTTATGCCTTTTTACAAAAGACTATGCATAAAACCCACAAACTAGGCCCTTTGTGCATATACTTAGATTTAATTACCCAAATGAATTCCAAATCCAACCAAATTAAATATGCAGGCTCCATAATACTTATAAAATATATTTAATTTATTTTGGTCCAAGAATTAGACCTCTAAGGCCTTCTGTTTGTAATTGGCGTGTAACCCTTCCTCTGGAGGGTTTCTGCTCCAACTTCACTTCTTTGGGCCTCTTTAATTTTTTCAATGGATCTATTAATTATTATATCAGCCCTATAACACTTATAGTCCAATAATAATTAATTATGAAATAAATTATTTCAATTAGGTCCATTTTATAGAACATTTCTAAAAAGTTCTGCGAACAATTTTACTTGATCATAATTAATTAAACTCTTTAATTAATTATTCTCTTATTCACTCATCTATCCCCATAATAATATCAAATATTATTATCCTTGTCATTTTACCATTTTATCCATTTCTCTATATGTGTGTGACCTATTGGATTCCTGTCCATATTGGCAGTATAATATGTAATTGTGAGTTCTATTCAAAACTCACATGATTTAAACTCCTTTAAATCATTTTATCAATCCCTATTGATATTTATGATACATTATTATACAAGTCATGATTGGCCTCTACCTAGGCATCATGACTACCCAAATGTCAGGAAAGTCAAGTGGTTTGACTATACCTTTCCATAGAACAATTACCGTGCAATTACTCCTTTCACTGTTCTTATCTCAATTAGATTATGAGTATGGATTTCTGTCAACTCATATAAATCTAATTATGTATGTTCTATTAATTTAACCATTGTTTCCAAAATGCCCTTCATGAATCTCTATCCATCTTGGCATATTACTCTGGCCAGAGATTATCTGAACAAGGCAATTATAGAATCATGCGAGATAACTTTCCTTAATAAATCTGGGATTGTGAATCCTTTGCAATCACTCAACTATCTTCAAGTAGGTCATGATATACCCAACCTCCTAACTATGTTCACCCCCAGTTGGAAGTAATCAGTTATGGAGTCAAAGTATACCACTTGTGACTTAAGATAACTTTGGTGATCTCAAGTTTAAGGATAGTTGTGAGGACCCAATCATGGCCCTAACAGGATTATAGTTAATTAATCAGGATTAAGATTTAATAAGGCAAAATTAGATTATTTTACATTAACGAAGTTAAGTCTTATAAAAGGGTATAATGATAATTATGTACATGTGTATTGGAGTGTAGCTAAAATAGTAAGGAAGGATGCAATTGAATTAAATAAGAAGTTTGGGGTTAAATGTTAAGAAAATGAGTTTTTAGGGGTTAAAATGTATAGGGACATTTTGGAAATTTCTCTTGGTGAGATATTTATCCCACTCAAGCTTAAGGAATGGCTGGATCGGCATTTAGGGAGATCTCTCTCTCTCTCTCTTTCTCACTCACTCTCTGGGTACGAGATGAAGAAGAAGAAAGTTAGGGTTTTGGGCATCCTTAAGGTGATGTTTTTCTCTTGCTTTCTTTTTGGTTTGTGTTTAACTTTTGGATTTAGGGTTAAAGGGTTTATGATTATGATCTTCTTGTGTAAGAAAGGAGGATAATCTCAAGAATGGGTCAATGGATATGGAAGGAGATAAAGCTTGATTTAAGGTACAGGATTTGTTTTGGACTAGTTATTGGGTATGTTTTCCTTCTCATGTTGTATGGGCTTTCTTTGTAAGATTAAGGGTTAATCTAGTAGGTGTTGATGATTATAATATGAGTAAAAACTTGAATGATCATTTAAGTAAGTTGAAAGGTGAGATTTGGGTTTAAATTTCATGTCTGCATAATTGGGATTTGCTTCTTCTTCACAATGCATGGCCACGTGTGATTTTCTTCTTTACCATGCATGGCCACGCATGTTTGCTTCCTTCCTTGCACGCAGCCATGCACTCCTTCTTCATGAAAAATGCGTGGCCACTCATCATGTTTCTTCTTGGATGTACATGGCCACATGTGTGTTGCTTCTTCAAAACACATGGCCACGCATGCTTACTTCCTTTCTTGCACATGGCCACAAATGGGTTGCTTCTTAAAAACACATGGCCATGCGTGGGTTGCTTCTTGGAAACACATGGCCACATCTCTGGTTCTTCTTCAAAACACACGGTCACGTGTGTTGGTTCTTCGTCAAAACACACGGCCATGTCTCTGGTTCTTGTTCAAGACACACAGTGACGTGTGTTGGTTCTTCCTCAAAAGTTACGGCCACTCATTGGTTTCTCCATCGAAATACACGGCCAACCCTTATTTATCTGTATGAAATGCTTAACCAACCATGCTTCATTTGTACTCTTTCACTTATTCGAGTATATTCTCACCCCAAGGTTTAAGCCACGTAATTAGATATTGAACACAGTATTATGTGGTCCATAAGATCCTAAAGAGAGCAAGATTTGAGATAATTGGTCTAGTAGTCAATATGAGTGATGGTAAATAGTTATTAAATGAAGATTGATATGTTATTTGATTACTGAGGGAGTAATAGATTATGAAAGTTTTTTCCAATGCTAGAGTCTATAAAGATATGATTCAGAAAGACATGATTATAGCATGAATTATTATAGAAATTAAAAGACATAAAAATCTATTATAATAAGATGAAGATTGAATTAAGTTGTGAGTTACCCAAAGGTGCATAAAGCATGATCACTTAATTGAGGAACCTCCACATATATATAAAGAGTGCGAAGCTTAAGGTAATCAAGCACATTGAGTTAAGTAATGATGGTTCACTTGAACTCTAAATTAGAGGGGCTTGCACATGGAAAAGTTAATATGAATTATATAGTAAAAAGGTATGTAAGACCTCATGAGCATCGAACTGAGAATAACTTGAGGAAATATAGTAACTTAATGATATGTTATTTAATGTGTCTTATAAAATCAATATAGGGTATGCACTAGGTTAAGGAATGGTTCTGTCTAAAATACTATGATTTAACCTAATGGTAATAAGAGAATAGTCGTAAGGTTGCATGTTCGAGTTAAAAGAAATGGGACATCACATCTCATGTTAAATTATCAAATCATAGAAGCTTGGTTATACCCCAAGTCACAAGAAGAAGTAATGATTAGCAGTAATGTGTAATAATCTGCTCATCTACTTATTCATGCCTATAATACAGTACGATTAGCACAAGAGCATCCGTAGTGTGTTAACGACTAAGATGTAACGATCTCACACAACATACCTAAGTATAAAATGTTATAAGATGAAAAATTCAAGTAAGATGATGGAAGTATATACGACTATGTTAAAGTGTATAACTTGTTATTTCTACTCTGGTGAATCATAGAAGTGAATTCAAGGGATTAAATATGAACTAGTATTGACCTTAAGCTATCAGATAACCTACTTATTTTATTATATGGATCATAAATGCTTGAGTATTGCTATATATATATATGTGTGTGTGTTTATGTATTGATGTGAATAAGTGTAAGAATAGGAAAACTATTCATAGCGAGCAGCAACAAGGTATGTCATCAAGAACTCTTTATATGATGAGTAGCTTAATTCAATATGTGAACAAGTATGATTAATGAAAGCCTGTATTTTCATGATTTAAACTGCATATATAAGTATATGCACATGTGGACATGCACAATGCTAATAATGAAAGATTACATGTTATTATTTATTTCATAAAACTGTGACCATCATGATATGAATGAAAGAAAGTCAATACAACTATATGATCATATGATAGCATCCTGGTGTATTGTAGCCTGTAGCTCAATATTACAGTATGATAAGAATAATGTGCACTCTTATATGAGTAATGGCATTAAGTAAAGATGTTGTATTAAGTAAAGAAAAGAATGTTAAATCAAAGTATGCTTAAGAATGGTTAAGCCTGCGGGTCTTAGTTCAGTTGTGGATTTAGATAGGCATGCCTAGAGGGATACAGTCGCAGCTGCCATAGTTGAACCCGTTTGGGTCTTGTTCCTTAATGGAACCATCGTTTAACCCCATTTGGGTCCATAGTTTGTTCCTTGCTGGAACTATTGCTCAACCCCATTTGGGTCTATTGTTTGTTCCTTGTTGGAACCATTGCTTGACCCCGTTTGGATCCATTGTTTGATATCTTCGAATATTCATAGTTTGATACCTTTGGGTATCCATTGCTCCTGTTATCCACCTTTTGAACTAGTACTTAGCCAGGCTATTAAAGATGATAAAATATACACAAGATGAAGTAAAACATGCATTGATTGCTTTATTTATGTGATGTAAGCATGAGAAATGACCTATTGTTTGATTGTTTTAAATTCTTTTGACTATAAAATGCTTTATACAATGAAATGTTATGCTTTGTAATACATGATTGAAATGTCACACTTCAATTAAAGAAGATTCCTGTATGAGTATCGGTATGAGATGGTTCCACCGATGGGATTCCACAGAGATTATATGAACCTTAAAGCATACACTATTATACTAGAAGTTATATGAATTATAACATGCATACTAAATTTCATGTACTCCATTTATAAATGCATACATGTGATATCGAGACTTTGTTTTATAATCATGATAAGTAATGCTTGCTCTTTGTGATTACATGCAACTCTGTCAGTTTGTTTATTTTTACATAATGTTTACACACACCTGTAGGCTTAATGATAACCTTCATTTAACCAAGTGCACTGCATGACATCGAATGATGCTTGTAAGAGAATCAGGTTACCATGCTAAGATAACATGAAAGATGTAAAGTTTGTGAATCTCATATGAGAATTGTATGATATATATGAGGTAATTATGCCTACCAGGACTACTTGTAGATGTTATATGACTTAAGCACACCCTTATACTATGAATTAATGTCGAATGCCTATTTTAGGTGAACAAGGTGATTCAATGCAATAAGTGAAAATCTTATACCATTAATAACTATGATGTTTAGCCTATTGATTAAAAAGATTATAAGATGCATGATTTATGCTAAGGTAAGAAAGGAAAAGGGTAAGATGATGAAGATAGTGATGAATGGCTAAGCATTTAGGAATAAGATGAGTTTCATAACGCGATAATTATTCTAAACATGATACCCATTAGTAAAGTCGAAGACTTTCCTAAGAATGTTATTTAGGAAATGAAGCATATAATAGACTCCTATGTTATCCTATGTGATTGATGAAATTTTTATACACAAATGTGATGAATTAAGAAAAGAGGTTATAATTATATGTATAGAGTTTTGTTCCCCACTAAGCTTTATAGCTTAGCATGAGTTTGTTTATCCGTGTAGGTTCAAGTTAAGCTCCAGAGGATCGGGCAAGATGCAGTTGCCTTGAAGAATCCAGGATACCTGAAGGCCCTTTATGTTATGATTATTTATCAATAAGCTTGATTATTTTATTATGGAATGTAATAATTGCCTGTCTTATTATTATTATTATTGCATAGTCTTTAATAGGATTATAATGATGATGATGATGATGATGATTGATGATTATCCATGGTTAGTGCATTAGGGTGTTACAATACTTGCACAACCGCTATGAAGAGATTCCTCACTAACATAGATTTAATATCCATGTGAGGATTATTTTTGCAAGTCTCCAATGAACTTGTTCTTCTAACAAACATCCACATGTTAGCTTTGATTATCTTCCATAATCACAGTTATGAGAACCACTGCTTGAACCATTCAAGAAGCATAACATGTGCTAGTCTATCCGAATTAACAATGTCTTAGCTTGTTAATTCTATGACTAGGGATATTTAGATATTAACACATTTGCATGCAATAGACACCTCATATCATGAACACTTTCATGATTGCCTTCGCACTGTGTTTATAATATCAAGGAATTCATTTATTAATTTAAGATTTACAAACTCATGTATTTAAACATATCATTAATAAATGAATAATGCCTTTTATTAAGAATATAAATTCATACATATGAAATTCATCCCTTTTACATGGGCTCTAGGGCATACTCTCTAACATCATTAAGGTGTGGTAAGCAAGTCCAAGGAACCGAATAAGGTAACCAACCATCATCTTCTTCTAAAAAGATGGAACGGACAACGGATGTATGTAGTTTTAATCCTAAAAATGTAGAAAAGGTTTCAAAGAAAAAAGACAAGGGTAAGAACATCATAAATTCTAATTTACCATTCAATGTATCTTACTTGTCATATCCCTTAATAGCTAGAAAGAGAAAAACAATGAGCAATTAGAGAGATTTTTGAATAAGCTCAAGAAATTGCATGTTAATTTACCAATTTGCTGAGGCTTTACTACATATCCCAAAAATATGCAAAATTCATAAAAGATCTTTGTTCAAATAAAAAGAATCTAGAAAGGGTAAGCATTGTCTAACTTTTTGAAAATTATAGTGATATACTTACTGATAACTCCAATTTTATTGTTTAATTTTAGTATATTTTCATTTATGTCTATGTTTTATTTTGCATGATTTTCAGTGTTTTGTGTAATAACTTTCTCTTTTTATGCCAAATGAAATTATATTGATATTTACAATGTTTTGGAGTATTTAATGGGGTAATTTTGACTCTTGTGTAGAAAAATAGGCAAAAGCACGGTTGAGATAAAATGGTCCCAGCCGTGCCCTTGAAGAATCCCCATTCCGCACCATTTTATTTTTTGGAATGATTTATAGACATCAAAATGAAATCTGCACCATTGAAAATGTAGATCAAGCTGTTACAAAGCTATGCTTAAATTTTAGCTCGATCCAACGATGAAATATTCAAAAACGGATAAATTTATGGGACTAGTTTTTCTTCTCTAAGGGGCCGCGGTCGAGACAATTTTCTCCCGACCGTGGCCAATGCAGAACTCGACTTTTTTTAGTCCAGAAGGTGCACACGGCTGACATAAAAGTGTCTCAACCATGCCTAACCTGATTGGGCACGGCTGAGACACTTTTGTCCCCAGCCGTGGCCATCAGCAGATCTCTGTAAAAGCTACATTTTTTTGGCAGAAGAGGAGGGGACAAGGGAGGAGAGCCGCAACACTTAGACCTAGGGTTTTCTCCTCCAATTTTCTTATGTTTTCCCTTCATTTTATGTTGTAGGTTAGATTTAATTCAATGTAAACCTTAAATTAGATTTATTTTCCAATGTAAGTTAGGGTTAGATTTAATTTTATGCATTTACTTTAAGCTGTGTTCTTCATTTTGTTGGAGCTTTGAAGGAGGGGGCTTGGATTCGGATTGGATCTTCACAAGCTACAAATGGCTTCATGGGTTTCCTCTTTCCTTTCTCTTTTTACTTTATTTATGTTTAATTTGTAGTTTTGTTGCTTGGGGATCTTTGAATCCCCTACTCACAATGTGAATATTGAACATATTTTGATTTATACATGAATGAATGGTCTATTTCACTGTTACTTATTTGTATCTTATGGTTTTTTAATCTATCAAGTTATCTTCCTTGCATGGATGAATGTTTTTTATCATATGTCTTGGTTGGTATTGAGCTTAGTGGATTAGATGCTGTGAATGATTTTGCTCATGTTTTCTATCATGAATGCTGTCTATTTTGGATGGCTCCGAAATTGAACTCTAGATGTGCATTATTTGTGATTTTAAGACTAGAGTGTGGAGTGAAATAGATGGGTTTTGGGTTGCTTGGCTCCGAAATGGGACGGCAAACTGAATTGAGGATGTTAGACCCATGCTTAGGCTAGTTGTTGGGCTGGCTTCGGAATGGGACTTTTAGTAATTAGAATAGCTAGCTTTGGAATGGGATGCTTGGGTTAAGTGGGTTATACCAGATTCATTCATGTATGATTTTAGGTAAAATTAATTCACATTGGGTATGGGGTGGATGAGTGAACCCGAGCAATGTTTTAACTAATGTTTTAATCTTTAGTTTAATTAGCTTATCTTCTTTATTTATTTATTTTGTTAATTAGATTTAGGATTCTCTCTTGATCAAAAACTTGGGAATTTATCTCAGATTAACTCAATTAACTCTAGATATCTAGCTTAAAACAGCCCTTATCCCTTAGGTTCGATATTTGCGGGTCTTAACTATACTCCCACTTTATTACTTGTTGATCTAGTATACTTGCTAGGGTCGCAGCAAGTTTTTGGTGCCCTTGCCGGGGATAACGGTGTTGTTTGTTTTATATCTTTATTTGAGCGTAGTTTGAGATTTTATTTTATTTTTCATTGTTTTTGATTTGGTATTATTCTTTGCAGGAAGATTATGATGCACTTTCAAATGATGCATGGTTCTCTCCAAGATAATGAAATGGTTCTATTGAGAGCACAAATGGAAAAGTTAAGGAGAGAAATGTGGGAAATACAGTACTCACATCAACCTTTAAAATTTTACTCATTGCCATCTTTTAAAGATCTTGGTTCACAATGGATATCGCAAGACTCATGTGCCTCCAAGGTTCAAGTCCTTATTGAATTGCTTGAAAGTAAAGATAGGAAATTAAGAGATGAAAGAGAAGAATGGATGGTTATAATTAATTCTCAAGAGAAAATATCAAAAATCAAGAGTTTGTTGAAGACTCAAGAGCATCTACAGAGAGATCAAGAATCGGGACTTAAAAGCCTGGAATCTAAGTTGGAATTCTTGAGTAATTCTATGGAGAATCAAGGTGATGGTGGTAAGGAGAAATTGAGTCATGCACAGCCAGTAGATAATGAAGAAATCAAGTGTGGGGTGTATGTATTGGAGAAGGGACTAATCATTGTTGAAGACAAAAGTTGTAGCTTAGAGAATGAATTCCAATCTCTTGTGAAGGGTGTTTCACCAAAAGATAAAGAATTGTTTAACTCTCAAGTGGAAGCACTAAATTCAATCCACTTAAAGAGTTTATTAAGGCTAGAAGAGCCGGAGGAGTACGTGTATGAACAACTCGAGGTAGAAGGGTACTTCATTGAAGACATGGTGTTGCTTACCTTAGTGAATTTCGATAGGTTTCTCCTAGTGATGGGGGAAAATAAGGAGCAGAGTCTGGAAAGACCAACATTTGGGTCACAAACTCAACCGCTTGACAGTAACACTAGTCAAGCTGGGACTCATTACACCAGAACTATTTCTCTCTCTACTCTTTAATTAGTTTATTTATTTTGCTTGCTTTTATTTTAAGTTTCTAGTTTTTATGTGTGTTTTTGTTAAATGTTTGGTGATTCATTTCAGCAATAGTGATTTTTGCATGAATAAGTTTAGAAATGAGTATGCATTTGTATCAATTTTGGCATGATGAGCATGAATTCACCTTATTTAGCTATGTTTGAGTTTTATTTTCTAGTAATTTTATGTTTTGTGTTAATTTTTGTATTTCATTTATTTTGCTATTATTTTAATTTTAATTTTAAGATTTATGTTATTATTTTGTTATTTCTAGTTTAACTTTCACTTGTATTTTGAAGGTAGTTTAGTTGTGATATTTATTTTTGTTTGTTGTTATTATTGCATGCTTTTACACCTTAGTTAGCATACCCTCGTAGTTGTTCCTGTTGTGAACAATCTAGAACTTAGAATTAGAAAGCCTTATTTAGATTAGTTGGAATAGCAAGAGAGTGGTTGATTGTTGAACGAATTTTTTCTTTTTCTATAGGTTTCAATTTGATCAATACTAGTAAGTCTCTTAATAAATGTACACTTTGGCTTTTTTCTTAAAAAAATTAAATATCGGTGCATAAAGTTGATTGAGTTGGAATTTTAGAGCTTTAGAACCTTCCTCATCATGCTTCAAAGCAATAAAATGACTTAAAAATGAGATTAGAAATGACTTAGACAATATTTTTTTATCGAATTTTGAAAAGACCTTTGACCAACCTTTGTTTTATAATATCCCTTACAAGCCCCGTTGAGTCTATTTGAGCATGCTAAATACGTGTTTATTTTATATTTATTGCTTATACATGCATTTTGATCCCTTAAGCCTAAAAAGCCTTTGTCTTACCCTTTTTGAACTGGCCATTCTAGAAGTAGGTGAGATAAGTTCTTCTTGGGAAGTGCTAGTGAGTAAAGGGTTGTTCTTCAATTATTAGATTCTAATATTGGGGATACATTGCCGATATCGAGTGAGATTGAAAAATTTCAAAATGTAGTTCCTCTTTAAGAAGAATTTTTGTGAGTCCCTACTTATCAATTGTAAAATCGATTGTTTTAGCTATTAAAGAAAAGGGGGAAAACAAAAGAAAAAAAGAAAAAAAAAAGAAGAATAAAGCTAGCAATCTTGGTTTCATCTAAGTGTGGGGTACTCTATGTATAGAGGAGAAGGATTCTAAGCTCTTTAAATGTCAATTGAGCTAAAATCTTGGTAAAATATTTAGAGAGGATGATGAGTGAGTAAAGGTAGAGTTGAAGTCTTATTTTTAGAAGAAAAAGGGTGAGTTAAGGTAGAAATGGCAGTTCAAACTTGTGTATCTTAATCTTTTTCTTGATAGCCATACCTTAGCCACATTATAAGCTTTTAAGTCCTAAGGATCTTTTCTTATTAAGAGTTATGTGTGGAGATGACCTTTAGGTTTCGGTGCTAAAGGAGAGGCCCATGGCGTCTCTTGAGTTTCGAGAGTGAAACCGCATGTGCAATCTTTTGTACACAAATTCTTTTCTCAATTATTGGATTGCATTGGAAATTTTTGGTTTTAAAAGTTGTTTTAATTTTTTTATTTTTTTTTGAACTAGCATACACATACAAAGAGATTTTCTAGTATGGCCTAGTTGAGTCTTTTCAATTTAAGACTTTGTTTAGTGACTTCTGCTAAAGTGTTATTCTACTTTTTCTAAATTTGTGCTTTCTTTCTTTGAGTTTGAGTATATAGGAATGTGGTTTGTTCATTTGCTCGAGGGCGAGCAAAAGCTAAGTGTGGGGTATTTGATAATTCCAATTTTATTGTTTAATTTTAGTATATTTTCGTTTATGTCTATGTTTTATTTTGCATGATTTTCAGTGTTTTGTGTAATAACTTTCTCTTTTTATGCCAAATAAAATTATATTGATATTTACAATGTTTTGGTGTGTTTAATGGGGTAATTTTGACTCTTGTGCAGAAAAATAGGCAAGAGCACGGCTGAGACAAAATGATCCCAGCCGTGACCCTTGAAGAATCCCCAATCCACACCGTTTTAGTTTTTGAAATAATTTACAGACATCAAAATCCAATCTACACCGTTGAAAATGTAGATCAAGATGTTAAAAAGCTATGGTTAAAATTTTAGCTCGATCCAACGGTGAAATATTCAGAAACTAATAAATTTATGGAACTAGTTTTTCTTCTCTAAGGGGCCACGGTCGAGACAATTTTGTCCCGGTCGTGGCCAATGCAAAACTCTAGTTTTTTTAGTCCAGAAGGTGGACACAGCTAAGATAAAAGTGTCTTAACCATGCCTAACCTGACTGGGCACGGTTGGGACACTTTTGTCTTAGCTGTGGCCATCAGCAGATCTCTATAAAAGCTGCATTTTTTGGCAGAAGAGGAGGGGACAAGGGAGGAGAGCCGCCACACTTAGACCTAGGGTTTTCTCCTCCAATTTTCTTATGTTTTCCCTTCATTTTATGTTGTAGGTTAGATTTAATTCAATGTAAACCTTAGATTAGATTTATTTTCCAATGTAAGTTAGGGTTAGATTCAATTTTCTGCATTTACTTTAAGCTGTGTTCTTAATTTTGCTGGAGCTTTGAAGGAGGAGGCTTGGATACGGATGAGAGCTTCACAAGCTACAAATGGCTTCATGGGTTTCCTCTTTCCTTTCTTTTTTTACTTTATTTATGTTTAATTTGTAGGTTTGTTGCTTGGGGATCTTTGAATCCCCTACTCACAATGTGAATATTTAACATATTTTGATTTATACATGAATGAATGGTCTATTTCACTCTTACTTATTTGTATCTCATGGTTTTTCAATCTATCAAGTTATCTTCCTTGCATGGATGAATGGTTTTTATCATATGTCTTGGTTGGTATTGAGCTTAGTGGATTGGATGCTGTGAATGATTTTGCTCATGTTTTCTATCATGAATGTTTTCTATTTTAGATGGCTCTGGAATGGGACTCTAGATGTACAGTATTTGTGATTTTAAGACTAGAGTGTGGAGTGAAATAGATGGGTTTTGGGTTACTTGGCTCCGGAATGGGATGGTAAATCGAACTGAGGATGTTAGACCCGTGCTTAAGCTAGTTATTGGGCTGGCTCCGAAATGGGACGTTTAGTAACTAGAATAGCTAGCTCCGGAATGGGACACTTGAGTTAAGAGGGTTATCCCAGATTCATTCACGTATGCTTTTAGGTAAAATTAATTCACATTGGGTATAGGGTGGATGAGTGAACCCGAGCAATGTTTTAACTAATATTTTAATCTCTAGTTTAATTAGCTTATCTTCTTTATTTATTTATTTTGTTAATTAGATTTAGGATGCTCTCTCAATCAAAAACTTAGGAATTTATCTCAGATTAACTCGCTCAACTCTAGATATCTAGCTTAAAATAGCCCTTATCCCTTGGGTTCGATATTTGCGGGTCTTAACTATACCCCACTTTATTACTTTTCGATCTAGTATACTTGCTAGGATCGCAACACTTTCCAATAAAATCCCAGAAAAATTAAAAGACCTAATTAGTTTTACATTACCTTATGAGTTTTAAGAAAATTTTATAGGTAATGCACTATGTGATTCAGAAGCGAGCATAATTTGATGCCATATTCAATATACATAAAGTCAAACCTAAGAGATATCAAGTAAATAAGGATAACACTTCAGCTAGTGGATCACTCAATTAAGCATCCCAAGGGAATCATAGAAGACTTGCTAGTTAAAGTGGGCAACTTTATTTTTCCAGTTGACTTCATTGTGATGGATATGGAAGATAATAAAAAGGTGTCATTGATTGTGGAAAGGTCATTCCTAAATATAGTGAGAGCACTTATACACGAGTATGGATAAACCATTACTCTAAGATTCAATGATAAGGAGATGGTATTTGATGTTAATAAGGTGATAAAACACCCATCATGTGAATTTAAAGATTCATTATATTTCATAGATGCAATAGAGGACTGTATAAATGAAATGCAAGAGAAAATTTTGCTTAATGATCCATTGAGGTATTATTTGGTGAATGATATTAAGGAGAAAGACTTGACCAAAGTAGAGAAATAAGATGTGAAAGAGCTCGAGAAGGAGTATAAAGATAGAGATTCCATTAAAAAGAGATTTAATTGTAAAAGAGACATTCAAAAACTGAACTCAAACCCTTCTCGCTCATTTAGAGTATGTATATTTAGAAGAAAGAGCAAAATCAGTTATTATATCTTCTATTTTAACAGGTATTGAAAAAGAGCTACTGATTGAAGTGCTAAAGAAGCATAAAAAAGCCATCGAATGGGAAACTTTGGACCTAAAAGTGATCAACCTGAGCTACTGCACTCACCATATTCTGATGGAGGAAGACTACAAACCAATTATACAACCCCATAGGAGATTGAATCCGGCAATGCAAGATGTAGTTAAGAAAGAAGTTTTAAAGTTGCTCGATGTAGGTATAACCTTTCCTATCTCTGATAGTAGTTAGGTAAGTCCGATTTAATGCATTCCTAAGACATGAGGGATAACAATGATGAAAAATAAGAAAAATGAACTCATCCAATTTTATTAGATGATGACAAAGGAACAAAGTCAAGAGAACAACAAATGAGTTTCTTTCCCTTGTCTATTTTTAATTCAATTATATATTCGTCTAGTTTTCTTTGTACATTATAAATATACAGTAGTATTTATTTAAGACATGTTTATTATTATTATGAATTAAGTATGATTTACATTCATTTGTGTGCATTGATTTGCTCTTGGCCACCATATTTGGCATGTTAGTCAATTTATTGGCAACGAGAGTTGGAATTCTTTGATGGAAAAACAAATGAATGTACTTAAAGCATTGAATTCCTTTAATTTGACTTAAGGGATTCACTTTAAGGGGTTAAAGAATTGGCATAGAGCTTCATAATTTTTGTTTATCTCTATAATGACACGAGAGTGGTCATAAACTCTAAATGAAAACATCTTTACTGACAGTGAGAGTTTCTTTAAAGAATCTTGGCTAAATTCTCCAGTCACTTTATTTATACAATTACTAGAACTTGTTCTTAAATGAATTTCTCTTCTTATTTCTAATGTATATTTATACCATCATTTAAGTCATCTTTAATCCAATTTGATTTAATATATGCACAGTAGTTTAGATATTTAATTAAATACATAATCTTCGTTTTATTCGTTACCTATCCATCTACTCTTTGTGGTTTTAATACAAATTTACCCCGTTCCCTTTAGAACGATACCCTACTCATCCTATATGCAGTCTAGTGAGACTAAGGGTTCAAATAAATCCCCATTAAGATTTTGAGTTTCTGTATCGAGTCGTAAAGGCCTTCAAGAGTCGTGATCCATCAGCTTCTGTGTTACTCGTGAAGTGCTTCATTACTCGTGCTCTTTTTGCTCTTCTTGGTGATTAATTCATGAATATCTTCACAAGTCGTGATGTTGTGAGTCATAAATTGGTGCATGAGTCTTGAACTTTTGCATGACTCGTGAACTTTTGTGTGACTCGTGAAGTTTTGTGTGACTCGTGAGCTTTTGTGTGACTCGTGAAGTTTTGTGTGACTCGTGAGCTTTTGTGTGACTCGTGAAGTTTTGTGTGACTCGTGAGCATATGTGTGACTCGTGAGCCTGGTTATGAGTCACGCACTACATAACGATTTGTTTAAGCTAGAGGTACCCTACAAAGCAAATAAACACATAAAATAGATAAAAACACATAAAATATAAATAATTTAACATACTTAGCTACCTAAATGAAAGAGAATATACATTAAATAATATACCATTTTATATGGTATCAGCTAGAGGGTATGTATCAATTATAGGAGACTCAATGGTGTAAATAGGAAAGATCATTTCTCTCTACCATTCATTGATCAAATGCTTGAGAGATTAGAGGGGAATATATTTTATTACTTCCTAGATGGGTATTCAGGATACTTACAAATTCCTATAGCTCCCGAGGATCAAGAGAAAACAACTTTCACCTGCCTTTATGGTACTTTTGCTTATGGAATAATGCCCTTTAGATTATGTAATGCATCAACTACATTTCAACGATGCATGATGGTCATATTCTATGACTTCATATAGAAATTTATGAAGGTATTTATAGATGACTTCACAATATATGGGAGATATTTTGAGAGCTATCTTAAGTATCTTAATTTAAGGCTAGGAAGGTATGAAATGACCAACCTAATGTTGAATTGGGAAAAATACCATTTCATGGTGAATGAGGACATTATTTTAGGATATAAAATTTCAAAAAAGGGGATAGAGCTAGATAGAGCCAAGGTAGAAGTAATTGAGAAACTTTCACCCCCCACCAATGTCAAAAGAGTTAGGAGCTTTTTGGGACATGATAGTTTTTACAATCGATTCATTAAAGATTTCTCCAAAATTGCCTATCTAATTTATTGATGAAATATGTTCCTTTTGTTTTTACTCATGAGTGCTTGCATGTATTTAACACTTTAAAAAAGAGGCTTATTTCAGTTTCGATGATTATATCTCTAGATTGGAATTTTCCATCTAAACTAATATGTGATGCAAGTGATTTCGTAGTTGGAATAGTGTTGGGATAAAAGAGGGAGAAAGTATTTTATGCAATTTACTATGCAAGCTATACCTTGATAGGAGCTTAGGTTAATTACACAACAACTAAAAAAGAGTTTCTTGCAATTATCATCGTATTTGAGAAGTTTAGACCTTACTTGCTTGGTACAAAAATTATGTTATGATCCGATCATACGGCATTAAGATACCTCTTTACCAAGAAGGAGTCAAAATCAAGACTGATTAGATGATGCTCATTTTACAAGAATTTAACCTAGAAATCAAGGACAAGAAAAGGGCAAAAAACTTTATGGAGAATCATTTATCTCGAATCTAGCATGAATACATTGAGAAATGAGAGATCATAGAGTTATTCCCTGATGAAAATATTTGTGCTTTATTTGGTTATGATGTTGTTATTCCTTAATATGCTGATTTAGCAAATTATCTTGCAGGTGGTTACATGCCAAAGGACTATACATGGCAATAAAGGAAAAAGATGAAAGCACATGCAAGGCACTACTTGTGGGATGACCCCTATCTCTTCAAATTGTACGCCGATCAAATGTTGAGGAGGTGCATTCGTAGAGAAAAGCAAGGAGACATTATCATGATGTGTCACAATGAAGAAGCCCACTACAAGAAATTCTTGAAATAGAAACGGAAAAATAGCAACGGAAAAAAAATTATGTTGCTATTTAGCAATGGAATATAATTTCCGTTGCTAAAATTGGTTGATTTTTATAAAATTAGCAACCGAAAAAATTTGGTTAGCTTCCATTGCTAAAAGTGGAGGGAATTTATGGCGCCATTATTTAGCAACGAAAATTAGCAACGGAATTTGAATTCCATTGCTAATTAAGGAGGCAAAAAATGGCGGATAAAATTTGGGACAGAAAATAGCAACGAAATTTAAATTATGTTGCTAATTTAGCAACCGAAACGAAATCCGTTGCTAAATAGCAACGGAATTCATATTCGGTTGCTAAAATAGCAACGGAATTTAAATTCCGTTGCTAAATTTCACTTTCAACGAAAAATAGCAACCGAATTAAATTCGGTTTCTATTTAGCAATTAGCAACGAAAATTTATTTCGGTTGCTAAAATAGCAACGGAATTAAGATTCCGTTGCTAAATAGCAACCGAATTTAATTCGGTTGCAAAAATAGCAACGGAATTATGATTCCGTTGCTAAATTAGGGGCATTTAAGTAATTTTACCTTTGTTAGAACTATAAATTGCAAAAACCCAAGATTTTCATCTTTTCCCTCACACCGCCTTCCCTCTCTCTGTATTATTAACGAAGCAGTCGATGTAAGGCGTAAGGTTATTTCTTTATTAATACTTTCTTCTTTAACCCAATGACTTGAACATTTCTGCCCATCAATTCTCTTCTTCTCCACTCTTTGTATCTATCGAAATCAAACTCAGGTAGCTATCATGATTCTCACAAATCTAGGGTTTTTATTTTAATTTTCGCTTTGACTATTAATTTTTGGTTAATCACTTTGAAAATATCACTGTTACCCACTGGCTTCTGATGTTTTTCAATTCCCGCTTTCCTTCTTCGCATAGGGAGGGCACACACCTGATTGGATCGTTGCTGCAATTGGAGGTTTTTTTTTTTTTTGCTTGGTGTAAAATCATGAAGCTTTTTAATGTATGCATTTGGTGTCATTTGGTTTTGGTTTTTGGCACTAATTTGGTTTTGTATCACTCTGTATTCTGATAATGTTATAGTTGGATAAGCAGAGTCTATGCTTCATGGCTTCCAAATTATTAGATTGTGTTATTTCTTCGTATTAGGACATGTGTTTAAATAGGAGGGCCTTGATGGTTGGATTCTTTAATTTGTGATCAATGGTTAAAAATGCAAATGAAAGGAAATACCGTAAATAAGTGTGCTCATATTTGCGTTTGCTTCATTTTTACCAGCATTTTGAGCTTGTTATTTATGGCCGATCTCAAAGAGCGCCTGCTTCCACCAAAACCAGCATCAGCTATAAATCTTAGAGATGCTTCTTATAGGGCATCTGCATCTGGGCGCCAACCTTTTCAAGGAGTGGATGTTTTGGGTTTGAAGAAGCATGGCCAAGGGCTACGTTCTTAGATTCGTGTTGATTTGTCTAGAAACTCCCAGGTTATTGAGGTTGATAAGTTCATTATTACAGCTGAAGAGGTTCTGCTCCTAAATTCCCTTGACAGCTATGTGTTGCAGTATGTGGTGGAACTATTTCTAATGGTACATAAGGCGTTTTGTGAGGACCTGGATGCTGTAAAAATTAATTGATTTAGTGTTGCATTGATTTCTTATTTGATGTAGTGAAACTTATCTTACTAGAAAATTAAACTTGTCACCAGACTGTTAATGGACTGAAACAAAAAATGTGTTATGCTAACTATTTGCTTAAATTTCATCCAAAGGCATTATGAGATGTGCAGGCATTTCTTTAGTTCCTTTTTGTTTTGTTGCTTGTTCGTCTAAATGAGAAAGTTTCCCATGTGAATAGTCATCTTTCTTGAACCATTTGGCATTTTATGTTTGTTCATTCAGCACTTACTGCAACTCTTGGTCAATATTAGTTCATTTAGTATTGTTTGGTACTGATCAATATTTGTTCACTAAGCAACATCTACTCTTGATCAAGAGGAAGATGCATATGCCATTTTAGCGATTCTTGTTTCTCTTAATTTTTCTCACTACCAATGCATGTCTAGTAGTGGATTGATGATTACAACTCTTTTGATGTAATGTTCTGCTCTTTTTTATGATGCACAGGTATTATTATAACAAATCGACCAGACAATCTAGCTGGGAAAAGCCTTTTGAGTTGATGACACTAATTGAGGTGAGGTCATGTTGATTATAAATTATAGCTTCTTAATTTTTTCTAGTTTGCAGCTAATGACTAAATGCTGTGAAATTGTATAATTATTTATGTTCACTTTATTTTCTGTGCGAAATTATTTGGCTTTACTGCATTCAAATTTCTTGTTATTTGATTTTCTTCCACCCTGTCTGTTGATCCATGGGCAGATTTGCACAACTCTTTTTGCTGTTATTTAACTATTGCCTTGCAACAACACTTACCTTTTCATACTTTAATCTGTAGCCTTGGGTTATTTATTTGGCATATTGTTTATCATAGCGTAAACGAACTTAAATAAATTAATAAAGTAGATATGCAAATAAAATATAGCATGATCATCTTCATAAGTGTGAGATAGAGAATAGTTTTAAAACAGTGTTTACATGTCTATACCATATTAAATATAGTGTTAATGTAAAAAATAATAATAGTAAATAAATAAATAAATAAAAAGATTATGAGTGATGGTGTTTTATGGGTTTCTAAGGGTCCACAATCTGATATGAAAAAATTCAGAAATATCATTAAATTGGGCCTCATGGACCTGGATTTCTGTTTCGCCTATTTTTTCTCTTGACGAACCATTTAAATCCCACAAGTTGGTGGCCCATATCATATCCAGTAAGGGACGAGGAGAAAATTTGGAGTCATCTCATCTGTATCTTTGCAATTTTCAGTATTTATATTATTTTTGCAATCTCATGTCGATATTATTCTATTGGCTGTAGCAATAATAGCCAGCTGTGCAATTGGTCGAATAATATACCGCTACACAAGATAATTAAATATGTAATTGTCTATTTAATATGAAAATTAGTGATAGATCAAAATAATTAGATACGTAGCACGTGTTTAATTCATCTTAAGAAACAATCTAATCTAACTTAAATAAAATCAAAATTTAGCTTAAAGAAAATCTAAGTGTTTTATTTTGTTGGTTAGAATCAAGTGTATTTTAATACAATTATTGGATTCAATTATATGAAGCTCCCACTTTTGTTAGTTAGCATATATTCTCTCTCGGTTAGTTTACAGAGTAACAAAAGATTAGTTTTTAAAAGCGTTTTCAACAACTAAAATTAATTTATTAAAAAATATTTCAATCTTTGATCAAGTAACAATTGAAGTTGAAATCATATTTTTGACTGAAGTCGTTTTCTTGATTTTTTTATTTAATTTTGTTGTAAATTTATTTGTTTAGTTTTAGTTTTTTAGTTATTGTAATCTTAAAATCGCCCATCTTTATTTATTTGTTTGTTTGTTTTATAAATATGGCTCATTTTCATGGATGACTTGATTTTGATAGGCAGAATAATAGACACCACTGATAAATGCAAAGAAATTACGTGAGACATTTGTTTTAACTTGTATCTTGCATTTTAGGGACATTCATGTCTCAACCACAACAGGATAAGAGAGTTGAGGTGAGTGTGACTCCTTTCTTTCTATGTCTATTTAAGAAAAGACATTGCTTTTTATTCTATCATTTGCTTCAAATCGCAGCATCCTCTGACCTTAAAAATGTATACGTTCTTGATCTTCAATGTGTCAAGCTTGGTTGTGAAATTTGTGTCCATTAGCTGTATTTGATTTGCTCGGATGTAAAATGTTCTTTTATGTAAATGAAAAAAGAATGATTAGATTTTGACTAAATGACAGCGTAATATTAGCAATTACTTTTAGAGAATTCTTCATCTAACTTTTAAGTCCCTTGCTGGTTGGAGACATTGGAAGAACAGTGGATTTGATTAGGTGGAAATCAAATCAATCAATGTCCGGTTGTTGCAGTTTTAATTGGATTTACAGGCACTAGCAGTGAGTCATTTGGTTTCACATATAACAAAATGTACTTTAACCTTGGGTTAAAGTGACCACCTATCTTTCTTGGGGAGCTACCATTGATCCTTCCTCAGGTCATGAAGGATCACACTTATGATCAATTTGTATGCATTTGTGAAGGAGCACACGGGTTAGCCATGTGAGTAATGGCAATGAAGTTTTTGTCCATCTACCATTATGGATGCCAAAGATAGTGATAGATGAAGTTTCTTGCTGTATTTGCTTGTCTTTTCTTGCCATTTTTGTCTCTTTTCTATTGCAAGATTTTTATATTCTTGATTGTTTGTCCTGTGGTGAATTATCAATAATTTTCCTTTGATTTAATATAATTAATGCTAGAATACTTATATGTTAAATTAAGCAATCTTCTATCATGTAAACTTAGTACTAAAAATAAATTATTCGGACAAAAGCACATTCAATTAAACCTTTGCCTAAATGACAAAAGCAGCCTCATTTTTTCATTTCTGTTCACATGAGCTTCATCAGTCTATTTTCATTAGTGTGAATTCTCCGGTTGTGTGGCTCTAATTTTCGAATTACTTGCCTTCTCTAATTTATTTGCATTGTACTTTTTTGTCCTTTTATCAATGTTCTTAGGGTTTGAAGTTTCTCAATCATTCGATAGAGAATTGCTATTCCTTTCTCGACTGGTTTCAGTTATATGTTAGCAACGGATTAGCGACGAAAAGGAACGTCGCTAATTTTTTTACTTAAGGGTGAATTTAGCAACGGAATTTTATACTCCGTTGCTAAATTTAGCAACGGAATTTTACACTCCGTTGCTAAATTTAGCAACGAAATTTTATATTCCGTTGCTAAAATTGACCGATTCACCGAATCTTGCATGGTTGAAGTTAGCAACGGAATAAAAAATCCGTTGCTAAATTTCTATTGCTAAAATTAGCAACGGCCGAATTAGCAATCGAATATTCCGTTGCTAATTTCCGTTGCTATTTTTTATTAGCAACGAAAAATTGACATTTTCCGTTGCTAATTTTCGTTGCTAAATTGTTATTTTCTTGTAGTGGCTGGTGACACCATAAGCCAAACTGAACGGTATCCAAAATTCTTTCCTTTGGATTTTATTGGTCTACCTTATTTAATGATGTGGAAATTTTCATTCAATCATGCGATAGATGACAAAGGGTAAGAAACATATCTGGGAGGGATGAATTACCATTAACCAATATGCTAAAGGTAAAACTATTTGACTTATAGGGCATAGATTTCATGGGACCTTTTTCAGTATCCTATGGGTTTGAGTACATCTTAGTGGCCATAGATTACATGAACAAATGGGTAGAAACTATAGCCACTAGAACTTGCGATACCAAAGTAGTACTCAAATTTTTTAGAAAGAATATATTCACCCACTATGGAACTCCTAAAGCCATAATCAGTTAAGGTGGCAAGTACTTTGTCAATCATTAATTTAGAACTTTACTAAAATGTTTAGAGTTAGGCATAATGTCACCATCCCATACCATGCCTAAGCTAATGGTCAAGTGGAAGTGTCGAATCAAGAACTCAAATGCATTTTAGAGAAAATGGTCAATGCATCTAGAAAGGATTAGTATCTTAAGCTTGATGAAGCATTGTAGGAGTATAGGATAACATTTAAGACACCTATAGGGATGTCCATCTTTAGCTTATTTTTAAAAAATCCTGTCACCTACTGATCGAATTGGAACACAGGGTTTATTGGGCTATGAAATTCTTGAATTTTGATCTTAATAGTGCAGGAAAGTGCAGGGGTTTATAGTTGAATGAGCTAGAAAAGATGCAATTTTGGGTATACAATCATGCTGGAAGGTACAAAGAGAAGACTAAAAGGTGGTACGACAATAAGATGATGCCCAAGGAATTTGCTTCGAGCATGAAGGTAAACTTATCTATGATAGTCATCTTTGACTATTTCTAGGAAAGTTAAAATCAAGATGGAAGGGACTTATGAAGTAATAGAGGTCACTTGCTCTGGAGTGGTTACTATCAAACACCCGGGAGATGGTAGTGAATTTAAAGTAAATGATTACCGTTTGATGCCTTACTTCAACTCCAAGTTTGAAGTTGCATCGGTGGTCATCACTTTGGAAGATGTGGTATGAGAGTATTAAAAGTTGAGCTGGCAACTTGTTAAAACCAAAACTCTCTCTAACTTATGAACTCATTTCCTTTAATTTATGCTTTAATTTTTGTTTGATAGTTGTTTTATGTCCTTGCTTTTGGTTGTAATAAGGGGTGCTAGATGTTGTGAATGCTTGTTCAATGTTGTCATGATCAGATGCATTAATGTAAAAGTGAAAATTTTCTAAAGTACAAAACTTTTGTTGGACTCGATAGAGACCAAATGGTCTCAACTCTGTCCTATTTAATGTTGGAGTTTCAGAACTGGTCACTCGGCTCAGATAATTTTGTCCTAGCCATGTGTATCATGAGTGTTTAGTCTAGTAGGGTTGCTCGATCGAGACCATATAGTCTCAATCATGCATTATTGGAATTGGGTTTTTATTTTTTTGAGCCACTCAGCTGAGACTAATTGGACTCAGCAGTGTGCATTAGGACTTTTTTGATCCAGGATAGGTCACTCAATTGAGACCAAATGGTCTCAGCCGAGTGCAATCGAAGTTTTCAAAAATAATAAGTGGACTTAGCTAGGACAATTTTATCTCTATCTTATCCTCTAATTTTTCAAAACTGTGCATTTTAGATTATGTGTCTAACTTGATCGAGACATTTTAGTCTCAACCATGTCCCTAAGGCTTTCTGTCGTGTCTTTTTATAAATACACCCCAACAAACATGACCCTTCATTACCATTTTATTTCTCTCTTCAATTTCTTTGTGTTTCCAACATTTTCACTCTTTCTCTCCATTTCATTATGCTTTTTCTCTCTTTGTGCAAGCTTCAATCAGCAAGTATTCTAACTTCATTCTTCTTATCTCTAATATTTATTTTGTTTCAATTTTGCATGATCTTTGCTATAAGGAATTAGTAGTTGTTAACATTGTGTTTATCTATGCATGAATCAAGTCTTGTGGTTAGTTAAAGTGCCATACATCATTAGGTTAAGAAAAAATCCAAATTTCAATGTCTTCACTTATTTTATTTTGAGAAATGCCATGGTTATGCATTTTGTATGCTTAATGGTTAGTTTTACAAGTGTTCATCTTCTTTAATTTACATTTTAATTGCAACTCTAGTTGATGCATGCCATGTGTTTATAAAAATGTCTTATAAAAGAGGATTTTAGTTTCATAACTAATCACCTATGCATGTTTGCCTTAGATATCAAGTTTGATTTGTTTGAATGCAATGCCTATGTTTTCCATGTGTGCTTGATGCCTTTGATGTTCTATTCCTATATTACAAGTCATGTGTTAGTTATATCACCATGCTTTATGTCATTCTCTTGTTAAAGTCATTGTTTATTTTTTATTGTAACTTTTTAGGTTTTATACTCTTTACGTATTTGCTCATTGTAGTTTGTTAGAGTATTGGCATGTTTGTAATTATTTTTTATTAAATAGGATTTCTTATTCGTATTTATGATTAAAGGCATCAAATTCTTTTCTTCTTGTTAGGCATTGTGATTCTCATAGCTAGTTTGTGTTTGCATACTTGTAAATTATTTAGCTCATTGCTACAGTTTGTGTTTAAATTGCTTAATTTCCCTATCTTTGAAACTAAGCTTCATGTATTAAAAATCAAATGAGATTGGTTTATCCTTGCAGTGGCACCAAAGTGCACCACGATGGAGGCAGGATCTTCATCTGTAACCCTTAAAGAAGCTAGAAAACCAAAGACTCTAGGATAGGTTCTCAATGAATTTAAGGAAAAATGGTTGCTATTTAATCAGTAAAACTATTTGTTCACTCCTTACATCAAAATGGAGTTGATGCAGGAGCTCTATATAAAGCATGAAATCGATTGCTTGATTGACTATATTGGTTGGAGAACATTCATAAAGCAAATGGAATAGGTATACCCCCACCTTGTGAGAGTTTTCTTGGCCACCATTAGGATCCAAATAGGGAAAGATAGCCACCTCGATGAAGGCAACATTAGTTTTTGTCTAAATGGCACTTCATATCAAATGTCCTTCAATAAGTTCTCAGTTATCTTAGGTTTTGATCCACATGTTGCAAGGCAGATTGAAAATTTGAATAGGCAAGAAATCTAGTTTAGGATATGTGATGAGAAGGACCCTACTATGTTTGATGTTAGCAACACCAAGGCCCATCACCTAAACAATCATTCATTGAGAATCATGCACAGGTACTTAGCACTGGCATTCTTCAGCCACCATGGAGGTCTTGGTAATGTGAATGCAAACGAGGCCATTATCCTCTATGGGATGGAACATGGAATTTTCCTTAATAAAGCAATGTTCATTATAGCAAAAATTAATGACTTGAGGATTTATAAGAAAAGGGACTCGTAGGAGGCTTTGTAACTACATTGGCCAAATATGTCAATATATAGGAAAGGCAATCAAAAAACCAATTGTCATTGATACAAAGATATGAAGGAACATGTCAGTTCTTATAAATGACTCACGGTTTCCAAAGTAAGGGCATACAGTAGTGTTAGATAGAGATCTCTATAGAGAGGCTATAAATAAGGGATCCACGGAGCTTCTGCAAACGGAGGCAGCCACTGTCACTCTCTTATCCAAGCAGTACACTATGATTCCCGACTACCTGGATGCCATGATGAAAAGGATGGACTAAATTGTTGCTGCTTTAGGAGTAATTTAGTTGCATTTTGATGCTCAATTTCATCCTCTACCTTCACCGGAATGATTGATTTTTAGGGATTTTCCTCAACCCCAATATTTTGTGAATTTTGATTGTATCTTGCATAGAATAGCAAAAATCTTAAGTGTGGGGTGAGGGTATTTTGTGTAGATGTTTGATGAACTTATTTTAAATTGCTGGATATATTTTGCTTATTTGACTCTAACACCATAATAGTTTTAATTTTCTTTTATATTACATTATTATTAGTAGTTTGTTAATAGTTGATTTAGTTCATTTGAATTTTCTTATTGTTTAGTTATGTTCTTTTTATGTTTTAAGTTTGTGTTTATTTATTTACCTTTTATAGTTTTAATTTATATTTCTTTAATTTTTGGTTATCCCTTGATCTTTTTAGCTTTTGGTTGTTTTTAGTTATTTTACTTCCTTTATTTTTGTTTATAGCTTTAAACTCTTGTTTTAGTTTGTAGTTTCATTTTTTTAGGCTGTTATCTTTGGTTTTTATTAAAAATTGCTACATATTTGCATAATTTGCCCTTAGTTGTTCGCGTTATAGATATAATGCTACGAACTTAGGTTGAGAAAAGTCTATTTAGTGTAGTTGAATGACCGAACAGTAGATAGTTATTGGTTGATTATCTTTCTCGATTTGATTCAAGTAGATCGATACCAATATCTCTCCAAAAATAATGTGCACTTTAGGTTTATTTTTAGAAAAATCAAAAAAATTAGTGCTTGAAGGTGATTCAATAGGAAATCTAGAGCACTAGAACCTTCCTCATCACCCTTTAAAGCATGTATAACAATTCTAAGATATGGCTTGAAATGATTTAGGTAAACTTTCATTGTAAACCTCTAAAAGCCGTTTGACCTACTTGGTATAAAAATTGTTTCCCTTGCTTAACCTCTTTGAGCTTATTGAGGTATGCTAATTGCATACCAAATTCTTAATTTTTTATGTACTCATGAAATTGTCCTAGCCTTAAAGCCTTTTTCTCACTCCTTTAGAATTGGCCATTCTTGAAGTGAGTGAGAGAGAAAAATTATTTCGGGACTAAAAGAGAGATGAGTTAGATAAGGGTTGAATGTTAAGGAAAATTATAGATTGAGCTTATATTGTGAATGTTAAGGATTATTTCAAGAATGTAGTTGTGTAAAGGTTTTTAGCAAGCCCCTGCTTTGTTTCTTTTCAAAAAAAAAAGAAGATAATATGAAATTAAGCCTTGATTACAGCTTAAAATAAGTGTGGGTGGCTGGGTAAAATTAGAAAATAAATTTTAAACCTTGCAATTTGATCAGGTAATGGCACTGTCAAGTGAACACTTTAGTGTAGTTATTCTCTTGGAAATCTAAACTTTGTGTAATTACATTATGCATTATGGGTAGTCTAACATTTAGAATATCTTTTGAATCAAGGAAAAGGTTGGAAAGTGAGAAAAAAATTCTTAAAGTATTATTAGGTTGAGTGGAGTTATTGAATGACTATTATATTTTGCATATCTTACACTTTTTTCATGATCCATACCCCAACCATGTTACAGCCCGTTAAGTCCTAATGATTTTGCTTTGTTTAGAATTATTTACGGAGATGACCTTCGAATTTTGGTGCTAAAGGAGAGGCTTATGGCATATCTTGAGATTGTAAAACTTTGCATACAAATTCTTTTCTCAGTTGTCGGATTGCACTGGAATTTTACAATTCAGAAATTATCGTTAAACCTAACACACACACACACACATTATAAGACTAGCTGGTATGGTTTAAGTTAAATTCTCTTTCGATTAGATGATAGTTAGTGACTTCTGCTGTAGCATTATTTAGCTTTCTCTTAACTTGCAATTTCTTTTTCTAAGTTTGGGTTGTAGGAATTTGGTTGTCTAGTTGCTCGAGGGTAAGCAAAAGCTAAGTGTGGGGTAGTTGATAACTCCAATTTAATGTTTATTTTCAATGTATTTTTATCTATTTTTGCATCTCATTTTGCATGTTTTTCCTATTTTTAGTGTCAAAGTTCTTATTTTATGCCAAATAGGATTATTTTGATGTTTATAAAGTTTTTGAGTGCTTAATGGTGCTTTCTTGAATTTTGTGTAGAAAAATAGGCTAGCACTTGGCTGAGACCATCTGTCTCAATCGTGTGCTATGAAGATCCTCAAAATGCACCATTTCACTAAGAGACTTGATCGAGACCAAAGTATCTTAGCTATGTCTAATGCAAAGTTCGAAGATGATTTAGTCCAGAAGGTATGCACAGTTGAGACCAAAGTGTCCCTATTGTGTCCTGTGCTATTTTAACTGATTGAAATCAGCTGAGACCAAAGTTTCTCAGTCATGTCTATCTATAGAAATGTATAAAAGCTACATTTCTATCTGGCTTAAAGGAGATCTTTTTAGGATTTTGACCTTTAGGTTTTTTCTTTGTAGTTTAGCTTGTATTTCTTCATATTCTAGGGTTTTCATAATATTTCTTTAGTTATTGTAAATTTCATCAATCTTATAACTTTTGTTTTTAAGTGTCTTGATAATTTATACTTCACATTTGTTTTACTTTCGTGTTAATTGTTTTTTTCACCAATCAAACATCAAAAATCAATAAACAATTGGGTAATTCTTTTGGCATGTTTATTTCAATCAATCAATTATCTTGTACTAATTGCTTCCCTTAGATTCGACATTCATTGTCTTAAAGATTATCCTACTTTATTACTTATCGATTCAGTGCACTTGCTGACATATGACTAACTATTACTTAATTTTTCCTTTAGTACTATATCTATATAAATGTGTAAGGTAAGCAATTTATCAAATAAGTAAATTACAAATTAATTTTATTTATTTCTAATGACACTTAACTAGCACCCATTTATTTTTTATACAATAGCTGTAAATTAAAATTGTAATTGTGTATATAGTTATTATTTATAATGAAATTTTACCAATATATGAGTATATAATTACCTTACCAATAATTTTATTTATTTTTAAAATCACTCAACTAGTACTTATTTATTTTTGGCACAATAGTTATATGAGTAGTTGAGTATGTAAATTAATAATATAATTATATACAATTATTATATATAATGAAATTTACCAATTCATATAGTTATATTAGCATATAATTGCATTACCAATTAATTTTATTTACTCTTAATATCATTTAATTAGTACTCATTTATTTTTAATACAATACCTATATGAGTATGTAAATTAATAATATAAATATATATGGTCATTAATTATATATAATAATATAATTATATATAGTATATAATCACATTATAATTTAATTTCGTTTACTTTTAGCGTCACTCAACTGATATTCATGTATTTTTGGACAATATCTATATGAGTATTCGAGTATGTAAATAAATAATGTAATTATATACAATTATTACATATAATAAAATTTATCAATTTATATAATTATGAGTATAAAATCATCTTATGGATTAATTTCATTTACTTTTAGTATCACTTAATTAGTAATCATATTTTTAACACAATACCTGTATTAGTATGTAAATTAATAATATAATTATATAGTTATTATATATAATAAAATTTTATCAATTAATGTAATGATATGAGTATATAATCATCTTATCAATTAATTTTATTTACTTTTAGTATCATTCAAATAATATTCATTTAATTTTAACTCAATATGTATATGAATATGTAAATTAATAAGTTAATTTTATAATTATTATACATAATGAAATTTTAGTTGTATATTTAAAAATGATAAAAAAAGAAAATTTAAAATTTTTTAAAGGGAATTAAAAATTTAATTTAAAATTTTTTAGGAGGGAATATTTTTTAGTTTTTGATTTTTTGGAAGAAATTAAAAATTGAATTTAAGTAATTAATAATTTTTAAAATATTAAAAATTAAATTATTTGAGATAAAAAAAAATAAAAGACAACATTAGGTTTAGGCCAAATATTTTTTCTTTCCCTTCCTATTTTTCTTTCTTTTGATTCTGCCCCTTTTTGTTTCTTATTTGCCTCTCACCACCGCGCTCTACTTTTGGCCACTTCCATAAATCTCTCACAACTGCCCCTCTTCTACTTTCCTTGGTGACTGATGCTTCTTCTCCATTCGTCATAACTAAATTTAAGCTAGCAAATTGGCTCTATCCCTTGCCATTGCCATTCATTTACATCCAAGATTCTCATTTTGTTGCCAAAACTAGTTGATATTGACTAAACTTTTGGTTTCAGAGGCATCAACTAAAAATTTTGAAATATTTGAATTGGATAACTACTATATATATTCGCGTAAATTTTTAAATTGTATATTTAATAGTTAAAATTTTTTTGGTATGATTATTAAAAATCTGTATTTTTTTAAATATTGCTCAAAATTTTCAAATCAGTGCCAATAATGTGGATAAAGACTGTTGAATGTTAATTTTTAAATTTTGTACTTTTAACTATACTTATTCAGATATTTTAATTGTATTTGTATTTATTATTATGTTAATTTATTTTGTAAATTTTTAAAAATATTAAATTATCTGAAATACTGAATTTATTATATTATATTGTTTAGTGCTAAAAGAACCAAAGTATTGAACCAAATTGTACAGAATTTTTATAAGAACTATACTGAATTATCTCGAATTTTCAATACAATAACAATACTTAATTTTTAAAATATCCGAAATTTCAAAATAATATGAAAATTTACAAATATCCGGATTGTACCATACCGTATATATTCCTATACAAATGTATTCAATTTTGTAGTAACTTGACAAACTAACTTGTACAACAAATGAGAAGAAATCCATCAAAAACCACTGAACAAACATAAAATAATGCAAAAATCATATTAAAATACATAAAAAATCAAATGTATAAAATTTGAAATTTTATACTGAAAGCAACCTTAGAGCAGTTGAACAGATGAAATATGAAATCTACTGATAAGAACAGTAAAACAACGACTGACGAGACAAAATTTCTGAGATATCAAAAATTGAGAATAAAAAAGAAATACGAACGTAAATGCAAATAGAGTTTAGATATTGAAATTGAGATCAGGAGCAATGATAAAGCAGAGAGCGTAAGAATAAAGTTACTGAGAAGTAGAAAAATAAAGGTTAGCCAAAAGGTTTTTCAAATAATGTAAAATACAAAAAAAAAAAAGGCATTTATGATATATTAAAATCTATAAAATTAAAAATGGGCATTTCTCAAATGTAAAATATTTAAATGAAAAAGGAAAAGAAACCATCTGATAATTAAAAAAAAAATAGGCCAAATCAATAAGCTAAAGCCCGTATTGCCTTAAAGATGCCAAGTCCTAGCGAATAAAATTGAGAATCAATCTAGTTTGTGTATGATATTTATAAGCGATTGTTTAAATGATAATTGTGTCAATAATGAGATGCTTTCAATAATTAATTGTGATAATAATAGTGCAAGAAATCTAACCAATTGAATGGTGACTCACACTCGATTTCTTTACGACTAAGAGGACATGTCATCCCTTCCATCAGTTTTTCTCCATAATATTGAAATTGATTGAGTAATAGAAGAGAGTAATCAAAATATCAATATATCTCATAGTAAAATTTTGAAAATCTTTCATTTCTGTAACTTAAATTATTTGTGGAAAGGGAAAAAGAAAAAACAATTATTAGACATATGATATGCATAAAAGTGGAACGCAAGTGATATTACTTTAATATTAAAAGCCCCTAGCAATACATCAACATGCTCAACTTGCAATAAATGCAATCCCTTAGTACCATCTAGACAGCATGTTAATTTTTTTTTTTTGAGGAAAATAAAAATAAAAATAAAAATTATTTGCTTATGAAAATACGGGAGAGAGTGTATGTGTTGGATTGTGAATGATATATAAAAGGAGTGGCAGTAGGTCACATGGATATCTCACAGGAAAGAGCGTACAGAGTTAGACACTTTCTCTTGTCAGATGAAAAATATACAAACGTCCCCTTCAAATATCATATTCAGTGACTCTATTTGTTGTTTTCTTCTCCCATCTCCTTAGCCTCTTTCCTCTTGGAATGTGCGCTTAGAATCTCTCTTCTTCTTCACCAATTTTTTTCTTTTTTCTCTTTAATTTACTTTCAGTTAGCTATTTCTTTTCTTTATCTCTTGCTGTATCATTTTTCTCCTCATTATTATTCATTATTTAGGTCCCATTTAGTTAAGAGGTTGGCATCCTTTATCTTTTCTCTTGCTTTTTACTTTTTTTTTTTTCATTTTTTACTTGTAAGGAATTACATAATACTTGTTCATGATAAATTAATAAATTATTCAATGATAAATCATTATTGAAGCCTTTATTATCTTCTCATTTACTTTCTCCTACCTCATCATAACATGTGTTTAAGTGTATGAAAACATATCGAACACACGGCATAAAAAATTTAAGTTCAGTGTACATGTAATGCACATCTGAAAAAATTCAGATTCCCACCCGCATAGCTAGCAACCTAATTCATTGTTTATACTAGAACTTTATCAAATCAATGAACAATTTCTTTCTCATCAAAGCGATGTAGATTTCTTTTTTTTTTTTATGGAAATGTTATGTGTTAATATAGATTAATCGGTTAAGTAGATTTTAAATAAAGGATAGATAATATAAAAAAAAAATTATACAAATTTTATATGGATTAAATCGAAAAAATGATTCCACAAGCATTATATATATATATGAAAAGAGGATCCATTTCATTATTTTTTTTTTCTTTTTATTTCATGAACCATGATAGGTGCCAGAGCTGGAAAACCACTCACTAGCACATGTACCTCATGTATAAAAAATATATAATTTCTCTCTTTCTTATATGAGATCCGACCAATTAGGTGGTGTGATTCAGTGTGCCACGTATTCAATGTGTGCATATATATACTATCTTATAGAGTGAGGAAATTTGATCCAACGATTTATATGCGTGCACGTCAGTTAGTGAACAACTTAAAGAAAATACCAATATCAAAAATTCCAGCAATTAAGTATGGGAAAGAAATTGTTCCATTCATTGGTATGAAATTCCCCATACTTACTTTGAGCCCCAAATTGAAAGTTATCAATCAAAGTTGATCACTTCTATACACCAATCTACAAACCCAAAAAGCAAAAAAGATGAACTGAAAACTTGGTAAGGAAAAAAAATCCTAATAATTAATTAAGCTCACTTGATTAAGCATGCTAAATGCACACCTTATGGATTAAGGTTAATTAATTATTGGAGAATTGGGTATGGTTGAGTGAAAACAATTGGTGCTGCTCAGGCCATGGCCAAAATCCTTGTTGCTCTTCAATTCCATTAAACATGTTGCAGAAGTTCTCTTCTTGGTCAACTTTGAGACATTGAAGGTCTGATCTTGATGAGCTTTGAAGCAGTTGGGTCATGTTTGGTGGCCTGATTGATGTTGAAAACAGATGCTTAGTGGTTAATTGGGTTGATACTGGGCTTGTTGCCATTGTTGTTCTTGAGATATCTATGTTTGCATCACAACTATTTTCACTGCCATTGCTCCATGATCCCTGATCTGTTTCTTTCTTCAGGTTTGGTTCATTTGAATCTCTACCCTTTAGACTCATTAACTGGATCAAAAAAATCATTAATATATATTCAGCAATAATTTGATGATAGGAATTAAATATTTATATTAGTGCAACTATACTTGTGTATATATAAGTCAACCTGGAAAGCCACTGGATTCAAATTTTAACTTACGAAGTTCTATGCTTCTAATGAAAAGGGAAAAATACTAAACGAAAGAAGAGTACTAAGACTGGTTTTTAATTGTCAAAATTATAAGCGCTAATATATTCGAGATGTACAGAATAATAAAAACAAGATATATAAGAATTATGTGCAGTTTATACGATTGAAAATTTAATTATTCTTTTAATTAATTAGGACACAAATTCCATTCTCTCTCTATCCCCCGAAAAAAAAATGTATTTACAAGTAAATATATAATTATGTACCTCAGAATGAAGCTTCTTGTTGAGGGCATGAAGGGCATCATTGTCAGCCTTAAGAGCATCAAATTGTTTCTTCAAAACTTCATAATCTTTCTCCAATTGTTTAGTCTTCCATCTAGCTCTTCTATTCTGAAACCAAATAGCAATTTGCCTTGGCTGCAACCCTAAAGCCTTAGCCAACAGCATTTTTCTTTCAGGCTCAAGCTTATTCCCCAATTCAAAGCTTTTCTCGAGTGCCTTCACTTGCTCCAAATTAAGCCTCTTCTTCTTCTCCCCCAACTGCGATCCATCGTCCGATAATTCATCATCTTCGCACTTCTCCATGCCCGAACATGACATTGATCTCTTCATCAAGAAATGCCCTCCTCCCCCTCCTGTACTATCATCAAATAAAAGTTCCATTAAAACACATTACTCACAGTTATAAAGACAAAACATGCCATAAAAACACATTACCCATAATTATAAAGACAGATAATACAAGAAAGTCGAGAAAGAAAGAGACCAGCGAATAGTTGAGGAGGACAAGTGGGGAGAGAACTGAGTGAAGAAGAAGAAGGAAGATGATCATTGTCTTGGGGAGAATGGAACAAGAAACCACCACCATGATGTGGAGGGAATGCCATAGGATCAAGATTGTTATGAGTAAAATGCATCAAAATAGTTAGTGGGATTCAAAGGTGACAAGGTATATAAGAAGAAGAGGACATGGGAGGGTGGAGATGGATGAAGATCAGAGACTGAAGAAAGACAGCAATATTTAGGTTAATAGTAAGAGAGAGAGAGAGGGAGAGAATGAGAGGTTTACAATGTCTAATATATCACATAAAGGGAGCTTTCTTGAACTCATCCTTTGATATGGGTCTCTCTCTGTCTCTGCCTCCATTCTCTCTCTCTCTCCCTCTCTCTCTCTTGATCTTAATATTTTAGAAACTCGAAGAATCATTTGACATTTTCTTAAGCTAATCATTTGACATTTACTTCTTACCGGCAAACATGTGAAGTTTGTTAAAAGTCAGGCAGCCTTCCGAATCGTCAATTGGTTACAGATAGAGGAGGCATCAAAAATTTTATATATGTATAGTCATACAGTATAAAAAAATAAAAAATCAAAATATAATATATATGAAATTAAAAAGTTTAGCAGAATCAAATTGCCAAAAGAAAATACTGCATAAGTTTTTTTTTTCAAAAAAAACTTATGTGGACTAAATTTTGGGAGGAATCTCATGTATTCTTTGGGTCTTGCCCTGACAATGATTTTAAATAGCGTTTGTTAACTTTAAAAAGACTGAAATAAAAAAAAAATTATTCTAATATTTTCAAGTTTCACAAACATTTATTAAAAAATGGATCATACGAAAAAAATAAATTAACTACCTATATATCAAAAAATCAAGATATGCATATATATATATATATATATATATATATATATATATATATATATATATATATATATATATATATATATATATATATATATATATATATATATATATATTGACATAGTATTAAGATATGTATTTCTTTATTTTATCAGATAAAAAAATTATATATATATTCATTCCAAAAATTTTAACAAACATTTGAAAAAATTTTAAAATATTTTTTAGTTTTATTTTTACTATTTCATATTTAAATCTGAAAAATATTTCAGTTTTATCTTAAAAATTGTTATTTGTGTGGATTTAACAAATAATATCTTAAGGGATAATACATTTGTTTTTCTCTTTAACCAAATTATATTCATGAACTAACCGAGCAATAGGTTACCTCCATCAACTTGTTACAAGTGTCAAATTACCTTTATATAAAGACGCATGACACAATATAAAAAGAGGGTAAAAACAATATTAATCTAGCACGTAAACAACTAAATTTAGAGATAAATTAAAGTTGGAGGGTTAAATAATTTCCAATTAGTTCAGAAAGATTTTTTTTTTTTAAATGTTAGTAGTTTAGAGAAAATTGATGTATTACATATATTCTTAAAGAATAAGAGTTTTCATACATATATGTACACATGAAATGTAAATAGCTATTCACTTCAAGTAATAAATTCTAGAAATATGTCAAACAAAAATATCATATAATTTGAACTTCTTAAATTCCATCACTTGTGACTTAGTTCGTATTAAACCATCAATTTGTGTTTCCATTTTCCGATAATTTATTTTTCCTTAGTTGAAATATAAATTTAGTATACTCATTATTTAAAAATAAACGTTAAGATTTATACAGATGTCTTACTATAATTCCATTCCATAAGCCATATCTAGATATTGTAATCGAGAATGAACAAAAGACATCCAAGTTAAAAATAAAAATATGACGTATACTAATCCTTTGTAGTTTGTTCTAATTCCAATAGAAATCACATGATAATTTTGTATATTTGTTTTCTAAATTTTATTTTTCATACTGGTTCAAGAATATATTTACACATCTTGAAGGTTGTATTCACCTATTATATTAAATCAAAAGTCATGATTTTATATACCTATTTAAGGACATGTTTAGAGTTTTTTCTTTTTTCTTATATCTATGAAATTAAACGAGTGAAATTATGAGGCATTCTGTAAAAATAAAATTATATTATGAGGTATTTTTATTTTAAAAACGTAAAGATATATTGTCATTCAATTTCAGTTTGAGTGTTAATTTCTTATGCATTGTATGAATAGATCACGCATCATGTGTCATTGAGGGGATAATCAATATAAATTAGTTATTCAATTGAATGAAGTGTAGCATGTGGCACAGAATCAATTTCATATACGGTCATTGGACTTTCGACTTATCACCCGAAAATAATTGACTTTTTCGTGACTTAAAAGTCACTAAACTTATCACATTTTTACATAAAAGTTATGTTCACTGATTTCCGACGATGACACTTGCTGAATTGATGACATAACATGTCACGTCATATACCTATAAACATGACATATCGCATGTTTGGGATAATTTCATCCACGATCACTGAACTTACGACCTATCATCTAAAAGTAACTGACTTATTTTTCGTGACTTAAATATTACTGAATTTATCATCTTTTTACAGAAAAAGCATATTAACCAGACACACATGGAGATAGATTTATTGCCACATTATCCGCTATGACACATGAACTATGAACGTCATCAGCTATGGACACACATGAATTGCTAACGTATTAAATATGATACATTAGCTGACGTATCAAATATGATACATTAGCTGACATATTAAATATGACTGCTGACGTATCAAATATGATACATTAACTGATGATGTAGTAATAAATTCATCTCTATGTGTATCCGATCAAGATGATTTTTCTGAAAAAATATGATCAAGTTCAGAGATATTTAAGTCATGAAAAATAAATCAGTAACTTTTTTATGATAAGCCGTAAGTTCAGTGAATGTAGATAAAATTGATCCAAATATGAGATGTGCCACGTGTGTCCAGATATATGACATGGCATGTCATGTTATAAATCCGCAAGAATCATCGTCGGAAATCGATGAACATAATTTTTATGTCAAAATATGATAAGTTCAGTGACTTTTAAGTTACGAAAAAAGTTAGTTACTTTTTAATAATAAATCGTAAGTCCAATAATCATGGATGAAATTGATCCATATGTAGCACACTCATGCGTTATACATCGAATAATTTCCCTTTTAGCTCTCATTTAAGGAAAAGGAGAAAATTAAAAGAAAATGGTGGAAATTAAACAAACCATAGTGTGTATATATATAATGCACAAATAAAATTGGCATTCAAATGCTCGGTACACAGGCATGTGCGACGAGGAAACTAGTACAACATGAAAAGTCCAGAATCCGAGAAAAAAAAATGAACAAAATGTTGTATACGTCTCTTATAGTGATTCTACATATGAAAACATCCAATCTTTGGTGGACCTTGTACTACTCTCATTAATTATGACGCATAAGTCTGGCATTGGTTGTAGAATTTTGGTTATTTTGCATATATTTTATTTCAGATACAGCTTTTTCATTCAACATACACTTCGGGACGAATCAATTTACAATGTTCAGAATGTTCAGGTACATCACACAATATGTACCGTGTGATCTAATAATTAATAAATATTAACTATTTTAATCATTCGATTGGACAGTGTATAACACACTATACACTTAACATTCCATGTACGCGTTTAACTATGTTAAGCCTAGGAAATTATAATAACATCATTATTCTTTCTCATATACCTCCACAAATGCAGTCAATACTAGAATGATCCAGAATTTAATATTAAAAGGGGTAAAATTTGGTGAATTTTGTAAAATAAAAAGTTATTTATGGATTGCGTAAAAAAAAAAACCCTTCAATAATAAAATAACTCGTTAATACTTAACTGTAAGTATATTTAGTACCTTTTACATGGCTAATAAATTAACTGTATCATTAATCAATTTGGTATATTTAGTTCGGTTTTTCGTTTAATCGTTTTGATTTTGTAATAAAAATTCAACTATATCAGTTTAATTTTCAGTATTGATCAAAACCCACTAAAATCTAATTGACTGAACTATTGGAAAAAAATTATGTCCCTTTGCACCATTTTATACATTTATTTATATAAGTACCTTTAATCCTATTTTTTCTTTCTTTTTGTTTCTTCTTGTGTGTTGCATATCTTTTTCAATTGAAAATTGAACCTAATGTAATGAATTCAATATATTTAATTTGATTTTTGATTTAATCGATTTGGTTTTGGAATATAAATTTGGTTATATCAAGTCCATTTTTTGTATTCAAAAATCACTAAAATTGAACCGAGTAAACTAGTAGTAAAATCAAAATTTTTGCAGCCTTTTATATATTTATTTATATAAAAAAACCCTTAATCCTATTCTTTTCTTTCTTTTTGTGTGCCACCTCTCCCTCTCAATCGGTAGAATAAAAAATGAATAACTCTAAATTTTGAAATGGCAAGTAGAATAAAAAGTTTTACAAAAGAAAGAAGGGAGACACTACTTTTTAAGGTTTGAAATGCAATAATTTGATGAGAGAAAAATCAAAAGAGTAATATCGAGCAACGGTGATTACATAAGATGGTGTATAACTTGTTAACGGCTGAACAATAACAAATTATGCAGTGGAGCAAAAAAAAATGAAAAATAAAATATGCAAAAAATAAAAATAATAAAATACAATATATATTGTACAGCACTTCATTATTAATTTCAGTTTCAGTTTTTTCTTTATTTATTTTCCTTTTATGTTTTACTTTTCAAAATTTAAACAATGAAATATTTATTTTTTCAATTAAACTTAATTTTTATATAAAAATTATGGTGAAAATATTAATAAAATGGTATATATATATATATATATATATATATATATATATATATATATATATATATATATATATATATATATATATATATATAATTTATAAAAATTGTAATGAAAATATTAATTAAATAGTGCATATAGAGAGAGAAAGTGTGTATTGTATATATATAATTTATAAATAAATATGATATAAAATAAATTTTAATTGAAAAAATCAGATTATAGGTTTGAGTGGAATGTTAGGTATTTTCGGACAAATTTTTTGAATTTCTGTTCGACTCTAAAATTTTTTAAAATTTTAGTTTATCATATTCAAATTACTATTTTTAAGTAAATTCGCATCAAAGTTTTGGATCGAATCAAGTTACAGAGGGCTTGCTTAGAAATTAAAAAGATAGTCACATAAAAATATATAAAAACAGAAAGTAACAAACAGTGCATGATTTTCCAAAAATAAAAAACCTACCTTGATATAGTTATATGGAGTACAAAACACCCTCTCAGCCATTTTATCAAACCTCATCATATGAAGTAGTAAAAATTAAATTAATGTATCTTTATTAAGTATTTCTGTGTACACACACATCTATCCCTTTCCCTCTTATTTATATCCACCATGTAAACATTTACAATTGAGTCAATTTCACCCATGGTCATTGGACTTATGCCTAATCGTCCAAAAGTAACTGACTTATTTTTTATAACTTAAATATCATTGAACTTGCTACTATAGGAGGTTTTTTGTGTGATCTTATCGGGCGATGGCAGGATTTTTATTTTTTTTTCTCTATAATTTTAGTTTTTTTCTCAAGAAAAGCAAAAACATGTTTTTCTTATTTAGTCCCACTTTCATCAAACATCTTTAATAACTAAAATGACCTTTTCAAAAGCCATTAAATATTATCTTTAATAACTAAAATCACCTTTCAAAAAATTTGTGAAGTTAATTTATTTATTAAGTAATAGTATACTTAACTGTAAGTATATTCTATAAATTTGGTTCGATTTGGTTGATTAAAATCTTAAAAGTTCAATTTTCGTTTATTTCGATTTAATTCAATTATTGAACAGAATCGATCGTTGCACATGGCTACATGGAGAATGATTTATTGCCACATCATCAGCTATGACACATTAGCTATAGACACACATGAATTGCTGACGTGTCAAATATGACACATTACCTGATGACGGTGATTTGAATGCTGACGTGTCAAATATGAAACATTAGCTTATAATATGATAATAAATTCATCACCATGAGTATCCGATCAATATAACTTTTTTAGAAAAAAATTTTAAGTCCAGTGACATTTAAATCATGAAAAATAAATCAGTTATTTTTGGGTGATAAATCATAAGTTAAGTGACCGTAACTGAAATTAATCCAAACGTAAAATGTGCCACGTGTAACCAAGCATATGACATGGCATGTCATGTTATCAATCCGGCAAGGATCCTCGACGGAATTCAGTGATCATGATTTTTATGAAAATATTTGATAAGTTTAATAACTTTTAAGCCTAAAAAAAAGTCAGTTACTTTTGCGCGATATGTGATAAATTCAGTGACCGTAGGTGAAATTAACACCATAGATAAAGGTTCAACTTCAATGCAAGAGATAAATTAAATTTTTAAGTGATAGGCAACAACAGCATGAAGCAGGTACTACCTCAACTTGAAGCTGTAGTGACGGGATATATTTAACTATCTCATCAAGAACAAGTGCTTTGCCAATAACCTAGATGCATGGAGAAAATATTTTGTTAAGGCTAAATTTTCCAATAACCTGGTTGCGTAATGTCCATTATGAATTCATCGTGAATTCTAGGCTAAGTTTTATAGAACTTACTCTCATCACAAGATCGAGATATAACCAAAAACACAATACATGCACCTTGTTGCACCCAGGAACCAAGTCTTGGAGAATCTTCATCCTCTCACTTATGTTTTCTCTCCTAGCCTGCCAATAAAAAGGTGAAACTAAGCAAGCTATGTAAGGAACAAATTGAATATTCCATTTTACTAGATGCATTTTTCAAATGGATGAACCAGCAAGTAAAAGTCCCAAAAACAAAAAGCATCAAACTGAAACTAGATTGATTTTTCATGTTAAATGTTGGCTGCTTATCTATAGTAATCACATACGCCATGAATTAAGATTTAGCAAGGGAATTGACCTCGCTAATTGGTGATGACTGTGTTCATAGCAAAATTAGCGAGGGCTTTATTCCCGCTAATTAGTTCATAAATCACATACGCCATGAATTAATCGTTAGCGTAGGAATTGTCTTCGCTATTGGCGATGACTTTGTTTGTAGCAAAATTAGTGATGATTTTATCCTCATAAAATCGTTCCTACGTTTTGCACCAAAAGTTGGGTTTCAAAAATTAGTGACAACAAGATTTAGTTTTTGCTAAAATGTCACAATAATTGTTTTTTCACAAGTGCCTACAAATATTTGCAACAATAACTATTGTTCGTTGCAATGTAGTTGCTATGTGAAGCATTTAATAATGAATTTTATTATTTTTGTTAATTTTCGTCGTTATTCCATATGTTTTTTACAGTTTTATGTGCTAGTAAAAAAATAATATTCTATTAAGAGATAAAAATTGTTAGAAACTGTTCTTTCAATTATTATTAAAATTTAGTGAGAAAAAAATTAATATAATTATATTATTTAATATATTTACAATTTACATGGATTAAAGAGTTGATAGCATAGGTCGGAGATCGTAGGGTCCCGTCACCGCCTCTCCTTTCACCATTTATTTTTTTATAAAAATTTTACTTTCGCAATTTGTCCAAAAATTTCGTTATCCCATTGCAATTGACTAACAGAAAGAAACTTTGACCCGAACTCACTAACCTATATATATGTATATATATCTATCTTGCTCCCTCTTTGCAGTTCATCCGCAATTAAATTAATTAAAATCATAGGGTATGGTAGTAAAATAATTAATAATTTTTTGAAACTGAAAAATAATTATTTTTTTTAAATTATAAATATATATATTTTTTTATTAAAATATTTTACTTTTATAAAAAAAAAAAAACTCACCACTTAGACCTGTTTATTACTTAATCGATTTAGCAACAATTTATTTAGGCCAGGTTTCCACCCATTCTACTACAAAATAAAAATCCATTCACTGTATACCTTTTTTTTCAGACTATGAGTATATATTAAATTTAAAAATCAAGCCAATAAAAATATAGTAATTATTTTATATTTCCAAATATAAAATTGTTGGAAATAATACAATTCGGGAGAGCTTATATATATATATATATATATATAATTTGGCAACTTGCAATTATTTTGGTACATTAGATGAATTCGGAGTAGGCAAAAGAATTTTCCCAAGGGTATACAATATTATTGAAATTTATTTAATTCATTGACAAAAAAAAATCATTTAATTGAAAATTTTTCATAATTAAAATTTATTTAAAATTAATAAATAATTTTACAAAAAGTAATTTTTCTGTTTCATTTTAAATTTTTGATTTATAATTAAAATAATTTTAAATCAATTTAAATCTAAAATTTATAATTAAAAGAAAAGAGATTCTATCACAGCAGCAATATATTTTGAAGGAGCAAGTGCTTTTGTAGTTGAAAATTGATAAACAAAATAAGCATGAATTTCATGGTTTCCATCAGAGGAAAGTAGAATAAAAAGAGATTAAAAGAAGCGAGAAAGAAAGAAACAGAAGTTTGGTTGGCACAGTGAAAGGAGGGGCACTGACGGCACCCAACACTCTTCCCAAAGCAACTGCAGCTTTTTAATTAAAAAAAAAAAAAACCCCCACAAAAAAGGGCAAGGCAAGGTGCCGATTTTTTTACCAGAAAGGATTCCACCCTAAGCTCACAAGGTATGTTAAAATCGATACAGTTTTGGACTTCAAAAATTGGCAAATAATACTTTTCATATAAAGTTTACATTGACAGAAAATGCAACCTTACTTATTATTTTTTTTAATATATTAAAAATCTAAATAATATTACCCTAATATCAAATTTTTTACAAAAATACTTCAAAATAAAAAAAATCCCAAATAATTCAAAGAAAAATATTTTTTTAATATAAAATTTATTTTATATGTTAACTATCATATCTAAAACATATCTTAAAGGGTACTTATTTAAAAATTTCTTTTATAAGCATATTTAGGGGGTGCCAAAATTCTCTGTGTATCAACACCGAAATCAATCTATGCTATAAACTCAAAAATTAATGAAATCCGCAAATAAATTGGATAATAAGATTTTATGTTAAAATTGTCAAAAGGTTTAGCCTAAAATTAAAAACAATTTTTAATCATTTCAATTGCTACTATATATTTTTTCATTATATTCGGCAATAACTATCCGATTCCTTCTTCTGTTTTTTTTTTTTAATTGAAGTAAGTCAGTCTTTAGAATAGAAAAAGATAACTCCATTAATTGTTGATTAAAATCCAAATTATAGTTGGAATAGAAAATGACTCATTATAATGGATAATAAATAATTTATCCAAATATCATTTAAAATGGAAATAACTTATTATTACTTAATAATAATAATACTATATTAATTCAATTGTTAATTGAATTAAATAAGTCATTTATCAATAAATATTAAATATAATTACCACACTCACCCAAAAATTTTATCCAAAAATTAATCAAGAGATATAATTTTAATTTTATATTCCAAATAAGTGTTGGATTTTGATGATTGTTCTGATCTAAAAATTAAGTTGAAATTAAAATTTAATTGGGAATTGAATTTGAAATAGATTTCAAAATTGGTCATTCTTCTACTATGAATTGAAATTGAAACTGAGTTCAATTGACTTGATTTTGACAATTGTGTTGGAATTGATTCAATTAAAATTAAAAATAGATCTGTCAATTTTTCATCCAACTCGAAAATCTAACCCTAATTTGCATGAAAGTAGTGACTTGAATTCAAATTGAAGTAAATTTGAATGACTCGAAAAATTTAGGATCCGATCTAACTCAAACCTAAACTTTTAAAATTCCACCAACAAATATCTAAAACATGCTTTGACCTAACCCAAACCATCGACCTGATTTTTTCACTTAAATTTTATTGTGTCATATTTATATATTATAGTTTAGTTTATATATAAATATATAAAATAGATTTAATTGAAAGAAAAAGAAATCTAAATTGTAAGTTAAATTATAAGTTACAAACAATAAAAGGAATGAAATAAAAAAATAAAATGAAAAATAATAATTAAATGGCATAAAATGTATACTGTATTTTACTATTGCTATTATTTGCATATTTTCTTTTTTGACATTTCTTCGGTGCATTCCATAATCTGTCATTGTTTTATTGCTCACAATCCATCCATCATCTTGTATTGCCACTACTGCTTAGTCATGAACTTTCAATTTTTTTCTCATCAAATCATAATATCTCAAACTTAAAAGAGAATGGAACATCTCGAAAAATTTGAATTTGTAAATAGTAGTTTACGAAGTGAATAGTGCTACTTGGGACATGAATAATATTTTTGAGCTATGAATAGTGCCATTTGAGATAAACCTAATGATCAAATTTGAGAAAAAAATAAGTCCATTTTTAAGGTGTTTAAGACTAAAATCCAAATTCAGGTTATGATTTCGCAATAAAAAGTGACATTTTTACCAAATTTGACCGATGGTTAAAGTTGTCTCGGAATATCAAAAAAGTTAAATTGACCAATATAATTAGTTATATATAATGTTAATTATGTATGTTAAATAGGAAGATCGAAAAAGTCAAAGTTAACCCAGAGCAACAGAAAAAGTCAATCGAACCGGTAAAACCAAAATCTGAACCAAATATATCAAATAGCTTATAGTTTAATTTTTCAATTTTGGTCCAATTTTTCAATTCTAACCGTGACCCGAGATCTTATTCAAATTTGTTTGAAAATAAAATACATAACCCAAAAATTTTGAAACTGAAAAGAACATATTCGAATATGTCCCGTTTTCTAGATCTTATTAAAATTGAATTGAAATTAAAATTGCAATTGATTTGGTATTGAGAAGTAAATTGGAATTTAAATTGAGATTAAAATTGAAATTGGCTAGTTTTTTACTTTATATACATACTAATCAGCATTGTGTGCTATGAACGAATGGTTTTATGAATGAAAAATGTAGTGCTAAAAAAATTAGGTTTGCTTACTAATTTAATTATATTTACAATTTTATTTGTTATGAATAAAAGAAATTTATTAATTATAAAAGTGCAAATCATGAAATGCATGTTTTATCATTAATCGTGAGGATGCAACATAAAAAGTATAGGGGATTTAAACTTAAAATTATAGAGAAATGAAAATCATGATCAATTTCACCCATGATCAATGAACTTACGTGTAATCATTCAAAAGTAACTGATTTAATTTTCATAACAAAAATGTCACTAGAATTAGCACGGTTTTGCAAAAAAGTTATCTTAATCAATTTCTAGTGATGACTTTTGCCGAAATGATGACATGGTATATGCCACGTTATATGTTTGGACACACGTAGAGCTTGACATATTGACATGTCATTAGCTGACGTATCATATTTGACATATCAGTAGTTATATCATCGAAGGAGTCCACGTCAGCCTGCCACATCAGCATGCTCCACTTATTGATTTAGAATTCAAATAAATGAATAGGCAAATGACAAATGTCAAATGGCAGAATTACACTGCTGTTGGTATCCATTAAAAAAAGGGAAAAATTACCAAAGCAAGCTCAATATCTAGATGCCATAAGGAAAAAAGAGGGAAAGGTAAAGTTTTTGGAGAAAAATCCATTCTTCAACATCATAAAAATCAAATCTTTATACAATAAAAACATGGCAAACACAAATCCCAGAAACCAAGAAGGAAGGAAAAGCAAAAATGAAGCTTCTTGGAGATAAGTTCGATGTTGAAGAGGTCTAAAATCAAATCTTTTTTTCAAAGGTATTTGAATCCCAAAAATTAATAAAAATCATGGAAATATAGGAAGAACACACTCCAATTTCAATCCTATAGTAGCCATCAACAACATACAATATATTTCTAACAGTTATGAGCAAAAGGAGAATATGGGCATGTCTATCTATGTTAGTATATGCGATTCTTTCATCCTTTTCTTGGAATTTTCTCAAATTTGTGCTTAGTTGGTATAAAGAACAATCCCAACTCACTTCGACCTCATTTGGATGGCCTGCTTTGTATGCCTCAATTCTATTAGGGGCTATGTTTAGGGTTCTTTCAATGATTGAAAATAGAACCTTTCGTACACTCCATGCTTTCATCCACCACCACTATTATGTTATACTCTTTTGTCATCCTTGCCTCAGTATTAGCCATCAGAGATATTGATTTATGAGATAGAAAATTGAAAATAGTTATATGGGTTAGCGAGCTCTTGAAGATTTTATGGGTGTTTTTATAGGGGTAGTTTGGGAAAAAGGATAAAAGTATAAACTCACATGTGTTTCTTGTACTGTGAACAAAGGAAGGAAAAAATCGAGATCTAGAAGAAATGGAAGAGGAAGAAGAAAGGGAATGAAAGTGGGTGTTAAGGCTAGGGTTTGGATCAGAGGAGCAAGGGTGGCCATTGCTGTAGGCAGAAAAAGAATGGACACTTGCAAAGGTGGCTATATAAGGCCAGAATGGCTAGGCGTAAATCTTCGACGATATCATTTTCTCTGGCTAAGATTAAGAGAGAGAGTGAGTTTATGGCCTAATAGGAGGAAAATGGAGTGTGACCAAAAGAAGGGAGAAGATCTTAGAATGGGTTTCTACCATTTGACATGTGTCATTTGCTTATTGGTTTATTTGAATTCTAACTCAATAAGTGGAGCATGTTGATGTGGCAGGATGATGCAAACTCCTTCGATGATATGGCTGTTGATGTGTCAATATGTCCAACTCCACGTGTGTCTAAGCGTATGATGTTGCATGCCATATCATCATTCAAACAAGAGTCACCATTGAAAATCGATCAAAATAATTTTTTTTTGCAAAATAGTGCTAAGTTCAATGACATTTTTGTTACAAAAAAAAGTTAGTTACTTTTAGGCAATTAGGCCTAAGTTCAATCACCATTGGTGAAATTGACCTTGAAAATTGAAGGGATTTATAATTGAAAAATTAATTATACTTAAATGTGAACCATAAAATTTTTCATTTGGCTTTGTCATATCTATTTTTAATTATTTAAATGATCAATTTAAGTCATTTTTTAATTTAAAATGCAACAAAAGACAAAATAATTCATGAACAAATATATATGAGTTTAAGATTTATTTTAACTGTTAAATATTAGTTATAAAACACACTTGGAGGCTAGTACTTCTTTCAAAATTTTTTTCTATAATTTGAATGCTATAAGCATGTCCACACTGAGATGATATTTACATAACGTTTAGTCAATAAAACTTGTGAATAAATTGAATAGTAAAATTTCACGCTAAAAATGTTTCTTAAAAATTACAGCTTTATATTAATTTTTTTTAATTCAACTGATATCTAATTTTTTTTCTTTTTTCATTATATATTTTGCCATAACCATCTAGTTCTCTTTTTATGTTAAAGTAAGCCAGCTATGAAAACAACTCCATTAATTTTTGATTAAAATCTAAATACCAACTTTATGAGCTTGAACTAGAAGATGATGATGTTTCAAAAATTGAAGCCCTATTCCTTGACTCAGAATCTGAATATTCTACTTTTTAAGAAGATAATAAAGTTCTTTTATAAGATAAAGTATTTTCTTAGACCTCATCAGATGGAGAACCCCAAAAAACATATTAATGTCCTCACTAAAGACAAAATATTTTCACTTGAAATAATTTACCAAATATAAAACCCTCAAATCCAAAAGGGATATCTAACAAAGCTCTATGAATCAATTGAATCCTCACTAGCTATATCTTTCAAAAGCTCAACCTCATTTTTAACCCCTTCAAAAGCATTTATTACCTCACCTCCATTCTCAAAAAATCCAAAAAACCACCAAAGCCAAACAACCAAACTCTAAAATAGACAAACATTATCACCATCATTAAACTAAAACTAAAATTATCAAAGGTGAGCTTAAAGAATTCTAAAATAGGGGTTAATATCACCCATAATCATTGAACTTACATCTAATAGCACATAAGTAACTAAATAATTTTATGTATCAAAATTATCACTAAACTTTACACTATTTTATGTAAAATTTATGATGATCAATTTCTTGTGAAGACCATCGCAAGAATGCTGATGTAGCACACCACATCATCTGCTTGTGCACACATGGCATGCCACATCATCGGCTGACATTAGCTATTTATGCATGTGTGGCATACCACATCAGCTATTTATGCACACATGGCATGCTACATTAACTTACTTATTCACATGTCGCATGCCACATTAGCAATTCAGTGTCAGTCTTCATTGGAAATCAATCATGATGACTTTTGTGCAAAATAGTGCTAAGTTTAGTGACAATTTCGACATGAAAAATTATTTAGTTACTTTTGCACTATTAGACATATGTTCAGTGATCATGGATGAAATTAACCCTCCAAATAGACAAAAGAAGATTATAACCTTATCTAACTTATGTTAAAAACCAAAGAAAAGGAACCCGACAAAGCTAAAACAAGCCGAATAACCAATCTTCCAGATGAACCAGAAGTTCTAATACTTTAAAGCAATAAACTGTTAGTGTAAGCCCTAGCCCCAATACATTGTAATAAAACACTTTAGTTAATAAATGAGGCATTTGTTTTATCTATTGTATTCTTGTGCATATTAATTGATAGAACTATCCAAGAATGTTGTTTCAATTAAGTTATCATGTGTGAGGCACATGGTTGTAAGACCTTGAAACAAATGAGACTTCATTATAAATATCCCTAGTCAGTCATTGTTATGGGAATAACAAATGAATTAAGACTAGTATGCTCTCTCTGATAAGTTAAGTTCTGTCTTATGGATCATAAGGACAAGAGTGTTAATCAGAGATTATAGATACATGTTTAGAACATGGTATCTGGATTAGATCCGTTCATGAGAGCACTACATGGTACAAGTCATAAGTGTTTCTCATATGCAAGTTTTGTATCGGAGTTCTTAGACCTAAAATCTTTATGAAACTCTTTATGAATTACTGTGTGCTTTGACATACACCTAACGTGCTCGTAACAGAGTGACAAGTACGGGTATGCTTGGGTATACATTGATTCATGTTAGAGAGCATGAGAGAAGTGAGGGGATTACCCCTCTCCATAAGAGAGAAAATATCATCGGCCACTTGATTAGTGAACTGAGAAGTGTATGGCCATACCGAGATGAAATAATGAGTAATCATTATTTATCTGAGAGTTCAGTGTCACTGAAATATCAAGAAAGGAATTAATATATATAAGGATGACTAGTTCCATGCCTTATATTAATTCTGATATTTATGGATAAGGGACTATGAAAAATTGCATTAGGTCACTAAATGCCATATGCATTTTCATTTAATTTGGAATGTTATAATATCTTGCTAGAGAATATATATAGCCTTTGGATTAATTCATTAATTCATTGCCAACATTAAATGGACCTATAGGATCGCACACAAAGCATTGGGCTTAAAATATTTAAATAAAGTATTGGGCATTAATTTGGACCTTTAATTAAAGTCAAATTAATGTATATAATGGGTATTAAAATTGCTATTGGACCTTGGTCCATGAGAGAGAAAAATTCAGTCCACAAGGTTTAATTTCAATTAATTAATTATCTTGTATTAATTAAGTTAATTGAGTATTAAAGCCTAAAAGAATTTAAATTAAATTAAATCATTTAAATAAAAGGTGAAGTGGCTGAAATTCCAAGATAAAAATCAAAGAATTTCGGCACATGCACATTACTTATATTAAGTGATTTTATTTAATTAAATGTTTTGTATTTTATTTTAAATTTGAATTTTAAATTCAAAGGAGTTTAAATCAATATATATTACTTATTTTTAGGAAGTGATTGAGGTTGAATTAATTATCTTAAGGTAGTAAAATTCAGATCAAACACTTGCCAAAAGATAATGATATATATGTAAAGAAATAAAACCCTAAGAGATACTGGTGGTGGCGTGAATTGTTCTCTCTCTCACAAAAATAATTCTTTGGTCGAAACACACAAGGGGAAGAATTCTTTCTTGCTTTCTTGTGTTCTTGGGCATTAATAGCACCTAAAAGAAGTACAAGATTGATGGAATATGACATGGTATGAATGTGATGATGGCACAGCGGAAAAATAAAATTTTTATCATACATACCATACAATTCCGAAGCAAGAAACGAAATATACAATTTTAGGGTTGTAGAACTTACAACTTATGATGCCTTTTGAAAATTGAATTTGATGATGCCTAACAGCTAAGGTGACTTTATTCGCCTTAGGTCTCGATCACCAATGCCAAGGAACAGCCTTTTACGCCACTCCCTCTATTCTCACACACACACTTGCACCGACAGCTTAAAATCGAGATTGCTAGCTCTCTTTTTCGGTATTGTGTAAAGGCAATGGTTTGAAGCTACAAAATTTGATTTTGTACTTCTCTTAGGTTGCTATTACTACCCAAGATCACAAGAGAATGAGAAACTATCCTTTCTCCTTGTGAAAATTGGCTAAAAGAAATTAATGAGAGAGATAGAGAGTTCACGCAAAATACATAGAAGATTAGGGTTTTTTTTTCATGCCAACTTCTCCTTTTTGTATTTAGGGTTTTATTTCTTTTAATATATATGCTTATCCTTTGGCAAGTCTTTGATCTGAATTCAACTATCCTAAGATAATTAATTCAAACTCTATCACTTCCTACAGATAAGTAATATATTTTGAATTAAACTTCTTTGAATTTAAAATTCAAATTTGAAATAAAACATAAGATATTTAAATAAATGAAATCACTTAACATAATTAAATGGCATGTGCCGAAATTCCTTGATTTCCATCTTGGAATTTCGGCCACTACATCCAATATTTAAATGATTTAATTTAATTTAAATTCTTTTAGGCTTTAATACTCAATTAACTTAATTAACACAAGATAATTAATTAATTGAAATTAAACCTTGTGGGCTGAATTTCTCTCTCTCATGGACCAAGGCCCAATAGCAATTTTATAACCCATTACATACATTAATTTGACTTTAATTAAAAGCCCAAATTAATGCCCAATATTTAATTTAAACATTTTAAGCCCAATGCTTTGTGTGCGATCCTATAGGTCCATTTAATGTTGGCAATGAATTAATAAATTAATTCAAAGGCTATATATATTCTCTAGCAAGATATTATAGCATTCCAAATTAAATGAAAATGCATATGGCATTTAGTGACCTAATGCAATTTTGCATAGTCCCTTACCCATAAATATCAGAATTAATATAAGGCATGGAACTAGTCATCCTTATATATATTAATTCCTTTCTTGATATTCCAGTGACACTGAACTCTCAGATAAATAATGATTACTCATTATTTCATCTCGGTATGGCCATACACTTCTCAGTTCACTGATCAAGTGGCCGATGATATTTTCTCTCTTATTGAGAGGGGTAATCCCTTCACTTCTCTCATGCTCTCTAACATGAATCAATGCATACCCAATCATACCCGTACTTGTCACTCTGTTACGAGCACGTTAGGTGTATGTTAAAGTACACAGTAATTCATAAAGAGTTTCATAGAGATTTCAGGTCTAAGAGCTCCGATACAAAACTTGCATATGAGAAACACTTATGACTTGTACCATGTAGTGTTCTCATGAGCGGATCGTATCCAGATACCATGTTCTTTAACATGTATCTATGATCTCTGATTGACACTCTTGTCCTAATGATCCGTAAGACAGAACTCATAATATCAGAGAGAGCATACTAGTCTTAATTCATTGTTATTCCCATAACAATGACTGACCAGGGATATTTAGAATGATATCTCATTTGTTTCAAGGTCTTACAACCATGTGCCTCACACATGATAACTTAAACCGAAACAACACTCTTGGATAGTTTTATCAATTGAGATGCACAGGAATACAAAGGATAAAACAAATGCCTCATTTTATTAATTCAAAGTGCTTTATTACAATGCATTGGGGCTAGGGCTTACTCTAACAATCTCCCACTAGCACTAGTCCCAATTGGGCATAGCCCTAAGACCGAAAGCTCTCAAATGAGCTTCGTGCAGATTTGGACGCAATTGTTTCATCAAAGGATCTGCTACATTGTCTTCACTTGCTATCTTGCTAACCTTGAAGTCCCCACGATCAATGTTTTCTCTGATCAGGTGGTACCTCCTGAGTGTGTGTTTGGATTTCTGGTGTGACCGGGGCTCCTTTGCCTGTACGATGGCCCCGTTGTTGTCACAGAAAATTTCTAATGGATCTAGGATGCTTGGGACCACTCCTAATCCAGAAATGAAATTTTTAATCCAAGCAGCCTCTTTTGCAGCCTCACTTGCTATAATATACTCAGATTCTGTAGTTGAGTCGGCAACGATTTCTTGCTTTGAGCTTCTCCAGCTGACAGCACCACCGTTCAAAACAAAAATAAACCCAGATTGCGATCTAGAATCTTGAGTGCTGGTCTGAAAAGCAGCATCGGCATAACCTTGTATGACGAGCTCTTCTTGACCACCATACACTAAGAAGTGATCCTTAGTCCTTCGCAGGTACTTCAGAATTCCTTTTACAGTAGACCAGTGCTTCTCACCAGGGTCTTGCTGAAACCTACTGGTTATACTCAGTGCATGAGAAACATCCAATCTAGTACATAACATAGCGTACATGATAGATCCAATAGCAGATGCATATGGGATTCTACTCATGTTGTCCCTTTCCTCTTTGGTTTTAGGGCACTATTCTTTAGTCAAAGGAACTCCCAAAGCCAAAGGTATGTACCCTTTCTTTGAGTCTCCCATACTAAAACGCTTTAGTACTTTGTCTATGTACTTTTCTTGACTTAGTCCCAAAAGCCGATTCGATCTATCTCTATAGATTCGAATACCAAGTATTGTCTCGGCTTCACCTAAGTCTTTCATTGAGAAACATTTTCCCAACCATTGCTTAATCTTTAGCAATGTTGGAATGTCATTTCCAATGAGAAGGATGTCGTCCACATATAGGACCAGAAATACTACTATGCTCCCACTAACCTTCTTGTACACACAAGGCTCATCTTCGTTCTTGATGAAGTCAAATTCTTTGACTGCCTCATCAAAACGAATATTCCAACTTCGGGATGCTTGCTTTAATCCATAAATGGATTTTTAAAGCTTGCAAACCTTCTTAGGATGCTTGGGATTGACAAAACCTTCAGGCTGTGTCATATACACATCCTCAAGTAAATTTCCGTTGAGGAAAGCAGTTTTGACATCCATTTGCCATATCTCATAATCATGATATGCAGCTATGGCAAGCAAAATCCTAATGGATTTGAGCATGACTATAGGCGAAAAGGTCTCGTCATAGTCTACACCATGAGTTTGTCGAAAACCTTTTGTTACTAGTCTACCTTTGTAGGTCTTATTAGCTTTGAGTTTGAATAGCCACTTGCATTCAATTACCTTAGCACCTTTCGGTGGATCAACCAAGGTCCAAACCTGGTTATCGTACATTGATTGCATCTCGGATTTCATGGCTTCAAGCCAATTTTCCGAGTCTGGGCTCTCAATAGCTTCTCGGTAGGTAGTAGGATCCTCACGATCTACTAACTCAATAGTGTCACTGTCAGTGATTAGAAATCCATATCTCTCAATCTCCTGACGTACCCTACCAGACCTTCTAGGTTCTTGTGTAATGGGTTCTTATTCCACAACTGGTTGTGAACTTGATCCCATTTCCAAACCATCCTCTATAGGAGTTTGTGGTGCTTGAATTTCTCCAAGTTCTACTTTACTCCCACTGTCTTTCTTGAGAAGGAACTCCTTTTCCAAGAAAACAGCCTTGCGAGCAACAAATACTTTATTCTCGGCTTGTGAGTAAAAGTAGTATCCCTTTGTTTCTTTAGGATAACCCACAAACAAGCAGACACTGGATTTGGACTCTAGTTTGTCAGATGTTAATTTCTTAACATGTGCTTCACAGCCCCAAATCCTGAGAAAAGACATATTGGGTTCTTTCCCAGTCCATACCTCGTATGGTGTCTTCTCAACTGCTTTAGTTGGAGTACGGTTCAATAGAAACGCAGCAGTTTCTAATGCATAACCCCAAAGAGAGATAGGAAGATTAGCTTGACTCATCATAGATCGAACCATGTCCAACAGAGTTCGATTTCTCCTTTCGGACACACCATTCCATTGAGGTGTTCCAGGAGGAGTGAGCTGTGAAATAATACCACACTCCTTTAGATGACTGTCAAACTCTTGACTTAAGTATTCGCCACCTCGATCTGATCGAATGGCTTTTATACTTTTGCCAAGTTGGTTTTCTACTTCGTTCTTAAACTCTTTGAATTTCTCAAAAGTTTTAGACTTGTACTTCATTAGATAGACATAGCCACATCTACTGAAGTCATCTGTGAATGTCACGAAGTAGCTAAAACCACCTCTAGCATGTGTACTTAAAGGTCCACATACATCGGTATGTATTAGTTCCAATAAGCCATTAGTCCTCTCACCTTTTTTATTAAAAGGACTCTTTGTCATTTTTCCATGCAAACATGACTCGCATGTGTCATAAGACTCTAAGTCGAATGACCCAAGCACTCCAGTTTTGTGGAGTCTTGAAATGCATTTTTCGTTTGCATGTCCTAAACGACAATGCCAAAAGTAAGTAGGGTTCAATTCGTTTGATTTAACCCTCTTTGTATTAATGTTGTATATTGACTCTTTGTTTTGTAAATTAAGGATATAAAGGCCATTTTGCAACATGGCATTGCCATAAGAAATGCCTTGGCGACAAATATGAGCATTGCCATTTTTAATAACAAAATCAAATTCATCATTATCCAAACATGAAACTGAAATAATGTTTCTGCTCATAGCAGGCACATAATAACAATTATTCAAAACAATACAAAGTTCGAAAGGTAAAGTGAGGTGATAGTCACCTATCTCCATTGCAACAACTCGTGCTCCATTCCTCACACGGAGGTCCACTTCATTCTTCCTAAGTAACCGCCTATTTCTTAGCCCCTGCACATTTGAACAAATGTGAGAACCACAACCGGTATCCAATACCCAAGTGGTAGAAATAGAAAGGTTAATTTTAACAACAAAAATACCAGAACTGGACGCCTTGGCTCCATTCTTCTTTTGTTTTTCCTTGAAGAGAGCGCAATTCTTCCTCCAATGCCCTATCTTGTTGCAATGGAAGCAAGTGCTCTCACTCTCTTTGAGTTTTGGCGCCTTGGGCTTGGATTGGGCCTGAGGTGCACTCCCAAATGACTTGGGTTTTCCCTTTCCCTTTCCCTCTCCCTTAGTGGGTCCCTTCTTAATTCCCTTTTGAACCATTAGTATTGGATTGGTCTTTTGAATGTTCTCTTCAGCATTCTTAAGCATCCCATGAAGCTCAGTGACTAACTTGTTCATTGCATGCATGTTATAATTCATCACAAATGGATCATAAGCAGCAGGCAATGATCCTAAGATCAAGTCAGTGGCCAATTCCTTTGGCACTAGTACCTCAAGCTTCTCAAGAGTATCAAGATACCCTTTCATCTTGAGTACATGGGTACTAACAGGAGTACCCTCAGCCATCTTACAAGAAATCAAAGCCTTTGTTGTCACGAACCTTTCGTGATGAGCTTGCTCTTGGAACATCTTTTTGAGGTGCACCATGATCGCATAAGCCTCTTGGTCCATAAATTGCTTTTGCAAGTCAGGCACCATAGTGGCCAGCATCAGACAGGTCACATCATTGGAGTCGCTCTTCTTGGTTTCAAAAGTTTCCTTTTGAACTGCAGAGGCGTTCCTTCCTGGTTCTTCAGGCAAGGGTGCATTCAAAACATACGACTTCTTCTCTTGCTTAAGAACTATTCTTAAGTTTCGAGACCAGTCTATGAAATTGGTGCCATTCAATTTGACCTTTTCAAGGACCGATCGCAATGAGAAATTGTTGTTTGAAGATGCCATTTTCAATCTACAATAAAATTTAGCAAGATTAAATGAGGTCTTATTTATGATCCCACAAACCGAATTAATATCCATTTAAATAATTCGCGTTAGTGATTTAATGTGGGCCAAGATCCACTTTTCACAACAACTTATTAGTCAAGCTAAGCCTGTACACCTAATAAGTTAAGTTACTTAGGTAGGAAAACTCCAATCATGTCCCGTACATGACTCTTGGATCAAATGGGTTAACATCTTAAGATGTTATAGCACAACCCATTTATTAGTTGCCTAGGTCCGGGCATCCCTTTCCATGTTAAGTCCAAACTAATTCACAACCCATGCCTCACAAAGATAATCGGGTGCATCTAGGACTCCTAGTCTACGTGACCGATGATCGATGCCTTGACATGTTTCGAATTAGGAAGGCAACTTTTGACTTACTATTTTAGGGATTCATTTTATTACGGCTTACATGGCATACGCTTTGTCATCCATACATAGCATGCATATATATATAATTGCATAAAGTAAAGCGTGACAAACATGGGCCCAAAAACCTACAACTAAGATTCTATACTATTACATAAGAATCTTCGAGTTGGACTTCTCCACTCCGGTGGGCTTCGTCTTGATTTACAAAGTCTTCAAATATATTCTATTCTAAGAAATAAATGAAAAACTTTTATAATAAAACATAATGGCTCGCAGGCCATATTTAATTACAAAACCCAGGGCCTATGAATGCACTATGCATATCCATTCATCACACCAAACTAGCAGATAAATATACATAACATTCATGGATAAAACAAAGTCTAATTTTATTTAATTTAGCCAAGCCCATTAATGGAAATTGTGTACTTGAACCTTTAAGAGATGACCCCGTGATGGGCCTGGGCCGAAGCCCAATGGACTAAATCCTCTTATTGAATAAGTTCTCTTAAAAGCCCAAAACACTAACTAGTTAGATTTGTGCTATAAATCAACTCTAGTATAATTTCCAATTTTACCATTTTTAATTTTATGTCATACAGCCCATAAACATTAAAAATGCATATAATATGTGCTAACATGAATTAAAAATATAAAATCATGAAAAACACATATATTGTACACGGCATTCATGCAAAAACAAACAAACAACAAAAACTAGTTGTTTAATGCTTATGTAATGCCATAAAATGCACAAACATTTAAATCAATTTTATGAGTCATTTAATAATATAAATAAGTCCATAAATATTGATTTAATATTCTGTATAAATCTGATCTAAATGTGTTTTTACCATTTTAATCAAAACAAAACAAACAATGTTGATTAAACATGTAACAAACACAAACTAGTCTTAGTTTTAAGTGATTTTAAAATTAATCAATTAAATTGTCATGAACCAGAATTAAAACCAAATTTAAAATATGTTTAGACCTGATAATTAATCTTTAAATATCACTTACAAACATTCCAAAATCATTTTTACATTTAATTTTGAAAACTAGTTGTTAAAATAGCAATTTACATGCCAACTAGCACCTAGTTTCATAATTAACATGTACCATCAGGTATAAATAATTAAATCCGACCATTACCAGCCCTAATAACATCTTAGAACAGTATATTAACATGTCATATTAATTATAATACCTATCTAATCAATTAAAATCGTTTTTTCACCAAAACAATGCAAAAAACTCAAAACAGAAAATTTCAGATTTGCATGTTTTCATAATGACGATTTTTAATTAATTTTTTCATGCATCTAAAGCACTAAAATAAGCATGTTTAGGCTTTGATACCAATGATGGAATATGACATGGTATGAATGTGATGATGGCACAGCAGAAAAATAAAAATTTTTATCATACATACCATACAATTCCGAAGCAAGAAACAAAACATGCAATTTTAGGGTTGTAGAACATACAACTTATGATGCCTTTTGAAAATTGAATTTGATGATGCCCAGCAGCTAAGGTGACTTTATCCGCCTTAGGTCTCGATCACCAATGCCAAGGAACAGCCTTTTACGCCACTCCCTCTATTTTCACACGCACACTTGCACCGATGGCTTAAAATCGAGATTGCTAGCTCTCTTTTTCGGTATTGTGTAAAGGCAATGGTTTGAAGTTACAAAATTTGATTTTGTACTTCTCTTAGGTTGCTATTACTACCCAAGATCACAAGGGAATGAGGAACTATCCTTTCTCCTTGTGAAAATTGGCTAAAAGAAATTAATGAGAGAGATAGAGAGTTCACGCAAAATACATAGAAGATTAGGGTTTTTTTTTCATGCCAACTTCTCCTTTTTGTATTTAGGATTTTATTTCTTTTAATATATATGCTTATCCTTTGGCAAGTCTTTGATCTGAATTCAACTATCCTAAGATAATTAATTCAAACTCTATCACTTCCTAAAGATAAGTAATATATTTTGAATTAAACTTCTTTGAATTTAAAATTCAAATTTGAAATAAAACATAAGATATTTAAATAAATGAAATCACTTAACATAATTAAATGGCATGTGCCGAAATTCCTTGATTTCCATCTTGGAATTTCGGCCACTACATCCAATATTTAAATGATTTAATTTAATTTAAATTCTTTTAGGCTTTAATACTCAATTAACATAATTAACACAAGATAATTAATTAATTGAAATTAAACCTCGTGGGCTGAATTTCTCTCTCTCATGGACCAAGGCCCAATAGCAATTTTATAACCCATTACATACATTAATTTGACTTTAATTAAAAGCCCAAATTAATGCCCAATATTTAATTTAAACATTTTAAGCCCAATGCTTTGTGTGCGATCCTATAGGTCCATTTAATGTTGGCAATGAATTAATAAATTAATTCAAAGGCTATATATATTCTCTAGCAAGATATTATAGCATTCCAAATTAAATGAAAATGCATATGGCATTTAGTGACCTAATGCAATTTTGCATAGTCCCTTACCCATAAATATCAGAATTAATATAAGGCATGGAACTAGTCATCCTTATATATATTAATTCCTTTCTTGATATTCCAGTGACACTGAACTCTCAGATAAATAATGATTACTCATTATTTCATCTCGGTATGGCCATACACTTCTCAGTTCACTGATCAAGTGGCCGATGATATTTTCTCTCTTATTGAGAGGGGTAATCCCTTCACTTCTCTCATGCTCTCTAACATGAATCAATGCATACCCAATCATACCCGTACTTGTCACTCTGTTACGAGCACGTTAGGTGTATGTCAAAGTACACAGTAATTCATAAAGAGTTTCATAGAGATTTCAGGTCTAAGAACTCCGATACAAAACTTGCATATGAGAAACACTTATGACTTGTACCATGCAGTGTTCTGATGAGCGGATTGTATCCAGATACCATGTTCTTTAACATGTATCTATGATCTCTGATTGACACTCTTGTCCTAATGATCTGTAAGACAGAACTCATAATATCAGAGAGAACATACTAGTCTTAATTCATTGTTATTCCCATAACAATGACTGACCAGGGATATTTAGAATGATATCTCATTTGTTTCAAGGTCTTACAACCATGTGCCTCACACATGATAACTTAAACCGAAACAACACTCTTGGATAGTTTTATCAATTGAGATGCACAGGAATACAAAGGATAAAATTAATGCCTCATTTTATTAATTCAAAGTGCTTTATTACAATGCATTGGGGCTAGGGCTTACACTAACAAAGATCAAGTCTTGTAGCTTCAATCCATAGCCATTACACAATACTTAATTTGAGAGCTAGCAATCTCGGTTTTAAGCTATCTTTGCAAGTGTGTGTGTGAGAATAGAGAGGAGTGGCGTAAAGGCTATTCCTTGGCATTGGTGATCAAGATCTAAGGCGGATAAATTCATCTTATTTTCTGTTCATCACCAAATTTAAGTTTTAAAAGGCATCCAAAGTTGTAAGTTTTAAAAACCCTAAAATTGTGTGTTTCGATTCTTATCATGGAATTGTTTAGCATGTATGATCAATTTTTATCTTTTTTCGCTACATGATTACCATGAACATGTCATGTCATATTCCATCAGTGGTATCAGAGCCTAAACATGCTTATTTTAGTGCTTTAGATGCATGAAATAATTAATCAAAAATCGTTATTTTAAATACATGTAATGCTGAAATTTTCTGTTTTGAGTTTTTTGTATTGTTTTGGTGTAAAATAGATTTTAAATGATTAGATAGGTATTATAATTAATATAACATGTTAATATACTGTCCTAAGATGTTCTAGGAGCTGTTAATGGTCAGATTTAATTGATAATACCTGATGGTACATGTTAATATTAAAACTAGGTGCTATTTGGCATGTTAATTGTTAGTTTAACAACTAGTTTTAAATATTAAATGTAAAAACGTTTTTGGCATGTTTGTAAGTGATTTTTAAAGATTAAATATCAGGTATGGACATATTTTAAATTTGGTTTTAATTCTGGTCCATGACAATTTAATTGATTAATTTTAAAATCACTTAAAACTATGACTAGTTTGTGTTTATTACATGTTTAACCAACATTGTTTTTTTATTTTGATTAAAATGGTAAAAACACATTTAGATAAGATTGGTACAGAATATTAAATCAATATTTATGACCTTATTTTAATTATTAAATGACTCATAAAATTGATTTAAGTATTTGTGCATTTTGTGGCATCACATAAGCATTAAATAACTAGTTTTGTTGTTTGTTTGTTTTTATATGCATGCCGTGTATCATATATATGTTCTTCATGATTTTGTGTTTTAATTCATGTTGGTACATATTATATGTATTTTTAATGTTTATGGGCTGTATAACATAAAATTAAAAATGGCAAAATTGAAAATTATACTAGAGTTGATTTATAACACAAATCTAACTAGTTTGTGTTTTGGACTTTTAAGAGAACTTATTCAATAAGAGGATTTAGTCCATTGGGCTTCGGCCCAGGCCCATCACGGGGTCATCTCTTAAAGGTTCAAGTACACAATTTCCATTAATGGGATTGGCTAATTTAATTAAAATTGGACTTTGTTTGATCCATGAATGTTATGTATATTTATTTGCTTGTTTGGTGTGATAAATGGATATACATGGTGCATTCATGGGCCCTGGGTTTTTGTAATTAAATATGGCCTGCGAGCCATTATGTATTATTGTAAAAGTTTCATTTATTTCTTAGAATAGAATTTACTTGAAGACTTTGTAAATCAAGATGAAGCCCACCGGAGTGGAGAAGCCCGACTCGAAGATTCTTATGTAATAGTATAGAATCTTAGTTGTAGGTTTTTGGGCCCATGTTTGTCACACTTTACTTTATGCAATTATTTATGTATGCATGCTATGTATGGATGACAAAGCGTATGCCATGTAAGCCGTAATAAAATGAATCCCTAAAAATAGTAAGTCACAAAGTTACCTTCCTAATTCGAAACATGTCAAGGCATCGATCATCGGTCACGTAGACGAGGAGTCCTAAATGCGCCTGATTATCTTTGTGAGGCATGGGTTGTGAATGTAGGTTGGACTTAACATGTAAAGGGATGCCCGGACCTAGGCAACTAATAAATGGGCTTGTGCTATAACATCTTAAGATGTTAGCCTATTTGATCCAAGAGTCATGTACGAGACATGATTGGAGTTTTTCCTACCTAAGTAACTTAACTTGTTAGGTGTACAAGCTCAGCTTGACTAATAAGTTATTATGAAAAGTAGATCCTGGCCCACATTAAAATCACTAACACGAATTATTTAAGGAGATATTAATTCGGTTTGTGAGATTATAATAAGACCTCATTTAATCTTGCTAAATTTTATTGTAGATTGAAAATGGCTTCTTCTAACAACAATTTCTCATTGCGATCGGTCCTTGAAAAGGACAAATTGAATGGCACCAATTTCATAGACTGGTCTCAAAACTTAAGAATAGTTCTTAAGCAAGAGAAAAAGTCGTATGTTTTGGATGCACCCTTGCCTAAAGATCTTGCTAGGAATGCCTCTGCGGTTCAAAAGGAAACTTTTGAGACCAAGAAGAGCGACTCCAATGATGTGACCTATCTGATGCTAGCCACTATGGTGCCTGACTTACAAAAGCAATTTATGGACAAAGAGGCTTATGCAATTATGGTGCACCTCAAGGAGATGTTCCAAGAGCAAGCTCGTCATGAGAGGTTCGTGACAACAAAGGCCTTAATTTCTTATAAGATGGCTGCGGGTACTCCTGTTAGTACCTATGTACTCAAGATGAAAGGGTATCTTGATACTCTTGAGAAGCTTGAGTACAAGTGCCAAAGGAATTGGCCACTGACTTGATCTTAGGATCATTGACTGATGATTATGATCCATTTGTAATGAATTATAACATGCATGCAATGAACAAGTCAGTCACTGAGCTCCATGGGATGCTTAAGAATGCTAAAGAGAACATTCAAAAGACCAATCACGTATTGATGGTTCAAGGGGGCATTAAGAAGGGACCCGCTAAGGGAAAAGGAAAGGGAAAGGCAAAACCCAAGAATGACCTGGCTCGGTTCAAGTCAAGTGGGAGTGCACCTCAGACCCAATCCAAGCCCAAGGCACAAAAGCCCAAAGAGAGTGAGAGCATTTGCTTCCATTGCAACAAGATATGGCATTGGAGGAAGAATTGCGCTCTCTTCAAGGAAGAACAAAAGAAGAATGGAGCCAAGGCATCCAGTTCTGGTATTTTTGTTGTTGAGATTAACCTTTCTATTTCTACCACTTGGGTATTGGATACCGATTGTGGTTCTCACATTTGTTCAAATGTACAGGGGCTAAGAAATAGACGGTTACTTGGGAAGAATAAAGTGGACCTTCGTGTGGGGAATGGAGCATGAGTTACTGCCATAGAGATGGCAACTATCAACTCACTTTACCTTCCAGACTTTGTTTAGTTTTAAAAAATTGTTATTATGTGCCTGCTATGAGCAGAAACATTATTTCAGTTTCTTGTTTGGATTTGGATGAATTTGATTTTGTTACTAAAAATGGCAATGCTCATATTTTTCGCCAAGGCATTTCTTATGGCAATGTCATGTAGCAAAATGGCCTTTATATCCTTGATCTACAAAACAAAGAGTCCATATACAACATTAATACAAAGAGGGTTAAATCAAATGAATTGAACCCTACTTACTTCTGGCATTGTCATTTAGGGCATGCAAACAAAAAACACATTTTAAGACTCCGCAAAACTGGAGTGCTTGGGTTATTCGACTTAGAGTCTTATGATACATGCGAGCCATGTTTGCATGGAAAAATGACAAAGAGTCCTTTTAACAAGAAAGGTGAAAGGACTAATGGCTTATTGGAACTAATACATACCGATGTATGTAGATCATTAAGTACACAAGCTAGAGGTGGTTTTAGCTACTTCGTGATGTTCACAGATGACTTCAGTAGATATGGCTATGTCTATCTAATGAAGTACAAATCTGAAACGTTTGAGAAATTCAGAGAGTTTAAGAACGAAGTAGAAAAAAAACTTGGCAAAAGTATAAAAGCCATTCGATCAGATCGAGGTGGAGAATACTTAAGCCAAGAGTTTGATTGTCATCTAAAAGAGTGTGGTATTATTTAACAGCTCACTCCTCCTGGAACACCACAATGGAATGGTGTGTCCAAAAGGAGAAATTGAACTCTGTTGGACATGGTTCAATCTATGATGAGTCAAACAAATCTTCCTGTCTCTTTTTGGGGTTATGCATTAGAAACTACTCTATTTCTACTAAACCGTACTCCAACTAAAGCAGTTGAGAAGACACCATACGAGGTATGGACTAGGAAAGAACCCAATATGTCATTTCTTAGGATTTGTGGCTGTGAAGCACATGTTAAGAAATTAACATCTGACAAACTAGAGTCCAAATCCACTGTCTGCTTGTTTGTCGGTTATCCCAAAGAAACAAAGGGATACTACTTTTACTCACAAGCTGAGAACAAAGTATTTGTTGCTTGCAAGGCTGTTTTCTTGGAAAAGGGGTTCCTTCTCAAGAAAGACAGTGGGAGTAAAGTAGAACTTAGAGAAATTCAAGCGCCGCAAACTCCTATAGAGGATGAGTTGAAAGTGGGATCAAGTTCACAACCAGTTGTGGAACAAGAACCCATTACACAAGTACCTAAAAGGTCTGGTAGGGTACGTTAGGAGATTGAGAGATATAATTTTCTAATCACCAATAATGACACTGTTGAGTTAGTAGATCGTGAGGATCCTACTACCTATCGAGAAGCTATTGAGAGCCCAAACTCGGAAAATTGGCTTAAAGCCATGAAATTCGAGATGCAATCAATGTACGATAACCAGGTTTGGACCTTGGTTGATCCACCGAAAGGTGCTAAGGTAATTGAATGCAAGTGGCTATTCAAACTAAAAGCTGATAAGACCTACAAAGGTAGACTAGTAGCAAAAGGTTTTTGACAAACTCATGGTGTAGACTATGACGAGACCTTTTCGCCTATAGTCATGCTCAAGTCCATTAGGATCTTGCTTGCCATAGCTACATATCATGATTATGGCTATGGAAAATGGATGTCAAAACTGCTTTCCTCAATGGAAATTTACTTGAGGATGTGTATATGACATAGCCTGAGGGTTTTGTCAATCCCAAGCATCCTAAGAAGGTTTGCAAGCTTCAAAAATCCATTTATGGATTAAAGCAAGCATCCCAAAGTTGGAATCTTCATTTTGATGAGGCTGTCAAAGAATTTGACTTCATCAAGAACGAAGATGAGCCTTGTGTGTACAAGAAGGTTAGTGGGAGCATAGTTATATTTCTGGTCCTATATGTGGACGACATCCTTCTCATTGGGAATGACATTCCAACATTGCAAAAGGTTAAGCAATGGTTGGGAAAATGTTTCTCAATGAAAGACTTAGGTGAAGCCGAGACAATACTTGGTATTCGAATCTATAGAGATAGATCGAATCGGCTTTTGGGACTAAGTCAAGAAAAGTACATAGACAAAGTACTAAAGCGTTTTAGTATGGGAGACTCAAAGAAAGGGTACATACCTTTGGCTTTGGGAGTTCCTTTGACTAAAGAATAGTGCCCTAAAACCAAAGAGGAAAGGGACAACATGAGTAGAATCCCATATGCATCTGCTATTGGATCTATCATGTACGCTATGTTATGTACTAGATTGGATGTTTCTCATGCACTGAGTATAACCAGTAGGTTTCAGCAAGACCCTGGTGAGAAGCACTGGTCTACTGTAAAAGGAATTCTGAAGTACCTGCGAAGGACTAAGGATCACTTCTTAGTGTATGGTGGTCAAGAAGAGCTCGTCATACAAGGTTATGTCGATGCTGCTTTTAAGATCAGCACTCAGGATTCTAGATCACAATCTGGATTCGTTTTTATTTTAAACGATGGTGCTGTCAGCTGGAGAAGCTCGAAGCAAGAGACTGTTGCCGACTCAACTACTGAATCTGAGTATATTGCAGCGAGTGAGGCTGCAAAAGAGGCTATTTGGATTAAAAATTTCATTTCTGGATTAGGAGTGGTCCCAAGCATCCTAGATTCATTAGAAAATTTCTGTGACAACAATGGGGCCATCGCACAGGCCAAGGAGCCTTGGTCACACCAGAAATCCAAACACATACTCAGGAGGTACCACTTGATCAGAGAGATCATTGATCGTGGGGACGTCAAGGTTAGCAAGATAGCAAGTGAAGACAATGTAGCAGATCCTTTGATGAAACAGTTGTGTCTAAATCTGCACGAAGCTCATTTGAGAGCATTCGATCTTAGGGCTATGCCCAATTGAGACTAGTGCTAGTGGGAGATTGCTAGTATAAGCCCTAGCCCCAATACATTGTAATAAAACACTTTAATTAATAAATGAGGCATTTGTTTTATCTATTGTATTCCTGTGCATATCAATTGATAGAACTATCCAAGAATGTTGTTTCAGTTTAAGTTATCAAGTGTGAGGCACATGGTTGTAAGACTTTGAAACAAATGAGACTTCATTCTAAATATCCCTAGTCAGTCATTGTTATGGGAATAACAAATGAATTAAGACTAGTATGCTCTCTTTGATAAGTTGAGTTCTGTCTTATGGATTATAAGGACAAGAGTGTCAATCAGAGATCATAGATACATGTTTAGAACATGGTATCTGGATTAGATCCGTTCATGAGAGCACTACATGGTACAAGTCATAAGTGTTTCTCATATGCAAGTTTTGTATCGGAGTTCTTAGACCTAAAATCTTTATGAAACTCTTTATGAATTACTGTGTGCTTTGACATACACCTAACGTGCTCGTAACAGAGTGACAAGTACGGGTATGCTTGGGTATACATTGATTCATGTTAGAGAGCATGAGAGAAGTGAGGGGATTACCCCTCTCTATAAGAGAGAAAATATCATCGGCCACTTGATCAGTGAATTGAGAAGTGTATGGCCATATCGAGATGAAATAATGAGTAATCATTATTTATCTGAGAGTTCAGTGTCACTGGAATATCAAGAAAGGAATTAATATATATAAGGATGACTAGTTCCATGCCTTATATTAATTCTGATATTTATGGGTAAGGAACTATGCCAAATTGCATTAGGTCACTAAATGCCATATGCATTTTCATTTAATTTGAAATGCTATAATATCTTGCTAGAGAATATATATAGCCTTTGGATTAATTCATTAATTCATTGCCAACATTAAATGGACCGATAGGATCGCACACAAAGCATTGGGCTTAAAATATTTAAATAAAGTATTAGACATTAATTTGGGCTTTTAATTAAAGTCAAATTAATGTATATAATGGGTATTAAAATTGCTATTGGACCTTGGTCCATGAGAGAGAAAAATTCAGCCCATAATATTTAATTTCAATTAATTAATTATCTTGTATTAATTAAGTTAATTGAGTATTAAAGTCTAAAAGAATTTAATTTAAATTAAATCATTTAAACAAAAGGTGAAGTGGCCGAAATTCCAAGATAAAAATCAAGGAATTTCGGCACATGAACATTACTTATATTAAGTGATTTTATTTAATTAAATATCTTGTGTTTTATTTTAAATTTGAATTTTAAATTCAAAGGAGTTTAAATAAATATATATTACTTATTTTTAGGAAGTGATTGAGGTTGAATTAATTATCTTAAGGTAGTAAAATTCAGATCAAACACTTGCCAAAAGATAATGATAAATATGTAAAGAAATAAAACCCTAAGAGATACTGGTGGTGGCATGAATTGTTCTCTCTCTCACAAAATAATTCTCTTGGCCGAAACACACAAGGGAAAGAATTCTTTCTTGCTTTCTTGTGTTCTTGGGCATTAATAACACCTAAAAGAAGTACAAGATCAAGTCTTGTAGCTTCAATCCATAGCCATTACACAATACTTAATTTGAGACCTAGCAATCTCGGTTTTAAGCTATCTTTGCAAGTGTGTGTTGTGAATAGAGAGGAGTGGCGTAAAGGCTATTCCTTAGCATTGGTGATCAAGATCTAAGGTGGATAAATTCATCTTAGTTGCTGTTCATCACCAAATTCAAGTTTTAAAAGGCATCCAAAGTTGTAAGTTTTAAAAACCCTAAAATTGCATGTTTCAATTCTTGTCATGGAATTGTTTGGCATGTATGATAGATTTTTATCTTTTTCCGCTGCATGATTACCATGAACATATCATGTCATATTCCATCAGAAACCTCCTAAAAATATTTGCTAAAAATTTCTTTTATCATTTCAAAAACTTTCGAATTGGATAATATTGCTCTCTTTGATATACGTGTTGATAAGAATTATATCAAGGAAAAAGTAATTCCAAAGAAATACCAAGAAGAGACAATATAAAGATTCTAAGCTATAAATCAATTTTATTTAAATATAAACTTCAAGATTTATGCATAACTTTAAACAATGGTTTGAGCATTAAAATTTCATTTCTCATCATTCATGACATTTATCATATTGTCATTCTTCAAACTCTTTTTATAAATTTCATCACTCCATACTCTATTTCTTATAACCATATATTTGTCGAGTTCAAAGGTAAGAAACTTATTTTCACTTTCATTGAAAAGCCTCAAACATACAATTTAAACATTATTAAAGTATGCTCCATCCATAAAAACCAAATGAATTGCATGATTTTGTCCAAACAAAGAGATCTTCATGATTTGAAAAAATATTTTTCACTTTAAAGCATAACACAACTTCAAAATCATTTGCTACTAAAAAGAATGTCTTTTTTTCAAAGCCAGATTGATCCAAAGTTTGTATTGGTCTTTTAAAAGGTTTTTGGGATAGAAAATAATTTACTGTTGATCTACCTTATGAAAATCAATTTCATGAAAGCCAAATTTCAACTAAAACCCTGTCTAGTTCAAAGAAAAACATCTTTATCTTTATTGAAGAAAGGATATTTATGATTTGCTTTCTAAAAACTTATTTTCTCCTTTAAGCCCTTATGGACTTGTGTAGCCTTTTATGTAAATAAAACTTCTAAGAATGAAAGTGGTGTCCCTAAAATTGTTTTTAATTATGAGCATTTATACCAAACATTGAAATGGATTAGATATCCAATTCATAACAAGAGAGATCTTTTATAAAAACTTGATGCCACAAATATCTTTTTAAAATTTAATTTAAAGTTAACTTTTTGGTAAATTTAGATTGTTTCAAAAGATTGTTATAAAAATGCTTTTGTTGTTTTTTTTGGATAGTTGGATGGAAATGCCATGCCATTTGGATTTAAAAATGCACCATCTGAATTTTAAAAGATGAATGACTTTTTTAGCTTAAAATTTTCTTTCTTCACAATTTATATCAATGATTTTTTAATCTTTTCATCTTCTATATAATAAAATTTGAAACACTTAAAGACTTTTTGCATGTTGCTAAGAAAAATAGTTTAGTTGTTTTAAAGTCTAAGATGAGTATTTCAAACCAAAATTAGATTTTTAGGTCACTACATCTCAAATTGAACAATATACTCATAGAAATATCTTTAGCCTTTGAATTAAGTTTTAGATTTTTGTCAAAATCCTAATAGATTTTTAACACCTCTCCATGAGTGATTAAAAAATAATTCAAAATCATGGACCCAATAGCACACCTTTGTAGTTCAAAAATCAAAGCTTGAATAAAAATGATTCCTTTTTTACATCTTATTAATCCAAATACTTTTAAAATTGTTGAAATATATGCCTCTAAATTGGGATTATAAAGAATTTTAAAGTAAGAAAAGATTGGTAAAGAATAAATAGTTCATCATTATTTTAAACATTGGGATAGTACTAAAAAAACTATTCTTCAAAAAGAAAGTAATAATATCTATAATTTTATACATTTAAAAGTTTCAAAATGATTTATTGAATTACAAGTTTTTTTATGAATTGACAATAAATTTGCTAAAGATTTTTTGATAAAGGATATTCAAAATGTTGCTTCAAAATAAACTTTTGCTAGATGACAAGCTCTTTTGAGTATTTTTTTTGATATTAAACATATTAAAGGAGAAATTCAGTCCCTGACTTTTTAGCTCATGAATTTTATAATGCTTACTGTAATTCTTCCTCGTTTCCTATTATTACATATACCATATTGCACATAAACATATGATAGTCCGTTGCATAGTTATCAGGACAACATTGGATCATTTATACAAATAACATTACAATTAAAAAGATTGTAAATAGGAACATTTATACAACACAATTTGTAATATCCTATTATATTTACATCCCAATTTATTTAGTATAAAATAGTGATTACATTAGCAAAACAAAAGATATTATCTCTATACTTTGACCCTTCCTAATCCTTGGGTTGGCCTTGTCATTGCATATCTTATCCCTGTTGAAAAGTCCCAACTTGAGTAACTAAATGGATAAATACCTGTGCTAAGCTATACAACTTAGTGGGAAATAATTAATATGTGTGTGAAGTATGTCGAAGCCATGCTCGATTTTGATTGGGTTCTCGAAGGTCCACTTTAAGGGTCTAAGACTTAAAAAGGCTCACTATTAATCATAAATTGGTTACTTCACAATAAAAAGGGGATCAAGCCTAAATTATTATTGGTAATCAACCCATGAAAGTATATACTACTGGGCCCAAAAGGTAGGTGGCATGGAGTCACTAAACAGAACATTGGAAAATGATTCTTGACCTTTTGATGCCTAAATAAAGATTGATGTTCGAAACATAACTCTTATTAGGCACCTTTGTTATGAATTATTTTATAATTGAGTTTTAAACATTAATTCTATCTCCTTTCTCACACAATGCATTTATGATAACATAAGTAAACATCCCAATCAAGTAAAGAAAGCAATAAATAAAAAATAAAACCCTATTTAAATTATTACATAAGCAAATTATCTATAGAAAAAGAAATAAAAAACAAACATCATAAGTAAATATAGATATTCATTTAGGATGGGAGCATTGGTTCCCTCATGCATGTTTTATGAAAATATTTTTTTCTTTGTCATGACTTTTGGGGTGGAAAATTGGACATTGGTCTAAATTTTGAGAGAAAACCCAACTTAATCAATAGAAATCATTTTATGTACCTTTTCCTTTTAGAATGAACAAAAAGTACTTTTTTTATTAACTATTACATGCATGAAATAAAATACATCCAAAAAGAATAAATAATAAAAGTGGACTATATAATAAATAAACGAAATGAATGAAATAAGTAACTGAATTGCAAGTGGTTGTCATCAACCAATCGAGGCATGAATCTCAATACAAAATGCTTTAAAAAGTCTCCCAAAATGAGTAAATCCATGTACTCACATAAACCACAAAAAGGTAGATAAATTAGCATTATTAGAAAACACAAGTAAATAGTAAATATAAAAAAGAGAATTATTAGTTAAACTGCATGTACAAAATTAAAATATGAATAGAATTGAAAATACACATTTTAGGGATTAAAGATACAATATAAACAATAATAAAATGCATGAAATACATGATGAAAGGCTTAAAAATCAATCACGGATGCCCCTGGAAAAGTGACGGATGACAACAGCTATATGAGGGATGGGATGAGAAGGAACTCTCTTGACATCCCATCTATCACTTTGATAGTCGGTCGTTTATGGGAGCTTCTTCCCATATGCTACTCACAGAAAAGAACAAAATGTAGGAAAGTTACCTAAAAATCATACAAAATTATGAATAAGCCTAAATACTCGATTACCAAAGCCTAAAACATGCAAAAATAAGATTGCAACCTTAAAACATGCATTAACTATTCTAAAAGCTCATTTAAACCTAGAAGAATAGAATTAAAAAAATAAAGCTTGAATATATACAACAATGGAGGAAACCCTAACTTGATCATATTATTAACATGAACATTGATCCAAATTTGTACATCATCAGGTTTTGAACATGTATATCATCAAAACACAATGCATAAACACATTTTTTTCAACAATAATTAATAAAATCATGTATGAAAATTTTTAGAGAGAGAAAATAAAAGAGGAGCAAAAAATTTTACCCTCAGGAGCTATTCTAACTCTGAATTCCTTAAAATTAAGATCTTCACTCCGATTGCATTCTTTACATTTCAAAAAACTCAATGATTCTTTGTGTGTGTGTGTGTTTGGATCAAAAAAGTTGTTAGAGAGTTTTTCTTCTTAGAGAGAGAGAAATTAGTTTTTTCCCTCCAAACATTACCTCTGTATCAAGAATGATCTCCCCCCTAAAAACCCTAAAGTTTTTTTTATTTTATACCCAGGGTAGAGTTGGACTTTAATTTCAACTCTGTCTCTCCAAATCTAAAGGGTTAGTCACCTTAGCATTTGGATTAAAATCCCTTGATATCTATCTTCTATTTTTGAATTTCCAAAAATGTGCGAAATGTAGGTTTTTAACCATTGATGATCATCTTTCATGATAGGTAGCCATCCCTTAGAAAAAAATGTCTCTGATGATCGTCTTTCACATGATAGATGACTGTTTGTCACTATTGAAGGCCAAGATTAAGGTTTTTCATGCTCTTTTTTCAAAGCCTTTCAAAAAAAACTATATAAATCATAGTATATTTGAGAAAACTATAAGAAATTTGCAATCGAAGCTTCGAGATCCACACCTACTACTATTTCCTCATTATCGAGTAACCTTGATTTAACTTTCCTCGGGTTACTGTATCTACAGCTGCCCTCAATTTTGGGAATCTAGTGCACTGGTGCCAATGTAAGCCAAAATTAAAAGTAAAAACGGAAAAGATGCATACCTGGGGCAAATAGTCTCCATATAGACTAAAACATATACTTCTGTGGTAATGAGTCTCCTGGTTGATTAAAACATGTACCTTTTAAAGTAGTGAGTCTCTTAATTGATTAAAACACGTACCTTCTGAGGCAGTGAGTCTCTTGGTTAATTAAATTATGTACCTTCTAAGGTAGTGAGTCTCTTGGTTGGGTAAAACACGTACCTTCTGAGGTAGTGAGTCTCTTGGTTGGGTAGTTAACATCATTTTGTTGATGCTTTAACCATGGTTCAGATAGTTAACATAAGTTTATCAATGTGTTAACCTTGATTTGGGTAGTTAACATTAGTTTATCAATATGTTAAGCCTAGATTGACTGTCTGATTATTGCCAGCTTGTTAGCATGCAGAATCAAGATAAATTGATTGGATCTGATAAGTGCCAACTTATTGGCATGTAGAATCAGGTTGTTTGAGTCTGTCTAATTAGTGCCAACTTGTTGGCATACACAATCAATATGACTTGATTAAATTTGACTAGCGCCAGCTTGTCGGCATATATAGTCAGATTGACTTATTGTATTTGATTAGTGCCAGCTTGTTATCATGCAGAATCAAATGAGTTTGAGTGATATTTGGCTATTGCCATCTATATATGTACCTAACCTTCCAGTTATGTTGGCTTAGGCCCTCTATGGACTTGGCTACCCTTTTTGAAATAACATTCCACTTGAGGAATTTCTAGCAAATATGCATTTGTGAGGAGTCACTGACATAATTCACATGCTTGAAGCTTGTGTTTCGCGAGCATATATCTATTTTGGTGATGTTTTAACTCAATATTATGATCTTAGCTTAATTCTGTACACTTCCCAATTACTATGTCACCACTTTGCAGATTGGTATCAATGTAAGAAAAGCCATCATCATTAAAGTTGTCAACACACCTGATCTTATTTTATGTTTTCCTAGAATCTATATTATCATCAAGTTTTTCACCTCTTATCCAATAGTACCTTATTGTCAACATCGATCTTACAACTTCTTTTATGTTCAAATAAAAGCATCTTATACTCTAAGAGGATCCTTCAAAATAAAGGATTCCTTTACAAAAATGATAGAACAAAAAAATGCAATAACATGTATGTGTAATGCATAGGACATGTAAAAAATGCATTTTGATAATCCAAATATGATAGATGGGCTGGCCGTGGCTTGTCTCTTGAGGGATGGCCATTTATCATCCATTTTCTATAAATAGTGCTAACTTTCCTTTGTCTTTGTGCCTTTGACTTCTCCTTTTTCCAAGAAAGCTTTTGTTAGGCACCTTCCCTCTTTTCTCCTTTTCTTTCCCTTTTTGGCCATTTTTTTCTTTTTTGTTATTTATTTCTTCCTATTATTTCTACACTTAGATTGTTTGAAAATTCTTATTACCAGGACTTCTGCACTTGCAAAATTGCACCAATTATTAAATGACTTGAGAACCTAGAAAAACCCTATTTCGGCTCTGTATTCCAACTTGAGGTTTTTAAGAAGGGTACCTTTTGATAGGAATTTGATTTTTACTGCTACTCGATATTAGGACCTGCGATTCCATATGTTTAGTTTTACCTATTAGGAATTATGTACTTTGCTAGAAAAATTCGCTAAGATTGTTAGTGATAGATTTATCCCCGATACTCGACCATGCCTACCTTTCATTATTCCAAGTTATCCTAGGGAGGTGGCCCATGCCCTCAGTATCCTTCCTTTTGAGGCTAAGGGTTTAGTGCCTTATGGAAAAACCTTTTCTTTTGAGCCCTTGAATTACACTTTAGAGGTCTTTGATGACGTGCCCACTTTGCAATCTGCTGTCATTTCGCTTTGTTATTTTGCTTGATGTTTATTGGTGCATATTAGTGACCTAATGATCGAGGATTATGTAGTATTTAACATTGTGGATGGCATATAGATAGGGTATAATCTCTTTCCTTGGATTTTAGAGGAGACCATGATTGGCTTGGATGCTATCTATCATGATCTTTACTTCCGTTTCACTGGTAGTCCCATATTGCTTCAGGTATATCTTTATTTTGATGGTAGCACGCCCTTTATAGGTTTTTATATGATCTTTTCTTATTCAAAAATGTGTCTTTTTAGATTTTCACATATTTGTTTGGCTTATTTTTTCCTGAGATAAATCCAACTCACACCAACGACTTTTTTTTAGATATGGCTTTGTGAGAAGTTGAAGCTGTTGTCAAAGCCTCCTTATCGAGTTAAAGCTACTGGTATTTACCCTATGAGATATGTCATACCTAGACACCTACAGTGTGGATTTGAGTCTATAGGAGGGAGTTAACTGGATGGCTCAATTGATAGATGAAGACATCATGTTCAGGTACACTTGGCTATCCATCACTTTTATAGTCCAAGATACGGCACTTACCTTCTATGTCATCATCCACTATGCTCATTAGTGTAGGGATTGACAGGTCATAATTAGGTGTCCACTGGGCTTTTAAGGTGGCATTCTAATTGTCTCTTTATTGTTGAAGTATCATAAGAGAATTTAAACTTGGCTTCCTATGAGGACTACTATTCTTGAGATTAGCACTTATGACTTCACCACTTCTACTTCATACAAGTAATGGGTTATGAGTCCAATAGCCAATAACAAACTATCTCATCTTAGGCACTTGGATGGAGAAAGAGATGTGATATAGATAGACTAGATTAGATGCTATCATAGATTATGTTTTTGCTTTTATTGAACCTTTTAATTTTAAACATGTAAAAAGGATATGCTACTTTCAGATACATTGATGACATTATGAATACATAACATGATATTTCTTTCTAATTTTAGTACACATGATTAGCATTTGATATTATTCCAATGACACATACTATTTAATCTTAGAGTGAAACTTTAAAAGCATTATAACTCCTGTCATCAATCAGCCTTCTTGGGTTTTCTTGATTGATTATTTTTTCTTGGTCTTTAATTTTTAGCCAGGATGCCTTTTTTCGATTTCACCCTGATGAGGCATCCAATTTCAGCAAATTCATTGTTTTTTCAATTTTTGACCAGCGAGGCATTTATTCTCTTCTTTTTCTCTTTTTAATGTTAGCCATATAACCTTTTCAATCTATCTATGATTACTGGTTCTCTGAACTCATTGCCATCACTATTTCATAGAATGCTAGCTCCCTTAGATAACAACTTCTTAAGCATAAAAGGTCTTTTCCATATGGGCCTAAACTTGCCTCAAATATTTAGGATTTTGGGCCTCATTCTTTCTAAAGGAATAATCTAGTCTTTTCTGATAAACCTGATTATGATAGTATGCCTCCATCCTATCCCCATCTAGTTGGTTAAGCTGTGACAACCCCATAAACCAAAAAACTGAAGTTGCCACTATTAAAGTTCTTTCTATAGTCCTGTAACCCTATAGTGTGATGGGTAGCTTATCAGCCCAATCTTTATAAGTTCAAACCATCTTAGCCAAATTTCTTTTGACATTCTTATCTATCACCTTTGCTGCTCTATTTGCTTGATGTTTATAAGGAGAAGACTTATGTTGTTGAACCCCATACTTGATGAGCAGATGTCTGATTTCCCTAGAGAATTGTAACCCATTATCCAAAACTATATGGTGAGGTAAACTATATTTGCATATCAAATTCTTTTTAATGAAGTTAGCCATGTCCCTCACATATACCTTTTTGAAGGATTATACTTTTACCCACTTGGTAAAGTAGTTAATGGTCATAATAATGAACCTATACCCATTAAAAATAGGTAGATGAATCATACCCATAATGTCTATACCCCATGTAGTGAATGGCCATGGTGACATAAGATTGCATAACTTAGAAATAGGCAGATGCCTAAAGTTTACGTACTACTAGCATAGTTGGTACTTTCTGACATACTTGAAATAGTCAATGTCCACTGTAAGCTAAAAGAATCCTTGGCATATGATTTTCTTTGCTAAGGCTAAACCATTCATCTGGGCTCCATATAATTTTGTATGCACTTTTTTCATTACCCCTTTTTCCTTTATTTCTTCCAGACACCTTAGTTGAGTTCGATTATGCTATCTCTTGTAGATCACTCCTTCTACAATAATGAACTAAGTTAATAGCTTGTAGATCATCCTTTGGTCATTTTGAGTAGCTTCTTTAGGAAATACTAACTTTTCCAAATATTTCTGGATGTTATAATACCAAAGTTTTCCATCATCCACCTCGACATCCATAATCTACTCATTTTCAAACATGATTTATCAGGACTCGATATTATCATAGCTTCATATTCATCCTTTTTGAATTATCCCATATTGATGCTAAGGTGGCTAAGGCATTCGTTGGCTAATTTTCCTCTCTGGGCATATATCTAAAAGCATGGACCTCGAATTAGTTGGTTAGAGCCTTTGGACACTAGAAATAGGGCAATAATCACTCTTCCTTTATTGACCACTCATTCCTCACTTGATAGACTACCAAAGATGCATCTTTAAATACTTTTGTAGATTTTTTCCCAATGGATAACAAGGCTTTCAACCTAAAAATATAGGCTTTGTATTTGGCTTTATTATTTATGGCTTTGTATCTCAGTTTCTAGGCTAATGGCATTTTTCTTCCTCTAGGGTGACTAAGATCACTCCTACTCCTACTCCTTTATTGTTCACAGCCTTGTTGAAATACATATACCAACCTTGGACTATTATGGTTGTAATGTTCTCATTAAGGAATTCATAAGTTATCTCTTTGCTTTCTAGTGGTTGATCAGCCAAGAATTCTGCTACTGCTCTCATTTTGATGGTTTTCCTAGTGATGTATTTTATATCAAATTCTTATAGAAGAATCAACCACTTTTCCATTTTCTATAAGAGTGAGGGTGCTTCTTGTAAGTACGTAGGAGGGTTCTGCTTATCCATAACTTGTATCCTATAAGAATAAAAGTAGTGTCTTAGCTTTTTTGATGCCTAAATAACCATTAGATAGGCCTTTTCAACTTCTATATACTTTGCTTCATAAGAGAGAAACTTCTTGCTGAAGTAGTACATTGCATACTTAGTCCTAAAGTCATGCTCTTGAGCTATCATTGCCTCTACTGAACTATATTCTATGGATAACTACAAAATTAGAGGCTTTCACTACAAGAAAATTAGCAAATAGCAACAGAAATTAGCAATCGAATTTGTTGAATTTCCGTTGCTAATAAAAATTAGCAATGGAAAATAGCAACGGAACATTCGATTGCAAATTTGGTGGTTGGTATTTTTAGCAACTGAATTCTAATTCCGTTGCTATTTTTACCAATGGAATTAGAATTTTCGTTGCTATATTTAGCAACCGAAATAAATTTTCGTTGCTATATTTAGAAACCAAAATTAGTTTTCATTGCTATATTTAGCAACCGAAATCAGTTTCGATTGCTATTTCTAGCCGCTGAATTGAAGTTTCGATTGCTAAATTCAGCCAAAATTATTAAAAAAAATTACGACGGAATTTTCATCGCTATTCCATCGCTAAATTAAGGACGAATTATTCAGTACTTTATCCTACAACAATATACTTACTCAACATTGCAAGATGCAGTTTTCAATCAATCCAGAAAACAAATATAAAGAAAAAATAAACTAATACAGAAATCACTTATTTATTTATTTTACCTTTTTCCACTAAAATAGAGGATGTATACATCTTAAGGATCTATCAAGCCCCATTACACTGAACTAGTTATATTTGTAGTTTTAGTTATGCACCCCATCTAATTGTACGTCTATGCAACATGGGAGATGAATATAAAAAGAAATAATAAATGATAAAATCCAACATGATTTTCTTGTAAACTCTGATAATAGGAAGAAAATGATATCCTCACAAAGTTCCTACCAAAATCTTACTTCTCTAGATACTAAAATTTGAGTTGTGCATTGTTCTTGATCTACCATCAAGCAAGTTTAAAATCCGAAGCAGTAGCTAAGAAGGCAAGGGACAAGAAAACCCCTTAGATCAGTCACTCCACATCCGCATTCTACCTAATATATTTCTCGATGTTGCAATAGATTCCTAAAGCAAACACAACAAATAATTTAAAATCCAACTACCAGTAAGCATAAAATCACAAGTTGAAGACAAGATGAAAAGGCCTAATAAAACCCTTCAATCATATCTATCCACACACAAAACAATAAATACATTGGCCATATAATTTTAGTATTCATATTGGTTGCTGCAATTTTCCTGTTAGCAGCACCCTATAGACATAAAAATAGAAGTAATCAGTGATGTGAGCCTAATACATAGTAAATGATCAAAGAGCATAAATCTTACCCACCTATGACAAAAGCTTGGTGACATCATTCACGTTCTTCACATTACATTCAGTAAGGTTTTCAACATACACACCCTTTCTTAAGTCTTCTCTATGCTAAGATAGGATAGAGAAAAATAAGAAGAATAAAGTATTATCATTTATTACATACTAGCTTAATTATCAATTAATTTGGAATAAGCAATTACTTGCAAATTGGTCGATGAAGGCTTTAAAAGATCTGTTATCTGCTCATTATATATCTCCAGAAAAGAACATTTGCAGCTAAAAATTAGCTTTTCATTTCTCCTTCTTTCCTCTTCCTACAAAAAAGAAGATTCGTATAAAACTCCTCAAACCCAAATCATAAAATGCAAAAGAAACAAAAAGGTGCAGAAACCAAAGTACCATCTATATTCGTAAAAACAAATACTCAAATATGCGGGGTGTTATCCCAATATCTTCACTAAGATTGCCTTTTTGCTGCTTTATCTCACCCATAATGGTGTACGTTTTGCCACTACCTGTCTGTAGCAAAAGATTTAGAATTTTAATCTTCATCAAAACTCCATCCATCAACAAATATACAGAAGGCTCTAAAAGTTCTCCTTTGCTTTAGCATCAAGACGGAAATACAAAACAAGAAACTATGAATCAGGTTCTTGCTGTGCGCTCTAGAGGAGAGAGAGCCGGAGGTGATCGGTGGCTGCTGCCTGCAAGAAAGGGGAGAGAAGCGACGGAGGAGGGTGGTGGTTGAGATGGCAGATCGGGAATTGGAAAAGAATAAGGAGGATAAGGTCACGGGAAAAAGGGATGTGATTAGGGAAAGGGACATAGAGTTAAGGAAGTATATATACTTAGGGCAAAAATAGCAACCGAATTCTTTTCGGTTGCTAAAATTGCAACTAAATTGCTTTTCGGTTGCAATTTTAGCAACAGAAATTAAATTCCATTGCTATTTTTAGATATAAATTTTTTCTCCTTTAGAACCAAAAATACCAACGGAATTAATTTTTCGTTGCTATTTTAGCAACGGAATTCAAATTTAGTTGCAATTTTACCAACGAAAAAAATTTCGTTGGTATTTTAGGTCCCAAAGTTTTTCCACATTCGCCGCAAAATACCAACGGAATTAATTTTTCATTGCTAAAATTGCAACCGAATTTATATTCCATTGCTATTTTAGCAATGAAAATATAATTCCGTTGGTATTTTGAGGACCCAAAGTTCTTCCACCTCAATGGCACCAAAAATACCAACCGAATTCAGGTCTGTTGCAAAAATAACAACGAGCTAAAAATTCGGTTGCAATTTTAGCAACGAAAAAATTTTTCCATTGCTATTTTTCGTTCCAAAATTTCACTGCCAAACGTTGGCGCCTTTTTAGCAACGGTTTAAAGATTCCGTTGCTAAATTTTGGCGCTAAAAATTCCCTCCACTTTTAGCAACGAAAAATAACCAAATATATTTCCATTGCTAAATTTGTAATGTTTAACCAAATTTAGAAACGAAATATATTTTTTGTTGCTAAATAGCAAAGAAATTCATTTTTCGTTGCTAATTTAGCAACGGAATCAATTCTGTTGCTATTTCCAAATTTTCTTGTAGTGTTTTATTGCTTAAGTTGATTTAGTATTGGCAGATGTAGTAGATATTCCTAGTAGTATCAAATGCCTTTTAACAATTCCCATTCTAGAGTATTGGCTGATCCTTCTTGAGTAGCTTGAATATTGGCTCACAAATCAAAGTTAATTTGGCTATGAACCTGCTTAAGTACTAAATTTTTCCTAAGAACCCTCTAACTTTTTTTTCCTTCTTGGGGATCAGCATCTCTCTGATGGCTTTTACTTTATTAAGATCTACCTCTATACCTTTTTAGCTCACCATATGCCCTAAGAGTTTACCTAAAGTGACCTTAAAGATGAATTTCTTTGGGTTGAGGCGAAGGTTATACTTTCGATCCTCTAGAAGAACTTCTCTAATGCTTTAAAATAACCTTCCTAAGTAACTAACTTGGTCATCATGTAATTGATATACACCTTAACTTCCTCATGAATCAAGTCATCTAGGATCCTAGTTGCCATCCTTTGATAGGTAGAACCTGCAATTTTAAGTCCAAATGGCAAGACTCGATAGGTATATGTACTCCTCTCAATTATGAAGGCCATTTTAATTCGATACACTATCTTGTTCAAAATCTGGTTATACCCAGCATATCCATTCATAAAACTATACATGGCATAGGCGATTGCACTATCAACTAGAACATCTCTGTAAGGTAAAGGGAAATCATCCTTACGGAACACTTTATTTAAGTCCTTATAATCTACATAGATTCTAACTCTCCCATCCTTCTTTATAATAGGAACTACATTCACTAACCATGTGGGTACTTGACTTCCACTAAAAACTTAGCTTCTATATGCTTCCTGACTTCTTCTTTGACCTTTTTAGCCCATTCCAGTTTAAGCCTTCTGAGGTTCAGTTTTACTAGTTTATACCTTAGGTATGTTAGGATGGTATGTTTAGAAATTTCTTGATCTATTCCCAGCATATTTTTATAGGTCTAGAAAAAGATTTTTTCATATTTTTTTAATATTCTCTTAATTTTTTCTCTCTCTTCAGGAGTTATAACTGATGCTAAGAAAATTTCTTTTGGATTTTCTTCCATTTTGAGATTAAATGAACATGTGTTTGTTAAGTTAATGTTAAATATTAATGGTTTATGATCATAATTATACATATTAAAATCAGAAGAAACATCACATAAGTAAGTAAAATGTTCATCTTATTAATAAAATCAAAAGAGCAATCATTATTCTTATCAAAAAATTCAGGAACATAAACAATATTAATGAAAATATCCTCTTCAGTCTTGGTAGCATCATATGTCTTTCCAGCCTCTGAGTTATCCTTGGGTGGATCCTTAACCTCTATCTTTCTTTTGCCTTTTAGTTGAACAACAAGTAGCTTCTTTATCATGACCTTCTTAGGCATTTCTTTATCGCAAGCTGAATAGTGTAGGAGAATATTTTCATCCCAAAACCCTTAATTGGTTTGATGATCCCTAGCTTCCGATTGAAGACCTCATTAAATAGCTTGAATCCTGGCATTATCTCATATCTTATCAATTGGGGTTCATTCTTTCCATAATAAAGGAAAATACTTGAAGTTGGCATAAAGCTTTAAAAGATATATGGGATCCCTTTTGCTGTCTTTTTCTTCTTATCCTTTTGATTGGGACTAGTGAAACCTAACACCTTTTTATCTTTTTGACCTTTGGTAGCTATTGCATTCTGAGGCCCTTAGGAGTTTTTGGCTAAGCCACCATCTAGTAGGAAGTTTAACATAAATCCTTTTGAGATAATCAATTTTTTAACTAAATCTTCTTTAAATAAATACAAAGGCAAAGGTTTTAAGTATGCACTTTGGGTTAGTTAAAGTTGGAATAAAGCCTTTAACTTAGGAAGAATTAACACATATATTCTAACAATTCTAAGAGATGTAAGATTTTATGACTTTTAAGATTCTATATTAATCATTGTTGAGTCTCACTTGTTCATAGGTCCAATCACTTTTAAGCATTATCTTGATGTAAGTCTATCTTTAGATGATAAAAAATTGTTGTACAGTCTTATTTTGAAAATAAAAACTCATAATTACAAAATATTTCCTAGATTATCCCTCTTGCTTTGATTTTTAAAGTTTATTATAAAGCTATGATGATTGTTTTTACTTCTAAAGCTCTTATTAATAGACCAAAAAAACAAACCCTTCCTTTATAAACTAATCTCACCAAAGCCAATGCCTTCATTTTTACATCTACCAAATGGAGTGAAGTGCCTTTTCTAAAAGAATGGATACTTGAAACAGACATTAAAACTAAACCCTTATCTCCTCCAACCCCGAACACCATACTTAAAGAAATAACCTAAACCACATATGGGAAAGTAAAGTTGTCCTTTGATAGGACATCCTTTAATCTAAGAGTTTTATATGATGGTCTATCTTCTTCCATACACATAGACTTGGGAAAAGTTTCAAGACTCGCTTCTATTATTAATCTACCCACTACCAACCTACTAAATGTTTAGCTTTTTAACCACCTAAGAACACTTTAACCAAATAATAACTTCATTTAGACACTCAAGCTTAATTACATATAGAAACGCTATGTAAAGTGCATATTTCACTACCGATATACCTAAATCAATTTACATTATTAAAGAGTCACCTATACCCATTTCTCATACTTTCTCATATGTGAATGAGAATGTAGAGCCTAAAATAAATGCTTTTTAAAAAGATATTCAAATTGAAAAAGAACATCTCTAAAAGGATTTTTATACCCTTTACAATCATGAAAACAAATTATGGTTTTTCAAGAATTTTGAAACACAAAGTCAAGATATTCATAGTAAGTTTCATGCATTCATACATGAGCATTAAGTGCATATCCTCTTTTTTGATTTGTTTGAAATTTATATATATGAAAAAAAATTAGATTATCCCTTTGAAAAATTCATAAATCCTATTTCTAAAGCAATTTCATGGCAAACTATAAAGAATTAATATTTTCAATATGTTCTTCCACCTTTAAGGGAACTTTAAATTAGACATGGTAAAGCCACCTTGATAGCCTCACCCTTTAAACTCAAAAGCAAAAAAACATATAAACAGAGATCATAAAAACATTATCAACAAAATAATTGAACATATAGCCACCTCTAAAACTAATGGAAATTAGTTAAATGACATACAAAAAAGTAGATTTACCACTAACTCTAATCACCTTATTAGATTCCAAAATAAAAGCTCCGATCCTCAAACATTATGAACTACTAAAGCCTTCTTTTTTATCTTAACTATGACAAAAAAATAAAAAAGAATTTCTTAATTTAATCCAGGACCATTTAAATTAACTTAGTCCCAAATAAAGCTCAACATAGTACATTGGTAGCATCCTAAAAAATTTTACTAACCAAGAGCAAAAATCTTAGACATCAACAATAAAGCTAGACCAAATGCCCTATCTCAAAGCCATTATAGTGATTCCTCAATCTATAAATGGAATATCGATGGAATGTAAGAATGAAACATCTTCATTGCTTTCAAGTAGATGACAATAAAGTAAATGCTTATCGAGCTAAATCAAATATAACTAATCAAATGATTGCAGAGCTTTTAGTTTGAAATTTCTCAAACTAGCATTATGGTTGGTAGGATTATTATCTCTATTTTTATCAAAATTTAGAGATCTTAAAGTCCATTGAACATGATTAAAGCTAAATACAAATTCTTAACCAAAAAGGCAGGCCAATCCAAGATGTAGCTACAGCTCTCATTTTAACTGTTGCTCATCATTTTGTTAGGGATCCATCACATCTTAAAGACAAGAATACCAAACTCTTTATTAATCTCAACTATAAAAGGCTTAATGATTTTGTTAAAAAACACAAGATGGAATAATTGTTTTCACCCTCATTGTATTCAAAGGTACATCAATTTATACAAGTAAAGAAGAGTTAGAGTTAAATAAGGTAACCTAGTTAGATAAGGAAAGATTCATTCTATTCCTAAGATTATTTTAACTATATATATACATTCTGTAACACTTCTCTTCAAGCTGGAGCATAGATATTAATCATGCCCAGCTTATTACATATATATTGAACTCGAGGTCCATTTAAGGATTTTGTTAACAAATCACCCAACAGTTCTCCTATCTTTATGTGTCCTATTGAGATGATATTATCTTGAATCTTTTTATGAATAAAGTGATAATCAAATTCAATATTCTTGGTCCATTCATGATACACCAAATTGGAGGCAATATGAAGATCAGTTTGATTATCACACCAAAGTTTTGCTGGAGACGAGTGATCTATACCAATTTCAGCAAGCAAATGATGAATCCATAAGATTTCATATGCAAAATGTGACATAGCTTTGTATTCAGATATTGCACTAGATTTGGATACCATAGTTTGCTTTTTACTTCTCCAGGACACTAAGGTTCCACCAACAGAAATATAATAACATGTAGTCGACCTCCTATCAACCTTAGAGCATACCTAATCAGCATCGGTAAAACACATGATGTGAGTATGCCTATTATCCCTATACAATATACCTTGTCTAAAAGCACCCTTAAAATAACACAATATCTACTTTGGAGCTTTCCAATGCTTTATCATAAGAGTAGCCATAAATTGACTAACAATGTTCACTGCAAATGAAATATCTGAATGAGTGACTTTGAGATAATTTAATTTTCCAACTAACCTCTGATATCTCTCTGGATCATAAAAAGATCACCATCTTCCTTTGTAAGTTTTACATTACGAACCATAGTAGTACATCATGGCTAAACTCTTTATTTTCTAGTTTCTGCAAGCAACTCAAAAATATATTTTCTTTAGGATAAAAAATTTCCCTTTTTACTTTTCGACACTTTTACTCCTAAGAAATATTTTAATTGGCCCAAATCTTTCGTGTGAAATTTACTATGCATAAAAGACTTAAGTGAAGAGATATTTGCAGAATCATTCCCTATAATCATAATATCATTAACATAAACTATAAGAAGAATAGTGCCAGCTTTCGATTGTTTGTAGAAAACTGAGCGATCACACTGACTTTTCTTTAGCCCAAACTCCTTAACAACATCACTAAATTTTCCAAACCAAGTATGAGGACTCTGCTTCAAGCCATACAATGATTTCTTTAAATGACAAATTTTCCCATACTCCCTCTAAGCAACAAAACTAGGTTGTTGCTCCATATAGACTTCTTCCTAAAGGTTGCTATAAAGGAAAGTATTTTTGATGTCTAACTGATGTAAAGGCCAATCTTGAAAGGTTGCTAAAGATATAAATGATCGAACATAACTCAATTTAGCTACCAAACAGAAAATATCAAAATAATCCACTCTATAAGTCTTGGCATATCCCTTAGCAATAAGTCAAGCTTTAAGGCAAGCCACAGAACCATATGGATTATCTTTGACTGTAAAGACCCATTTACAACCTACATCTTTTTTCCCTTCTGGTGAATTCACCAACTCCCAAGTATTATTTGTATCCATGGCATTTATCTCCTCTATCATTGCATCATGCCAATCGGGATAAGATAAAGCTTTTTTAACAGGTTGAGGAATTAAAAAATAAGTCGAGAGAAGCAATAAAAGAACACGTAGATGGAGATAAATGATCATAAGAGATAAAATTACCAATTGGATGGGCACACTAAAATTTACTTTTCTATAGGGTAATGGGAAGATCAAGATCATTTGGGACTAGATCTGATGATGAATCTGATTCAGGCATTGTATTGGAAGTTCCATATCTCTTAGAATAAACATGTACTATAGGTGGCTTTACTGGAGTAGGTGGAGTTGACTCACCTATAATAGTAGGAATAGGATCACTTAGAGTAGGAAAACCCAAATTACTTCGAATAACAGGAGTATGAACCACTGCTAACCTTGTAATAACATTATAGCCCAACCAATGGTCATCCTCCCCCTGACTTATATAATTGAAAAATGGGTAGAATGGTTTATTCTCCTAGAAAGTAACATCAATAGATATAAGATACTTGTTAAGTTCTAGATAATAACAATTGTACCTTTTTTAAAGGTGAGAATACCCTAAGAAGACACACTTTAGTGACTTTGTATCCAACTTAGTGATTTGAGGTCAAACATCCTGAACAAAGCAAGTGCTTCCAAATATTCTTACCTCTATAGGAAATAATGGCTTAAATGGAAAAATAATAGAGTAAGGAGTCTCACTAGAATGCACCGATAAGTGTATGCAATTAATCAGGAAATAAGCAGTAGACATAGTATTAGCCCAAAATTATTTAAAAAATTTCATTTGAAATAAAATAGCCTTTACTATCTCAAGCAAATGTCTATTTTTCCTTTCAGTAACTCCATTTTGGGATGGTGTGTTTGGACATGAGGATTGATGAAGTATGGCATTCTGAGACATGTATGCCTGAAAAGAATCTAAAAAGTATTCTTTTGCATTATCACTCCTCAATATGTGAACAGAACCCTTAAATTGAGTTTTGATCTCAACATAAAAAGCATAAAAATGAGCAGATAATTCAAACAAACTTTTCATAAAAAATATTTGAGTAATACAGGAGTAAACATCGATAAATGTTACAAAGCACTTGAACCCAGGATTGGCTATCACAGAACATGGTCCCCAAATATCTAAATGAACTAATTCTAATGTAGAATTAGCTCGTTTATTAATCCGAGGACTTAAAGGGCTACGGTGGTTCTTGGAAAACTAACATGATTCACAATCAAAAGAAAAAACATCAGAAAATTGGGGATAAGGTTTTTTTAGAGTTGGCAAAGAAGGATACTCCAATCGACAATGTGCTTTAAAAAGAGACAAAATAATAGAATAAGCAATGGACCTTAGTATCTCTCTACCAAGAATATAAAGACCTTTAAGATGTAACCATTACCAATGGTATATTTCATTACAATGCCTTGAAAGATACAATGATTTGGGAAAAAAGAGATATAACAATTAAAATCATATGTGAGTTTACTTATAGAAACCAAGATTAAAGCAAACTTTGGTATTTAAAGAACTAAACCCATAAAAATTGATGAAGTTAGGTTAACTGTGCCAAATTCATTTACATGAGAAAGTGATCCATCTTTCATTGTAATATTGGAAGAAGATGTATGAGACTGATAAGTAGAAAATACATTTCAGTTATCTATCATATGATATGTAGCACCAGAATTAATGAACCACTGAGATGAGGAAGATAAAAGACATGTATTTGGATGCCCTACCCCAGCAATAGTTGTGGTGGGTGAAGCTTTCACAGAATTTCAATGCTGGATAAATTTTGCATACTCATTTGCAAAAATCATAATATGCGTTCTAGAGGTACTGGTCGTAGCAATGTTTGCTAATTTAGGCTTTTGATTATGCAACTTTTTACAAAACCTTTTTGTATGACCAAGTTTATGGCAATAATAACACATCATATTCTTATTCCAACCCATATTGAATACTACCAAGTTGAAGTCTCCACAGCTAGTGTGATGCACTCTTAGGTGGTTATAGGGGATTGAAACAACAAACTAACACACAAGAACTAATGGCAATAGTGACCACCACTCAAATATCACAACCAAAAATAGAGCCCAAAAAATGACAACAACCCTTAAACTTGAAGGCACAAAACCAAACACCACATAAAAAAGGAAGTAAACCCCTCAAGAATCTAAATGCCAACGTAATTACAATTAGGAATGGGTGGGCTATCGAGAGAACTTATGTGAGATTGAAACCCAATCGAGAGAGGAACACCAAAAGTAGGCAAGAGATAAAATAGATATCAAAACCCAACTAAGAGAAGGGACACCTAAAGTAGATACCAAATGACAACTAAAGCACCAAGATATGGTCAAAACTGGTGAGTCGATACTAGAGAAGAAATCGAAGAGCCAGCGCATAAGTAATATGCTCCAATACATCTGCACATAAGGAATCAATGAAATCTTCAATTGACGTGTAAGGTCCACTTGTAGGCTGAATGGTCACCAAATTTTATGCAAAGGTTGGGATACCACCTGTGCTCTTTCTGTTCTCGACGAAGAGACCAAAATTTCACTGGAGTTGGTAACCAAAAAGAGGATAGATTCTTCAACCATAGAACACAACCTAAAGAGACTTGAAAAAACCCAGAAAGCCCTAAAAAAAGCCTAAGGCTCTAATACCATGTTACAAAACACAAGATAGAAGAATTTTTTGCATCCTCATTATATTCAAAGGTATATCAATTTATACAAGTAAATAAGAGTTAGAGTTAAATACGGTAACCTAGTTAGATAAGGAAATATTCATTCTATTCCTAGGATTATGCTAAATATATATATATATATATATATATATATATATATATATATATATATATATATATATATATATATATACATTCTGTAACACTTCCCCTCAAGCTAGAGCATAGATATTAATCATGCCCAACTTTTTACATAGATATTCAACCCGAGGTCCATTTAAATCTTTTATGAACAAATCACCCAACTGTTCTTCTGTCTTAACATGTCCCATTGAGATGATATTATCATGAAACTTTTCATCAATAAAGTTACAATCAACTTCAATATGCTTGGTCCATTCATGATACTTTGGATTGGAGGCAATATAAAGTGCAACTTAATTATCACACCAAAGTTTTGCTAGAGACAAGTGATCTATACAAATTTTAGTAAGCAGATGATGAATGCATAAGATTTCACATGCGAAATGTGGCATGGCCTTGTATTCAAACAAGTGGTGCAATGACACCTTTCTAATGAGAGTTATGTTAGGGGAAGATTCAAATATTCCTTTTTAGAAAGAGAAATTCTTTGTTAGTCTCCCTTTTTTTCTTGGAAAAAATGATTGAAATAAGAACAATTACCATTATGATGAACAAAATCCTTATTATCAACTAACTTATAGAGAGTTAATAAGCTACACTCAAGAAGATGGGCTTAAAATTTAAACTATAAAAGCGAATGAAATTGGAAATGTGAAGGGCAGAAAAAGTTAGGCTTTTCGTATCAATAGTTTGATACTTGGGATCTTTTTTTCAACAGTTTGATATTTCTTATCGAAAGCCCTCGTTATTAAGGCCTTACCAAGATTGCCAAACAAAAAGAAAAAAATAAACATAAAAAGGCTTACCCTAAAGACAAACACTATCAAACTTAAAAACCTTACAAAAAGATGTTCCAAAAATACCAAAAACCCAATAAAACCCTAACAAACTACTTTTAAGAAAGAACTCAGTTGTTTTGAGTTTGGAAAGAAAGGCCATACCTTAAATTACTACAGATTCATTAGAAAAATTCATGAGCTCCAAATAGAAGATGATATTATTTCAAAAATTGAACTTCTTTTGCTTGAATCCTCAAAATTTGAATATTCTACTTCTTTAGAAGATAATGAAGCTCTTTAATTAAATGAAGTCCCTTTTAAAACCTTGTATGTTGGAGAACTGAAAAATATTATTAGTGTCCTCACCAAAGATAAAAAATTTTTCACTTGAAGTAATTAGCTAAATCCAAAACCTTTAAGTCTAAAAGGAGTATCTTATAAGGCTTTAAAAATTCAATAAATCCTCACTAGTTATCTCTTTTAAAAGTAAACATCTTATATTCAATTATGTAGAAATGAGCATCGGATGTTACAAAATTAGCTTCCTTAGTAGTCTTTAATCATATCAATACTATATTTACTCATGTATTTGGTAGTCAGAAATATTTGTTTTCATTATTATTATCTTGCAAAAATTTATCACTTAACACAGTTACTATTCATTTGGTAAATTTTTTAGTGGCATAACTATTATAAATGTTCCTATACCTTATGTATATTCAAATTTAAACACTCCTGACATATTCATAATCATCTCATCCCTATTGACTCAACATGCAACAACATCATCAAGCATTAAACATTTAAACATAACTAACCATTATTTTTCCTTCAAATGAGCACATTAAATTTTTTTAATCTCATAACTTTATAAAGGACAAAGGTGCATTTTTACCCTAAATATTTGCCAAAATGGACAAAATTGCCTTTAATGTTTCAAATTGTGCATTTTTTTTGTTAATGTATGTAAAATAGGGGATTTATGCCATTATTGTAACATCCTTTTAATATTGACCAACTCACCATTTGTTGACTATTGATGTGGATGAATAGTGACCCATGGCAAGCAACTACTAGACACGTCAGGTGACATATGGCACGCATGCATATCATATAAGGGGTAAAAAATTCATCCTTTTCCTACCCTTTTCTCCCTCACTCTCACTAAAATCATGTTTTCCCATTTCTGTCTATATCCCTTTCAATTTGATTATAATAAAAACATATAAGAATCTTTAAAATCATTAAATTAAAAATAATTGATGGCTACATCACTATTGATATCTCTCTCTTCTTTAATCAATTTAAAACACTGGAAAAGAAAAGATTTTAGAATGTAGGGATAAAATTTAGGTTTTTGTGAGGGATAGAGCTAGCATAATTAAGTCATAAAGTATAAGTAACCTAAAAGGAGATACTAAAATTGTGCCTATACTGGAGTAAGAAATCCTTTTTTTCCTCACATAAGTAGTCATTTTTTTTGTCTTATTGTCTATTATAAGTTGAATAAGTTATTTTAGTTTGCTTTATACTATTACTATTGATAGGTTAGGGAATGCAATTTTTTTATTGGTTTGATTTTTGTCAATAATGAAGGAAAAGTCATGAATGTTGCTATATGAATTGTATTAGGAGAATTTACAATTGGAATAAGAGATTTTAAGGATGATTAGAAGGATAAAAAGTTAATAAGAGACCATACAACAATTGGCTAATCAACTTAAATAGAGGTATAGGTTTTTTGAATTAAAGAGGACATATGTGATGCAGCTTGTAGTGAATTTAAGAAAAGCTGATAAAGGGGTGTGTTATTTTTAGGTTATGAAGGGTTTTTTTAGTGTTGATTGCCTGGATTTTTTGGGTATTTTTCAATGTTAATTCTTAGATTAGGATGATATGTGGTGCAAATTAGGGCCATATTTGCCTTAGTAAAATGAACATGATGGCATTTTTTAATTTGTAATTTTTGCATGGGGTTAGTGGGTTTAGTATGTGTAATGGATACATCCTTGTGCCATTTTAAAAATATTTAATATTAGGTGAAATATGCTTTGGAATCCTGTGATCTATGGTGTTTATTAGCACAAATTGAATGAATTTGTAATCAACTTAAACTTGGATGAATGGGTAATCATATATGAAAAATAACATCAGCTATAAAGCATATATGTAGATAAATTAGCTTCCTACGTTACCATTATAGAAATAACAAAATTACATCATATTCTTGGTAGTATATGCTATAGTCCCAAATTACAAAATCACATATACATATAAAATTAGCTTCCAGCACTACCATTGTAAAAATAACAAATTACATAATGTTGTTGGCAATATACATTATACTCCAAAATTACAAAATCAAGTTCTAGGGAGTATAAACTATACTTTCACCATTAGTATACCATACATTAATGAAAAAATATCATTAAAAAATTCCACACAAGAAACCAAAATTAGTATTTATGCCTAATGTCAAAATCTAGTTTTTATTCTTCTTTAATTGCCATAACTACTTTTTGTTATTCTTTAATTAACTCTTATTAATTTGCTTCTCCAAATCTCTAAGTAAAAGTATTTTCCCTTGAAGATTGAAAAGGTAGTCTTAATGGCAATGAAACTTCATATCCATTTTCTTTAAGATTTATGATCCTTGAACCTATAGGGATATGATTAGTCTTCCTTACATTTGTTCTCACATCTTTCTCACTTGGAATTAGAAACATTTTATTTGGATCAAATTTATGATTAGGAATGAGGAAGTCTAAATCTTCATCTTCACTACTATGATGACTATCTCTATATGAAATAACAATATATCTATTCACATTTTCTGGTTGCATTATAGGGGTAGCAAGTTATGATTCAACAGTAATCATAACTTGATAATTGTATGAAATAAAATGCAAACATTTATTACCCACATTGTAATTTTTACTAACCTTTTGCATGTCACTCATCAGTGTGAACTATGACCATCTCCTAAGTCAAGTTCTTAAACTAAACTCCTTAGAAACCAAAACCAATTATGCTTATTCTCTTTATTAACAACAACAATGGCAATAAGATACATTTGGTTCATTCCATCAATGCCTGCTACAGTTAATAGCTTCCCTTTAACTTTTGTTTTCAAAAAATAATCATTAAGGCCTATAATTGGCCTACAACTAGCCTTTCATCATTTCTTGCATGCATTGAAATAAATAAGCATCCTTTAGAAAATGCTTCGTCCTTCTTCCAGTCTGTTCCTTGAAAACTCAAATGCAACTATATTGCCCAGATTTGTGCTTTTTAACTTATAAGCAAAGCATATAGGAATGCAAAATCTTCTTTGTAGTTACCTTTCAATTCATTAAGTATCGTCTTTCTTACTTTTTGCACTTGTCATGGGTGTGACAAATGCTGGAGCTCACTTGATTTTGGTTGGGTTCTTGAAGGCCAACTTTTATGGTCCAACACCGGACGAGGCTTACTATAACTCATAAACTTGTTAATTCATAATAAAGAAGGGCTAGGCCCAATTCAATGTTGATGGTGAACCTTTGGAGGAATCCAATGTAGGCTAAAAAATGAATGTATCATAGAGTCACCACCTAAGAAAATGTTAGGAAATGAATCTCAACCTTTTGATGCCTAAATAGAGATTGGTGTGGGGGATATCACTCTTACTTAGCATCCTGATTATATGTGTCTTATAATTAGGTTTTTATCATTAGTCCATTATCTCCCTTTTCACATAATGCATTGCAAGATAATAAATAAACACATCAAACAATTAGGAAAGTAGAACAGAAAGCAATAAATAAACAAATAAATCCACTACTTAAACTATTACAAAGGCAAATTGTCTAAAATGAAAATGAAGCAAACAACATACATGAATCAAGTTATTTATTCGGTTTTGAAATATTGGTTCCTACATATATATTTACAAAAAGAAAGATAAAGAGCCCTTGTTCATTTTTGGAAAACATGGGATGAGTGATACCAATTTTGATGAAAATAAGACTCTTTTTTATTGTACAATTTTAATGTGAAAAGTGGACATTGGTCCATTTTATTTGGTAAGCCTAATTTAATTAAGTACAAAACATTTTAAATGACTTTTATTCCTTTATCGTGGTGGTCTACTGGCTCACCCTAAAAACTGAGGCATTTATGACCTGTAATATAGTGTCAAACCTAGCCTTAGTAGTTGCAACTACCCCATAATTGTATCCGTATCCTACTGATGTTGGTGAATGAGTGTTTACATTAAAGCCTCTAATTTATCTAACCTCTGAGCTTTCTTTCCATATGTAGGGCATATAGGGGTCGGTGTAGGTTGAGGTGGCAATAGTGCTCTCGAGGTGGATGCATCGGGATCCCCATAAGGTAAGTATCTCCTAAATGGCCTAGATGGTTATGGTCGTAGTCGAATAGGAGATCATGGAGGCACTGGAATGTGAGGTGATCACTGAGTAGGCAATCTAGATCTACTTGCATATCCATCTTGAAATCTATATCCATCTCTGCCCGTAGGGCTCATGTAGTTCATCTTGGATAACCTACTTTTGTTGAACTAATGGTGCTGAAGGTGCATGTCCCTCATCCTCTAAATGATCTATCATAATCAATGGTAACCTACAGGCTACCATAGTCTTAGGGACCATAAATAGTCTAAACTATCCAGCCTGCCCATGAATCAACATGACCATCTTCCATATAGGAGCTGTTTGCAAGTCTATAAAAGTCTCCTCCTGGAGTGGTAGCCCAAAAGTCCTCTCATCTACCCTCAAATCAAATAATAGACTGGTCACCACTCCCTTATATACATATCTGTATGGCTACCTTGAGCAAGGTGGAGATGATCTCATGAGTGATGTCCACCCTTTTGTGGTTATACACGACCTAAAGAAAAAAAGATATCAATAGCAATCACCAATCTAGGACTACTAGTGCGGTCGAGGTATGATGTGGCAAGGACCCTTTGGATGTACCTATATAGCTAAGATGGTGATCTTGGCTATATCTAGGTGGTACATGGCTCTAAAAAGCATGATTGCCACCCAATGCTTTCTGGCCACTCCCCTTTCAAGGGTTAGGACATCTGGTCTAATGGATAGCCTTATGGCCTTAGTGAAACAACACTGTGTGATGTTATAAAAGACACCTTATACCTTGTATGTGAGTACCCTTTCCTTTGTATCTAATCTCTAGTACCCTCTGCATTGCAGAGTTATTAAGAACTCATATGTCACATCTAGATAGGTGAGATAAAAAAGGGTAAAGAATGGCATTAATCCTGAAGCTGCTAATAGCCCATTAACCTTACCTATCATATCTATATTCTATAAGAACTGGTGGGACATAAATCGACTACATGGTATTAAACCCTAAATAATGCTTGATATCTCTTAGCCTTTTAATCAGTCATCCACTTAGGAGTTGGTAGAACCGGTGTAGCCTGTGCATCGCAATATGGCATTTACAAAAGGTTAAAAGTTAGTCTTTTAGAAGTAACTTTCATAGTAAGTAATAACATAAATTAAATTCGACACTAATTATTTTCAAAATTTTGGTAGAGTGCCAACTTGAATCAGTGCTAGGCAACATGTATTGATATACACTTTGAGCACTATAAGGTAAGTTAAAAAATCTTAGGCCCATCAATATGTGTCTAGCAAACATGCATGACAAATAAGAAATTAAAATTATGACTATTTACAAAAAATCTAGCAAAAATTTGGTAGCATTTCAGCTAGAAACGTGCCTGCCCCTATACAAAAATGCATTTAAATGCAACAACACAGGCCCAAATGGCCACCAAGTAGTTCGTTCAAGAAAATTATTTTACTATGATCTTAGATAAGGCTCACTTGCTCATTTTTGTTACAACTGTTCTCAATAGACTAATCTAATTCTAAAGTTAAATTAACAATCTAATTGTAAATAAGAGAAATAAAAGCAACCTAAATTAAACTATCTAAAATGGCAATGTGTCCAAGTTCAATAGTTCATTTTTATTTAATCAATTAAATTGCAATTTGCCAGTGAGACCTACATTGAAAATTTACATTGATAACCTATTAAACTAAATAGATAAACTAGTCAACTGTATCAAATTGAATTAAAATAACAAACTAAATATAAACCACCAAATTTTACACATTTGAATGTGTTGTCTTATCAAAGCACATTTAATTTTGCAAATGCAATTAATAACCGTTAAAATATCAAACCAAAATGTATGGACAGTAAGCATAAGTAACAAAACAACAAAGCAAAAATTAACTAAACATAAATTTAAAAACTAATCAAACCAAATAAGCTATCCATTACTATTTTATTTTTTCTTTTTCATTTTTCTACTACCACCAGTAAAGGGAACATAACTACTTTCTCTCTCTCTCTTTTTAGAAAAAAAGAAAAGTCTGCAAGTACTACAATTTTAGCATTATCTAAAGAAAATAAAAAAATATAAAAAGGAAAGAAAAAATATGAGGGAGGAGATTACCAACCTTTAATGCCAAAATTGAAACCAAAAACAATACAATAAAGCTTGAAATCAACACAACCCCTAAAAAGCGAGTTGAACCAGGGAGAATTTTGGCACAGATGGCTCAAGAAATGAAGAAAAAATAGAGGAGAAAATCTTGAAAATAGAGAAAAAAATGGAAGGAATCACATGGAAGAAGAAATGCAGGGGAGTGAGGAAAAAGAAAAAGAAAAATGGATTATTTTTCAAGATTTGAGTGAAGATGAGCTGGCCTCTGTCGCTAGTGAGTGATAACCACCACTTACATCCTGCCTGTTGCTCCTTTTTTCATTTTTTAAGATTGTTTCATTTGTATTCATTTTCTTTATATTTAACTTCTATTTGTCTCCTATTTTGTTCTTTTATTTATTTTATTTCACAACAATTCACATTATTTACATACATTTATGCTCAAATTATCTAATTTACACATTTTATTTTTTATTTTCATTTTCTCCCTTTTTTATATATCATGATGAAATACTTTATGAATTAAATATCTCTGAATCAAATCTCTAAGGATTCCAACAATGCTTATATGTTCACCATGTTTCCTATAAAATAAAGACAAAATGAATGTAAAAATGTACATGCAATGCCTAGGACATGCAAAAAGGCTCAATTAGGCAATCCAAGAGTGACAAATGGCCAGGCTATGAGTCACTCCTTGAGGGACAAACATCTATAAAGTCTTCCAATAAATAGTTATCCTTTTCTTTAGATCTATTCCTTCACTCTCCACCTACTCAATGAATCTTCCTTTCCAAGTATTCTTTTTTCCTTCTCTCCATGTTTTTCCTTTTTCCTTTTTTCTTTTTCCTTTTTATTATTATTATTATTATTATTTTTATTAATTATTTTTCTTTTTTTCACTTTTCTTTTTTTTCTCTATTTTTTCTTTTTTCATTTTTTTATTTCTTCTTCTCGTTTTCTTGGATAAAGTCCTCTTGAATACCTCATTATGTCGAACTTAGCCATAAGTAGACTTCATTAACTTTTAGATGACCTTGATAACTATGAAAACCTTATCTTACCTAGATGGTTTAATTTGAGATTTCTAAGGTAGGTGAAGCCTGATACCACTCTGATTTTATCTATTATTTGATATTGGGATTCTCAATTTCATATCTCTTATTTCAAAAATTAAGAGTTATTCCCTCAACTAAGGAATTTATTAAGATCTTAGGCTTGAAATATTCCCTAAGCACCTTGCCTTACGTGCCCTAACCCGTGATCAATTACTCGAGAGATATGGCATACACTTTGGGTCTCCTTCCTTCCACTATTTGTAAAGTTTCTAGAGTTTCTTTCTCTTTAGAGGATTTACTTGATGCTATGTTTGACTCACCCGAGCACTATAGATATCGAATCAGTGTTATCTTATTTTATAGGTTTGCTCGTTACTTGATAGGAGATTACCAGTTATTTATCATTATGGAGAGTACTCCATGGGTAGACCTTATTCTCTCTGATCTTTAAAAAGACCATCATAGGTCTTCATGCTATATCTGCTAATCCTACTGTTTTCTTCATCTATAACCCTTATGGGTTTTTACATTAGCTTTTCTTATTAGAAAATGTGTCCTTTTGAATTGCCACATATTTTCTTTGCCTTATTTTTGCCTGAGATGAATCGAATGCACCTTAGCGTCTTTTTCCTTTTTTTAATAGATCTTGTTACAAAAGAAGCTGAAGGTGTTAATAGAGCCACCTTCTAAAGTGATTAATCACTATGATTTAGGTCATTATTCTTACAGACAGAAGCTATATGACTTTTTCTTTCCTGATAAAGGGACTATTTGGTTGACCTTTATAGCGGATGATGAGATTGCTTTTCGGTGCCCGATGATACCTCTATATTATATGACCAAAAATGGTCCTTCCTTATGTATTACTAAATGTGGGTTACATTAGGCTACATTTTGCATTACAATCCATTAAGCTAGAAAGTTTGAAGAGCGATAGGATATTGTAAGATGCCCCTTGTCCTTCCATGGTAATCATCTCTCTATTAATTTTCCTACATATTATCGTCAGCTTTAAGCTCAGCTACCCATGAGAACTACCTTGCCAAAGATTGTAGATTGCAAATTATCCACTAGTATTAAGTACAAAAGGTGGGTCACCAGTCCTACAGTCGATAACTGATCATATTGGTTGAGGCTCAAGATCAGTATCTAGCAAGTGTACTAGATCAATTAAGTAATATGCAAAAATAAGATCAAGACCCTTTGATATCTTACCCTAGCGATTGTTCGTAGATTTTATAACCAAAAATGTGTGAATGAATTTCCCAAGTTTTGAAGTGATTATAAATTGACTAAACTAAAATTAACAAATAAGCAAAACAATTCAAATTAGACCAAAATAACTAAAAACTAAAACTAAATTACGATTAAATAATTGCAGCACAAAATCTAAAGGGTGAGAAAAATCAATAACTAAAACACTTCTGCTAAGGGACTATCCACCTCACCTTTTATTAATAATGACTTAACTCAAATTAACACACGTTGTTATGGAAAATTAGTTAAAATTAGATATCTCATTTAGAATATCATTCTAGAGTATTAAATCCTCAATTTAAGAACAGCTTAATACCTAGCATGCAAATCTGGTTTTAAACTCCTAAACTTTTATTAAATCCTCTTTCAAGAAATCTAACTCTAGCCTATTCTTAGTTTAGATTCTCAAATCCAGTCAACTTATGAACAACAAATTCCTATCTCAATTTTTGGAACACAATAATGCATTAACATGAGTAGAATAATTCAAGAACTTGTAAATAATTGATTAAAGACTAAATTAACATTCAATCATCTATTTAAAAAATTAAACAACAATTCAACCATATCCAAAGATAAGATTTAGCATACGAATTAAGAAATAACATACTTGTATTGAAATTAAGCTCAAATCAAAGTCATTACAATAAAATAATAAGGGTTTAAGTTTCCCTTAGCAAAAGTAGAGAGTTTACTCACTGTTCATGATTGAAACAAATGAAAAATTAAAACAAATAACTACTATACTCATAAAACTTCAAGCTCGGTCTTGATGTCTTCACAAAATAATAGAGAATAGCTTCAAATCCTAAGAGAATTCAACTTTCTAAAAAAAAAAAAGAAAACTAGGTCTAAAATCTAAGTAAATCTAACTAACTCCCTAAAAATTCATTTAGAATGCTTAAATACCCTAAAATATCAAGAGTCTAGCTGCCACCTAACATTGTAAAATAGATACAAACTTCCTTTATTGTAATTCTCAAAAAGGGTGTATGTAGGGAAGCTTGTTGTCCCTATCGAGATGTAGCAAAAATACCATTGGAGTAAAAGGCACTTCATTGGGATGGTTCCTTTTCCTACTAAGCTAATTTTGTCCTTAAAAGGGGAATGGATCATAGGGTGTGGATGAATTTCGATCCTTGCTGAATTGTTCTTTTTTGCCTGGATGATCAAAATCATTCGATGGGGATGATTTTGCTTACCGTGTTTCTTTTTACTGGACTGAAATGATTTTTCCTTCATGTAACCCGGTAGGGATGATTTTCGTCCCTACTGGGTCGATTTTAAAATTTTATCAATAAAACCTTGCAAAAATTAGACAAAACACACTTAAACATACTCAATTTAAAACACTAAAAATTTAAACATAAAACTTAACAATTTGACACTAAAAAATACTAAGCACACCTAAAAGCACACTAAAAAACATAGTACAAATTCGAAGCTATTAAATACCCCACACTTAGCCCTTGTTCGTCCTCTAGCAAAATTGAACAAACCAAATTCTTGAAATTATCAAACTTTAAACTAAGAATTATGCAATTCAAAACCATGCTCAACAATTGGCTGTAGCAATTAATAAAATTCCAACCAAATCAGATTCAATCAAGAAAATAAGAGTCAATTTCCATATGTGTGTGAAAGACCAAAACATTTAAACCTTTTCAAAACAAAACACCAGTCCAATCCAATAATAAGGTTTCAAAAATAATGTACACTGAAATGTACATACGGTTTTGCATTTGAAACTTTAGAAATACCATAAATCTCTCTTTTAGCATTAGAACCCTAACATCATCTCTGCTAAACAACTTAAAACAAAAATAACATCTTTAGGACTTTATTAAGGTTGTAATGGGGTTATGGTAAGGGTTAAACAAACAATGGCCAATGATAAATAAGAATAATAATAATCAATAAAACCTTGCAAAAATTAGACAAAACACATTTAAACATACTCAATTTAAAACACTAAAAATTGAATCATAAAACTTAACAATTTGACAATAAAAAATACTAAGCACACCTAAAAGCACACTAAAAAACATAGTGCAAATTCGAAGCTATGAAATACCCCACAATTAGCCTTTGTTTGTCCTCTAGCAAAATTGAACAAACCAAATTCTTGAAATTATCAAACTTTAAACTAAGAATTATGCAATTCAAAACCATGCTCAACAATTGGCTGTAGCAATTAATAAAATTCCAACCAAATCAGATTCAATCAAGGAAATAAGAGTCAATTTCCATATGTGTGTGAAAGACCAAAACATTTAAACCTTTTCAAAACAAAACACCAGTCCAATCCAATAATTAGGTTTAAAAAATAATGTACACTGAAATGTACATATGGTTTTGCATTTGAAACTTTAGAAATACCATAAGTCTCTCTTTTAGTATTAGAACCCTAACATCATCTCTGCTAAACAACTTAAAACAAAAATAACATCTTTAGGACTTTATTAAGGTTGTAATGGGGGTTATGGTAAGGGTTAAACAAACAATGGCCAATGATAAATAAGAATAATAACAACCCTTTGATTGAACTAACCAACATTGCCTATAAATCCATTTCACTCAATTAAAAACACCTCAATTAACCATTTTTACTCAAAACAGGAGTACATTACATCAAAGCATTCTAAAGAAAAGTTACTAAACTTCCCCTCATACTTTTACAACTCAACAACAATTAGGAGTCTAAAACCTTTTTCTTACTCTTGCAAATACATCACACTTAAAATTTTGCTATAAATTGCTAAATATTAATTCAAACTTTCTTTCTTTTCCTTTTTCTTTTCACAAAAATGACAAAACGGCTAGTTTTATCGATAACATCATGAAGCATAAGGGTATTCTTAACTTCATCATTTCAATTGTATTCCTAACTTTGAAGCCACCTCTTACAATATTCCACTCAAAACCCCTTTTTACACTCTAAACTCACTTAAATTACCTATAAACATTGATCAATCTAAATCCTATAGTGGCCAATTCTTAAAAAGGGAGATAAAGGCTTTTTAAGCTATATGTTATAAAAGTGTGTGTTATAAGAAAATAAATCATTGTATGCCTTAAGCTTGCCTTATTAGGCTCAAACGAGCTAATAAAAGGATAAGTATATAAGGGGTAGGTGTACAATTTTAATACAGCTAAACAAGAAAAGTGCCTAGATCATTTTCTAAATTGTTTGAGTTGTTTTTATGCATCAAAAGGTGATAAGAAAGGTTTTAGCATTCTAAAATTCCTGGCTCAACTACCTTCATGCACTAGTTTTTCTTTAATTTCAAAACCGGTCTTGGTACTCAAATCTTACAAACTAACAAATATTGTTCAAGTTGAATTCTAACTTAGCTAAAATTTCTTCAAGCAACATACCTACCTTAATGTTAAAAATAAATCTTGAATGCTACACATTCTAAGTTAAAGTTCAAAAAGTTCGCTTTTGAGAAAAAACTGAGGTGAACTAAACTAATTGTAAACTAAAGATAACTAAACTACACTATGTCATCATTATAAATAAAAACTAACTACATAAATAAAATCACTACAAGAACATCAATATGGAAAAAACATATTACTAATTAATAAAAAAAGGGAATAAAAAGTTAATTTGCAATTAGTTAGTATAATTACTACATAAAAACAACTAAAATGAAAGAAAAGGAAACAAAGTAAAACATAAAATAGAAAACACAAAAAAATAAAAAATTTCATGAAAATAAAGTGGTTTGAGATTTTTGAGCACTTCCTGAATCTATAAAGCAAGATTGAGCTTGAATAAGCTCTATCCCCTTTCAAATTTCCTTGCTATCTTTAGAAAAGGGCAAAATATGATCACTACGGTAGCGGCGATGGAAACAACTCCTAAAAGTGAAAAGTGAAATGCTCAAATCTCTATTGCAACTTGTCTATCTATCCCTCTTATAAGTCCAAATGAGCATTTACTTGGTTTATGAATTTGACCATATGTGGGGTTGGGTGCCCCTTAGGTGCTATAGAAGCATGCTCTCTGCCATCACCTATAACAACTTGATCTCTATCTTTTCCTTTCTTAGACCTTACTTTGTTGGCATCCATTCGATTGTCTCTAGGCAACTGAATATGACCAATAACAATCAAATTCAAATATTCCTCCCTTTTAGTCCAATAATGATGAGGCTCATTTCATAATACTTTCATATTTTTTAGTATTTTATAGTCAATGTACCTCAGTTCACCAAAAGGGTCCTAAATCCAATTGCTTGACCGCTTTCGCCAATATTGTCACAATGCCTCCCAAGGATATTTTCTTTACAAAGTATGGCTTCATTTGCAAATCCTCTATCTTTTGCCACAACAAATAGGCACCGCTCAATCGAATTCTTTCAACCATGCATCTTAAAATCAACACATATCCTACTTTTACACTTCTAAGGCTACTAGTACACCAAAAAAAAAATAAATGTAGAAACAAATGGAGAACCTTCAAAGCATGATTCCTCAAGTGTTGTGCCTTAGTGTTCTTAGTATTAAAATAATAGGTTTAATTGGATCTCTAACCACCTCCCAGTTCTACCATAGAATGGAATTTAGAAGACCCCGAACACCACCCATTAAAAACTTGAGATGCTTTGTGAAATTCTTGAATTTCATAGTGTACTTATCTTAGCCTAATTGAAATCGAATGGTGCCATCATCATTATCATTGAATTTACAACTAAATTTAGTTAAGAAATCTCATGTAATAGTAAGGTGCACTTCTTAGTCTTTTTCACAAACTCAGTCCACTCGATATCTTGATCAATTGATGAACCTCTACCTATAGATTGCCCGTACTTATATCAAGAAGAATTCCTTCAAATAGGCAAGCTTTATGTACTACACTCTTGAAAAATAATTGTACAAAGGGATAAATTCCTCATCAAGATATGGTAGAATGTGAACTCTTAAGGAATTGAAAACACCTTTATTCCGGGTTTGTTTAGGGAGGCACTATATAAGGTCAAAACAACAAGTGATTGCCAAAAGAAATTTTAACTAAGGCAAACCACAATTAATACAGGGCAAAACCATCGCATGTCACAACCAATAATAAAGCAAAAAGTGAGATATGGAGCAATGGTGTGGACATATTATTTAAGGTAAGAACATCACAAACAGCCTCTTAAATAAAAGAACTTATTGAAAAATCCCAAAACTTGAATTAAGAAGTCATAGCCTCTCAAAGTTTTGACATTCAATTCAATCATCCATCATGCATATTAAGCCAAAAATGTAAAAGACAAGGCTAAAACGTTAAGGCTCGACGAATGGAGAAATACATCAAAATTAAAATGTTATTATACCAAATTGACTTAACCAACATAATACACACTAATAATAAGTGTGTGTAAGGTAAAGTAAAAGCATCTTAATGTAGTAAGTGCTGAATTGTTAAAGCAAAGTGGGGAAAAAGATTTTAAATTTGCCATTGAGACATTTTATCAAACATATAGTGGTCATAACAATAACCAAGTTAAGTCAAGGGTAAACCAACCCAATTTCATGCTAAAATTGAAAATAAACTAAAGTAAATCCAATAGAAAAACTCAATTTCCCATTTTAATCAAACAATTTCATGTAATTAAAGTAGGACTCATCTTAAAGCAAGCCTTAAGAATCGTATTTAAAAGAGAAAACTCAAAAGAAGAAATTCCTAATCTAATACTTCATGTCAAAGAAATAATCACAATTAAGCATTTAAAAGTTAAAGGAAGAGAAAACTTACTTGATTTCTATAGATGTTCCAAAATGAAGTAGAGGAAAAATGAGATAGTGTGAGAGTGGAGTGAAGAGTACAAAAATAAAAGGAAAAGAGAGAATAATTTTGAATAACCCGATAAAGATCTCAATAAAGTTAGGAGGGATGGGTGGTGTCTCAATGAGGAAGGCTAAATAGGTCTTAGGGCACTCTGTGGGGATATTTTTATCCCTATTGAGTTGTTTGGTTTTGTTTTGAAGTGTTAGATGACTTGGTAGGGAATAATTTCATCCCCACCAAGTTGTGAGCTTTTGGTCTAAAATGGAATAAATGAATTGGTGGGTATGAATTTCATCCCTACTGACTTGTGAGGTACTCGAACAGAAAGGGATAAAGCAATTGGTGGGGATGGATTTCATCCATACCAAGTTGATTTTCACATATTAAAAACAATCAGTTGTTTAAGAGCAAAATCTACCCTTTTTGCTCAATAAAGATTAATTCCCCCAAATTAACACCCCAAAACTTAGTCGAGACCTATAATAAAATTCAAAAATAGAGTCTAAATTTATAAAAATTAATTAGCACAAATTAATCATACCTTGAGCTCATGCCACGTATGATGGTAAGAAAATTGACAATACATAGGTAGAAAAATGCATACCTAAAATTTGGCACCTAATGTCCACTCCATGCACTTAAAAATCATAAACTCCACCTTAGGTTCATGAATAACCAAACACACATAAAAGAATGAAACAACACAAAATAAGAACACACTATATAAACCACACAATCAAATATAAAAATAGTTAGAAAATGTAGTTCTAAATTTATAAAATCTTCAGTTAGACTTGTAAAATTGCCCTCTTGATCATGAAATATGAGGCAACCTCCACCTTAGCAGTATTATAAGGCTTCAACCGGTGACAATTAATCTCATATTCCTAACCATCCTTTGGACTCTTGACAGTTACCACCCCAAATTGATTGCTTGCAACCACATGGTATTGTCTAATCCATTTGGACTTTAATTTTTTTGGGAATAACCATAACTTACTATTGTAAAAAAGATCCAATATCCTTGAAACAAATTCCTTTAAGGCAAACTTCATGTCAAACCAATGCTTTATCTTCTCCTTATATAATGCAGCATTGTCACATGACCGAAGTCCAAATTGCTCAAGTTTATTGAGCTTCAAACATCTCTTTTCACTTGCACATCTTAGATCAAAATTAAGAAACTTGATAGCCCGATATGCTTTATACTCTAATTCAATCAGGAAATGGCATACTTTTTCAAAAATGAGTCTAAATGGAGACATGCCTATAGGTGTCTTAAATGTAATTCTATAGGCCTAAAGAGCCTTATCTAGCTTTTGAGACCAATCTTTCCTAGTACTATTGACTTTTTTCTCCAAAATTAAATTCAATTCCCTATTGCAATCTCTACTTACCTATTTTCTTTGGTATAGTATGGGGTCATAATTTTATGTCTGACACAATATTCTAAGTAAGGATTTGAATTGATTGTTGATAAAACGTTTGCCCCCATCGCTAGTAATAGTCCTTGGTGCCCCAAATCGTGTAAAAATATTCCTTCTAGGGAATTCGAGCACCACTCGAGCATCACATCTCTTAGTAGCTTTGGCCACCGCCCACTTACTAATATAATCGATAGCAACTAGGATGTACTCAAATTTGAAAGAGTTTGGTAATGATCTCATAAAGTTAATTCCCCAATCGAAAATTTCAACATCTAAGACAATGTTGGGCATCTCATCACATTTTGAAATATTTTTAATGTGCTAAAATCTATCATGTAAAGATACAAAAGAATTAACATCACTAAAGAGAAAGGGCCTCAAGAAACCTGATTGTATAATTTTCACTGCTGTACGATTCTATCCATGTCTCCTCCATGATACAATTTCATAATATCTACTCACTCCTCTTTAGGAATGCATCTTCCATAACACTTGATCATGACATAACTTGAATAGGTATGGACCATTAAATAACTAGTGCCTTGCTTCTACCTTTAACTTTTCCTTCTATTGCTAAGTGTCCTCTTTTGGAAGGTAGCCCCCGATAAGATAATTGGCAATGTTAGCAAACCAAAGGATTGAAATGTCACAAGAAAAAACAACTTAAATCTATTCATCATGAAATAAATAAAAAATTTCCCATTTTTCCACAAGAACATGATCTAAATGTGACAAATAATTAGCTATAAAATTTTTTGCTCCCTCTTTGTCTTTGATCTCTGCATCAAAATCTTAAAGAAACAAAACCCATCATATCAGCCTTAGTGTAGAGTTTTTCTTAAGAAAGAGATGCCGTAGGGCTACATAGTTTGGCCACACTATGACTTTGGCATAAAGGAGATATGGCCTAAATTTTTTTAAATAAGAACACAATTGCCAATAATTCCTTCTAGATGGTGGGATAATTTGCCTTTGTACTAGTGAGCGTGTGACTTGCATAGTAAATGGCATGAAAAACCTTTTTCTTTCTTTGGCCTAAAATCACTCCCACCGAATAATCACTAGCATCATATTCAACTTTGAATGGAAAACTCCAATTTGGTGATGCAATTACTTACGCTAAAATTAATTTTTGGTTCAACAAATTGAAAGCATACAAACACTCATAATCAAAGTTAAATGCAACATCTTTAATCAATAAATTTGAAAGCAATTTTGTAATTTTGGAAAAGTCATTAATAAACCGATGATAAAATTTGGCATCACCAAGAAAACTTCTAATGCCTTTAACACTGTTGAGAGGAGGTAATTTATCAATAATGTATACTTTAGCTTTATTAACCTCAATATCTACTATTAGGAGTAGCATTATTTAACCTCTTATAGTCAATGCATACTCTCTATCCCATTAGTGTGCATGTGGAAATGAGTTCATTGTTCTCATTAGTCACTACAGTCATACCACCCCTTTTAGGAACACGTTAAACTAGACTAACCAACTACTATAAGAAATAGGATAAATAATACCTGCATCAAACAACTTAAGTACCTCATTTTTCACAACCTCTTGCATTACTAGGTTTAGTCTACATTAACGCTGCATCACTACTTTAAAATTACTCTCTATGAAAATCTGATGCGTACAGAAGATGGGACTGATGAGGTCTCCTATCTAATGACTTCCTTATGCTTTTTCAATACTTCAATGAGCATATCTTCCTCTAAACCTATCAAAAGAGAAGAAATAATTATAGATTTTTCCTTTTCCTCTGAAAATACATAATCCAAATATGGTTTTAATTTAAAAATTTATTTCTCCTTTAAGAGAGGAAAAATCTTCCTCCTTCACACCTTTATCATTATACTCTTTATCTAGATCCTTCAGCAGCTCTTCCTCTTTCTCACTTACATGTTCCTTACTCTTGGAATGCATTAAATAGCTTTAAAGCTCATCTTTTAAAAGAATCTTCTCTTGAGTCTCATTCACACATTCGTGAACACTATCAATAAAGCACATGGATTCTTCAAAGTCAAATGAGGGATATTGCAGCACTCTATTTACATTGAATACCATCTCCTCATCATTAAATCTCAAGGTCACCATTTATCTATGAACATCTATTAATGAATTTCCAATGTTCAAAAATGTTCTTCCAATAATCAGTAAAACTTTCCTATCCTCCTCCATATCCACACAACAAAATCCACCTTGAAGATGAAATTTTCCACCATAACCAACAAGTCCTCAATTATGCCTTTTAGCCTTTTCATAGGCCTATTCGATAATTGTAGTGTCATTCGAGTTTCTTTTATGTATCCTAAGTTCAATTTCTTGTAAATAGAGTAAGGCATCAAATTTATACTAGCACCCAAATCACATGAAGCACAACCAACAAAATTCCTTCTTAGCTCATATGGCAAAGTGAAACTACCTAGATCTTTTAATTTTTCAGGAATTTTATTCATTAAGATAGCAATACAATTTTTAGACAATTGTACTATACCCAAACCTTTTAGTTTTTTATTATAAGAACATAGCTATTTTATAAACTTAGCATATTAAGGTATGTTTAATAAAGCTTTTAAAAAAGGTAAATTTACAAATAACTTTTAAATATGTCAAGAAATCTAGCTAATTGTTCATTTTGCTATTCTTTTCTAGCTAGAGAAAGATAAGGTAATATATACTCATCAATGCTAGTGACACTAGCTTTTTCCTTACCTTTACCTTATTCAACATCATTAGGTATTTTAGTAATAATATTAGGTTCAACAATACTTACCTTTATTGTCAGTTCTATAATTTTTAAAGAAGTTTTACTTTTTTGGCCTTTTTTACCTATTTCCCACTACTCAATGTGATAGCTTTTGCCTCTTCCTTAGGATTTAGGTCCATAGTATATGGGAATGTACAATAAGTTTTGTTAAAGGGTGAATTAGCAAGTTATCCCACTTGAGTTTCTAAGTTTTTGATAGAGATATCCTTATTTCTCATTCAAACATCTTAAGATTTCCATCAAGCATCTTTACTTACCATAAAAGTAGACTGAGTAGTCATGAAATTGGTAAACATCTCTTTTATGATGGGTTTCCAATCGTGCGAGAGTTGAGGTCTTGACTGGAATCTTGATGGGTTGTCATATGGAGCTTGGTAGATAGATGGCTAATGTCTTAGGGGTTGTGCCTGATAAGGATGATGGTTGTTGGTATGGTGGGCTATGTTTTGGTTAAAAGGGGCTCTAGGTTGAGTGTTGGAAGTAAACGCATGATTTGCCTCTTTCTCAGAAAAATTAGGGTGAATACTCCGACAAGGATTGTATGTATTGCTATAAGGGTTTATAACTTTCACATCCTCAACTACTGCAACTCTAGCATCATTAATTTTATTTTCCAATACCATATGTCTACCTCCATAAGTGTCACATCCTTGAGATAAGATCAACTCATTTTGCTCCTTTAAGACACTCAATTCTTTCATTAACAACTCCATTTGAGCCCTAAGCATTACCACCTCATATACATTTTGCACTCCTTGCTTTTTCTATTTAGTCTTTATATTTGGAAATTGAGCTTCATTCATGGCCATTTCATCTAAGTGTAGGGAAGTTTCCTCTTATGCCTTGTTTATAAAACTTCCACTCGAAGCTACATCTAGGATAGATCATGTTGACTAATTTACAACTTCATAAAAAGTAGGCATCGGTTGATGCATAGCAATTACCTTTCCTAAGCCTTATGAAATGGTTCCTCATAAATCTACTATAAATTATAGATATTATTTCTAATAGTGGTCATCTTAGTTGGTAAGAAATATCTAACTAAAAACTTCTCTTGTATATGCTCCTAGGATTTTATAGACTTGATTAGGAGCATTTGAAACCAATCTTATACCTTACTAGTGAGGGTGAATAGAAATAATTTTAACTAAATAGCACTCATAGACATATTAGGATTTGCATATTATCTTTTGTCTCTAGAAATATGTCTAAATGTGGAGCCAGATTTTTAATTTTTGAATCTAAGAATTTATTCTTTTAAACCATTGTGATGGTGGTGGCTTTTAACTTAAAATGGTTATTCTGAGGCAACATGATAGCCTATGCTCTTTATTCCACCTAGGAGTTGCATAGTCCTTGATAGTCTTTTATCTTAGCCTATTCCCTTGGACTTCATTCTGGTGTGTTGTAGCTGATTTTGAAAGACTTCCCTTTTAAGCAAAGCTGGTGGATTGTTAAAAAGTGGCTTATCACATGGCTCATCCTATGGATTCATGTTATCCCTCTATTTTTGCCTCTTTCTATGCAATATCCTCCTAATCTTGAGGTAAATAGTAAAAATTAGATCATCTCTTACCATGAACTATTGACACCTGAAAAGAATAAAATAATAAAATAAATAAAAGAATAAAAAAGAAGTAAGAGAAGAAGAGTAACACATAAAATTCACTGTAAAATCTAAAATAAATGCTAATCCTTGGCAACAACACTAAAAACTTGATTGGTGTCTAGCAAGTGTACTAAATCAGTTAAGTAATAGAGGAAAATGAGATTAAGACCTTTTAATATCGTACCCTAGAGATTGTATATTTTAGATTTTATAATAAATAATTGCAAATGAATTTTCCAAGCTTTGAAGTGATTATAAATTGACTAAACTAAAATTAACAAGTAAGCAAATCAACTTAAATCAGACAAAAAAAAACCAAAAACTAAAACTAAACTGAGATTAACTAAATGGAGAACAAAATCTAAAGGGTGATAAAAATCAATAACTAAAACACTTCTGCTAAGGGATTATCCACCTCACCTTTTATTAATAATGATTCAATTCAAATTAACACAAGTTGTTATGGAAAACTAGATAAAATTATATATCTTATTCAAAATATCATTCTAGAGTATTAAATCTTCAATTTAAGAACAACTTAATGCCTAGCATGCAAATTCGATTTTAAACTCTTAAAATTTATTAAATCATCTTTTGAGAATCCTAACTTTAGCCTATTCTTAATTAAAATTCTCAAATCTAGTCAACTCAAGAATAACAAATTCTTATCTCAATTTTAAAAACACAACAATGCATTGAAATGAGTAAAATAATTCAAGAGCATTTAAATCATTGATTACAGATTAAATTAATATTCAATCGTTTATTCAAAAAATTAAACAACAATTCAACCATAACCAAAGATAAGATTTAGCACATGAATTAAGAAATAACACACTTGTATTAAAATTAAGCACAAATCAAAGTCATTACAATAAAAGAATGAGGGTTTAAGTTTGCCTCAGCAAAAGTAGTAAATTTACTCACTGTTCATGATTTAAACGAATGAGAAATTAAAATAAATAAATACTACACTCATAAAGCTTTAAGCTTGCTTTTGATGTCTTCACAAAATAGTAGATAGTTGTTTTAAACCCTAAGAGAATTCAACTATCTAAACTAAAAAAAACTAGGTTTAAAATCTAAAGTAAAACTAATTAACTCCCCAAAAATCCATTTCAAATGCTTAAATACCCCAAAATTACAAGAGTCCATCTACCACCTAACTTCCTAAAATAGAGACAAACTTCCTTTATCATAATTTTGGAAAAGGGTCTCAGTGGGGAAGCTATTATCCCTACCTAGATGTAGTAAAAATACCATTAAAGTAAGAGGCACTTGGTTGGGATGGTTCCTTTTCGTTTGTTCTTCAAAGAAGAATGGATGACTCAATGGGGATGAATTCTTGTCCCCACTGAGTTATTCTTTTCTACCTGGATGATCAAAGGCACTCAATGGGGATGTTTTTCCTTCCCTCCTGAGTTGCTTGCTATTGGACTGAAATGATTTTTCTTTCATGCAACCTGATTGGGATGATTTTCATCCCTACTGAGTTAATTTTAAAATTTTCTCAATAAATCCCTAAACAATTGACACAAAACACCCTTAAACATACTCAATTTAAAACACTAACAATTTAAACATAAAACTAACCAATTTAACACTAAAAACTACTAAGTACACATAAAAATACACTAAAAAACATAGTGCAAATTCAAAGCCATTAGCTTACTGATAGCAGTTGAGGATAGACAGAGGTTTAAATGTGATAGAGACATTGTATTTTTATTTTCCTTTAAAACTTTTCACTTTGAACACATTGGATAAATTCCTTTTGATAATATTAATAAAACATTTGCATTCAAATGTGACATTTATACCTAATTTTAATATACATGACCTCTATTTAACACTCAATTCAAAATACAAGTTATCTAATCTAAGAATGAAATCTTACAATCATCAAAACTTTTGTCATTAATTAGCCCTTTCAGGATCTCTTGAATGATTATTTTCTCTTAGCCCCTAATTTTTGCTTAATATGCCTTTTTTTCAGTTTTCACACTGACGGGGCACCCAATTTTACTAAGGTCACCTTTTTCTCAATTTTCAACTTGTGGGGTTTTTATTCTCTTCTTTTTCTCTTTGACTCTTTACCATGGAACCTTTTCAATCTATTAATATTGATCGATTCTTTGAACTTATTGCCATCACTATCAGTTAACATTATAGCTTCTTTTGATAATAACATTTTTAGCACAAAAGGTCATTTCCAAGTTGGTCTAAACTAACATCAAATGTTTGAAATTTTTGGCCTAATCTATTCAACACTGGATCCCCCATCCTTCAAAGGATGTTTCCTAACCTTCTTCCCAAATTAGCGAGCTAATATCTTATAGTAGATCTTGTTGTTATAGTAGGTGTAGACACCATAATCCAAGATAGACTAGATTAGGGTTATTCAATAATGAGGAAATAGTATATTGCTGACAATAGGTACGGATCTTGAAGCTCCAATTGTGAATTTCTCACCCTTTCTCAAAGATTTCCATGATTTTTTTGACTATTTTAAAGTTTTTTAGCCAAAAATGCATAAAAACCTTGGTTTTGGCCTTAAAGAGTGATAGACGCCTATCTGTAATCTAAGGTATGCCCGCCTATGGGTCCCTTTCTCTTGCACAAACCAGATTAAGGATATTTTAGGAATTTTAGGATTTTTGCCTAAAGGATGGCTACCTCTCAAAAGGACACCCATCTATGGCTAGTTTTTTTAGAATGTCCACATTTTTTGAATTCTAAAAAAGGAGACAAATGCTCAAAATAAAAAAATTCAGTGTTTTAGAATGTCCACATTTTTGGAATTTAAAAAAAGGAGACAAATGGCTAGTTTAATATGTTTTTATTTTATTTTGTTCATGATTTGGTGTTAGAACACTATTTTGGCATGATTTAGAGCCTGATAATTGCATGTCTTGGATCAAAAGTGGTTTTGTATGATCTTTTCATGATTTTTGGTATATTTTCCCAAATTCTATTACACCAAGCGAGCAATGAACGGGAAGAAGACTCGATAGATGCCCATTTATCAATATGATAGATGGGAATCACGGGGCTTCCTCTCATCCCATCTTTTATATAGTTGGGGGTATACTTCGCATAGTTAGGAACGTTTGTGGCTCTTTTTTTGGACAATTTTGTTATGCATTATGCATATTTTATGAAATTTATGATTTATTTGGCTTTTATAATGTTAATGCATTATTCTTCACGATTCAATTCCGTCGATCTTTTTATTTTGTATTGCACATTTAAATTTATGATTCTTTTTAGTGTATTTATGTTTTTTATTTTCATAATACTAATTTATTTGCATTTTGTGTTCGTATTTTATGATTATGCATATTTTCACCTTTGAAGGGTTTTTATGAGGCATCTTGCATAGGAGTTCATACCCTAGTTGGCTAATGATCCCCACTCATCCTTGGTTACCTATTTTAGTGGCTTTTTATTTATTATTTTAGTCTTATTAGTTATTTTTAATTATATTTAGGTTCATTTATTTATTTGATATATTTTGATGTATCTTTATCTTAGGGATGTAATAGTTAGTAAAAAATGGTTTTTTTATGTATGTTGTAGAGGAAAAAGCCATTTAAAAGGATTTTTGTTAATTAAATTGGATTTCCTCTTAAAACTTGGACCAATGTCCAACTTTTCATCCAAAGCCAAATAAAAAGAAAAAAAGAATTATAAATATGCGTGAAGGAACCAATGTTCCCAATTAAAATGAATGCCTCGATTCATGTCTGTAATTTATTTCTTTTGCTGGACCATTTGCTTATATAATAATTTAAGGAGGATTTTATTTAAGTATTTATTTATCATTTTATTTGTTTGATTAGGATGCTTATTAATTCTATCTCTTTGCATCACATGAGAGAGAAGAACGAATTAATTTTGAAGCTCACTTATAATATAACACCTAACTAAGATGCCTAATAAGAGTGATGTCCCGAACATCAATCTCTATTTGGGTATTAAGAGCTCAAGATTCATTTTTTAATGTTCCGTTGGGTGATGACTCCATGACACCTACCTCTTTTAGGCCTATTAGTAGAAGCCTTTATTGGTTAACTTCCAAAAAAAATTAGGCTTGATCATTTTTTATGATGAAGTGGTTAATTCATGATTAAAAAAGAGCTTTCTTTGGTTTTGGACCCTAAAAATAGGCCTTAAAGAACCCAATCTAAAATGAGTGATGGCTCCAGTGCACATTATAGTGGTGATTCCATTAGGGACTAAAAAGACCTTGCTCCTAAAAACATCTTGGTTATGCTCTTTATAATTGGGTTTTATAATTAATCCTATCTCCTTCCTAAATTGCATTTCTTGCATACATCTTAGAGTTTTAGAATTAAGTTAGGCATCACTTTTTAACCCTAATGCTATCCTAAAGCACTCTCTACATTCACTCAATGCAGGAAGGTGTCAGAAAGACCTACCAGCCCAAGTATTGTACCAAATGGTATATAAAATGGTAACCAATCAATCATTATGCTCATGATAAGCTAGATCTCTTGGTAAGGACCATGCTTGGGTAGGCTTAAAGTCTCATCACTCTTGACTCAAGCCTATGTAATGATAACAACAACATCCCCTAGGTTGAATAATTATAATAACATTTACATGCTGTGTGGACCTTTTTGTATTGATAGAACTCAAACAAATTAGGAGGGTAACAATCAAAGGTTGCCTTACCCCGAATGGCCCAAGTTGATCTGTATGAGTTAGTCAAAATACATAATGGTCAAAACCCATATGCTAGTGCCACCAATTAGAGAGGTTATGTTGTTAGTTTTTTCCATATACCATATGCATCCATTTGATACCTTATTGACCCATGGGTTAAGCCTATCTAGGAAGGAGACTACACGACCTCTTGTGTAGGAGTAATATGGTTGGAAGGCTATTGTTTATGCTTATGTGTGATTGTGGTTAATGCCTAATGAAATCGTGTATTGCATTCATCCATCATATATATACCATGCTCATGCATCACTCCTAACATTTGATTCTTGCAACCATTATAAAGTCATCTAGGTGGTCTAGAGGGCTAAATGGTTGCCTAGTCCATAGATCTATATCAAAGCTATTAAGGCTAAGTTTGGGTTCGAAGGTTAGTTCTCAGTTGGGTTCAAGTTAGTTATCAGAAGGCAGTTAAAAGGCAAGATCAGAAATGGCAGATGTCTAGTTGAATGAGATTGAAAGGGTGAATGAGAATAGAAAAGTAGTTTTTGATATGATAATGAGATTTCCATTCCTGAGTGAAAGGCCGAATGTTAGTCCTACAGGGACTTTAATAGTGCATGATAATTTAGATCGAAGATTGGATATGAGATTTTAGGACATTGAAGAAAGGCTTATGGCCATGATTGGTAAGATGGTGGCTTTCATAGCACCAAATATTAGAACATAGCTTATAGCACCTACTTATAGAGCAACAAAGCCAACGTATGTTAGTGATGTTACTGCGGTTGAGGTTGCTGTGCCTCGAGGCCTAATAAAAAAAAAGAAAGGAAGCATAAACTTGAAGATGATTTTATAGAATATAAAGATAAGGAATATATCCCTATAGTGGTGAACAAAAGGATTAAGGATCCCAGTATTAAGGATCCAGATTTGCAAAAGATATAGGGGAAAATTGACGCTATGTCTAAGTTGTTATCTGTTAGTAGGGTATGAACCCTAAAGATAGGGACTTGGATAGAGATGAACCATTATTCCAGAGTTTTAAAATGCCTAATTTGCTAAATTTTAATTGTACCTCAGACCCTTTGACCTATATGAAGCAGAATATGCTGATTATGAAAGGGATAACCCTAACTAAGAAGGAGGAAGTAAAGTATTTTTATTTGAATTTGAAAGGGCTTGCAGTTGACTGGTACCATGGGTTGGATAGGAGTACCAAAGATGATTGGGATATATTAACTAAAAAGTTCCTTAAGTAGTATGATTGCAACACCAAAATTAAGGTCACCTGAAAGACCTTAAACTACTTCAGCAGTAGTGCGATGAATCCTTTCATGAGTATCTCAATATGTGGAGGAATAGGGTGATGAAGATGAAAACAAAACCTAACACTACTGACTAGGTCAAGTTATTTATCATAAATATAAACCCATATTTAAGGGGTGGTTTAAAAATAAAAGGTCTAAAGGACTAAGAGTCACTGAAGGAATAGCCATAAAAGCTGGGGGAGAGTACCTAGCAAAAAGGGTAAGCAATGAGAATGCCAGAAAAACTTTAGTAATAAAAAGGTAGTTAGGAATAGTAATGGGTTGAATAAAACTGAAATGACTATAAAAGTGTCCACCATAAAAGCTAGACAGAGACATTATTACAACTTAGGTAAGTCATTATCATAGGTTCTAAACCATTTAAATAAGAAGGAAAAACTTTAGCCACTACCCCCAAGGTCTACGAAAAGTCAAAGCGTACCCCACCATATGAAAGATCAGTACTGAGCATAGCATTAACATGCTAGCACCTGACTGACTATTGTCATAGCTTAAGGTGTAAAAACTAGCATTTGATAGATAGTAAGCAAATTTCAAATCTTAAGAAGAGAGATAAGAAAAAGAAAGGAGGTTATAATGTTGTTCTACATTTAATGTTTTTGATCGAGTTTAGTCTACCTGAGCGGTACATCATGAGAGACCTGTATGGAAATAGGTACATGGCTATTACCCATTTTCCCTCAAAGCAATAAAGCCAAATGAAGGAAATTAGCTAGTTTCCATGATTGACTATTAGGATACTCCCATAGATAATGGGATGAAGGGACTTTAGTAGCTATTGACATTTGAAGTTCAGCTAGTGAGAGTGAAAAAGAGGTAAGAGAATAGAAAAAAGGTAAAGGTAGTCATTAAAAGTGGAAGAGTTGCCTTGGAATTTTAAGAGTAACTAGCTCTTGCTGTAGTGCCTACAGAAAATGAAGTTAAGAAGGATCATATAATTAAGATGTTAAAGAAAATAAATGCATAGATTTCCATCTGGGATTTGCTATGATAGTCTCCCTCACATAGATAGAAGGTAGTAGAAGCTTTTAGTGAAGCTACTGTTGCTACTACCATCTCACCCTTTGAACTACTGGATTTGGTTAAGGGATAGACTGGAGTGAATGTTGTACAATCTAATGCAAACTTACCTGTTGAAGGAATAAACCATAACCATCCTCTGTACATCAAGGTCCAAGTGAAATGCAAACACATGGCCTATGTGATGGTAGACAATGGTTCTTCTATCAATATTTGTCCTTTAGTTGAAGTTCTAGCTTTCAGGTTGAATGAAAGTGTGTTGAATAAGTTTGATTTGACCATCTATGCTTATGACAATTCCAAAAGGCAAGCTACTAGAACTTTCAATGCTGTAGAAAAGATAGGGCCTATTGAGATGGAAGCTGAGTTTGTGGTGCTACCTATATCGACCAATTTCTCTATGCTATCAAGAAGACCATGGTTTCACAAGTTAGGTATGGTGCCTTCCACATTGCATCAGATGATTAAGATCCCACATGATGGTTATGTAGTCACCTTTAAAGCTATTATAGAAAACTAGATGTCTGCACTTGAGATAGCCAAATAGTCATTTAGTGGGTTTTATGTATCATTCATCAATAATGAAAAAGGAGAGGGTAGCTTTACTGACAGCCCTTATGTGATCAACATGCTAAAGAAGATAAACTTCCTATTGGGTGCTGGTTTAAGTAAGAATTCCTATGGGCTTCAGATTGTAATAGCTGGTAAGGTTCAAAAGGATAAAAAGGGATTAGACTTTAAGGGTACAGGTCAAAAGGTAAAGAAAAGAAAGCAGCCAAAGGGATTCCTCACATCTTCCAGAGCTTTATGCTAGCTTTAAGTATTTGCCTTTATTATAGAAAGAATGAACCTTAACTAATAGAGGATGAAGTAGTATCAGGATTTGAACTATTCAATGATGTCTTTAATCGAGAGCAAGGGATTATAATGTAAGTTAACGGTTTTTGGGATGAAGAGATTCTTTTCCACCATTCAGCCTAGGATAAGGAAACACTTGAAGAGGTTATAAAGAGAAGTTGTTTGCTATTTAACTGAAGAGTAAAGGGAAAATCAAGGCTGAAGATCAATTTAAGGCAAAGGCATGAGAGATATCTAATGCTGCCAAGATTAAAAAAGAAACTTTTATTGATATTGCTTATGTTCCTGAGCTTTTTAACGAGAACATTGATTGCTCTTTTGATTTTATTAATAAGATGAACAATTTAGCTTACTTGTGTGATGTTTCCTCCAATTTCAATATGCATAATAATGATCATGAATCATTCATATTTGACATTAACTTAACAAACACATGTTTATTTAATCTCGAAACAAAATAAAACCTAACAGAAATTTTATTGGCATGAGATATAACTCCTGAGGAAAGATAAAAATTTGAGAGAATATTGAAAAATACGAAAAAGTCTTTGCCTAGGCTTATGAAGAAATGCTAGGAATAGATCAAGAAATCATTGAACGTGCCATTCAAACATATCAAGGTATAAGCTAGTCAAGTAGAAGCTTAGGAAGACTTAGATTAGAGTGGGCTAAAAAGGTTAAGGAAGAAGTTAGGAAATAAATAGAGGTTAAGTTCCTAGTGGAAGTTCAATACCCCACATGGCTGGCGAATGTTGTCCTCATGGGTAAGAAGGATAAAAGGGTTAGAGTTTGTGTGGATTATAAGGAATTGAACAAAGCTTACCCTAAAGATGACTTTCCCCTACCTCACATAAATATCTTTGTTGATAGTGTGGCCACCTATGCCATGTACAATTTTATGGATGGATATACAGGGTATAACTAGATTCTGAATAAGATAGTGGAATGAATTAAGATAGCTTTTATAGCAGAATGGGGGAAATATATGCCTACCAGGTTATGCCCTTTGAACTTAAAAATATAGGTGTTACCTATCAAAGGATGGTAACTTGGATACTTGATAACTTGATTCATAAGTAAATGGAGCTATATATGGATGACATGATGATCAAATTAGTTATCCACAAAGGTAAGGCATTAGAAAAATTCTTCTAGAGGTTTGACAAGTATAATCTTCACCTATACTCAAAGAAGTGCATCTTTGTGGTTACCTCAGGTAAGCTTTTAGGGCATGTAATAAGCCAAAAAGGTATAGAGATAGATCCTGACAAACTGAGATCAAGGAGATGCCGGTGCCTTAGAAGGAAAAGGAAGTTAGAGGATTTTTAGTGAGAATTCAGTAAATCAGCAGGTTAATAGCTAAACTGGCTTCAATTTGTGAATTAAATTTTAAACTGCTCAAGAAGGATTAGTTAGTTGTTTGGAATGATGATTGCTAGAAAGCATTTGATACCATTAGAGAGTACCTGCTCCCTTCTCTATTGTTAAGATCTCCTCAAATAGGTAAGCCTTTGATCTTTTATCTAGCTATAGTGATTAGTTTAGTAGGAGCAATAATGGCTCAAGAAGATGACTTTAGGATTGAGTATATAGTGTACTACCTCAACAAGATGTTTCTCCCTTATGAAGTAAAATATCTAAAAGTTAAGAAGATTTATCTAGCAATCATATAGGTAGCGAAGAAACTAAGACACTACTTTCATTCCTATAGGATATAGGAAATGGCTAAAGAGAACCCTCTTAAGTACCTATAAGAAGCACCTTCACTCTTAAGGAAAATGGGAAGATGGTTAATCCTTCTATATGAATTCAACATATAATACATCACTAGGAAAACCATTAAAAGGATAGCAGTAGCAGAGTTCCTAGCCGGTCAAGCTTTGGAAAGAGAAGAGGTAACTTATAAATTTCTTAATGAGCACATTATGGCTATAACAGTGCAGGGTTGGTAAATGTACTTTGATGGGGCTATAAATAATGAAGGAGTAGGAGTGAGAGTGATCCTAGTAACCCTAGAAGGAGAGAAAATGTCACTAGCCAAGATACTGAGATATAAAGCCATGAATATTGATGCTAAATATGAGGCTTATATCTTTGTTAGCTATACGGGTAAAATTCACAAAAGTATTTGGGGACTCATCTTTGGTAATTTATCAAGTGAGGGGCAAATGGTCAATCAAAGAAGAAGGATTATTGCCTTATCTCAAATGCCTAAAAGCTCTAAGTAACCAATTCAAAGTCTATACTTTTGGATATATGACTAAAGAGGAAAATCAACTAGCAGATGCTTTAGCTACTTTAGTGTCAATCTAGGATAATCCAAAAGGGGTAAGTTTTAAACCTATGCTTATTTCAAGTTCTAACAAACCATGCTTCGAATATGCATAAATTATGGATATTAAGGTGGATGATAGGAAGGCTTGGTATTATGACATTCAGAACTATTTAAAGAAATCCATATTCCCTGAGAAAGTTACTAAAAAGGACCAAAGGATGATTTGTAAGCTATCAACCAAATTCATTATTGTAGGAGGAGTGCTTTATAAGAGACATCCTGATGGTATCCAACTAAGGCGTCTAGATGAGAAGGAAGTTAGAAAGGTCACAAAAGAAGTGCATGTAGGAGTGTATGGGGCTTATATGAATGGTTTAGCCTTAGCCAAAAAGATTATACATTATGGATTATTTTGGCTCACAATGGATAACAATTGTTCCAAGTATGTTAGAGAGTACCAATTGTGCCAACAGTATGCCGAATTGAGGTATTTACCTATTTTAGATTTACGTAATCTTACATCACCATGGCCATTCACTACTTAGGGCATAGACAACATAGGCATAACCCACCCACCTTCTTTGAACAGACACATGTTCATCATATTGACTATTTACTACCTTACCAAGTGGGTAAAAGTTGAATCCTTTAAGAAGGTAAATGCAAGGGACATGGCTAGGTTCATTGAGAAGAATTTGATATGCATATATAGTTTGCATCATCATATTATGTCCAATAATGGGTTACAATTCTCTAGTTAAACTAGATAGATGCTCATCAAGTGTGGGGTTTAACACCATAAGTCCTCTCCTTATAAACCTCAGGCAAATGGAGTAGTTGTGGTAGCCAATAAAAATGTCCAAAGAATTCTAGCCAAAATGGTTCAAACTTATAAAGATTAGGTTGATAAAATACCCTTTGCATTATGGGGTTAGAGGACCATAACCAAGACCTCAATAGGGGCTACTCGATATTCTTTAGTATATGGGATAGAAGCAGTATTGCTAGTGGAAATAGATCATCAATCTTTAAAGGTAGTTTTAAAAGCTGAGATAACATAAGTAAAATGGGATAGATAGAGGTTATCATAGCTTAACTTACTCAGTAGAGACAAAATTAGGGTATACTATAATAATCGAGTTTATCAGAAGAGCCTTGCTCATACATTCAGGAAAAAAGTTAGGAAGCACCCTCTAAAAGAGGGAGATCTGGTGTTTAAATAGATGAGGTCAAGAAATTTGGATATTCATGGCAAGTTTAGACCCATATGGGAAGGAATTTTTGTGCTTAAAACATTATTATCCAAGGAAGCAGCCATTATATTAGATAGCGATGGAAATGAGTTCAAAGAACTGGTAAACATAGACATATTGAAAATGTTCCATGACTATGACTAGAAAGAGAAAAAAAGAGAATAAATGCCATGTGGGTCAAAAACCAAAAAAATAGCATCCTTGCTAAAATTAGGCACCTCATCAAGATGAAAACAAAAAAAGACATCTTGGCAAAAAATTAGAGGTTGAAAGAAAATAATCAATCAAGAAAACCCGAGAGGGCTGATAGATGATCAGAGTTGATGGTTCTTATAAATTTTCATTTGAGATTAAATAAAATGTGCAATTCGGGTAATATAAAATGCATATCATCCATACTGAAATAAAAAGGAAATTTCATATATATATTTATAGCATCACCAATAAATTTGAAAAAGTAGCATATTCTTTTCGTATTTTCAAGTTTAAAAGTTCAATAAAGCAAAAACATAATCTGTAATAGTATATGATCTAGTATATCTATATCACACTTCTCTCTCTATCCAGATGTCTAAGATGAAATAGCCTATTATCAACTGATAGACTAGTGACCCACTACTTATAAGAGGTAGAAGTAGTGAAGTTGCAAGCACCAATCTCTGGGATGATAGTCCTCAAAGGGAGCCATGCCCAAATCCTCTGATAGTACTCTGATAAAAAAGCATGGATATGTCTACCTCCTTGGAAGCTTAACTGGCACCTAATAATGTCCTGATGCTCTCTAAACTGTCGAATACACAAGGTAGTAACATAAAAAGTAGCATGATGCAGCCCATACAGAAGGGCATATCTAGATGGTCCATCTCGAACCATAGAGGTGATAGGCAGCTAGGTGCATCTAAACATAATGTCATTATCTGTAAAATGGCCTAGCCAATTGACCCTACCTTGGATAATCAAAAACTCATATTGCAGATGTCTGAGAATGATATATCTTATGGGATAAGTGCTTGTAGCCCTAATTTGAGGAGGGGCCTCTGATAACAGCTTCAACTTCTCATTAAACCACACCTATAAAAAAAAGAATAGAAATATGTTTTTTATTTTAGGTAAAAATAAGAAAGGAAATACGTGAAAATTCGAAATATCACATTTTTCAATAAGAAAAGCTAGCATGAAAAGCCATAAGGGGTATGGTACCTTCAAAACTAAGGGTATACCTGAAGCAACATAGGACTACCAGTGAACCTAGATTGAGGATCATGATAAACAACATCTAAGCCAATGATAGTCTTCTCTAAAACCAAGAGATATGGGTTGCATCCCTAAAGCACTCCATCCACAACATTAAATAACTCATAGTCTCCAGTTGTGGGATCATCTATGCACATCAACAAACACAAACCAAAGCAACAAAATAGTACCACACTAAAATGGAAAGTGGGCATGTCATCAAAATCTAGTAGCACATCAATCAATGGCTATAGTAAGAATCTCCTTCCATAAGGAACCAAAAGCCTGGCCTCAGAAAAAAGGACGTCGAGAGTGCGGGCTACATCTCTAGGGTATCTAGAAACTAAGAAAGGTAGGCATGGCCAAGTATCAGGCTCAAACTTAGAATCAACTATTGCATCAAGCTACTCTTATAGAAGACACAACTCCTGGTGCGCATTACACATGAAACCTCGGGTCCCAATATCTAGCAGCAGTAAGCAATAGATTTCTATCTAGACCTTTTAAGAACCTTAGACTTAAATATGAATCCAAAAGAGGGTCCTTCCAAGTTGTCAAGTTTTCTAACAATCAGTGTAATTTTTTAAGCTCGAAAGTCATGATAATAGGAATTTTCAAGCAATCTAAGTACAAATATATTAGAAGAAAAAAAAAGACTAAAAGCAAAAAGAAAAAGGAATAGAGGAAAATACCTGGCAAAATAGGATGAGGAGAAGTACAAAGCACAAAGACCAAGAAAATTTTGGGCACTATTTATAGAATGTGATGATAGACGTTTATCCCTCGAGGAGCAAGCCATAAGCAGCCTACCGATCAACTTTGAAAAAACAAAATGCATTATTTTTGTAGCACCCCTCATGCAAATACCCTATATTCACATGTATCATGAATACTATTAATCATGCTCATACTACATGTTCAATTAACCATCACATAGCCATTAATCATGCCATACGATTTCATATACTATTATTTGTGCCACCTGTCTGTTCCTGTTTCTCATTTCATGCTTAGTATCATGCATACTAACTATATGGATATTACTTCATGCATATCACATGCACACATGTTCTTTCGTAGCTTTACTACTGGTGAGTTACATTATCCCACATAGGTTATATACATATCAAAATATGACTGGCCATTATACAAAACATATGATAGCTGTATTACAAAATATCCTACATCAAGGTTATAAGTCGATGGTTGGCCCTTCCTGATGCAGAGAACGTCCCTGAGCAAAAGTCTTTCTAGAAGGTACCTACACGGATAAATAACCCGTGCTAAGCTATAAAGCTTAGTGGGGAATATCTACAGATGGATGGCCATACACAAGGCCATCAAACACATACATATACAATATGTTCATATACTATAATCAACATGTCCAACATAACATGGCAACAATAACATATACTTTAAAGCATAAGCATATTCTCATGTACATAAGCATTGTACCCGAGAGAGAGAAACACATATTTCTTTTTCATAATTCATATAGATGGCAATATTCCATGTGAACATATTCAATTGAAGCATAATTCCTGTGGTAAACCAATAATATAAGCCACATATCAATCTTTAGCCAAAATAACTTTAATTGTTTACTTTTGATCATTACTATGAATAACGTTTAGCCTGCCTTAGCTTTATCAGTGGATGCGGGAACTATGGATACACAATGGTATCAAATGAGGGATATCCGAAGATATCGAATCTATAGACCCAAACGGGGCCAACTGTACTATGGACCGGTCAAGCATACCCAAACGGGGTAGCCTATCAACCCAAACGGGGCTGATCATGATCCAAACGGGATCATATACTATGGACCCAAATGGGCCAACTATGGCAGCTGCAATTTCCCTATAGGCGCCTATCTATCCACATCTAAAACTCTATCGCAGGCGGAACTATATTCGTATTCAATTCACATTTTAATACTGTATTCATAGTATACTGTTTGCACATATGCATAGTCTTATCAACCTGTGAATTCTCTGGTGCATAATCAGATACATGCACATTTCATATGCCAAGATATATATCTGGCTCATCTATATATGTATGACTATATCATTTGCATCATATCATATAAGCATGACATATAATCATCATATCATAGACTTGATCATGCCCTCATTAAGCATTTCACATGTTCATAGTCATGCTAATTCATCTTCTATCTCATAGGGCAATTACATGCTCATATACTCATATACATAATCATAAATGTACATACCTGTGGGTACATTCGCATATATTCGATTTTTTCTTATGAGCATGTTTCCAACACATATATATATACCTTTATCATCATTCAAGTCATGTGCTATACAAAATATCAACATGTTTTCATATGGCATATACACATGCCAAGGTCATGCTATTATTCTCTTTTTCATATCACAAGTGCATATCAAAAGGTGCACTTTCATGTCATAAGATTTACATGTGTAGGTTTATCTCAATTTGGCATATGACCATCATGCACAAGATTAATTACATGTATGGGTTCGATAATTCCTTTCTAATCTTTATTCATATTCACAAATGAACGCATGTGTATGCATACAATTCCTTCATTGATAGTCATATTACATGCCTTATTCATTTAACTTTCTATCACATAAGCAATTAGCTATCTCAATCAATTTAAGAATCATATTATCAAGTGTTGCAACAATCTGTTCATACTAGCAATTTCTGTTACATAGAGTAGTCTAGAAAACTAGTCCGGATTCAACTATAGATTACATGTACATAGAGATAGATTCAAGCTTAGGTTTCTTCATGTGAAATATAGGTATGGAAGTCTATATTTCAATGCAAAAAGAATCACTCAATTTGCTATTCTATAGCTCAACTTATGAGCAAAACATTCAAGACAGGTCATTCATTCGTGAAGAGGAGTTCGACTCGTGAAGGGATTCACGAGTGAAGCAAATAAGGTGATTCTCACGACTCGTGAAGGGGTTCACGAGTGGAGAAGGAACTATACTTCACAACTCGTGAAGTGGCTCACGAGTGAGGAAGAAAAGTTGAACTTCACGACTCGTGAAGAGCTTCACGAGTGAGGTAACAAAGGAACTCTTCACGACTCGTGAAGAAGCTCACGAGTGAAGAAGAAAGACTCGACTTCACGACTCGTGAAGAGCTTCACGAGTCGGACTGATGTTCACGACTCGTGAAGTCATTCACGACTCGGCAAGTCTGTCTTCTTCAACCTTTCAACGATAAACTTCCAGAAAAACGTAAATTCGATTCTGTAAATCCTATTCACTTCCAGTAATCCATTTTACATGCAATATGAATGGCCTAAATTCCCATACCTTGGCTGATAAACCCAATGTCTTCAACCTCTATCAATTCCCTTTCCTTTGATCCTTCTTCCTTCCTCTTCTCCTTCATAAATACATCGCCATGAACATACATTTCCAGCAAATGACATATTCTCAGTCAACAGAAAATGAAGAAGAAGATGGTGATGATGCAGTGTTAAAATGAGAGTTTAATTACCTTAGCTTAGAGCCTTAAACTCTTGATTAACCAACATGCACCATTAACATCTAAATGCTTGAGATAAATCTATGGAAATCAAAGAGGAAGGAGAAGATGAATTTCTGGTTTTGCTCTCAACAATTGCCGATTCTCACCATCAAATTCTCTAACCCAAGCCTTTTATACCCACATGACAATCTCCTCTTTAGTCCTTCATCATTTTGCATGTCACACAAATGCCACAAGCCTTTATGCATGTTAGACTTTAACCCCTCCACTAATTCTTTTTCAAACATTAACCTATCCATTTAAGCATTCTTTCAATTTAACCTTGAATTAAATGCTTCTCTACACAATTGGCCACCAAAATGCCAAAAATACCAATTAACCCCAAATTAATACCTTTATCCTCAATTGCATCCTTAATTAACATTAAACCATACTCTTTTATTATATTTTCATGCAATTAACATAATAACATGTTAATTTACCCCCTTACTTAATTACAATAATATGCAAATTAAATTAGGGTCATGTTAGGGGCCTTACAATTCTCTCCCCCTTAAGAATTTCGTCCCCGAAATTCATACCTGTGTTGAATAAGTGAGGATGCTGTTCTTTCATAGCTGTCTCTGGCTCCCAAGTAACTTCTTGTATATCGTGATGTTGCCAGAGCACTTTAACAAGTGGAATTTGCTTATTTCTAAGTTGTCTAACTTCTCTAGCCAGAATTGCTATAGGCTCTTCATCATAAGTGAAATCTGACTGTACTTGCACATCTTGAACTGGTATCACATGAGATTCATCTGAACGATACTTCCGTAACATAGAAACATGAAACACATCATGAAGTTTGGCTAGTTCCATAGGGAGAGCCAACCTATATGCCACTGGCCCAACTCTTTGAAGATTCTCATATGGGCCTATAAACCTCGGGCTCAGTTTACCCTTTTTCCCAAATCTTAATACTTTTCTCCAAGGGGACACTTTCAGAAACACTTTGTCACCCACATGATATTCAATATCCTTTCTTTTCAAATCAGCATAAGACTTCTGTCTATCACTAGCTTCCCTCAATCTCTGCTTGATAACTTGTACCTTTTCCTCTGTATCTTTGACAATATCAGGACCAATAACTTTGCGCTCAGACAATTCAGTCCAGTAAACAGGAGTTCTACATTTCCGCCCATACAAGGCCTCATAAGGTGCCATCTCGATGCTCCTTTGATAACTATTATTGTAGGCAAACTCCATTAAGGGTAGATATCTTTCCCAACTTCCTGTAAAATTCAAAACACATCCTCTCATCATATCCTCTAGAATTTGAATAACCCGCTCAGATTGCCCATCAGTCTGAGGGTGGAATGCTGTACTGTAACGAAGCTGAGTTCCCAAAGCTTGTTATAAACTTTGCCAAAATCTCGATGTGAATCTCGGATCTCGATCGGAGATTATTGACACCGGAATGCCATGCAATCTGATGATCTCATTTACATAAAGTTCTGCTAACTTATCCAGGGAGTAATCCCTCCGAACTAGTATGAAATGAGCTGATTTAGTCAGCTTGTCAACTATAACCCAAACTGCATCATGCTTTTTCTGTGTAAGGGGTAATCCTGTTACAAAATCCATGGTAATATCCTCCCATTTCCATTGTGGAATTAGAATGGGGTTCAACAAACCAGAGGGTAACTGGTGCTCTGCTTTTACCTGTTGACAAGTCAAACATATGGAGACATAGGCTACCACATCTCTCTTCATGCCAGGCCACCAATAACTTTGTTTCAAATCCTGGTACATCTTATTCCCACCAGGGTGCATAGTAAACATTGTATTGTGAGCCTCATTCAATACTGTTCTCTTTAACTCTTTGTCATCAGGAACATATAATCTATTCTGATAATACACACCCCCATCTTCTTTCACTGAGTACTCAGACTGGGTCCCTTCATGTGAAGACTTTAAAATCTGTTGCAACTTTTCATCATGTTTCTGTACATCAATCACTGTTTGCCTCAAATAAGGGCTAGCCTTCAACTGTGCTATTAAAGCACCATCATAAGCAAGTCTCCATCTACCGCGATGTGCAATCATAGCAGCCATCATCTTACAGCTCAAGGCATCAGCTACAACATTAGCTTTGCCTGGATGGTAATCCACTATACAATCATAATCTTTAAACAGTTCTAACCATCTTCGTTGTCTCAAGTTAAGTTCCTTTTGAGTGAGTAAATACTTGAGACTCTTGTGATCTGTGTAGATTTTGAACTTTTCCCCATACAAATAATGTCGCCAAATTTTCAAAGCAAACACTACTGCTGCTAACTCTAGGTCATGGGTTGGATAGTTTTGTTCATGTGGCTTCAACTGTCTAGATGCATAGGCAATTACTTTGCCATCTTGCATTAGCACACAACCCAAGCCAACTCTAGAAACATCACTATACATAGCATACTCCTTTCCTGTAACTGACTGTGCCAAAACTAGAGTCTCAGTCAGAAATTTCTTCAATTGATCAAAACTTGCTTGACACCGATCAGTCCACTCAAACTTTATACCCTTTCTCAACAGTTTAGTGAGTGGTGCGGCTATAACTGAAAAGCCTTTCACAAAACGACGATAATAACCTACTAAACCTAGAAAACTTCTCACTTTTGTCACATTTCGAGGCGGCTTCCAATTCACTATAGCCTCGATTTTTGCTGGATCCACTCTAATGCCTTCAAAAGACACAACATGACCAAGGAAAGAAATTTCCTTAAGCCAAAAATCACATTTGCTCAGCTTAGCATATAACTTATTCTCCCTCAGAGTCTGTAGAACAATTCTCAAGTGCTCAGCATGTTCCGCTTCATTTCTCGAATACACCAAAATGTCATCTATGAACACAACAACAAATTGATCCAAGTAGGGTCTAAATACCCTATTCATAAGGTCCATAAACGCAGCCGGTGCATTTGTTAACCCAAATGGCATCACCAGAAACTCATAATGCCCATATCGGGTTCTAAAAGCCGTTTTGGAAACATCTACATCCTTAACCCGGAGTTGATAATAACCCGTTCGCAAATCAATCTTGGAAAACACTCCGGCACCCTTCAACTGATCGAATAAATCTTCAATTCTTGGTAAAGGGTATTTATTTTTCACTGTTACCCTATTTAACTGTCTGTAGTCTATGCACATCCTCATAGACCCATCTTTTTTCTTCATAAACAAAACCGGTGCACCCCAAGGCGACACACTAGGCCTAATGAAGCCTTTGTCAAGCAACTCCTGTAGCTGTACTTTAAGTTCCTTCAATTCCAAAGGAGCCATCCTGTATGGTGCCTTCGAAACAGGAGCTGTACCCGGTAGAATGTCTATAGACAATTCAACTTCCCTTTCAGGTGGAAGACTAGGCAAGTCTTCTGGGAACACATAAGGAAACTCTTTCACCACTGGAATCTCTTGAAGATTCACATTCTCTATTCTTGAATCAAGCACAAGTGCTAAGAAAGCTTCACACCCTTTTTTCATAAATCGCTTAGCTTGCATAGCTGATATCACATTAGCTATGGGTTTAGATCGGATGCCCTGAACTAACGTTTCTTTACCATCAGCACCAATAAGAGTTATAGTTTTAGCTTCACAATTAACCACTGCATGGTGTCTAGACAGCCAATCCATACCAAGTATAATATCAAATTCCCGGAATGGTAACTCAATATGATCAGCAAGGAATTCTTTCCCTTGAATTACTATAAGACACTGTTTATGCACTCTATTAACAACAGCACTGTGACCCAAAGGGTTAATTACACATATATCATATTCCATTTCATGTACAGTAGACTCATTTCTACCCAAATCCCCAGTGCAAACATAAGAATGAGTGGAGCCAGGATCAATAAGTGCATGCATGTCAGAATCAAAGAGAGAGAAAATACCAGCTATGACTTTCGGAGCACTCTGATCCTCTCTAGCTTTCAATGCATAAGCCCAAATAGGAACAACTGGAGCTGCGGGCCTGTCAACGGATTCAGAAATGTTCCTGGACTGGGATCCCTGGGGCCTCGATCCCCCAAGTCCTCATCCTCTGCCTCTACCAGAAGATGGTGCATTAAAAGTTCCTTTACTGTCCTGTTGTTCAACATCCTGGTCCCTTTTCGAAGGACAGCTTGCCATGTAGTGACCAGTACCACCACACTTGTAACATGCTCCAGACAATTTCCTGCAACTACCCCAATGTTTCCTAGTACAATGGAAACACTTTGGAGGTTGCCCCCCACTCTGATTCCCTGAAGCTCCCTTTCCCTGTTTAGACATTACAGAAGACTCCTGTCTCCGGTCCCTCTTTGCAGAACTATAGCCAGATTCAGCTGGCTGATTTCCTTGTGCTCCTCTAGCTCTCTTTCCTGTAAAAGATCCACCCTTGGACCCACTTCTTCTCTTTCTCTCTTTGTCATTTCATTCTTTTCAACTCGCAAGGCTGCTGTAACCAATTGAGTGAAGTTAACCACTTGCAAAGATGTAGACCCAATCAACTTTTCTCTGATATGCTCATTCAACCCATCTTCAAACTGTCTACATTTAAAAGCATCAATCAACATCTCATTAGGAACATATTTGCACAAGCGACTGAATTCTTTCTCATATTCAGCCACAGACATAGCTCTCTGTTTCAAGTTGAGAAACTGTTTTAACTTCTCTGGCTTATATGCCTCTGTAACATACTTTTTCTTGAATTCAGCTGTGAAGAATTCCCATGTAAGGGGATCTGGTAGCTGGGGTTGTCTCAACACCAACTTCCACCAATCATAAGCTGCTCCTTGCAATAGGGACACAGCACAAGATGCCTTATGACCCACTGGACAGCGGATTTCATCAAAATTCTCTCTAGTCTTTCCAGCCAAAATTCAGCTTCCTCAGACTATTCCAGATTAGTGCCTAGAAACTCTTCAGCACCATGCTTTCTAATTTCAGAGATTGGGGCTTTAGGTGCTGTCATTCTTTGAAGAATTTGAGCCATATCCTGTGATATCTTTAACAATGCTTCTGCAGGGATGGCTGCTGGGATCTCATTTGGATTGGAGAATGAAGGTCCAGTATTGGAAGGATTAGTTCTAACTGGCCTATTACTTTCAGCCGATTCCTCCAAAGCATCTCTAGAGCTTTCCATCTTTGATCTATAAGAAAACAGGGACTTCTGCATCAGGCCAGCAATCACTATATCATACTATAGAATCCTAGGTTCATCTTTACCCAGAAAAGACTAAACCTATGCTCTGATACCAAAATTGTAGCACCCCTCATGCAAATACCCTATATTCACATGTATCATGAATACTATTAATCATGCTCATACTACATGTTCAATTAACCATCACTTAGCCATTAATCATGCCATACGATTTCATATACTATTATTTGTGCCACCTGTCTGTTCCTGTTTCTCATTTCATGCTTAGTATCATACATACTAACTATATGGATATTACTTCATGCATATCACATGCACACATGTTCTTTCGTAGCTTTACTACTGGTGAGTTACATTATCCCACATAGGTTATATACATATCAAAATATGACTGGCCATTATACAAAACATATGATAGCTGTATTACAAAATATCCTACATCAAGGTTATAAGTCGATGGTTGGCCCTTCCTGATGCAGAGAACGTCCCTGAGCAAAAGTCTTTCTAGAAGGTACCTACACGGATAAATAACCCGTGCTAAGCTATAAAGCTTAGTGGGGAATATCTACAGATGGATGGCCATACACAAGGCCATCAAAACATACATATACAATATGTTCATATACTATAATCAACATGTCCAACATAACATGGCAACAATAACATATACTTTAAAGCATAAGCATATTCTCATGTACATAAGCATTGTACCCGAGAGAGAGAAACACATATTTCTTTTTCATAATTCATATAGATGGCAATATTCCATGTGAACATATTCAATTGAAGCATAATTCCTGTGGTAAACCAACAATATAAGCCACATATCAATCTTTAGCCAAAATAACTTTAATTGTTTACTTTTGATCATTACTATGAATAACGTTTAGCCTGCCTTAGCTTTATCAGTGGATGCGGGAACTATGGATACACAATGGTATCAAATGAGGGATATCCGAAGATATCAAATCTATAGACCCAAACGGGGCCAACTGTACTATGGACCGGTCAAGCATACCCAAACGGGGTAGCCTATCAACCCAAACGGGGCTGATCATGATCCAAACGGGATCATATACTATGGACCCAAATGGGCCAACTATGGCAGCTGCAATTTCCCTATAGGCGCCTATCTATCCACATCTAAAACTCTATCGCAGGCGGAACTATATTCGTATTCAATTCACATTTTAATACTGTATTCATAGTATACTGTTTGCACATATGCATAGTCTTATCAACCTGTGAATTCTCTGGTGCATAATCAGATACATGCACATTTCATATGCCAAGATATATATCTGGCTCATCTATATATGTATGACTATATCATTTGCATCATATCATATAAGCATGACATATAATCATCATATCATAGACTTGATCATGCCCTCATTAAGCATTTCACATGTTCATAGTCATGCTAATTCATCTTCTATCTCATAGGGCAATTACATGCTCATATACTCATATACATAATCATAAATGTACATACCTGTGGGTACATTCGCATATATTCGATTTTTTCTTATGAGCATGTTTCCAACACATATATATATACCTTTATCATCATTCAAGTCATGTGCTATACAAAATATCAACATGTTTTCATATGGCATATACACATGCCAAGGTCATGCTATTATTCTCTTTTTCATATCACAAGTGCATATCAAAAGGTGCACTTTCATGTCATAAGATTTACATGTGTAGGTTTATCTCAATTTGGCATATGACCATCATGCACAAGATTAATTACATGTATGGGTTCGATAATTCCTTTCTAATCTTTATTCATATTCACAAATGAACGCATGTGTATGCATACAATTCCTTCATTGATAGTCATATTACATGCCTTATTCATTTAACTTTCTATCACATAAGCAATTAGCTATCTCAATCAATTTAAGAATCATATTATCAAGTGTTGCAACAATCTGTTCATACTAGCAATTTCTGTTACATAGAGTAGTCTAGAAAACTAGTCCGGATTCAACTATAGATTACATGTACATAGAGATAGATTCAAGCTTAGGTTTCTTCATGTGAAATATAGGTATGGAAGTCTATATTTCAATGCAAAAAGAATCACTCAATTTGCTATTCTATAGCTCAACTTATGAGCAAAACATTCAAGACAGGTCATTCATTCGTGAAGAGGAGTTCGACTCGTGAAGGGATTCACGAGTGAAGCAAATAAGGTGATTCTCACGACTCGTGAAGGGGTTCACGAGTGGAGAAGGAACTATACTTCACAACTCGTGAAGTGGCTCACGAGTGAGGAAGAAAAGTTGAACTTCACGACTCGTGAAGAGCTTCACGAGTGAGGTAACAAAGGAACTCTTCACGACTCGTGAAGAAGCTCACGAGTGAAGAAGAAAGACTCGACTTCACGACTCGTGAAGAGCTTCACGAGTCGGACTGATGTTCACGACTCGTGAAGTCATTCACGACTCGGCAAGTCTGTCTTCTTCAACCTTTCAACGATAAACTTCCAGAAAAACGTAAATTCGATTCTGTAAATCCTATTCACTTCCAGTAATCCATTTTACATGCAATATGAATGGCCTAAATTCCCATACCTTGGCTGATAAACCCAATGTCTTCAACCTCTATCAATTCCCTTTCCTTTGATCCTTCTTCCTTCCTCTTCTCCTTCATAAATACATCGCCATGAACATACATTTCCAGCAAATGACATATTCTCAGTCAACAGAAAATGAAGAAGAAGATGGTGATGATGCAGTGTTAAAATGAGAGTTTAATTACCTTAGCTTAGAGCCTTAAACTCTTGATTAACCAACATGCACCATTAACATCTAAATGCTTGAGATAAATCTATGGAAATCAAAGAGGAAGGAGAAGATGAATTTCTGGTTTTGCTCTCAACAATTGCCGATTCTCACCATCAAATTCTCTAACCCAAGCCTTTTATACCCACATGACAATCTCCTCTTTAGTCCTTCATCATTTTGCATGTCACACAAATGCCACAAACCTTTATGCATGTTAGACTTTAACCCCTCCACTAATTCTTTTTCAAACATTAACCTATCCATTTAAGCATTCTTTCAATTTAACCTTGAATTAAATGCTTCTCTACATAATTGGCCACCAAAATGCCAAAAATACCAATTAACCCCAAATTAATACCTTTATCCTCAATTGCATCCTTAATTAACATTAAACCATACTCTTTTATTATATTTTCATGCAATTAACATAATAACATGTTAATTTACCCCCTTACTTAATTACAATAATATGCAAATTAAATTAGGGTCATGTTAGGGGCCTTACAATTTTCTATGTGTTCCATACACCATATGTACATGTTGTGGCATTCTATATTATTCTCCTTTTATAGGAAATTCAGAGGTCCCCAGGACAAAACAAAAAATTTGGAAGATTTTGGACATATAAAGCAAAGAAATTCCAGAGTTACAATAAATTTTAGGGCGTCTTTTGGGTTTTCAATAAATATATGTAATTAAATTAAATAACATATATATGTAAATAAATAAATTCATGCATGAAAATGATGTATATAATGTAAATAGAGTTGTAAAAGTATAACAAAGGAAAAATAAAGTGTTTTTAAATGAATAGTGTAAATAAAAAATTGAAATAAGAAATAAAATTAAAAAAGAAAAGAAAAAGGGCAAAATTGTTAAAAAGTTATGAGGGATGGGACATTCTTTTTGCTCGTCTATCACTGGCAAAGGAAGGGCTTCTCATCCCTCACTTGAAAATTTGAAATAAAAGCCCTTTTTTCTTCATTTCTCCTTCATTTTCCTGTAACCTACACTTTTTTCATTCAAAATCTTCCTATCTCAGTTTTCTTATGGTTTCTCATTTTTGGTCTATTTCATGTGCCATATATGCGTAAAATTTGTTGGGTGCAATATGCATTTCAAAGAGCAATCCATTTATGTATTTATCTATTTTTTCTTTCATTTTCATTAGTATTGGAAGTAAGTACTATTTAATTTTTTTAACATTTTATTCACTTATTTCTTTAATTTTCACATGATTTAGGCTTTTATTATTTTAAACCTTTAGTACTATGCATGATGGATGCGAGCATACTTCCTTAAAGGTTTGAAATAAATGTTGCCTTGTTGTTTAAGTTATATATTTTAAATTACAAAACCTTTTTGCATGACACTATAGATAGAAAAGAACCTTGTATATGACCACGTAAGCTTGTAATTATTGTTTATAGAAAATAATATAGATAACCCTTATTTTGTGCCCTCAAAAGCATGGTGTAGTGAGAATTGTAATTACACCAAGAAAAACATCCATACAAGTTTAATTTCCTTTGTTAATAGCATAAACTATGTTGCTTCACAGCAATAATGGTTAGTGTGTTGTTTAAATTATCTTTTTACACAAGATGCAGCCACATTCCTAATGAAATGCTGTCACAATTTTGTTAGAATTTTCACAAAATGTAACATATGTTAACCTCTTTTGATATGCATGTTTGCTAGAATACATGATAATGGGGTTAGGATATTGTATATCATATTTTGGTGCTCAATGCACACTTCCATATAGGTTGGTTATTATCATTTACTTGTGGTCTAAGTTAGTCATAAAAGTTAACTTATAAATTATTTTTCATAGGATACGTCACATAAACGAAGGTGCAAACCCGTCTCAGCCTACACCACCTTACATGACACTTGAGTTGGCTGCTAGATATTGAGCTTTACTATAGGTATAGTTCATGTCTAGCTTGTTTATGTCCAGGTAGTTCCAACAAGACTTTAGGCTGATAAAAGAGATCAATTGACTATTGGCCAGAGCAAGTTAGATAAAGTTTTTTGCTCTAGCTTATAGGAGCTACCCTGACATCATCGGAGAGGTACTATCCGTACTGCAGTATATGGCTTTCCAGAGATCGGATACAAAGGAGGGAGTGGTCTAGTTTTGGGCATTGGGCAAACTTTATAGTATCACATGTTGCAGATTCACACATGCTATAGGTCTACCAATTGGGATAGACGTGCTCACACTCCCTAAGATTATAGATCAAGATAGATGGAGAGTAGTGACACTACCATGGGTCATATACCTGTCAGATACTGTGTAGAGTACCAAGCTAGCCTCCTAGATCTTCAAGTACATTTAGAGAGTCTTATTTGCCCTTTACTTGGGATGTATAAGAAGCCCATGGGTCAGTTAAATCCACCAATATCACCAGCCTTTGGGCTATAGAGGAAGAAAGAAGGGTAAACATCACCCACAGGATTATCGGCTCGCTGGTTAGGGTATCCATATAATCCACTGCATAGATCTGCATGGGTGGCATCATTACTCAGTTGCTATTATCACTGGGGTAAATTTGAGCAGATTCGATTATCCTATTCCTAAAGGCATATATATTTACATTGGTTGCACTCACTATGAAAATGGTGGAGACCATTGAGTGATAAGAGGGGGAGTATCATTTGCTGACTATCCCCAAAAACAACAGAGATACGATCTAGACCTTTTTATGCCAGATGTACCTATAGAGGGAGGTAAGTAAGCCAGCCACCATAGAAGGCACCAACAGCTCCACAGGCACCTCTAATATAGCCACCACAGCCATAGGATAAGGCAGCATAGGTATATGAACCACATAAGCCATAGAGGGAGGGGTAGATTCAGACTATGAGTTTGACATATAGATAGACCTGCTGGACCTTCTGGATGGATCACCATATCCATTAGCTCATCCTCGATTGCCTTTCAAATGTGAATGATTGCCTATTATGAGGATGGAGAGGTTCTCCCCCTACCAAAATCATGGCGCATCCACATCCACAGCTCCTCTGCCAACCATTCCACCATCACTAGCACATCCAGAGGCATCTTTATATGCACCACTTGTACATCCATCTCGAACTCCTCCATCTAATGACATTTATCATATATTATAGTGTTAAAGGAGACTAATAGGCATCAAGATTAGATGTTACAATCGATACTCAAAACTGTGTAGTCCTTGCAGGCATTACCAGCGATAGTGCAGCCTCTACAGATAGAGGTATAGGGTATCAGGTGATATGCTTTTTCTAAAAGCTTAAATACCGTAAGTATATGGTGTACCGATTATAGTACTTTAGATATTGATCCCACGAGGAATGTTGATTAACATTGTACACTATTACTACTCGATTTTAATCTTATTTACAATGCTCATTAATTTGCAAGTTAAAACTATTATTAACACTACACTACACTAAATTAAATATTATTCTACTTTAATGATGATTAGAGAAGACTTATGAGTATAATGAATATATCATATACATAAATATAGAATTTGATATTTTTCTCTTATTTATAATTCAATCTTTATCATGTAAGCCAAGTTGGAATAATGTTCTATGTCGCAGCTCTCGCATCTAGACTAGATTATACCTTAAACAAGCATTTATGGTTCTAAATCGTAGCTCTCGCATTTAGACTATAATTACATAAACACACATTCAAAAATTAAAAACCAACCTATAACAACAATATCCACATGCAATCTCTCAAACCATGCTTTGATAATAAATTTTCTATTAACTTTCAGAAAGATGTTGCTCTCGCTAACTCTCTTACTTATAACCACTATGATGATTTTCAGAAAAGGAATTGCCATCTAAGGTCATTTTCCTTAACTTATAATGATACTAATAATGTTTTAATAAAAAATCCTACATTTAAAGATAAATGAAAGAGAAATGATTAAATATGAAAAACAACATTCAAATTCCTAAAAAGAATTCATAATAATAACAAAGAAGTAAAGATTAGAAATAAAAGAAGGGGATCTCTCAACCCTTCTTCCTTTCACCAAGTGTAGTCTTCTTCCTTATATTTGCCTTCTGTTCAAGCCATAAAGCTAAAACTAAAACCTACAACTATTATTCTCTAATTACACTTTCAAATAAGAAAAATAAAAATGATAGAACTCTCCTTCATTGATTATAACTTCTAGGGTATTTATAAATTTTCAAGCATCAAGTCCCTTCAAGTGCCTTTCCATAGGTATGCAACCCTTGGTGTCCTTTTAAATGACTTTTCAAGCTTAACTGCCTTTAATCGGCTCCTATTGCGCTTTGACACGCTTCCTTCTTCCACCTTTCTCTTCCTTATTTCTTGCCCTAGACATGCGTCCCTTGTAGCCCTCGCGACACCAATCACGCTCGCGATAGGGCTTCTTCCTCACTCCTTTATTTGTGCTTCCAAATTTGCCCATTTAAGCTCTAAATTGATTCCTTTACTTCTATAAAACAAATAAAACAACCAAGAACACACAAAACACATAAAAGCAACAAAATACCCATAAAATACCAAAATATTAAATACTATACTTAATAAAACTAAACACACATACAAACTATTTATGAGTTTTTCAAGCTCATATCAATGCTCCACATTTAAACCTTTGCTTGTCCTCAAGCAAAGCTTCAAGATGCAAGAGAAAATATCATAGCTCAAACATATAAATAAAAAAATCAAATATGGAATATGGAGTTCGTCCTTCTTTAGATTCTCACAAGTTAACACATGCAAGGTTTCTTTAACATATTAATTATTGAGTCAATGTCAACAAATACGAAAACAAAATCTTAGATCTATAAGGTTTAATACTCATATGCCCCCAATAAGATAAACAAGAGAATGTAAAGTAAAGCTTTTAAAAACCTTTATTTCTTACAACATGTACTTTAACCTAGTAAGTAGTACAAAATGTAGAGTTATTCTCTCATAATTTGTGCCTTACATCACTCAAGTGTTTAATGGATTGTGTTTAACTCATACTTGCTCTTGTATCACCACATACCATAGGCTTGTATTAAATAATAATCTCCATCACTAGTATAGAATAATGCACAAAATTAAAAGGGTCTTTAAGGGGTTGTAGCTTGGCTTAGGTTAAGGTAGGAATAATTTCGGTTAAGTAGCTCATTTATGTGGAAAAAACATAACAAGTACTAAAACAAGTAAGACTTTGTATTGCAAAAACTAAAGCATGATATCTATCTTTCCTGATGAAATTTCCATATCCCCTTACAACGTTCTTCAATTCCCACTAGTTTTCACATCATGCTCAACTTCAACTAGTTGCTTCTCTTACTTTTGTTTTCATTATTTCAAAGCAACCTAGTGTAGTAAGTTTTCTTTCTTTTCTCTTTTTTTTCTTTTTCTTTTAAAATAATGGACCTTAAACTTAAGGGAATAAAATTGATTCATAAGTAATTCATGCTTACAAAATATCAATAATTTGTCTTACTTATCAAAGCAATACTACATCTCCCACACAAGTTTTTCTCCATAGAAATGCTCAATTTATCAAAAAATTGGTTAAGGCTAAACATAAGCGCATGAATAAAATGGAATAGGCTCAAAATGACTACCTAAAGTCAAAAAGGGTAGTTGTTTAAGCCAGCTAAAAGAGGTTATTTCTAATGCCCTTATCATTTGTCATGCATATTATATACTAAATGTGATCTCAAAAATTATCTAACACAAGTTCTAGAGTAATGAATATAAGAGGAATTCTCTCAATAAAAATTATTAATATCGGTAAGGCTCAAAAGCTCACCATGGTTATGATAAAACTCTACATCATACAAAACTCACTATTTTAAAGAACATGCTTAAAGAAACTTGGCTTAAAAGAAGTTTATACCAAAGTACTTTACCTAAACATGCCTATCCATAGAAGCATAATCATATTAAAATAAAAAGATCCTTAATTCTAAGTTAGTAAATGTATCCAATAGACTTATAATTAACTACGCAAGGATTGCCTACATATGCTACTAGGTGATTGCCTCAAAAAGAAAAACTCCATAACTACACCTATATACAAACTAGCAACTAGCTTCCCCATACTTAAAGGACACAATGTCCTCATTGTGCAAAAAAGACACCACAAAACACACAATAATAGAATAATAAACAAAAAAACATGCAAAAATACAAATACAAAAATAAAATTAAAAGTATGAGCTAAAGAAAATGTTACATAGCCAGTCCACTAAGTGTCACTTCCTTTGCATCGCACTCATGATATATGTCGCACTCACAACAGACCTCGTGTTTACAACAATTAAGAAAAATCATTAGTTTTTTAGTTTAGCTTTTTTTTTCTGAAATTTATAATGAAATACAAAGTAATATAACCTATATAACAAAACATAAAGTATGTTAGTATACTAAATCATCTAAAATCAACACAAAATAAAACTAATTAAATATTGTAATCCAAAATCATAAATCAAGATTCATAATGATAATACATTTAATCAAGCATTCCTCGACAACGGCGCCAAAAACTTAATATGCTTTTTCTAAAAACTTAAATACCGCAAGTATATGGTGTACCGATTATAATACTTCAGATATCGATCCCACAAGGAATGTTGATTAACATTATACACTATTACTACTCGATTTTAATCCTGTTTACAATGCCCATTAATTTGCAAGTTAAAACTATTATAACACTACACTACACTAAATTAAATATTATTCTACTTTAATGATGATTAGAGAAAACTTATGAGTATAATGAATATAACATATACATAAATATGGAATTTGATATTTTTCTCTTATTTATAATTCAATCTTTATCATGTAAGCCAAGTTGGAATAATGTTCTATGTTGCTACTCTCGCATCTAGATTATACCTTAAACATGCATTTATGGTTCTAAATTGCAGCTCTCACATTTAGACTAGAATTACATAAACACACATTCAAAGAATAAAAACCAACCTATAACAACTATCTCCACATGCGATCTCTTAAACTATGCTTTGATAATGAATTTTCTATTAACTTTCAGAAAGATGTTGCTCTCGCTAACTCTCTTACTTATAAGCACCATGATGATTTTTAGGAAAGGAATTGCCATATAAGTTCGTTTTCCTTAACTAATAATGATACTAATAATGTTTTAATAGTAAATCCTACATTTAAAGATAAATAAAAGAGAAATGATTAAATATGAAAAACAACATTCAATTTCCTAAAAATAATTCATAATAATAACAAAGAAAAAAGTAAAGATTAGAGATAAAAGAAGGGGATATCTTAACCCTTCTTCCCTTCACCAAGTGTAGTCTTCTTCCTTGTATTTACCTTCTCTTCAAGCCATAAAACTAAAACTAAAACCTACAACTATTATTCTCTAATTACACTTTCATATAAGAAAAATAAAAATGATAGAACTCTCCCTTATTGATTATAACTTCCAAGGTATTTATAAATTTTCAAGCATCAAGTCCCTTCAAGTGCCTCTCCATAGGTATGCAACCCTTGGTGAACCTTAGTGTCCTTTTAAATGACTTTTCAAGCTTAACTTCCTTTAACCGTCTCCTGTCGTGCTTGTGACAGGACACGCTTCCTTCTTCCACCTTTCTCTTCCTCATTTCTTGCCCTAGACATGCGTCTCTTGTCCCCCTCACGACACCGATCGCACTCGTGATAGGGCTTCTTCTTCACTCCTTCATTAGTGCTTCCAAATTTGCCCATTTAAGCTCCAAATTGATTCCTTAACTCCTATAAAACAAATAAAAAAACCAAGAACACACAAAACACATAAAAGCAACAAAATACACATAAAATACCAAAATATTAAATGCTATACTTAATAAAACTAAATACACATACAAACTATTTATGAGCTTTTCAAGCTCATATCATCAGGATTGAGTTAATGACTACAGGTTAGAGATTTGAGGTGACTCTATAGGTGGTGAATGAGTCACTCACTCAAGTTAGAGAGTAGGGTGCTCGTATAGAAAGAGAGGTCCCTAGAGGTAGGCAGACCATGGTAGAGATAGTTGAGCAGCTAAGAAGATACATGGTATTTGAGGGATGACCTAATACGATATCTTGAGTAGCACTTTAAAGCTATTACTGAGGTAGGATAAAGGTTAGAGTGATTAGCTGAGGTGATAGTGCAGACCCTATATCCTTTGATAATGGCATTGATTGGGTTTTACTTCAAATTTAGGCTAGATGATGGTTAGCCCCTAGTAGTGCCACAAGCCATGGCACCAGTCAAACCTCGTAGGCCTTCAGTATTCAAACCTCCTCTTGGCCTAGCCTACTGGAGAGGACTGAGGCCTTTAAAGTAGATTTATTATTCTGCAATCAATGAGTTTTAAAGCTTTATCTAAATATTTTGATGTATATAAGAAAAATGGAACTTGTATTTAATTTATATATTTATCTTATATTATATGTTGCTTTATTCATACTTATTATGCATGTAAATGAACGAAATAAAAACGAATGCGATGAAATTAATAAGAAAACTTGTAATTAATATACCATGATAAGATGAAGGTAATAATGGATACAAAAAAAAAGAAAACAAGTATGAAAACTCCATAAAAAGAGCACTAACATTAAATCTTTCTCACAAGTACCCAAAATCTTACCAAAGGATATATATCCACCACCACAGCTAAAGAGTGAGTTATGACATCCATCTTAGTCGTAAAAAGTTACCTGCACATGTTGAAATAAAAGTGGAGCATAATAAAGAGAAGTGCGATTATTTTTAGATTTTGAAAGGATTGTACACCCACTTTTACTTGAGGGAGTGCATTCACTATACATTGTACATGTCTTTGCTATAAAATCTAAGTGGGGCAAGGCTATTTCATGGGCCTTTAACCATGATTCATCTTATAAAGCATGGAATAACACAAGGTGAGAATGGAATAATGCTGAAGCTAGAGCTATTTAATGGTCAGAATGCAATTATAGTAGTCAATATTCTTTTAGACAGTGAGCCATATCCTCTAAAAAGCATGGGAATGCTTCAATATAAACATATAAGAAGTTAAAAGATTGAAGTTCACAATAAGGAACTACTAGACAAGAGGCAAAAGCCTGATGACATTATGAATTCAAAGAAGACATAGGATAAGACCAGAAATGTCAACATAACCTTGATGATGATGATTTTCCCTACATTGCTACCAATTTGGAAAGTGGTGACATAATCATTAGGAAGTGTACAAAATCTAGCCAAGATCATAATGTTAAGTTGAAGCATCCCTCAAGATAGGGATATGCTTGTAAACATAAACCTACCCATATGTCAGTGACTTCTCACAAGTGCATATTTGCTAGAAATTTTTCAGATGAAATATTTCTCAAGGGGGCAAACCTATCCACATCTTAGTGATTCATCACAGACTTATATTTACCAGAAATGCCTCAAAAAGAATATTGTCTCAAGGAGTCAAACTTACCAAACATCTCAGTGACTCTTTACAAATGTATATTTGACAAAAATTCCCCTAGTGGAATATTGCTTCAAGAGGGGACAATGCACCCATAAGAAGTATCAACCAACACAAAGGTGCTAATTAGATCCAATCAAGTCATATTGATTCTACATTGCCCAAGAATTAATCGATTGCATTCAAATAATCTAATTCTGCATGCCCCAGGCACTAATTAGATGCATTCAAATAACCTAATTCTACATGCCCAGGTGTTAATAAGATTTTATCAACTTATTCCAATTATACATATACTAAGTACTAATCAGATAGTTAATCTAGGGTCAACACACTGACAAACTATTGCTAACAACCTGAATAAAGGTTAACACATCGGTAAATTGATGTTAATTGTGAGGGCCTAATCTTGACTCTAGTAGGGAATATGCTTAATCGTATGATGCTATGTGTACAATTAAATTTTTTCATGGCTATAGCCACTCTAGAATAAAGCTTCTTGAAAGGTAATATGGTAATTTTAACTAATTCATGAAAAATGGGTTATTTGGATGATAAAAGAGATGTTGGGGAAAGACTTAGGATTTAAGATTTATTTACGATTAAATTGTAAATTAAAAGTTAGAAGGGGTTAATTTAAGGGAAAGAAATGGAGAATGGGGTTAAAAGGGTAATTGGTGGTCTCCCCCACATGACTCTAGTGAGGATATCACTGTCTGTTAAAAAGGGAAGACCATCTCTCTCTTGTACATTTTTCTCTTTCTCTTTCACTGAGTTTGGAATTAGGGTTTGGTAAGAGGAATTTCTCCTTTTGATCTTTTCTATTAATGTAAGATTTTATGAAAGCAAGATGGAAAGCTTAGTATCTTTATGTGGTTTTTTTATAGGAGAGTCAAGCAAGGATAAGGACAAGGGGATCTTGAAGGAGTATGAAAGTCACGGTTCAAGTATGGGAGTATCAATGTTTTCCTTGTTGTCTGTAGATGGTTCTATAGAAATTAGGGTTTTATTATCTGAGTTCTTTGGTTCTTTAGTGGAAGTATAAGATGGTTAATGAAAGAGGTTTGGTTTAAGATGAGTTTTTGTAAGATGTTTTGGCTTATGAAATCCTTATATTTATTTTGAAATGATATGGATCTCTAAACCCTAGAATACACGGCCAAGCAAGCTTAAAAGCTTGCATGCATAGCCAAGGAAGCCCTAAAGGCTTGCAATGCATGGTCAAGCTAGCTTAAAAGCTTGCATACACGGTCAAGCAAGCCCTAAATGCTTGTAATGCACAGCCAAGCAAGCCCTAAGGGCCTGTAATGCACGACCAAGCAAGCTTCAAAGCAAGTGATGCACGGCCAAGCAAGCTTAAAAGCCTGTGAGATGCACGGCCACTCAAGGAATTGCCTTGAGAATGCACGACCACTCAAGGTTCATGCACAGCCAAGTAGTAACCCACTGTCCATCATTTCTCTATTTTACACATTTGTTTGAATCATCTAGCAAATCACTTCCACATTAATATTGACTAAGCCAACGCTATTTATAAAGATAATTAACCCTCTAATACAACCTAATTATCATAATTAATAAGTGTGTTTGCTAAAGGTAATATGTGACTATTTTATGCCATGCTTTTACTGTCAAGCCGTATCGATCAAGGTAAATTGGTCAAGGTAAGATTTATCAAGTAGTGTTAATTATAACTTACTATGACATGTGACCGTAATGATAGTAATGTCATGATTTCATGAAATTACTATAAAGATATGCATATTTATGCCAAGTATGATGATAATTATTCTTAAATGAGATTGAATATGTGGTATATGAGTTATAAGTCATGGTAACAAATGTTGATGCCATCATATGAGTATGAATGTGAATGTGGATGTGAATTATGGCTTGATCAAATATTGTAATGTGTAAGAAGGAACTTAATGAATCAAATATTATTTTGATTAAGTGGTTAAGCCTGCGAGTCTTAGTTCAGTTATGGATTAGATAGGCATGCCTAAAGGGATATAGTTGCAGTTGCTATAGTTGACCCCATTTGGGTCCATTGTTTTTTCCTTTGATGGAACCATAGTTCGACCCCTTGGGTGTACTATTTGATATCCTCGAGATATCCATTGTTTGACACCTTCGAGTATCCATTGTTCCCGTTATCCACCCCTTTTGAATTGTTAAAAAGAAGGAAATACATGTATCAATTTCTTCATCTATATAATGTAAGCATGTGAATGATTGATTACCATGTTTTATCTCCATCTATTTTAGCTATATTGTCAGTTGAGATGAACTCATAATACAAGTATGTTGATGTTCTTATTGAAATGTTAGTGTAACAATATTTATATTCGACTGATGTTATTGAATTGATCATATTATTATTCTGTACGTTACCTCCCCGATAAGCTTTATAGCTTAGCACGGTTGCTTTACATTCCTATAGGTTTGACTGAAGGTCATGCAAGGACTTAATTCTGCATCGGTTGGCAAACAAGAGTCGGTCCAAGCTTTTAGATGTAGGATATTTTGGGGATAGTTTCTTTTTGTCTAGTCTTATATTTTTCCATGATTCAGTGGGGGAAAATGTAATATGGAGGACCGCAAAATTTACTTAAACTACCTTGCTTGCATGTGCATCCAAGTTGTGGTAGCCAATGTATGATTGCCATATTTTAACTATTTTGCATGACTTTCTAGGTTAATTTGGGGATATGCATGCACCTTATAAGTATATGATGATATGTTGATGCATGATTGCCATGAGTTTTAGTTGTTGAAGGCATGATGTATGTTATGGATAAAAGATGGTATTAGGGTGTTATAGTTAGTGGTATTAAAGCACCCAGGTTTAGCCTTTTCTGGGCAATAGAGGTCTAGAAACCTTGGATATGGTATCGTGTCTTGTTGGCCTAATGCAGTAAGTCCTTATTTTCATATAGATCGAAGATGGATAATTCTAGAGATGCTATCGAGGAATCGGTAGAAAGTAATTTACCGGCTACAATAGGTTCCTTGAATATGAGATCTTTATCATCAAATCAGAATGAGATCCCCGCTGCTATTCTTAGGGAGGCATTATTAAAAATTTCTTAGGATATGGCACATATTCTACAAAGGATGAAGGCACCTAAAGCCCCAATCTCTAAGGTCAGAAAGTATGGTGGTGAAGAATTTTTGGGTACCACCTTGGAGCAATTCGAGGAAGCTGAATTCTGGCTAGAAAAGCTGGATAGGATTATAGATGATATTCAATGCCCTGCTCATTATAAGGTATCATGTGTTGTATCCTTACTTTAAGGACCAACGTACAATTGGAGGAAGCTGGTACTCGGACAACATCAACTACCGGATCCTCTTACTTGGGAATTCTTTGAAATTGAATTCAAAATGAGATATATTACTGAGGCCTATAAAGAGGAGAAGCTGAGATAGTTTTTGACATTGAAGCAAAAGGTTATATCTGTAGCAGAGTTTGAAAAGGAATTCAACCGGTTATACAAATATGTTCCCAAAGAGATGTTAACTGATGCTTTCAAGAGTAGACAATTTGAGGATGGGCTGAATCCCAGATTAGGAAGAAACTGATAGGGGCTACATCTCTTCAGAATGTGAACTTTCATTAGTTAGTGATGGCTACTATAAAGGTGGAGAAGCATGACTCAGCTAAGAGAGAGAGAGAGCAAAAAGGGAACGGGGCTAAGGGTGGATGGTCTACTGAGAAAAGGTTTAAAGGAGCACAGAATGTCCAACAAGCAAAAGGAATGTATAACCCTTCTAGTAAGGCGAAAAGGCAAGGATCTGCTGCAGTGTCCAAGCCAAGTCAGCATACCCCATCAGAGCAAAAAGTGGGTCAGCCACCTGAGTGCCCTCATTAGTTCAGGCGACATTAGGCTCCATGCAGGAAAGAATTAGGACCATGCTATAATTGTGGTGCTGCTGACCATTATATAGCTAATTGCCCCTCCAAGTGGGCACAAGACTCCACACGGCAAGGGCGAGGTGGTTTTGGTCGCCATGGATCTCTGTCTCATATTGTATCCAAGTTAATGGATAGACTGGCTACACCAGCCTTTTCAGGTCGGCCATATGCTATGAAGGCACGAGAGGATCAAGATGGTCCAAAAGTCATACCTAGTATTTTCTCACTTTATGATTCTGATATTCATACACTTATTGATCTTGGATCCACTCATTCATATGTTTCCCATGAGAGAATGAGTAAGGATGTGTCTAAGGTGCATCAACTGGAATATGATATCTACATAACTAGCCCATTAGGGCACAATGTGTGTGTGAAAAAAATGTTCCCTGACTATCCCATCTTGATTCAAGGAAGAGAATTTTTAGCCAATCTTATCAAGCTGCCTTTTTGAGAATTTGATTACCTTGGCTTGGTTGTCTAATCATCGTGCAGTGGTGAATTGCAGGGCTAAAATCATAACTGTTAGTGACAAAGAAAGTAATGAAGTAATAATTGCAGGCATTCAGACACCACCTTTGACCAATGTAATATCTGCCATTCAAGCCAAATAATTGATGAGGAAGGGGTGTGAGGCAGTTTTGGCCCTAATCCTTGATTTAAAGAGGGACAAGATTAAGCTCCAAAACATACTAGTAGTGAATGAATTTTTAGATGTGTTCCCTAAAAACTTACCTGGTCTCTCCCCTAATAGGGCTATGGAATTATCTATTGAGGTTTTGCCTGGCACAGCACCCAGTTCAAAAGCCCCTTACAGGATGGCCCCAAAGGAATTGAAAGAGTTGAAGATACAGTTGCAAGAACTTCTTGATAAGGGTTTTATTAGGCCTAGTGTATCTCTATGGGGTTCACCGGTCCTATTTGTTAAGAAAAAGGATGGTTCCATGAGGATGTGTATCAACTATCGATAGTTAAAAAAAGTGACAATGAAAAATAAGTACCCATTAACTTGAATTGAGGATTTATTCAATCAGTTGAAAAGGGTAGGAGTATTTTCAAGGATTGATATGAGATCGGGGTACTACCAACTCCGAGTTAGGGATGTGGATGTTTCAAAGACGACATTTAAAACCAAATATGGACATTATGAGCTCCTAGTAATGCCATTTGGGTTAACGAATGCTCCAACTGCATTTACGGATTTAATGAACAGGGTGTTTAGACCATATTTAGACCAGTTCATAATGGTTTTTATTGATGTTATATTGTCTATTGTAAGAATGAAGAAGAGCATACTGAGCATTTAAAAATTATGCTATAGACCTTAAGGGAGAATGGATTGTTTGCAAAATTAAGAAAGTGTGAGTTCTGTCAAATAGAGATTTCCTTCCTTGGCCATGTGGTATCTTCAGAAGGTATTAGAGTTGACCCAACAAAAATTGAGGTTATTGTCAATTGGAGATCGCCTCAAAGTGTACCTGAGGTAAGGAGTTTCTTGGGTTTAGCCGGTTACTACCATCATTTTGTAAAGGGGTTTTCAGTGATGGCATCTCCACTTGCTAAGTTATTAAGGAAGAATGTACAATTTGAATGGAATGCCTGATGTGAGACCAATTTTAATCAGATAAAAAGTATGCTAACAAGAGCTCCAATCTTGACACAATCGATGTCTGGAAAGGAGTATACTATGTATAGTGATGCCTCTAGAGTTGGGTTGGGTTGTGTTTTAATGCAAGAGGGTAAGGTGGTGGCTTATGCATCTAGACAACTTAAACCGTATGAGCAAAAATATTCAACACATGATTTGTAATTGGCAGCAGTAGTTTTTGCCTTAAAGATTTGGTGACACTACCTATACGGCGAAAGATGTAGGATATACCCAGACCATAAAAGCTTTAAGTATTTACTTACTTAAAAGGAACTCAACCTGAGACAATGGAGATGGCTCGAACCATTTAAGGACTATGATTTTATTGTCGACTATCATCCGGGTAAGGCTAATGTGGTAGTAGATGCCTTAATCAGAAGTATTATAGCATCCATGGTGTTACAATGAGGTAGATGGAGGTTTACTTCATATGGTGCTCTAGTTGCCCAATTAAGAGCTAAGCCATGGGTAAGGCAGGCAGCGATCGATGCACAGAAAAATGATGAGAAGTTACAATAAGTTATACATTCTATGCACGATGGGAAACAATCTGGGTACTTAATCAAAGAAAATGGAAGTTTATGCTTCAAAGATAGATTATGTGTTCCAGATGATAGAGAATTAAAAAGAACCTTATTGCATGAAGCTCATAACACAGTATTTACTATACATCCTGGGGATAATAAGATGTATCAGGATCTTAAACGATGTTATTGGTGGTCGGGTATAAAGAAAGACGTGGTCGATTATGTCTCTAAGTGTTTAACTTGCCAGCAAGTGAAAGCTGAACATCAACTTCCATCTGGATTGTTGAATCCCATTCCAATTCCTCAATGGAAGTGGGAAGATATCACTATGGATTTTATCTTCAGACTACCTCTTACCTAGTTGAAGCATAATGCAGTGTGGGTAATTGTTGATAAGTTAACCAAGTTGGCTCATTTCTTATCGGTCAGGATGGATTATTCCATGGACAAGTTGGCCGAATTTTATATAAATGAGGTTATTTGACTTGATGGTATTTCGATATCTATAATATCAGATCAAGATCCTAGATTCACCTCTAGATTCTAGCAGAGTTTATAGAAGTCTTTGGGAACACGATTAAAATTCAGTACGGCTTTTCATCCCTATACTGATGGACAATCGGAAAGGGTGATACAAATCTTGGAAGATATGCCTAGGGGTTGTGTTTTGAATTTTTTCGGCAGTTAAGACAAATACCTAGCCTTGTTGGAGTTTGCCTATAATAATAGTTACCAAACTAGTTTGGGCATGGCTCCATATGAAGCCTTGTATGGTCAAAGTTGCAGGACCCTGGTATGTTAGACTGAGTTAACTGAACACAAGATAATTGGGCCAGATCTAGTTAGAGACACGGAAGAAAAAGTTCAAGTTGTTAAGCAAAGATTAAAAGAAGCAAGTGACAAGCAAATATCTTATACAGATTTGAAAAGAAAAGATGTCGAGTATCAAGTTGAGGATAAGGTGTTTCTGAAAGTTTCACCCTAGAGAAAGGTTTTGAGGTTTGGAAAGAAAGGAAAATTAAGTCTAAGATTCATTGGTCCCTATGAAGTTTTGCAAAAGGTTGGACCAGTGGCATACAGATTAGCACTTCTTATGGAATTATCCAAGTTGCATGATGTATTTCATATTTCTATGCTTTGAAGGTACCGTTCAGATGAATCCCATTTATTACAAGTGCAAGACATTCAAGTTCAAACAGATTTTACCTACGATGAAGAGCCTAAAGAGATTCTGGCTAGGGAAATTGGGCAGTTAAGGAATAAGTAGGCCCCTCTTGTCAAGGTACTTTAGCAACATCATAACCTTCATGAAGTAACTTGGGAACTAGAAGCAGTGATGAGAGCTCAGTACCCTCAGTTGTTTAAATCAGGTATGAATTTCAAGGATAAAATTCTTTTAAGAGGGGAAGAATTGTGAGGGCCTAATCTTGACCCTAGCAGGGAATATGTTTAATCGTATGATGCTATGTGTACAATTAATTTTTTTTTATGGTTATAGCCACTCTGGAATAAAGCTTCTTGAAAGGCAATATGGTAAATTTTAATTAATTCATGAAAAATGGGTTATTTGGATGATAAAAGAGATGTTGGGGTAAAACTTAGGATTTAAGATTTATTTAGGGTTAAATCATAAATTAAGAGTTGGAAGGGGTTAATTTAAGAGAAAGAAATGGAGAATGGGGTTAAAAGGTTAATTGGTGGTCTCCCCCACGTGATTCCAGTGAGGATTTCACTATCTGTTAAAAAGGCAAAACCATTTCTCTCTTGTACTTTTTTCTCTTTCTCTTTCACTGTGTTTGGAATTAAGGTTTAGTAAGAGAAATTTCTCCTTTCTATCTTTTCTATTAATGCAAGATTTTATGAAAGCAAGAAGGAAAGCTTAATATCTTTATGTAGTTTGTTATAGGAGAGTCAAGCAAGGATAAGGGCAAGGGGATCGTGAAGGAGTAAGAAAGTCACTGTTCAGGTATGGGAGTATCGATGTTTTCCTTGTTGTCTATAAATGGTTTTATAGAAATCAGGGTTTTATTATTTGAGTTCTTTAATTCTTTAGTGGAAGTATAAGATGGTTAATGAAAGAGGTTTGGTTTAAGATGAGTTTTTGTAAGATGTTTTGTCTTATGAAATCCTTATATTTACTTTGAAATGATATGGATCTCTAAACCCTATAATACATGGCCAAGCAAGCTTAAAAACTTCCATGCACGGCCAAGCAAGCCCTAAAGGCTTGCAATACACAGCCCAGCAAGCTTCAAAGCATGTGATGCACGGCCAAGCAAGCTTAAAACTTGTGAGATGCAAGACCACTCAAGGAATTGCCTTGAGAATGCACCTCCACTAAAGGTTCATGCATGGCCAAGTAGTAACCCACTGCCCTTCATTTCTCTATTTTGTACATTTGTTTGAATCATCTAACAAATCACTTCCACATTAATATTGACTAAGCCATCACTCTTTATAAAAATAATTAACCCTCTAATGCAACCTAATTGTAATATTTAATAAGTATGTTTGCTAAAGGTAATATGTGACTATTTTATGCCATGCTCTTACTGTCAAGCCGTATCGATCAAGGAAAATTGGTCAAGGTAAGATTTATCAAGTATTGTTAATTATAACTTACTATGACATGTGATCGTAATGATAGTAATGTCATGATTTCATGAAATTACTTTAAAGATATGCATATTTATGCGAAGTCTGATGATAATTATCCTTAAATGAGATTGAATATGCGGTATATGAGTTGTAAGTAATGATAACAAATGTTGATGCCATCATATGAGTATGAATGTGAATACGAATATGAATTATAGCTTGATCAAATATTGTAATGTGTAAGAAGGAAATTAATGAATCAAATATTCTTTTGATTAAGTAGTTAAGCCTGCGAGTCTTAGTTCAGTTCTAGATTAGATAGGCATGCTTAAAGGGATATAGTTGCAGCTGCCATAGTTGACCCCGTTTGGTTCCACTGTTTGTTTCTTTGATGGAACCATAGTTTGACCCCTTGGGTTTATTGTTTGATATCCTCGAGATGTCCATTGTTTGATACCTTTGGGTATCCATTGTTCCTATTATCCAGCCCTTTTAAACTAGCACTTAGGCAGCCTATTAAGTTTAAGTGAATTGTTAGAAAAAAGGAAATACATGTATCAATTCCTTTATCTATATAATATAAGTATGTGAACGATTGATTAAAATGTTTTATCTCCATTTCTTTTAGCTATATTGTCAGTTGAGACGAACTCATAATACAAGTATTGATGTTCTTATTGAAATGTTAGTGTAATGATATTTATATTCAATTGATGCTATTGAATCGATCATATTATTATTGTGTATGTTACCTCCCCGCTAAGCTTTATAGCTTAGCACGGTTGCTTTACATCTGTGTAGGTTTGATTGAAGGTCGCATATGGACTTAATTCTGCATCGGTTGGCCAACAAGAGTCGGTCTAAGCTTTTAGATGTAGGATATTTTGGGGATAGTTTCTTTTTGTATAGTCTTATATTTTTCCATAATTCAGTGGGGGAAAATGTAATATAGAAGACAGTAAAATTTACTTAAACTACCTTGCTTGCATGTCTTTCTAGGTTGTGGTGGCCAATGTATGATTGCCATCTTATAACTATTTTGCATGATGTTCCTGGTTAATTTGGGGATATGCATGCACCTTATAAGTATATGATGATATGTTGATGCATGATTAACGTGAGTTATGGTTGCTATAGGCATGATGCATGCTATTGGTGAAAGATGGTATTAAGGTGTTACATTAACTATCTGAGCTAGGGTTGAGACATTGACAAACTGATGATAACTGCCCAATCAAAAGATTCATTATCTCAAAAGGTATGTGTTTTAATCAACCAAGAGATTTGTTGCCTCAGCTATGTATCTTTTTACTTTTACCCTGAATTTTTGCCCACTTTGGCACTAATGCACTAGCTTCTCAAAATTACGGGTTGTTGTAGACATCGTAACCTCAGGTAACCTAGATTAAGGTTTCTTGATGATGAAGAAATAGTACATTAATGACAATAGGTGCGCATCTCGAAGCTCCAATTGTGAATTTCTCACACTTTCTTAAAGATCTCCATGATATGTTGAGTATTTTCAAGTGTTTTAATAAAGGATGTGTAAAAATCTTGGTTTAGGCCTTTAAGGGTGATAAACACCTGTCTATAGTCTGAGGGTCACTCATCTGTGGGTCCCTCTCATATGTATAGACCAAATTAGGGGTATTTTAGGGATTTTAGGATTTGTTAGGGAAGGATATCTTTATATTAGGGAGTTAGAGTTGGAATTTAACTCTAACTCTAGCCTAAATGTAAAAAGATAGTTTTAAAGGTTTTTCAAAGGAGGAGGAATCAATTTTTATAGAGATAAATTTTAAAGAAGAAGTAAATTGATTTCTTTCTCTCTTTAAGATTTAATTGTTTTAGCAATATCTTTGATAAAAACACACAAATATACATGCATTTCATTGATTTTTTTGAAAACAAGGAACATAAATCGGAGTGGAGATCTAGAATACAAGGTTTTTAGAGTCAGAATATCTCCTGAGGATAATATCCTAGGCTTTCTCTCTTTATGCATTATTTTATCTTTCTAAGGAATTGCCACACATAACCATGTGATTTTTTATTGGAATAATTATGTTTAAATGTTGCATTTGATTTATTTGCATGCTTAAATGTGTTAAAATCTGAATTGAATAGGCATGTTACTGGTATGTTTAAAATAAATTTCCTTAGTTGCTGTAGTTTTAAGGTTTTTCTCTTATTGTGTAAGTCTATAGTTTAATTTGTTTCTATTATATTTTATGCATGATTTGATGTTAGAACACTGTTTTGGCACAATTTAGAGCTCAATAATTTCACTTTTTGGATTAAAAGTTATCTTGTATGATTGTTGCATGATATTTGGTATATTTTTCCCTATTTTATTCTGCCCATCAAGTGACAAAGGGGAAGAGGAATAGATGCCCATTTGATAACCTGATAGATGGGATGTCATAGGGCTTCCTTTCGTCCTGTCCTTCACATAGTGAGGGGCATCCATGGCTCATTTTTAGGCATTTTTGTTATACATTATGCATATTTTAAAAATTCATGATTTATTTGCCTTTTTTTAATGTTAATGCATTATCCTTCATGATTCAATTCTATTTGTATTTTTATTTTATACTACACATTTAAATTTATGATTCTCTTTACTGTATTTGTGGTATTTATTTTTGTGCTACTAATTTATTTGCCTTTTTAGTGTAGATTTTTTACAACTATACATATTTTCACTTTGGAGGATTTTTATGAGTTATCTTATATACGGGTTCGTGCCTCAATTAATTGATGACCCTCGTTCATCCTTGGTTACCTCTTTTAGTCATTTTATTTATTTATTTATTTTATTTACTATTTTAGTCTTGTTAGTTATTTTTAATTATTTTTTTATTTGATATTTTGGATGTATCTTTATCTTGGAGACGTAATAGTTAGTAAAAAAGGGATTTTTTGTACATGTTAAAGAGGAAAAGGGAATTTAAAATTATTCCTATTAATTATAATGTATTTCCTTTAAAACTTAGACTAATATCTAACTTTTCATCTAAAGTCAAATAAAAAGCAAAAAAAAAAAAAGAAAGGATTTTTGTAAATATGCATGAAGTAACCAATGTTCCAAATTCAAATGAATTCTCCGATTTATATATGTAATTTATTCCTTTGTTGGACAATTTGCTTATGTAATAATTTAAGTAGGACTTTATTTAAGTGTTTGTTTATCGCTTCATTTGTCTTATTAGGATGTTCCAAATTCAAGTGAGCCTCCTCTGATATCAAACCCTAAAAATGGCCTTTAAAACCCAACCCAAAATGAGTGATAGCTTTAGCTTGCATCATAGAAGGCTCGTATCCTTTCCCCATCTAACAGGTTAAGATGGAGCAACATCTATTTTGCCCACTATGTTTCTGGCAACTCTCAATCTCTATAGGAAATACAACCTTTATACCATAAACCAAAGAGAATGGGGTGGCTCCTGTTGAAGTTATGATTGTAGTTCAATAACCCTATAGTGCAAAATGTAGCTTATCAGCCTAATCCTTGTAAATGTGAAACATCTTAGCCAAAATTCTTTCGACATTCTTATTAGCTACTTCAAATTCCCTGTTTGCTTGAGGTTGATAAGGTAAAGACCGATGATTTTCAACCTCATACTTTTTGAGCATCTGCTTGGTCTTAACTTGGACCTGTATCCTATTATCTAACACTATGTAATGAGGCAATCCATATCTATATATCATATTCTTCTCGATGTACTTGGCCATATCCCTAGCATCTACCTTCTTGAAGGATTCGACTTTCACCCACTTCGTGAAGTAATCTCTGGAAACTATAATAAATCTATGTCTATTTGATAACAATGCATGGATCATACCCATAATGTCTTTACACCGTGTAGCAAATGGCCAAGGTAATGTAAGGTTTTATAGCTCAAAAATTCGTAAATGTCTTAAGTTTGTATACTGTTAGCATAACTAAAATTTCTTCACATACTTAGAGCAATTTGTATCCATTATAAGCTAAAAGAACCCTTGGCGCATGATTGTCTTTGCTAATGCTAATCCATTCATCTAAGCTCCACACACACCTGCATATTTGTCCTCTACAACTTTCTTATCCTCTACAACTTTTTAACTTTGCTACACTATTGAACTGAGTAGATAGCTTACAAATCATTCTTTGGTCTTTTTCAGTAGCATTTTTTGGAAATACTGATTTTCCCATGTAGTTGTGGATGTCAAAATACCAAGGCTTCCCATCATCCACCTCAATATCCTTTACTTGCTTAGCTTCAAAGTATGGCTTGTCAGAACTAGAGATCAACATAGGCTTTATACTTAACCCTTTCATATTATCCCACATTGATATTAAGGTAGCGAAGGCATCCACATGTTAGTTTTCATCTCTAGGTACATATCTAAAAGTACACACCTAAAATTAATTAGTCAAAGCCTTGAGACATCTAATGTAAGGCAATAGCCATTATTCCTTTACAAACCATTCACCTCTCTCCTGATATATTACCAAAGATGAGACCCCAAATACCTCTATAGATTTAGCCCCCATAACTAACAAAGATTCTAACCTGAAGATGCAAGTTTCATCTTTCACTTCACATAAATCATTCAACAACACAATCATCATGTATATAATTTAGGTGCTACCTTAATCATGATCATATTAGGTTCTACTATAACACTCTTAACGAGTGTATCGAGCCTATTAACATATATATATATATACACACACACACACACACACACTTGCGTATACATATCCCATAAATTAACTTGGAAAGTCATTCAAAAATAGTCATAATATGGCAATCACACATTAGCCACCACAACTTGGAAGGACATGCAAGCAAAGGTAATTTAAGTAAATTTTACAATCCTCCATATTACACTTCATGAATTAAATCATGGCAAAATATAAAGCTACCCAAAAAGGAACTATCCACAAAATATCCTACATTTAAAAGTCTAAACCGACTCTTGTTGGCCAATCGATGTAGAATTAAGTCCTTAAGCAACCTTCAGTCAAACCTACACGAAAGTAAAGCAACTGTAGTAAGCTATAAAGCTTAGCGGGGAGATAACACGTAAAATAATAACCTAGTCAACCAATAGCAGCTGTCGAAGGTAAACATCTTTACACAAGCATTTCAATAAGAACATCAACATACTTATATCATGAATTCATCTGAAACTGATGATTATAGCCAAAAGGAAACAGAGATAAAATATGGTAATAAATTTAACATGCTTACATTATACGAATGAAGTAATTGATACATGTACTTCTTATTTTTAACAATTCTCTTAAACTTAATAGTCTGCCTAAATGCTAGTTCAAAGGGTGGATAATGGGAGCAATGAATACCCGAAGGTATAAAACAATGGATATCCAAAGATATCAATTAATGGACCTAAGGGATCGAACTATGGTTCCATCAAAGCAATAAACAATGGACCCAAATGGGGTCAACTATAGTAGCTGTAACTATATCCCTTTAGGCATACTTATCTAATTCACAACTGAACTAAGACCTGCAGGCTTAACCACTTAATAAAAAAGAATATTTGATTCATCAAGTTCCTTCTTACACATTACAATATTTGCTCAAGCTACAATTTTTATATGAATTCACATTTCATACACATATAATGACATCAATATTTGTTACCTCAACTCATAACTCATGTACCGCATATTCAAACTTGTTTAAGGATAATTGTCATCATACGTTGCATAAACATACATATATTCATAGCAATTTAATGCAATCATGCCATTACTATCATTACAATCATACATCAAAGTAAGTTGTAATTAACACTACTTGATAAACTTACCATGATCACTTTACCTTAATCGTTACGGCTTGACAATAAAAGCATAGCATAAAACAATCACATATTACCTTTAGCAAAATACTCATTAAGTATGCCAATTCGGTTGCATTAGAGGGTTAATTATCTTTATAAACAGTGTTGGCTTAATTAATATTAATGTGGAAATATTTTGTTAGACAATTAAAATAAATTTACAAAATAGGGAAGTGAAAAGCAGTGAAAGACTACTTGGCCATGCATCATGCACAGGGAGACCTTGATTGGCAGTGCAACACAGGGCAAGAAACCCTGCATAGCCGCGCACCATAAGACTAGAAGCCTTAAGTGTCCATATGCCATAAGGCTTCTTGCCTTGAGTGGTAGTGCATCACAAGGATTTATACCTTGAGTGGTCGTACATCACAAGGCTTTATGCCTTGAGTGGCCGTGCAACACAAGGAAAAAGATCCCAACTAAGCTCAAAGTAAATAGAAACGATTTTATAAGCCAAACCATTTTGCAAACCTCATCTTAAAGCAAACAATATTTCATTACTCATCTTAAAACTCCCGATTAAAGAATCCAAATAACATAATCCTAATTTCTATAAATCCAGCTATAGACTACAAAATCAACAGTATTCCCATACCTAAACATCAATATTTTCTCACTCCTTTAAAATCCCTTTGCCCTTATCCTTATTTGTCTTTGTTATAACAAACCATATAACACTACAAGAAAATCTAAAAATAGCAATGGAATTTGATTTTCGTTGCTAATTAGCAACGGAAATTCAATTTTGTTGCTAATTTTGGTTGAATTATTTATGTTTAGCAACGGAATAAAAAATGGTGGTATTTCGTTGCTAAAAAAAGAGAGAAATTTTAGCGCCAAAATATAGCCATGAAAAATAGCAACGGAAATCTATGACCGTTGCTAAATATGGCGGCATTAGATGGTGAAAAAATTTTTCGACGAAATTTAGCAACGGAAACTTAATTCCTTTGCTAAAATAGCAACGGAATATATATTCCGTTGCTATTTTGCAACCGAAATTTAATTCCGTTGCAATTTAGCAATGGAAATTTAATTTCGTTGCTATTTAGCAACCGAATTAATATTCCATTGGTATTGTTGTCCCAAAGAGGTGAAAAAAATTTTATCCAAAAATAGCAACGGAAATTAAATTTCGTTGCTAAAATATATTTTGCTGCTATTTAGCAACGAAAATTAAATTCCGTTGGTATTTTGGTCCCAAAGAGATGAAAAAAATTGGGTCCAAAAATAGCAACGTAATTTTAATTTTGTTGCTAAAATAGCAACCGAAATCAATTTCCCTTGCTAATTTAGCAACGAAATTCAATTTCGGTTGCTATTTTTTTGCCATAAGTAAAAATAGTTCTTTTTCGCTTTGCCTCGCCACCTTGCTTCCCTCTCTCTCTATTCCTCTCCCTGCTTCCCTATTCCTCTCCCTGCCCTCGCCCCCTTTCTCTCCCTCTCCCTCTCTATCACCCTCACCCTCTCCCTTGCTACACGTCATACAGCAAGCACTTAATGAATGGGAATGGCATACAGGCTCAAAAATAAAAAAAATTGAGAAACAGTATTCGAGTTAAAGGTTCCATGCTGCCTCTAGAACAATGGGTTTGTGCATCATACTCTGTTTCTTGGGAATCTCAGTTTAAGGTTTATTTGTTCAATTTTTCTCTTTCTACTTTGTAGATGATGCAATTAGCTAAGTATCATGCACGTGCTTCTTTTACCAAACCTCCAACGCGGCCTTCCATCAAAGAGTGAAAGAAAAAGTTGCTTTCTTACAAGGTATATTTCTTTGTTTGGCATATTGTGCTTTTATTTGGTGTCCTTTATCTGAGTTTCTCTTGAATATATTTATTGTCATAATTTTCATGACAGAGACATATGAACCTGTTCATACAAAGTGGACAATAGAACGATATGCAGTGTGTAGATGGGTTGAAGATTGGGACTACAACAAAATTATTATTTGCAATAGGTATTGCAAGTATTTACAATATTAATAAATTTTCATCTAATCATTTAGCGTAAAGATTGTAACATGGACCAGATACTGTGTTTGCCATTTTATCTTTATTTCAATAAAGTCTACTAACATTAAAGTGATTAGGTGATATCTACCCTAAATTAGAAAATAAGTACATTCCTAATTTTTGAAGTATTCCTTTTTTCTTTTCTGTAAGTTGAAATGCTATGCGAATACAATATGTATTTGTTTGTTTATGCTGTAAATTCCTTTGAAATGAGCCTTGAATTATTGCTTTTTAGGAATTTCCTGCTTTTATATTTTGCTTGGGTGTATGAAATATGAGCACTCGATATTAGCTTCTCATCATCAATTTGAAGAATATGGAAGAAAAAAGAGAGAGAGAGACTTCTGCACTTCTTGCTCTAATAAACAAGATTTTTTTAGGTAAGCATGCAGATATTGTTTAATTGCAAACTTGATTGTTTATCTTTTATATCAGGTGTTAGATAGCTGTTCATCAAGAATGCTATGGGGCAAGAAATGTTCGTGACTTCACTTCATGGGTTTGCAAAGCATGCAAAACACTTGATGTTAAAAGGAAGTGTTGCCTCTATCCTGTAAAAGGTTATTTTCTTTACTTGTTTTATCATTGATGTGGGCTAAAAGATAGCAAAGTTTATTAACAGAAATATGTCTTAATAGGTCATGTCACAAAAAGCTAATTAACCATGTTTAAATCTAATTAGCTACATGACTTCAATTTCTTTTGTATGGTTGATGGTTTAAGAATTGGGGATATAACATGCAACTGGGCTGTGAGGGGTTGCCTGTTATTTGAAATTCATGTTATTGCTAATAGATTAAGAAGTTAGTTCTCTTCCAATAAGAAAGTTAATTGGAAAGGTGTCTTAATATATATCATTGTATTTTTCCACATAGGTATAGTCTTGTTCCCAGCATATTTTTAATCCATTTTACCAACAATTTATGTTAAAACAAATGGAATTTATCAATTTAAAAATTTATCAATTTATGTAAAAACAAATGAGTTGGGGATAACAGTATGCCTTCATGTATAAATACATGACTTTGTTCAGTTTTGAGCCAATTATCCAATTCCATTTTTAGTACATACACCATTTTTGAGCCAATTATACAATGTTTTTATTGATATTATCATATAATATCTGAATCCAAATGACATTTTAGTTTATATAAAAATTCTCAATGATTTTTATTTTAGATGATATGTACTCAATGTGATGTAATTAGTACGTCAGTTTGGTTGGGATGTTAACTACTGTAGTGCATTATATTTTTGTTACTTGTTTTGATGTATTTAGATGCTCTTTTACTTTCTTTTATTTCTTTGTCAATGTATTTAGAATTTGCATTAGTTATTTATTTTGGTTAGAGAAGATAAGTAAAATTTTAAAAAAAGTATGATTAGTGCATTTGAGTTTGAGTAAATGTTTATTAGATTAAGAAAATTTAATAAAGTATGATCCAAAGACAGCTACTATGTTAAAAGCTCTAAAGGATGAAGTATGTTAATCGGGCAGTAGGTTATTTGTTATGCCTAAACAGGGCAGTAGGTTCTTTTTTAGAATTTACAAATGATGGGGCTGAAGTGGTAAGTTGACCTCCCTCAGCATAATGTTTATCGGGTTATAATTTTTGGTTTGTATGATGTGATAAAACCTTGATATATATTTAAGATTTGTATAGACTATCACTATGAGGGAAACAGTGGTAGCTGGTTGCTCCTATTTTTTAGGTTGATTCTTGAACATCTTTTTATGCAATTTTAATAGCATTTTTTGTCATTGATTTTAACAATATTATACAGGTAAAGTTTCGACAGTTCATTCCTAGCATTTTGAATGTAGCAAGGCAGTGTCTTGCTTCTGGGGAAGAGGATGTTGTTGTAATTGCTTTTGAGATTTTTGATGAGCTTATTAAATCTCCAGCTCCTCTTCTTGGAGATTTAGTTAAATCCATTGTGTAGTTCTCTCTTGAAGTCTGCTCTAGTCAAAATTTTGAGTCCAACACGTGTCATCAGGTATAAGCATCAAACATATCTCCTTCCATTTTCTTAATGTTGCTTGAAGAGGTGCAAAATTATAGCTATGTTATAATTATTAATTTAAACATACATGATATTTAATTTATTAGGAAGTCAGACTAATATCAAATCATTTTCATATATATTAGTTTTTCATTCTGTTTATTTACAAAGGAAGCTAGTGTTGTCCCTAGGCCTTGGTTCAGGGGATATAATATGTGTGAGTGTTAGGGTGTGTGCGATTTTTTGTCAAATGCTGTTACAGTGAAGAGAAGGGAAAGAAAGTTCCTTATTGGGTGGGGATAGAAGCGATAGGTAAATTAGATTGGTAATCATTCCCTTTATGTTAGACAACTGTGGTAATGCTGGATCATATACCTGAAATACTTATTTAAGATACTGATTACTTTCTTTGTTTTTGCTTCCTTCTATAATTTGTTGTGAAAATTTGGAGCACGACCAGCGTTCTTTTTTACTTTTTCTTTAACCTTTTTGCATAAATTTTATTAGGGCAATGGGAACCCTACAAGAAGTCTGGAACTAAAAGTTTGGCATGACCTGGCATCTATGTATATAAGCCTTTCGCAGTGGCATGATGCTGAGATTTGTCTTTCCAAATCCAAGGCCATTAATTCTTACTCAGCTTCTAGATATCATATTGTAGGTAAATTTCCTTATCACCTTTGGTATTACTAAATCTTGTACACAAATCACTCACAGTGCGTTGTCTAATAGTTTGCAATGTCAAGCATTGGCATGTAAAAACCATTCGCATCAACAACTTTAAATTTTAGTGTCTTGTTTGGAGAAGCTGGTAAAAAATGAGGGATTGGTGATGAGCATGCCAAATAGCTATAAGAGATCAACAATCTAGTTTCTCCGACCATGTCAATTACAGTCCCTTAAGAAAAAAGAAATGACACAAAAGAAGGAAAATGTTCATTCTTGCAATGTATTAATTTCAAATCTTTAATCGATGCCCAAAATTTAAGTTTTTGGTTAAAGCCAAAAAATGGAAACTCTATGATTGTCATAATTCAGTGTTGGTCTATAGTTGGTTTACAATATGAATATAGAAATTATTAAAGAAGATAATGCGGTTATTTTATTTTATTGTTTCTTACCTGAATTAGTTTTCAGCAGAAGACAAAGTACAAGATCGGCATCTTTCACAGCTTAGTTTGGTTCGGGAACTGAATTTTCATATTTAAATTATACTGCATGTATGATCTATGAGAAAAAAGACCTTTACAAAGCAATTCTAGAAGCCTTCAGCACTGCACTAGATATTGATCCCACTCATGTCTCGAGCATGGTATCTAGAGCTGTGGTACTCCAACACCTTGGCATCCAATCAAATGAATTGATCCGAAGCTCTCTAATGGAAGCTCTTCGATTTGACAAAACAAATTCATCTGTGTGATATAATATGGGTTTGCTTTACATAAGTGAGGGCAGTGCATCCTCCTTGCAAGAAGTAGCTGAATGCTTTAAGACTGCAACATTCCTTAAAGAGACAGCACCTGTTGAGCCTTTCAGATGACAAAGTTATGCTCTTTCAAGGTTTATACATCTTTTTCATTGGTAAAATATGTATTTTCACATGAGTTTTGTATATTGTAGTATATAATTCAATCAGAATAAGGAGAGAAAATATTATTTCTGATGTGCCTATTAGATATAGGATTAGCTTCGGCTTAAATGAACACCATTGCTGAAGATAAGCTTCTTACAGGAAATAGCCAAGGTATTATATATATTCAAGAACTGATGGCATTGAGAATAGATTGTGCATTATGAACAGAAAAAAAATGTTAGAATTACTGTTATTAAAACTTATTATATATATATATATATATATATATATATATATATATATATATATATATATATATATATATATATATATATATATATATATTAAATTTGTGAGGTCTAGATTTCCAAACTTAGTTCTTTCTTTATGGTACTTGTAAATTTTTTTCAGTTTCACACTTAATTATATATAAGGAATGGAAATTATAATCCTTAATATGATGATACTATAAGTGGTTATTTTTTATCCCATTCATAAATTTGAATCAATCTGCCCTTAAAATGTGACCCAAATTTGATATTATCTGATTTCTTATTAACTTGTTTTTCACTCAATTCCTTTGACCTGCAAATCTAATTTGTTATGTGATTTGTTGATTCAATTTATTTATAACATGCTTATGATCCGAATATTTTTGCGATTTCATAATTATATAAATTTTATATAATGTGAATATAAAAATAATTGTGTTATTAAAGTTATATATGTATAATCTATTTAAAATGAAACAAATAATGTTACAAAGCTTAACTCATTTAGAATCGCAACTATGTTATATCATTTTCTTAGGCGCTTTAAGGGATCCAGAACAAGTGGTTAGAGGGGCTGCCTCATTTGCATTAGGTCAATTTGCTGAGCATTTACAGCCTGAAATTGTCTCTCATTATGCAAGTGTTCTTCCCTGCATCTTAAGTGCCCTTGAGGATGCATCTGATGAAGTAAAGGTAAACACAAGAAAGCAACAATTATGGGATGGATTCTCTCTTCAGTTTTATAATTATCTTGTATGAGCACATTTCATTTCATCTGATGGATCATTTTTCTCTAATTGTGGACAAGAGAAATCATATTATGCCTTAGCAGCATTTTGTGAAGACATGGGTGAAGAAATTCTTCCTTTCGTTGATGCTTTGATGGGGAAGCTGCTTGCAGCCCTTCAAAGTAGCCCACGTAATTTGTAGGAAACATGCATGGTACGAGAAATGCATAATGTTTCCAATGATTTACATAATTGAGCTAATTCAATGATAACTTTTTTTTAGAAATTTTATCCTTTCTTTTGAGTTATAATTTTTTTTATATTAATGTTTTTGCAGTCTGCCATTGGGTCAGTTACATTAGCTGCAGAGCAAGCTTTCATCCCGTATGCTGAAAGGTTCTTGGAGTTGATGAAATCTTTTATGGTGCTCACAAATGATGAGGCTCTCCGGCCACGGGCAAGAGCTACTGAACTCGATGGAATAGTTGCTATGTCTGTTGGGAGAATAAGGATGGACCCAATTTTAGCACCATTCATGGAAGCTGCAATTTCTGTAATTACATTAGAACTCTCTTGGGAAGCTATACTATTTCAAACGTGCTAACATAAAATAATAACCTATTGTTTTTAGGTCCTACTTTTGATTACTTGGAAAACGGTCTTGACAAATTTGATAATAGGCCATTCTTTATTGGGCATTTCAGTTTGGTAATTTTGTTTTTTTTTTAACAATGCATAATTATATATTGTTGCTTTTAATTTCGATAATATTATTTGTTGTTTTTGATAAAATGATTTGTTGTTCAGGTGGATATAGCATATATAACATTTGTTGAAAGATTCCAAATTATCTTATCTGAAGTATTCAAGTACGATATTACTGCTGGCAGGCCAAAACTCTCTATCTGGATTGAGGTACATTTTACTATATTTTTTCCTTTTTAAGATCCGATCTGACTCTATCCAAATAAGAAATAAATTTAACCTTAGTTGATGAGTATTATGTAATCTTGATTCTCTATCTAGCATGGATGGTTCTATTAGGTTTAAGCATTGGTATACGGGTTATTAACATTATACTATCATTCCCACTTCAATAAGGTTTTCTGACCAAAATGATCTTTTCAACTAGTTTTATTCACATGGAATGTTTTGAGAAACAATAGGAAATAGATGTTTCTTGAGTAGTTTTCTTCTCTGATATTTTTCTTTCTTGTCTCCTTTGCCTTTTCAAAAAAAAAATAAAATCAAAATTAGTTTTAACACATTTGAGTTTTTGTAGCTAAGAATATGTACTATTGCACAAGAACTCTGCAAGCTGATGGGCATCAATTTGGATCTCCATGATGTTTTCCCCCAACGTGCAGAAAATATATAGACATTCTATTTGTTTACCATGAGTTTTGTGTTGCTGATTAGAATAGCTTATCCTTTTGCCTTGATTGGGACTAGAGAGATCTTGTATCTAATGCAATCAACCATTTGGTTTATAAATAAATTAATTAATTGTAGTTTTTGTTTTGTCTCTGTATGTCTGTCTTTTCAAAAGTTGTAGTGTTACATGCTATTTTAAATTTATTTGATGCTAATTGCAGCTTGGGTGTGATAGTTACTACGTTTTGGCTAATAGTAGTTTCAGCAATTATAATAGTAATTTTTATGAAAGATTAATAACATTTTAATGACGGAATAGCGATGAAAATTCCATCGCAAAATTTTTTTATAGTGGTGGCTAAATTTAGCAACGGAAATACTAATTCCGTTGCTAAATTTAGCAACGGAATTGCTATTTGATTGCTAACCTTTTCCAATGGAAATTAAATTCGGTTGCTATAAATAGCAACGAAACTTTATATTCCATTGCTAAAATTAGCAACGGAAAACATATTCGGTTGCTAAAAATACCAACCGTCAAAATTACAACCGAATGTTCTATTGCTAATTTTTATTAGCAACGGAAATTCAACAAATTTGGTTGCTAATTTTCATTGCTATTTGCTGATTTTCTTGTAGTGTAAAAATACTAAATTTTCCCTCTTGCTTTCATAAAATCTTTCATTAATAGAAGAGATAAAATGGAGAAATTTTCTTACCAAAACCTATCTTTAAACTTAAAGAGAGAAAGAGAGAGAAAGAGAGAAAAAGAGAGAGATGGTCTTCCCATAACAGACAGTGGTATTTATCACTGGAGTCATGTGGGAAGACCACCAATTACCCTTTTAACCTTATTCTCAATTTCTTTCTCAAAAATTACCCCTCCAACTTTTAATTTATGATTTGACCCCAAATAAATCTTAAATCCTAAATCTTACCCCAACATCACTTTTATCAGTCGATTAACCCTTTTATTCATAAATTTCACTAAAATTACCATATTGCCCTTCAAAAAGCTTTATTCCAAGGTGGTTGTAACCATAAAAATATTAATTGTAGCGATAGTATTAAATAATTGAACATATTCCCTACTTGGGTCAAGATTAGGCCCTCACAATTCTTCCACTCTTAAAAGAATTTCATCCTCGAAATTCATACCTGATTCAAACAACTAAGGATACTGAGCCCTCATCACGGCTTCTGGTTCCCAAGTTACTTTTTGAATGTTATGATGTCGCCAAAGTACCTTGACAAGAGGAACCAACTTATTCCTTAACTGTCTTTAGGCTCTTCATTATTGGTAAAATCTATCTAAACTTGAATATCTTGCACTTGTAGTACATGGGATTCATCTAAACGATACCTTCAAAGCATAGAATTATGAAATTCATCATATAGCTTTGATAATTCTATAAAAGGTACTAATATATATGCCACTGGTCCAACCCTTTTTAGAACTTCATAGGGAGCAATGAATCTTGGACTCAATTTTTCTTTCTTTCCAAACCTCATAACCTTCCTCCAGGGTGAAACTTTTAGAAACACCTTATCCCTTACTTGATATTCGACATCCTTTCTTTTCAAATCTGCATAAGATCTTTGCCTATCACTTGCTTCTTTTAATCTCTGCCTAATAACTTAAACTTTTTCTTCAGTGTCTTTAACTAGATCTGGCCCAATTAGCTTATGTTAAGTTAACTCAGTCCAAAATACCAGGATCCTAAAACTTCGACCATATAAGGCTTCGTACGGAGCCATACCAAGACTAGTCTGATAACTATTATTATAAGCAAACTCTATCAAGGCTAGGTATTTGTCCCAACTACCAGAAAAATTTAAAACACAACCCCTTAGCATATCTTCCAAGATTTGCATCACCCTTTCTGATTGTTTATCCATCTGGGGATGAAAAGCCGATTTAAATTTTAATCGTGTTCCCAAAAACTTTTGTAAACTCTGCCAGAATCTAGAGGTGAATATGGGATCTCAATCCGATATTATAGATACTAAAATACCATGAAGTCAAACAATCTCATTTATATACAATTTTGCCAACTGGTCCATGGAATAATCAATTCTAACCGACAAGAAATGAGCTGACTTAGTTAACTTATCCATAATTACCAACACTACATTATGCTTTCTCTGTGTAGAAGGTAGTTCGATGACAAAATCCATAGTGATATCTTCCCACTTCCACTAAGGAATTAGAATGGGATTCAACAATCCAGAAGGAAGTTTATGCTTGGCTTTCACTTGCTAATAAGTTAAGCACTTAAAGACATAATCGACCACATCCTTCTTCATACCTGACCACCAAAAGCATTGCTTAAGATCCTAATACATCTTATTACCCCCAAGGTGCATAATGAATACTGTGTTGTGAGCTTCATGCAATAATGTTCTTTTTAATTCTCTATCATCTGGAATACATAATCTATCCTTGAAGTACAAACTTCCATTTTCTTTGATTGAATAACTGGACTTTTCCCCATCGTACATAGATCGCATAACTCGCTGTAACTTCTCATTATTTTTCTGTGCATTGATCACTGCCTGCTTTACATATGGCTTAGCTCTTAATTGGGCAACTAGAGCACCATCTGAAGTAAACCTCCATCAACCTTGTTGTCACACCATAGATGCTATCATTCTTCTGTTCAAAACATTTGCTACTACATTTGCCTTACCCAGATGATAGTCTACTATACAATTATAGTCCTTAAACAGTTGAGTTCCTTTTGAGTAAGTAAATACTTAAGGCTTTTATAGTCTATGTATGTCCTACATCTTTCACCGTATAAGTAGTGCCGCCAAATCTTTAAGGTGAAAACTATCGCTGCCAATTCCAAATCATGTGTTGGATAATTTTATTCATGCAGTTTAAGTTGACGAGATGCATAAGCCACCAATCTACCCTCTTGCATTAAAACACAACCCAACCCAACTCTAGAGGCATCACTATACATAGCATACTCCTTTGTAGATATCGGTTGAGTCAAGATCGGAGCTTTTGTTAGCATATTCTTTATCTTGTCCAAACTGGCCTCACATCAGGTAGTCCATTCAAATTTAACATTCTTCCTTAACAGCTTTGTAAATGGAGATGCAAAAACTGAAAACCCTTTTACAAAGCGATGATTGTGTCTGGCCAATCCCAAGAAACTTTTTATCTCAGGCACACTTTGAGGCGATCTACAATTGACAATAGCCTTAATTTTTGCTTGATCAACTCTAATACCTTCAAAGGATACTACATGGCCAAGGAAGGAAATCTCTATTAGCCAGAACTCACACTTGCTCAGCTTATTAAACAATCGATTCTTCCTTAAGGTCTGTAGCACAATTCTTAAATGCTCAACATGCTCTTCTTCATTCCTAGAATAGACCAATATGTCATTAATTAAAATCACCACGAACCGGTCCAAATATGGTCTAAACACCATGTTCATCAAATCCATAAATACGGCTGGTGTATTCGTTAACCCAAAGGACACTAGTAAAAACTAATAATGTCTATATCTGGTTTTAAATGCCATCTTTAGAACATCCACATCCCTAACTCAGAGTTGGTAGTACCCCCGATCTCAGATCAATCATTGAAAATACTCCTGCCCCTTTTAACTGATCGAATAAATACTCAATTTGAGGTAATGGATACTTATTTTTCACTCACTTTATTTGATTTTAGATAGTTAATACACATCCTCATAGAACCATCTTTTTCTTAACAAATAGGACTAGTCAACCCATGGCGATACACTAGGCCTGATAAAACCTTTATCAAGCAGTTCTTGCAACTGCACTTTTAACTCTTTCAATTCCTTTGGAGCCATCCTGTAGGGGGCTTTTGAACTGGGTGCTGTGTAAGGCAAAATCTCAATAGATAATTCCACAGCCCTGTCAGGGGGAGACCAAGTAAGTCTTCAGGAAACACATCTGAAAATTCTTTTACTACCCATATGTCTTGGAGCTTAACCATGTCCCTCTTCAAATCAAGAACTAGGGCCAAAATGCTTCACAACCCTTTCTCAAAAATCGTCTAGCTTGAATGGCAGATATTACATTGGTCAAAGATTGTGTTGGAATACCTACAACTATTACCTTATTACAATTTTTATCACTAAGAGTTAATGTTTTAATCCCGCAATTCACCAATGCACGATGCTTAGACAACCAGTCTATGCCTAAAATAACATCAAATTCTCAAAAAGGAAACTCGATAAGATAGCCTAAAAATTATTTTCCTTGTATCAAGATGAAACAGTCAGGGAACATTTATTCACACACACACTATGCCCTAATGAACTAGTTACACAGATATCATATTATAGCTGATGCACTTTAGACACACCCCTACTCATACTCTAAATGGAAATATATAAATGAATGGATCTAGGATCAATAAGTGTATGAATATCAGAATTATAAAGTGAAAAGATACCAGCTATGCCCCATGACAGCTGGTGTAGTAGGTCTATCAACTAATTCGAATATATTATGAGATTGGGATCTATGGCGACCAAAACCACCTAGCCCCCTACCTTTGCTTCCAGTTCTAGCAGCTAAAAAAGATATTTGAAGCTCCTCTACTACCTTGCTGTGTAGAGTCTTGTTCCTATTTTGAGGGGCAATTTGCTATATAGTGGCCAGTAGCACCACAATTATAGCACACTCCTTATTCTTTCCTGCATGGAACCCAAAGTCGCCTAAAATAATAAGGGCACTTAGGTGGCTGACCCCTTTTTTGCTCTAATAGGGTATACTAACTTGGCTTGGATACTGTTACAGATCCTTATCCCTTTATCTTGCTAGTAGGGTGATACATTCCCCCTGCTTGTTGGACATTTTGTGCTTCTTTAAACCTTTTCTCGGTGGACCATCCACCCCTAGCCGTGCTTCCTTTTTGCTCTCTTTCTCTTTTAGCCAACTCGTGCTTCTCCACCTTTATATCAACCATCACTAATTGTTGAAAGTTGACATTCTGAAGAGATATAGCCCCTGTCAGTTTCTCCCTGATCTTGTGATTCAATCCATCCTCAAATTGTCTACTCTTGAAAGCATCAGTTAACATCTCTTTGGGAACATATTTGCATAGCTAATTGAATTCCTTCACAAACTCTGCCATAGACATAACTCTCTGCTTTAATGTCAGGAACTACCTCAGGTTCTCCTCTTTATAGGCCTCAGTAACATATCTCTTTTTGAATTTAGTTTCAAAGAATCCCCAAGTAAGAGGATCCCGTAATTGATGTTATCAGAGTACTAGCTTCCACCAATCATATGCCGATCCTTAAAGTAAGGATATATCAAACGATACCTTATAATGAGCAGGGCATTAATTATCATCTAGAATCCTCTCCAACTTTTCTAACTAGAATTCAGCTTTCTCAAATTGCTCCAAAGTGGTACCCAAAAATTCTTCCCCACCATACTTTCTAACCTCAGATATTGAGGCTTTAGGAGCCATCATCCTTTGCAGAATTTATACCATATCCTGAGAAATTTTTAATAAAGCCTCTCCAGGAATAGTGGTAAGGATCTCATTTTGATTTAATGATAAAGACTCATATCAGAGGAACCTATTGCAGCTGGTAAATTACTTTTCAACGATTCCTCGGTAGCATCTCTAGAATCATCCATCTTTGATCTATATGAAAACAAGGACTTATTGCATTAGACCAATAAGATACGATACCATGCCTAAGATTTTTATACCACTAACAGTCACACCCTAATACTGTCTTCTATCCAAAAGCATCTATCATGCATTCAATAAACATAAATCACACAAATCATTTAACAACACAATCATCATGTATATAATTTAGATGCTACCTTAATCATAATCATATTAGGTTCCACTATATCACTCTTAACAAGTGTATCGAGCCTGTTAACATATATATATATATATATATATATATATATATATATATATATATATATATATATATATTTGGTGCATGCATATCCCATAAATTAACCTAGAATGTCATGCAAAAATAGTCATAATATGGCAATCACACATTAGCCACCACAACCAGAAAGGACATGTAAGCAAAGGTAATTTAAGTAAATTTTACAGTCCTCCATATTACACTTCCTGAATTAAATAATGGCAAAATATAAGGCTAGCTAAAAAGGAACTATCCATAAAATATCCAACATCTAAAAGTCTGGACCGACTCTTGTTTGCTAACCGATGCAGAATTAAGTCCCTAAGGGACCTTCAGTCAAACCTACATGGATGTAAAGCAATCGTACTAAGCTATAAGGCTTAGCAAAGAGATAACATGAAAAATAATAACCTTGTCGACCAATAGCAGCAGTCAAAGGTAAACATCTTTACACAAGCATTTCAATAAGAACATCAACATACTTATATCATGAATTCATCTCAAACTGACAATTATAGCCAAAAGGAAACGGAGATAAAACATGGTAATTAATCATTCAACATGCTTACATTATATGAATGAATTAATCAATACATGTACTTTTTATTTTTAACAATTCTCTTAAACTTAATAGCCTGCCTAAATTCTAGTTCAAAGGGTGGATAACGGGAGCAATGGATATCCAAAGATATCAAACAATGGACCCAAAGGGTCAAACTATGGTTCCATTAAAGGAACAAACAATGGACCCAAATGGCGTTAACTATGGCAGCTGCAACTATATCCCTTTAGGCATGCCTATCTAATCTATAACTGAACTAAGATCCACAGGCTTAACCACTTAATCAAAAAGAAAATTTGATTTATCAAGTTCCTTCTTACTGTTGGGAATTAATTGGTTACATACATCACATGTATAAGTGAAAATTTAAAATTTTAACCAATATATCTAATCTTGACATAAATTTACAATATAAATATTAATGAGAATAAGACAAATCACCTTTGATTTTTGTTGAATAGTAGTTTTTCCTTCTCAACGGGTTGTTGCAAACCACGATGTCCAAAATAGAACACCTCCAATTATAATCCACACTAAAGAAGGATCAAATGAACCAAAGAATGATGGAATTACAAGGCTAGCCGAATTCTCCTTAATTGTAGCAAGGAAGAGGTTGTTAGGGTTTAGAAGAAGAGATAATTTTCTTTTCTTGTCAACCCATTAAACCCTAATTCCCTTTATCTTGAATTTTTATAGTTAGGTTAAAAATCTAACTTCATAATGGGATTGGGCTCTTTAAAATTGTTAGAGAAATATTAATTGGGCTTTTGGAAATATTATTAATTTATTTGGGCTCAATTAAATCAAATTTAAGTCCTTTTTCAAAAGATTATGCACATAACCCATAAACTAGGCCCTTTCTATGTTCACTTAGATTTAATTATCCAAATTAATTCTAAATCCAACTAAATTATAGGCTCCAAACACTTATGAAATATATTTAATTTATTTTTGTCCAAGAATTAGGCCTCTAAAGCCTTTTATTTGGAGTTGCTGTGGAACCCATCCTCTGGTAGGTTTTTGTGCCAAAATAAATTCTCTGGACCTCATATATTTCTCTAATGGATCTATTAATTATTATATCAGCCTTATAACACTTATAGTCTAATAATAATTAATTATGAAATACAAAATTTCAATTAGGTCCATTTTGCATAATCTTTCTAAAAAAGTTTTGCGAACATTTATACTTGATCATAATTAATTAAACTCTTTAATTAATTATTCTATTATTCATTTCTCTTCTCCCATAATAATATCAAATATTATTATCCTTATCATTTTACCATTTTATCCTTTACTCTATATGTGTGTGACCTATTGGTTTCCTGTCCATATTGGCAGTATAATATGTAATTATGAGTTATATCTAAAACTCATATGATTTAAACTTCTTTAAATCATTTTATCAATCCCTTATTGATATTTATGATACACTATTATACAAGTCATTAGTGGCCTCTAACTAGGCATCATAACTACCCAAATGTTAGGAAAGTTAAGTAGTTTTGACTATACCCTTCCATAGAAATATTTACCATATAATTACTCCTTTCACCACTCTTATCTCAATTAGATTCTGAGTTTGGATTTCTATCAACTCATATAAATCTAATTAAATATGTTCTATTAATTTAACCATTATTCCCAAAATTCCTTAATGGATCCCTATCCATTTTGGCATGGCCAGAGATTCTCTGAATAAGTCAATTATAGAATCATACGAGATAACTTTCCTTGATAAATCTAGGATGGTAAATCCTTTATCAATTACTCAACTATCTTCAAGTAGGTCATGATATACCCAACATCCTAACTATGTTCACCCCAAGTTGAAAGTAATCAGTTATAGAGTTAAAGTATATCACTTGCTACTTAAGATAACCTTGGCAATCTCAAGTCTAAGGATACTTACACAACTACTATAAAGAGATTGCTCACTGACATAGATTTAGTATCCATGTGAGGATTCTCTTTACAGGTCTCCAATGAATTTGTTCTTCTAACAAGCATCAACATGTTAGCTTTGATTATCTTCCAAAATCATAGTTATGAGAACCATTGCTTGAACTATTCAAAAAGTCATAACATGTACTAGTCTGTCCGGATTAACAATGTCCTATCTTGTTAATTCTATGACTAGGGATATTTAGATATTAACACATTTGCATGCAATAGACATCTCATATCATGAACACTTTTATGATTGCCTTTGCATTATGTTTATAATATCTATGACTTCATTTATTAATTTAAGATATATAAATGCATGTATTTAAACATAGCATTGATAAATGAATGATTCCTTTTTATCAATAACATGAATTTATGTATATATATATATATATGAAATACATCCCTTTTACATGGGCTCTAGGGCATACTCTCTAACAATCTTCCACTTGCACTATAGCCAATCACTTATATGTCTTAAACCCATGTTATTTATATGGTGATCGTGCTTTATCTAGAAAAGTTCTTTAGTGAGGGGATCTGCCACTTTATCATCTACAGGGACCCTTTATATTTTCAATTCATTTTTAACTACTGTTTCCCTTATGAGTTGGTAGCATCTGAGAACATGCTTGGATCGCTTATGAGACCATGGTTCCTTTGCTTGTGCAATGACTCCATTATTGTCGCAATCTAAAAGAATTGGATCAATAATGTTAGGCATCACTCCTAGTTTAGATATGAACTTTTTTATCCATACTGCTTCTTTGGCTGCCTTCGAAGCAGTAATGTACTCAGCTTCTGTCATGGAATCAACAATTATTTTTTTTTTGGAACTCTTCCAACTAACTACTCCTCTTCCTATTATGAACAAAAAACCAAATTGTGATTTACAATCATCTTTGTCAAATTGGAAGCTGGCATCAGTATATCCATTTACTTCCAATCTTCCCTCTCCGTATACCAAGAATATATCTTTAGTTCTTCTTAAGTACTTAAGGATATTTTTGACAGCTGCCCAATGTTCCTTTTAAAAATTGGATTGGAATCTGCTTGTGACACTCAAAGCAAATGCTACATCTGGACGTGTACATGACATAGTATACATGATAGAACCAATTGCAGATGCATATGGTGTTCTATTCATGATCTCTCTATCCTTTGTTGTCTGTGGACACATAAACTTAGAAAGGTATTTTCCATGCACCATGGATATAAACCTTTTCTTAGAGAGATCCATATTGAACTTCTTTAATACTTTGTCTATATATTTACTTTGAGAAAGACCCAGCAACCTATTGGATCTATCTCTATAAATCCTTTTTCTAAGAATATAAGATGTTTTTCCAATGTCTTTTATGGAGAATTGCCTGGATAACCATATTTTAACAGATTGGAGAAGAGAAATGTCATTTCACATGATCAATATGTCATCCATGTATAGAACTATAAAGACAATTGCACTCCCACTTACCCTTTTATACACACAAAGGTTCATTTTCATTCTGTGAGAAACCAAACTCTTTGATTGTCTCATTGAATTGTATGTTCCAGCTCCTAGAGGCTTGTTTCAATCCATAAATGGATCTTTGAAGCTTACATACCTTTTTTCCATCTCCTGATGTGAACCCTTCTGGTTGTGTCATATACACATCTTCAATCAGATTTCCATTTAGAAAAGTTGCCTTCACATCCATTTGCCAAATTTTATAATCATAATGAGCTGCAATGGCTAAAAGTATTCTTATAGACTTAAGCATCGCTACAGGACAAAAGGTTTCATCATAGTTAATTCCCTCTCTTTGATGATAACCTTTTGCTAATAAGCGAGCTTTATAGGTAACTATATTACCTTCCATGTTGGTCTTCTTTTTAGAGACCCATTTGCACCCTATGGGTTTTATCCCTTCAGGTTGTTGAGCTAAAGTCCATATTTTGTTCTCATACATGGAGTCCATTTCAGATTGTATAGCCTTAAGCCATAAATCACATTTTGAATTGTTCAAAACTTCTTGATAGCTTGTAGGCTCATTGTCCTCTACTACAGTTATGCCTCTTTCTGAATCAATGTGAAATCTATATCTCACAGGGATAGAATACATCCTAGTAGATCTTCTTGGATTTTGTGTAAAATTAGGTTCAACTGTAATCTCATCATTATGAAATTCAATCTCAGGTTCAATCGGTTGATCTACTTCTATTTGAGGGTCTTGAACTTCACCAAGTTCAATTTTACTCTCACTGTTTTCTCGTAGGAGAAACTCTCTTTCTAAGAAGACGTCAAGCCTTGAAACAAACACCTTTTGTTCTAAGGGATGGTAGAAATAATATCCAAATGTTTCTTTTGGATATCCCACAAATAAACATTTATTAGACTTAAAATCTAGTTTGTTTGACATTATCCTCTTTACATAAGTAGGACAACCCCATACCTTTATATGAGAAAGTGTGGGTTTCTTATTACTCCATATCTCATATGGAGTAACATTAACCGATTTACTAGGAACTCTGCTTAACACATAACAATAGTTTCTAATGTATATCCCCAAAAGGACTTAGGCAAGTTTGCTTAGCTCATCATGGATCAAACCATATCTAATAGTGTTCGATTTCTCCTTTCAGATACACCATTATGTTGTGGTGTATATGGTGGAGTCCATTGAGATAAAATCCCATTAGCTATAATGTATTATCCACCTTGATCTGATCTAAGTGTCTTAATACTCTTGCCAAATAGCTTCTCTACTTCATTTTTAAATTCTTTGAACTTTTCCAATGCTTATAATTTATATTTCATTAGATAGATATATCCAAACCTGGAGTAATCATCTATGAAAGTAATAAAGTAGGAGTAACCTCCTCTAGCATGTATAGTAATTAGACCACATACATCTAAATGTATTAAGTCCAAAACCAATCTAGCTTGTTCTTTTTTACCAATAAAGGGAGCTTTTGTCATTTTTCCTAATAAACAAGATTCACATGTATTAAATGATTTATAATCAAATGATCCCAAATCACCTGATTTGTGTAATTTGGTCATGCATTTCTCATTTATATGGCCTAAATGACAATGCCATAAATATGAGGTATTTAGAATATCTTGTTTCATTCTTTTGGTATCAACATTATACACTTATTTAGTTAAATCAAGAACAAATATACCATTCTCAATGATAGCTTTAGCATAAAATATATTGTTCTTAAAAATGTAACAACATTTGTCCTTTAAAGAAATGTCATAATCATTCAATAAACAACTAAAAGAAATAATACTTTTAGATAATGCTGGAACATAATAAAAATTATTTAACTCCAGTATTAATCCACTTAGAAGAGCCAAATGATAAGTCACCACAACTGTTGTAGAGATGTTTTGTCCAGTAGCTGACTATAGATATATTTTTGCCTTTCTAACTCTTCCACTACTTTTAAGCCCCTATAAATCATTACACAAATGAGATCCACATCCGGTATCTAATACCCAAGATTGTTTTAAAGCAATAAAATTAGTATTTATTTTAATCATATCAATACCTGAAGTAGAAGCATCCGCTTGCTTCTTCTCCTTGAGAGAATCTAGATAAGCCTTACAGTTACACTTCCAATGACCATCTTTCCCATAATGGAAGCAAGTTCCTTTGGGATTCTCTTTCTTGATAACCTTTTTCCTCGAAACCCCACCATGCTTTGGTTATGCCTTGGTCATCTTCTTCTTCTTCTGCTTCTTACCTTTAATAGAAATGACAACCATGACACTTTTTGAATCCTTCTTGAAGGATCCACCAGCTGTTTTGAGCATATTGATTAACTCAGGAATGGTTACTTGGATCTTGTTCATGTTGAAGTTAAGCACGAAAGGTGCATAACTTGGATCCAACGAGTACAAGAATGAATCTATGTATAGATCATTATCCATTACATAGCCAAGTCTACTCAAATGCTCAATATACCCATACATCTTTAATACACGAGTAGCAGTCGAAGTACCTTCCACCATTTTGTAGCTAAATAAAGCTCGAGCAATCTCATATTGCTCAGTTCCAGCTTGAGAAGAATAAAGCTCCTCTAGATGCAATATGATGGTTCTAGCATCCATCATCTCATATTGCTTTTGAAGCTCTGAGGACATAGCACCGAGCATCAGACATGCCGCTGCTTTACTATCCTCCATGTATTTTCGATAAGTGCCTTTGATCTCATTAAAGGCATCATTTGATGAAAGTGGTGGTGGATCTTTATCCAAGACTTAATAGATCTTTTCAGATCTGAGAACAATTCTCACTTTTCCGATCCAGTCAGAATAATTGCTGCCAACTACCTTGTTATCAAAGATTGATCATATGTTTATGTTTAATGTGCTCATGATGATGACCTGGATGTTAAAAAGAAAACATAAGAGAGTATGTTCATATATATGTATGCAATAATTAGGTCTTTAATTAATCCATTTACTCCAACTATTTTATTGTGAATCAATAGCCCTCACTATTTAATCCGAGAAAATCGATGGTTTTCTTAGTGGGCCATTATCCAATCCTTGATATGAAATTTAACCTTGACTGTGGTCAACAAGTCAAACTCCATACCCTTGAAAGGTAGGTATCTCTATACCAATTGTGTCTTTGCACAACTATTGGATCATTAGGTTATCAACTCTTGATACATGCATATCATATATGCATTACCTAATCTTCCCTTTAGAACCATTAGCCTTAACTATGGTTAACAAGCTAATGGGCTAGCTAAGATGACCCATTTAATTAGATTCAAACATATTCGATATAATGTGAGCTTGACTGTGGTCAACAACCCACACTATAAAGAACTCTGGTTCTCCTCCAATTAATGGAAGGCTTATATACCTTAGTATTAGTTTGAGGAATTTTAGTTAAGTAAGTCTCATCATACATGGTTAGCATATTGGTATGCATCCTATATCTATCACATAAATATAAGCATACAAATATGGCATAGTTATGGACTTTACTATATTGACCTCCCTGAGCCAAAAGTGTAATCAAAAGGTCAAACCTAGGTAATATGCATGATTCAAATAAGTAAAAATAATTACACTATCTTCAATCTTAATGGATCTCCATCTGGTCCATCTTGCTCCTTGATAGTGGTCTCCATATCTATCTCTAATTCTAATCTAAGTAATACAATTACATATTACAATTTGAAAAAGAAATACAAATCAAAAATAAGTGATCGGGACATGAAAGTCCTCATTGGGCTGAAACACACATTATGCTCAATCACATTGGGCCTTTGTCCTTAACTATCCATAATGCCAATCATACACCCTTATATTTATTTCTAATTCATAAAAAAAACATATAATGGAATAAAAACTATGTTTCAACTCTTGAAACTTACTTTTGAGTTATTTTAATAATTTGATCAAATTAGGAAACTTTTTCCAATTTGGAAACTTTCCATTTTAGGAAACCCTTTTGCATGCATATGTTCTTTCCTTAATTATCAATCCAATTGATTATTAATTGATTATTTAATTAATTAATAACATTAAATAATTAAAGAATCAATTTTGGGCTTAAAATAATGGGTAGGCCGAAACCTACAATTTAAACCCTAAAGTGTGTTCATACACAAACTAGTTTTGTGTCTATTAGACCATTTGGACCTTTTGAAATGAGCCAAGCCCACTCCAGCCCTTAAAAATCATTAATAAACTTAATTAAAGTCTATAATATTTAATTTAAATCAGCTCATTAGGCCCACCAAGTCATTTACTAATTTAAATCAACGTAAACATAATTAAGCCCATTAAGTGGCTTTAATGAATTAAAATTAATCCAATTAATTCAATGCCCATTTTAATTAATCTAATTACTTAAAAACACATTAATACATCAGATATATCAAATTTAGAAGATTAAAAATCATTCTAAACATGAACTTACCAAGAACACACTAAGAATACATGAACACCAATTTATCAAACTTTTCGATTAAACTAGTTTTCATGCAAAACTTGTTCGATTTTAATTTTGTTTGATCTTATGGCTTAATATCACATATTAAACACATAAATTATCACCAAAATAATTTTATAGTGGATCAATAAATATTTTATTTAGGACAGCCACTAAACTTTATTGAAAAATAAAAATCCTTCACGCCAAAAAGAATGATTCTTTTCTCAAAAGAATCGTTTTTATTTTTATTTTATATATTTGATCACATACATCCAGAAATAAATATTTCTCATTCATGAGCTATCAAATTTGATATTTTAAAGTTCATGAAATAAATAACTCAAAAATAAGAAGGAAAACTATTCCGCGAATAATATAAAATTGTAGATTCATGGCAAAACTAGGCTCCGATACTATGTTGGCAAATAATTGATTACATGCATCACATGTATAAGAAAAAATTTAAAATTTTAACCAATATATCTGATCTTGCCATGAATTTACAATATAAATATTAATGAGAATAATAAAATTCACCTTTGATTTTTGTTGAACAGTTGTTTTTCCTTCTCACCGGTTTGTCGTAAACCATAGTGTCAAAAATAGAACACCTCCAATTGTAATCCACACTAGAGAAGGACCAAATGAACCAAAGAATGATGGAATTACAAGGCTAGCTGAATTATCCTTAATGCTAGCAAGGAAGTGGCAGCTAGGGTTTAGAAGAAGAGAGAATTTTCTTTTCTTGTCAACTCACTAAACCCTAATTCCCTTTATCTTGGATTTTTATAGGTAGGTTAAAAATACAAATTCATAATGGGATTAGACTCTTTAAAATTGCTGGAGAAATATTAATTGGACTTCTGAAAATATTATTAATTTATTTTGGCTCAATTAAATCCAATTTAAGTTCATTCTCAAAAGACTATGCACATAACCCATAAACTAGGCCCTTTATGCATTCACTTGGATTTAATTATCCAAATTAACTCTAAATCCATCCAAATTAAACATATAGGCTCCATAATACTTATGAAATATATTTAATTTATTTTAGTCCAAGAATTTGGCCTCTAAGGCCTTCTATTTGGAGTTGGTGTAAAACCCATCCTCTGGTGGGTTCTACGCCAAAACCAATTCTCTGGACCTCATATATTTCTTCAATGGATCTATTAATTATTATATCAGTCCTATAACACTTATAGTTCAATAATAATTAATTATGAAATATAATATTTCAATTATGAAATATAATATTTCAATTATTTTTAGAACATTTCTAAAAAGTTCTGCAAACATTTCTACTTGATCATAGTTAATTAAACTCTTTAATTAATTATTCTCTTATTCATTTCTCTTTTCCCATAATAATATCAAATATTATTATCTTTGTCATTTTACCATTTTATCTTTTACTCTATATGTGTGTGACATATTGGGTTCCTATCCATATTTGCAGTATAATATGTAATTATGAGTTCTATCCAAAACTCATGATTTAAACTTCTTTAAATCATTTTATTAATCCCTTATAGATATTATGATACAATATTATGCAAGTCATGAGCGGCCTCTAGCTAGGTATCATGACTACACAAATGTCAGGAAAATTAAGTGGTTTTGACTATACTCTTCCATAGAAATAGTTACCGTGTAATTACTCCTTTCACCACTCTTATCTCAATTAGATTCTGAGTATGGATTTCTATTAACTCATATAAATATAATTATATATGTTCTATTAATTTAACCATTGTTTCCAAAATGCCCTTTATGGATCCCTATCCATCTTGGCATGTTACCCTGGCCAGAGATTCTTTGAACAAGGTAATTATAAAATCAAGCGAGATAACTTCCCTTAATAAATCTGGCATGGTGAATCCTTTATCGATTACTTAACTATCCTCAAGTAGGTCATGATATACCCAACCTCCTAACTATTTTCACCCCCAGTTGGAAGTAATTAGTTATGGAGTCAAAGCATATCACTTGCCACTTAAGATAACCTTGGTGCTCTCAAGTCTAACGATACTTGCATAACCACTATAAAGAGATTCCTCACTGACATAGATTTAGTATACATGTGAGAATTCTCTTTGCAGGTCTCCAATGAACTTGTTCTTCTAATAAGCATCCATATGTTAGCTTTGATCATCTTCCATAATCACAATTATGAGAACCAATGCTTGAACTATTCAAGAAGTATAACATGTACTAGTTTGTCCGGATTAACAATTTCCTATCTTGTTAATTCTATGACTAGGGATATTTAGATATTAACACATTTGCATGCAATAGAAATATCATATCATGAACACTTTCATGATTGCCTTTGTACTGTGTTTATAATATCTAGGACTTCATTCATTAATTTAAGATATACAAACACATGTATTTAAACATAGTATTAATAAATGAATGATGCATTTCATTAATAAAATAAATTTATATATGTATATATATATAAAATACATCCCTTTTACATGGGCTCTATGGCATGCTCTCTAACACTTACACATTACAATATTTGCTTAGGCCACAATTCATATACAAATTCATATTTCATACACATATGATGACATCAATATTTGTTACCTCGACTTATAACTCATATACCGTATATTCAAACTCGTTTAAGGTTAATTGTCATCATACATAACATAAACATACATATATTCATAGTAATTTATTGTAATCATGCCATTACTATCATTATGGTAATATATCAAAGTAAGTTGTAATTAACACTACTTGATAAACTTACAATGATCACTTTACCTTAAGCATTATGGCTTGACTTAGCAAAATACTCATCAAGTATGCAAATTAGGTTGCATTAGAGGTTTAATTATCTTTATAAAGAGTGTTGGCTTAATTAATATTAATGTGGAAATATTTTGTTAGATAATTCAAAGAAATGTGCAAAACAGGGAAGAGAAAAGCATTGAAAGACTACTTGGTCGTGCATCATGCATAGGGAGACCTTGAGTGGCCGTGCAATATAGGGCAAGAAACCCTGCATGGTCGCGCACCACAAGGCTATAAGCCTCGAGTGGCCGTGCACCACAAGGCTCCTTGCCTTGAGTGGCTGTGCATCATAAGGATTTATGCCTTGAGTGGCCATGCAACACAAGCAAATAGATCCCAACTCAGCTCAACGTAAATAGAAATGATTCTATAAGCCAAACCATTTTGCAAAACACATTTTAAAGCAAACAATCTTTCATTACTCATCTTAAAACTCTCGATTAAAGAATCCAGACAACATAACCCTAATTTTTATAGATCCATCTATAGACAACAAAACCAACAGTACTTCAATGCCTAAACATCGTGACTTCCTCACTCCTTCAAGATCCCTTTGCCCTTATCCTTGCTTGTCTCTATTATAAAAAACCACATAAAAATACTAAATTTTCTTTCTTGCTTTTATAAAATCTTTCATTAATTCCAGATTTAGAGAGAGAATGTGAGAGAAAGAGAGAAAAAGAAAGAGATGGCCTTCCCTTAAACAGACAGTGATATTAATCACTAGAGTCACGTAAGAAGACCACCAATTACCCTTTTAAGCCCATTCTCAATTTCTTTCTCAAAAATAACCCCTCGAACTTTTAATTTATGATTTGACCACATATAAATCTTAAATCCTAAATCTTACCCCAACATCACTTTTATCAGCCAATTAACCCTTTTATTCATAAATTTCACTAAAATTACCATATTGCCCTTCAAAAAGCTTTATTCCAAGGTGGCTATAACCATAAAAATATTAATTGTACCCATAGTATTAAATAATTAGACATATTCCCTACTAGGGTCAAGATTAGGCCTTCATATAAAGGTAGTTTTTCTCCTTCTGAGGTCACTAGGATCACTTATACTCTAGCATCCTTATTGTTTACAACTCCGTCAAAGCATATCTGCCAACCCGGCATTATTAGGGCTATGACATCCTCATTAAGGTACACATAACCAATTTTTCCCCTTGTAACGATTGATCAGCTAGTAATTTTGCTACAACTTTGCCATTAATGGTTTTTCTAGTGATGTAGTCAATTTCAAACTCCTATAAGAGGATTAACCATCTACCTATCTTCCCTAGGAGTTAAGGTTCTTTCTGTAGATATCTAAAAGGGTTCTTTTTATCCACTGTGTGCACTTTATAAGAATGTAAGTAGTGCTCTAGTTTCTTTGAAGCCCATATGGTTACCAGAAAAAACTTCTCAACTTTCACATATTTAGCTTTATATGGGAGGACTTTCTTGCTAAGGTATTACACCACATACTCAATCCTAAAGTCATCCTCTTGAGCCATCATAGCTCCTATTGCATTATCCTATGTGTCTAAGTACAAAACCAAGGGCTTACCTACATGTGGTGGTCTCAACACTGGTGGATACAAAAGGTATTCTCCAATGGTGTCGAATGCCTTCTGACAATCTTCATTTGAAACTACTAGCTAATCTTTTCTAAGAACCTTGAAAATTTGTTCGTAAATTGAGGTCAACTTGGCTATAAATCTACTGATGTACTGAAGCCTACCTAGTAATTCCCTAACCACCTTCTCCTTTCGGGGTATATGCTTTTCCCTAATGGCCTTGACTTTATTGGGATCTATCTCTATCCCTCTCTAACTCACTACATGTCCTAGAAGCTTACCTAAGGTTACCCGAATATACATTTCTTTGAGTTTAAGCAAAGGTTATACTTATCAATCTTTTGGAAGAACTTCTCTAATACCTCTAAATGGCCTTCTCGGGTAGCCAACCTGATCATCAAGTCATCTATATACACCTTCACCTTCTTGTGGATCAAGTCATCTGAAATCCTAGATGTTATCCTTTAATAGGTGGCACTCATGTTCTTAAGCCTAAAAGGCATGACCTGATAAGCATAAGTACCCCACTCGATGATGAAAGCTATCTTGATCCTATCTATAATCTTGTTCAAGATCTAATTATATCCCGCATACCCATCTACAAAAATGTAAATAGAACAAGCAGTTGCATTGTCCACTAAAGCATCTATATAAGGCAGTGAAAAATCATCTTTAGGATAAGCTTTGTTCAAATCTCTATAGTCTATATAAACCCTAACTCTTCCATCTTTCTTAGCTATAAGGACCATGTTGACTAACCATTTTACGTATTGAACTTCTACCAAGAACTTAGCCTCTATTTGCTTCCTCACTTCTTCATTGAGTTTTTTGCCCATTCTGGCCTAAGTCTCCTAAGCTTTTGCTTAACAAGCTTATAACTAGAATAGATTGGAATGGCATGCTTAGTTATCTCTCAATCAATTCCTAGTATGTCTTTATAGGTCTAAGCAAAGACTTTTTCATATTTTTTCACAGTTCATTCAAAATTTTCCCTCTTTTCAAGAGTTATGTCGAATGCTAATAAGATTTCCTCTGGATTTTATTTTGTTCCGAGATTAAATGAACATGTTTGAGTTGAAATGATGTCAAATATGAATGATTTATGATCATAATTATGCATATTGAAATTAGAAGCAACATCACACAAGTAAGCAAAATTTTTCATCTTATTAATATAATCAAAAGAAAAGTTATTATTCTAATGAAAAAGTTCAGGAACATAAACTGTATCTATGAAAATATCATCATCTTTAATATTTGCAGTAGCTGGAAATGCCTTTTAAGCTTTAAGATTTGACTCTAGTGGTGCTTCAACTTCTATCTTCTCTATGCCCTTCTTCTGAACAACAAGCAATTTCTCAGTTACAATCTCTTTAATCACTTCCCTTTCCCATGCTGAGTGATGCAGAAAGATCTCTTTATACTATAAATCCTTAATTAGCTTGATGATTCCTTGCTCCCAATCAAAAACATCATTAAATAGCTCAAACTAGTCATAATCTTATCTCCCACTAGCTAAGGCTCATTTTCTCCACCATAGAGGTAAACCCCTAAAGCTGGAATAAATCATTTGGAGATATAAGGGAATTCATCTGCTACCTCCTTTCCCTTACTTTTTTTTATTTGAGCCAATGTAACCTAGCCCTTTCTATCTTTTTGACCTTTGGTGGTACCAAAATCCTAAGGCCTCTAAGAATTCTTACCCAAACCAACTCAAGGAAAGAAATGTAACACCCCTATATAGTAACTACCACAATGCAATTTAAAGATTATTCATGTACAATACACATACAAAATCCAATTTTGTATATACATGCCATATATAAAAACACAAAATTATTTCTGTCACTACACGACTTTGTCAATGTCCAATGCCTGTCCCTTCGAACTTCTGTTTACATCCTTCAATTACTTGTGTGCAATAAACAACTATGTGCTAAGCATAAAATGCCTAGCAGTGGATATCCAACTAATAACTTTCACAAACACACATGTATGAAAATTTATTTTTTAGTCTATTACTTTTTTATGTTCTATTTTTTTATTTTATGTAAAATTTGTTTCTATTTTGTCCTTCTTGACTTTCCTTATCTCCCTACTTTTATTTAAAAACATTGGATGCCTCAACTTTATCTATTATTCATATCTAGGCACCTTAATTTCTCATCATAATTTAATTATATTATATCTTTTTCCTGTTGCATCTTAATCTCATATTCGTGTGGATCATTTGTCACCTTTACTTCTTTTTTCTTTCACCATATTATTAACTTACTCCCATTCAATGCATGTTATCATATATCATTATAAAATTCATTTAGCTTCATATTTACCTTTGATTACTCATTATTAAATTTATGCTTGAATTAAGTACATCTTACTTCGTACATTACATTTTTCCTATTTTTGAATAAGTTATGCTAATTTATTATTCATTATTTGATTTGATTTCCTTCATTAGATTTTACTGTTATTCTTTTCCCTATCGTATTTTGCTCTTGCTAGGTGAACATTTATTTTGAGTATTTTGTTTCCTCTCATACCCATTGTACATTATATCTCTCTTTATTATCTTACTCCAATTTAGTTACCAAATTCTACTCCAATTCTTACTTTTATAAGTTATGTATACTACTTGCATTATATATCCTAATGAAACTTAATAATTTCTATTTTACTATCTCAGTCATTGTTGCATTGCTACATGCTCAATTTATTTCTTAATATTTTACCTATTTCCTTTTTCGAATCATTCTCCTCATTATGTTCAACAATATTTAATTTTTCTATTAGAGGTTGCACATTCAGTTTACTAAGTCAATTTCTTCTCATTTCCAATGTCACATTTAACTCAGGAAAGTTAGACTTTTGTCTTTTCTATTATAATTATTCTATAATAACTTTTCCCTGATTTTCTCGTATGGTCATTAATTTCAATTTATTAGTTAGTCTTTGTAATTTCATTTCTTCTTTTCTTTCCACTTAATTTCCAGCTATATTTAACTGAATATAATTACTTTCCCTATTTAGTTTTCTTAACATAATTTCAACTCATTAATTTTTTAATTATTCTTAATTACTTTTTAACTTTACTATTTTTTCAATTAATTACTTTATTTAACATAACTCTTTATTTTCATATTATTTTTTGTAATTTTTACTAATATCCATAATTTCAAATAAAATTACACTTTTATACTTAACAATTTAATCTTTTGACAAAATTATGCTTATATCCCCATATTTTGTTAAAATTACATCTAGATCCTAAACATTTATCAAAATGACATCTAGTTGCTATCTTTCATCAAAATTACCTTTATATACATAAAGTTCTATCTGTTGCAATAATTATCGTTTTGCCCCTAATTTCACCTTTTTAACCATATTTCACTATACTTTTGCTCTTTTAACTTGTAAATTGCTTTTTCTCTTATTTTAGTCTTTAAATTCATTTCTTTTACCAAAAATTACCATTTAATTCCTTTTTATTTCTTGTTTCTATCCTTTGCTTATTTAAATTCATTTCTTTTACCAAAAATTACCATTTAATTCTTTTTTATTTCTTATTTCTATCCTTTGCTTATTTAATTACCACTACTTAAGCAAAATTTCTATCCTTTCATTATAGCCTTGATGTAAGACCTAGTGAACCTATTTTTGCTCTGAGTTGTTTAGTGGAGATTACCCTTATGATTTTGGTGCTAAAGGAGAGGCCTATGGCCATTCTGAGTTTCAAGCACGAAACCTTCATTTTTTTCTTTTTCCTTAATTGCCAGGATTCACTGGTTTTTTTGGTGTTTAAAAGAGGTAAATTGTTTTGGCCTAACACACATGTATAAGAAATTATTATAGATTAGTTAATTTTTTTGGTTGAATTTTTCATTTGAATGTCTTCTGCTAAGTGTTATTTTGGTTTGTCTGAATTTTGCATTCTGAGTTAGAGTTTGAATTTTCAAGAATGTTGATGATTCATTTTCTTGGAGCAAGTAAAGTCTAAGTGTGGGGTATTTTAATAATTCTAGTTCAGTGTCTAGTTTTTAATATCTTTTGCTTTTTTTTTGTTTAAATTCAATAATTTCTATCCAAATTCAGTAAATCTTATCTTTTACATACTTTAGAAGACTTTTGATGGGTTTTTGCACTTCATTGCAGAGTTCTCAAGTGCCTCATGATTAGCAGCATTTGGTTATGACCCTAACCTATAGCTTTCTGTCAAAATGCACTGTTTCAAGCATGTCACTATGACACCCTAATTCTATTATCCTAAAGATATCAATAATTTAACTATTTAATCATGCATCACTATTCTATCAAATAGAAAACTTTACTATAAGGATTTTCTTATACAAAAGCTTAACTCAACACATATATAAAAACTATAAAACTTAACTATATAAAAGTCCTTTAACAACATAACAATTCTATATATACAAAACAACTATACTTATACAAAATTTACAACACAAGATATAAACCTCAAAATACAAAAAGAAATCAAAAAGAAGACTATATACTTTTCAATCTTCATTGACTTGTGTTAGCCAATGCACTACAGATATCAACCTGAGATGAACTTTTATCTTTGCAACCTACATAAATGAAACACCCATGCTAAGCTATAAAGCTTAGTGGGTAACTTAAATCATGATAAATTAGCACTCACAGTGATCGTCAACAAGCACACATCATGCCTCAATTATAACAATGATTTATTTTAAGAAATGAATAAAATTCAACATTTATATCCACTTACAGAAATCATATAGTTCAACGTTAAGAATTTGCATTGATGCTTTATTTACCATATATAATCATGTAAGTTCCAACATCCTTTGGCCTTAAATTCAACTATTTATCATATAATTATTTTATTAATCAATGTTTAATTATAAAAGCATAGTTATCTATTATTAATTTCATAAACAATCTTCACGGATATTGAAATTATCTTTCATCTATTCTTGTATGTCTTTGATATACACACATTAGAATTATATAACAAATAAAAACTTCCAATTACCATGAGATTATTATATTACTACAGACTTTCTTTATATTCCATAAGTTACTTATGTTATAACATATTAGATGTATCATAAAAACAAGCTTATCAACCAGACATAACAATTATATATCATCACCACTAATATAGAATGTAAATAAATATAGTATGCAGCATGATATTAGGCAAAGATGTTGCTTTTCTTATCTTTGCTTCTTTCTTTATTTGGATAGGTTTCCTTCAATAGACACTTTTATACTTGTATATATAGATGTACTATTGATGAAAGAAAAATAAAAAATCATTCTCCACTTTTGTGGGTACTTTATTACATGTTATTAGAGCCTTTTAAGGCTTGATTTAGGATTTTTTCTAGGTTTCTTTTAGGTTGGGTAATGTGTTCCAGCCATTGTTGGGTTACTCTTTAGGTTTTAGGGTTACTGTTTGAGTTGGGTAACCAATTTTTTGTAACCATCTTGTCTCACCGCCGGCACCAAAAGAAGTACAAGGTGATTTTTTGCTGTTTCACAAAATTTGATGTCCTTTCGACCCGCGAGTGGTCCTCACACATCACAACAAGCTCCCATTCCTTCTCTCACATGCCGACACATGGAGGCATGTGCCCTAACCTTTAAATTTTTTATTCTATCTCCAACATCACTTGGGGATTTTCGATCAGATTTCGATATTGTTTTGGCTTGATTATCTCTTCTGCTGGTACTTTTATCTCTCATAAGGTGTTATCCCTTCTCTGTTCTATGTTTTTTTGTTTGTTAAGATCCTTATTAGTCGTTTGGGCTTTTATTTTTGTTGGGTATTCTGAGTTTACTTTTGCTGCTTTGATTGATTTTATTTTGTGTGGATATTATGGCCGATAATAAAGAAGGTGTGAGGAAAATTGTTAGTGAAATTATTCCTTTATCTAAGATTACAAAAGAAAAATTAGATGGATTTAATTATCTTAATTGGAGTAGAATGATTAGGATCTATCTTCGTAGTATGGACAAAGATGATCATTTAACTTATGACTCTCTTACCGATAAAATTGAAAAGCAAATTTGGATGAGAGATGATTCTCTGTTACTTTTACATATTCGAAATTCAATTGAAAGAAATGTGCTTGGCTTAATTTCTCATTGTAGTGTAAAAGAGTTAATGGATTATTTGACATTTTTATCTTCTAGGAAAAGAAGTGAGTCTCGTATTTATGATGTTTGTAAAGCCTTTTATTGTGCTGAAAAAGAGGCAAAATCACTCACAACTTATTTTATGGAGTTTAAGAAAATTTATGAAGAATTGAACATGCTTCTAACTTTTAGTATAGATATTAGAGAGCAACAAGCTTAGAGAGAAAAAATGGTAGTAAGGAGGTTTTTAACTGGTTTGCCATCTGAATTTGAGATAGCCAAATCTCAAATTCTCTCTGGTTCTAAAATTTGTACTTTTAAAGATGTGTTTAATAGGTTATTATGTGCTGATAATGCTTCCTCTAGTTAGCTCAATGGTGCTTTTATTGCCAGAGAAAGTGGAGGTGATAATGGTAAAAGGAATCTACGAAAAGGGGAAATATATATAATGATAATTAGAATACTGATCATGTATGCTACTATTGTAAAAAACTAGTTCATACGAAGTGCTACTACAAGAAATTACAAAATCGCAATCAGAGGGCATAAGTTGCTAATGTTGCTACTTCTGGTTCATCATCCGAGCATAATGTCACTATATCTACCGAGCATTATGCTAAGTACCAGGAATTGTTAAAAGGATCTATAGCTTTGGTTACTATGGAAGTAGGTAACACATATCTTATCTCCTCTAGCAACAATTGGGTCATTGATTCTAGTGCCACAAATCACACGATAGGTAATCCTGATACTTTCTCTAATTTTTTTATCCCATAAAGCTCCTTTACCTGTTGCTATTACTGATGGGACATCATACAACATTATGGGGTCTGGAACTATCAAACCCATTCCTTCTATCACTTTACCCTGGGTTTTAAATCTTCATAACCTAGCTTTTAATTAGATATCTATAAGTAAACGTACCAAAGAAATAAAATGTTATGTCTCATTTTTCCCTAATCATTATCTTTTCAAAATCTCATAACGAAGCAGATTTTTGGTAAAGGATATGTATTTGGTGGTCTATACATCCTGGATTCTTGGGTACCATGATCTGTTGCTTATTCTAGTGTAGTGTTACCTTTTAAAGTACATTGTCGATTGGGGTATCCTTCTCTACCTATGTTAAAAAAGTTATATTTACAGTTTTATGATGTATCTTTTTTTGGATTGTGAGTCTTGTCATTTTACTAAACATCATCGTAGCTCGTCGGGTCCTAAAATTAATAAACTAGCTAAGTTTTCTTTTTAACTTGTTCATTCGGATGTTTGGGGTTCTTATCCTATTATGTCCAAAACTGGGTATAGATATTTTGTTACTTTTACGGATGAGTATGACTTGGATTTATTTTATGAAGAATTGTTCTAAAGTTTTTTCCCTTTTTTTCCCTTTTGTGCTGAAGTTAAAACTAATTTAATGATTTTATGAATATATTGCGAGTGATAATGCTAAGGAATATATGTCAGATTTTTTTCAGCGATATATGTCTCAATAGGGTATCTTCACCAGTCCTTTTATGTTGATATTCCTTCTCAAAATGGAGTTGCTAAAAAAAGAACAGAAATTTGCTTGAGATATCTAGAGCTTTATTGTTTCAAATGAATGTTCCTAAGTGTTTTTGGGTCGATGCTATTTCTACAACTTGTTTTCTAATTAATCGGATGCCCTCTACGATGTTAAATGGTGATGTACCTTATAGTGTTTTGTTGCCAAATGAAATAATATTTCCAGTGGAACCATGGATATTTGGCAGTACTTGTTATGTTCAAGATGTACGTCCTTATGTTACCAAACTTGATTCTAAGGCATTGAAGTGTGTGTTTTTGGGATACTCGTATCTCCAAAAGGGATATAGGCATTACTTTCTTGATCTACAGCGACATTTGGTTTCTGTTGATGTGGTATTCTCAGAAGATAAACTTTTCTTTTCATCTCCATCCAATCTTACAAGTCAGAGGGACGAATATGAGTGGCTCATTTATAAGGTGACATCTTTCTAAGAATCTATTAATATGTCTACTGCATCTTCTAGTACTGAGTTGATAGTGAGTGATGATCTTTCGACATCAGCAAGACCATAGATTGTTTAGGTCTACTCTAAAAGAAGAGATATTGATGATACATGTCCCACACCAGCACCTTCATAATCTGATCCTACTCCTACTTATCCTAATCTTCACATTGCTCTTCGTAAAGGTGCACGTAGTTGTAAATCCACTTATTCCATTGTTAATTTTGTTTCCTCTAATCACCTGTCTCCCTCGACATGCTCTTTAATTACATCTTTAGATTTTATATCTATCCCAAAGATAGTTAAGGATGCCTTGGGTCACCTTGGATTATATGATGCTATGATTTAGGAGATGAATGCCTTGGATTCAAAACATACTTGGGAGTTAGTGAATTTACCAGAAGGAAAGAAGGTTGTGGGTTGCAAATGGGTCTTTACTATTAAAGTTAATCCAAATGGTTCTGTGGCTCGGTTGAAAGCTCGACTTGTTGCTAAAGGATATGCCCAAACTTATGGGGTGGATTATTCTAATACTTTCCCTTCAGTTGCCAAATTGAGTTATGTTCATCTTTTCATATATTTGGCAGCTTTTCATCATTGGCCCTTACATCAACTTGACATCAAAAATGTTTTCCTTCATGGTGATCTTCAGGAAGAAGTCTATATGGAGCAACCACCTAGTTTTATTGCTCAGGGGGAGTATAGGAAAGTTTGTTGTCTGAAGAAGTCCTTGTATGGATAAAAGCAGAGTCTTTGGGCCTGGTTTGGTAAATTCAATGAGGTTGTCCAAAATTTTGAGCTACAGAAGAGTCAATGCAACCACTCTATTTTCTATAGACAATCCAAAGATGGCATTATTCTACTTGTGCTTTATGTTTATGATATTGTGATTACAAGGAGTGATTCTGCAGGTATCTTTTCACTTAAGTCTTTCTTGCATGGTAGATTTCATACTAAAGATTTAGGCCAATTAAAATATTTCTTGGGAGTGGAAGTGATGAGAAGTAAGAAGGGAATTCTTCTATCTTTAAGAAAATATATTCTTGACTTACTTGCAAAAATTGGAAAATTAAGAGCTAAACCATGCAATACTCCTATGGTTCCTAATATACAACTTGCAAAAGATGATGGTGATCTTTTTGCTAATCTAGAGAGATACTGAAGGTTAGTTGGAAAACTGAATTATCTCATAGTAACTCATCCAGATGTTGCATTTATAGTGAGCATTATCAGTCAATTTATGGCTGCTCCTACGATCAAGCATTAGGAAGCTCTGGAGTAGATCATATGTTATTTGAAAGGTGCTTCTAGACTTGGTATACTGTACAATGATCATGGGCATGCTCACATTGAATGTTTTACAGATGCTGATTGGGCAGTATCTAAGATTGATAGGAGGTCAACAACAGGCTATTGTGTTTTTGTTAGAGGAAATTTAATGTCCTGGAGAAGCAAGAAGCAAACTATAATATCTAGATCTAGTACATAATCTGAATACAGAGCTATGTCACAATTCACATGTGAAATTTTATGGATCCATCATTTGCTTGCTGAAATTGGTATAAATTCCTCGTCTCTAGCAAAACTTTGGTGTGATAATCAAGCTGCTCTTCATATTGCTTCAAATTTAATGTATCATGAACGGACCAAGCATATTGAAGATGATTGTCATTTCATTCATGAAAAGATTCAAGATAATGTCATCTCAAAAGGATATGTGAACACATGAGAACATTTGGATGATTTATTCACAAAAGCCTTAAATAGCTCTCGAGTTGACTATTTGTGTAACAAGCTAGGTATGATTGATATCTATGCTCCAGCTTGAGGGGGAGTGTTATACAATGTAAATAAATATAATATGTAGCATGATATTAGGCAAAGATGATGCTTTCCTTATCTTTGCTTCTTTCTTAATTTGGATAGGTTTCCTTAGATAGACACTTCTATACTTGTATATATAGATGTACTATTGATGAAAGAAAAATAGAAAATCATTCTCCAAATTTGTGGGTACTTTATTACAACCATAAATAACAAATACAAATTAATGAATGTGTAGATACAAACATTGTGAACACACATATATAATCACATAAAAAATATTTCAAAAATAATAGGTGTTACCGTATAACTCTTATAATCTTTAATATGAAATATGCTTATGCAATTATGATAATTATTGCATCCATTCAATATTATAATACTCTTTACCCTAATGAAAGTTTTTCATATATCATACATTGTCATACATATAGAAAAAAAAAAAGAACATATGATTAGAAAGGACACACATGTATATGTCATCAATTTAATCAAAGCATTAATATAATACAAAATTCATTATATAACAAACTAGCATGTATTTTGGATATTATGTAAGGATCTAATTTCGGCCCTAATCGTATTATTGTTAATTAATTAGGATTATCATTAATAAAGGCAAAATTGGATTATTTTGCAATTATCGAGGTTAAGTCCCAAGAGGGATATTTTGGTAATTTCAGCATGTAGGTAAATGAGTAGAGTTAAATTATAATTAAAGGAAATGATACAATTGAAGTAAATTAGAAGTCTTGGGATTAAATTGAAAGGAATTGAAATAATAGGGGTTTAATTGTGCTTAGGGGCATTATTGAAATTTCCTTGGGGTGATATTTACCCCACTCATCTATTTAGGGTTCCTAGAGACTGAGGAGATCGGCATAGGAAGGTCTCTCTCTCTCTCTCTCTCTTTCTCACTCTTCTCTCAATTACAGGTTAAAAAAGACGATAGTTTAGGGTTTTGAGAGCTAACATCTTTAAGGTAATGTCTCCTTTCTTCCTCTTCTTGATTTGAGTTAGGGATTCAGGGGATTAAGAAATCCTATTGTTATCACCTTGTGTAAGCAGAAGAAAAAGAGAACTAGATCAGTGGATTTTGAAGGAGATGAAGCTTGAATATCGAGTACAGGAATTGTTTATGAGTTGTTACAGAATATTTTTCCCTCCTTGGTTGTATGTGTTGTATGTGTTTTCTTAGCTGACATTAAGTGTCCAATCTAGTAAATTAAATGAGTTAAGAATGTTTTAAAGCTTTAATGTTCACTAGTGTAAGCGATTTAGGTGAGATCTTGAAATTAAAATGCTTGATGGAAATTTGTGAACCTTGGCTGCTGAATTCCTTTGCACGGCCACTTATGTATTTTGTTCCTTGAATGCATGACCACTTAGGCTTTTTGTTCCTTGGATGCACGGCCACTTGTGGTTTTTCCTCTTCCTATGCATGGCCATTTATGGCTTTTTTCTCTACATACACGGCCACTTATGGTTTGCTTCCTCCCTTGCAAGGCCAAGCAAGGCTTTTCTTCTTTGCTTTGCATGACCAAGTGGCCTGTTGTTCTTTGCTTTACACGGCCAAGTAAGGCCTATGGTTTTTGATGCATGGCCAAACATGCTTTTCTCCCCTCCACTACATGGTCATATGTACTCCTTTCACACATTTGAGAATACTCTGACCCCAATATTAAGCCATGTTTTTAGATGTTAAGCACAGTATTATATGGTCCATAAGATTATCAAGAGAACAAGAGTTGAGGTGAACTGACTATAATAAGTAAAATTGATGATAAATGGTTATTAAGTGATGATTGTTACGCAAGTTGATATCAATGGATTAAAAGGCTATGAAAGTCTCTCTGTCTAATGTTAAAGTCTATAAAGATATGGTTTAGAAAGGCATGAATATAAGATGAAATATTATAGAAATTTAAGAGACATAAATGCTATTATAAGAGGAAGAAGATGGAATTAAGCTATAAGTCACCCAAAGTCACCTGTAAGGTGAATAAAGCTTGATCACTTAATTGGAGAAACTTATACACACACACACACACACACATACATACATACATACATACATACATACATATATATATATATATATATATATATATTATAGAGTAAAAAGCTTTAAGATAATAAATCTATAAACTTATGATTTGGAGTCCACTTGAACTCTAAATTAGAGGGTCTTGCACATGGTAATGCTAAAATAGTTAGGTTGCTAAAATGTGTTGTAGTGCCTAATAGCCCAAAACTAAAAAGAGTAAGAATGTTATGGTTTTTCTAAAAGCTTAAATACTGCAAGTATACAGTGTATCTATTATAGTACTTCAGATATCGATCCCACGAGGAATGTTAATTAACATTGTACACTATTACTACTCAATTTTAATCTTGTTTACAATGCTCATTAATTTGCAAGTTAAAACTATTATTAACACTACACTATACTAAATTAAATATTATTCTACTTTAATGATGATTAGAGAAGACTTATGAGTATAATGAATATAACATATACATAAATATGGAATTTGATATTTTTCCCTTATTTATAATTCAATTTTTATCATGTAAGCCAAGTTGGAATAATGTTCTATGTCACAACTCTCGCATCTAGACTAGATTATGCCTTAAACATGCATTTATGGTTCTAAATTGCAGCTCTCGCATTTAGACTAGAATTACATAAACACACATTCAAAGAATGAAAACCAACCTATAACAACTATCTCCACATGCGATCTCTCAAACTATGCTTCGATAATGAATTTCCTATTAACTATTAATAAGACGTTGCTCTCGCTAACTCCCTTATTTATGACCATTTTGATGATTTTCAGATAAGGAATTACCATCTAAGGTCGTTTTCCTTAACTTATAATGATACTAATAAAGTTTTAATAGCAAATCCTACATTTAAAGATAAACGAAAGATTAGAATTCATAATAATAACAAAGAAAAAGTAAAGATTAGAAATAAAATAAGGGGATCTCTCAACCCTTCTTCCTTTCACCAAGTGTAGTCTTCTTCCTTATATTTGCCTTCTCTTTAAGCCATAAAACTAAAACTAAAACCTACAACTATTTCTCTCTAATTACACTTTCAAATAAGCAAAATAAAATAATAGTTCTCCTCCCATATTAATTATAACTTCTAGGTATTTATAAATTTTTAAGCATCAAGTCCCTTCTAGTGCCCCTCCATAGGTAGGTGAACCTTGGTGTCCTTTTAGGTGACTTTTCAAGATTAACTGCCTTTAATCGCCCTCTGTCGCGATCACGGCACCTATCGCGCTCACGACAGGACACGTTTCCTTCTTCCACCTTTCTCTTCCTCATCTCTTGCCTTAGACATGCATCCCTTATCGCGCTTATCGCATCTGTCGCGCTCGCGACATGGTTTGTTTTTCACACCTTCATTAGTGCTTCCAAATTTTCCCATTTAAGCTCCAAATTGATTCCTTAACTTCTATAAAACAAATAAAAAAAACCAAGAACACACAAAACACATAAAAGTAACAAAATACACATAAAATACCAAAATATTAAATACTATACTTAATAAAACTAAACACACATACACACTATTTATGAGCTTTTCAAGCTCATATCAAAGAAGAAATATAGTAATCACAAGATTATATGCTATTTAATATGCCCTATATAGTATGGTATAAGGTATGTACTATGCCAAAGCAAATTGTTTTACCCCAAATGCCATACATTGATAATCCTTTGCGATGGCATGGAAATACTATTATTTAGCCTAGTAGTAATAAGAAGATAGTTGCAACGCTATATGTTTAAGTTAAAAGAGATGGGATATTAATTGATACTTAATTATGAAACTATAGAAGTTTGGTCATGCTTCAAGTCTTACAAACGGTTAATGATTAGCTCTGATATAAAGGAATATGCTTACCCGATTGCCCTATACCCTATAGGGTGAACATATGCCCATTAATAGTGTGCTAAAATTAAGAAGAAATAATCTTACATAACTTACCTGGGTATAATATTTTATAAGATGAAAAAGTACTAGTAAGATGATTGAAGCATATATGATATGGGTAGGGTTGATAACCTATTGTCCACGATCTAATAGACTATAAAAGTAATCTAAAAGGATTGAAGATGAACAAGTGATAACCTTAAGCTAAAAAGAACCTACTCATACTATTATATAGATCATAAATGTATGAGTATTGTTTAAAGTAATTATGTACTGATGTGGGATATGATAATGTGTGAAAGCTGCTCACGGCAGACAACAACAAGGTACGTCATTGAGAATTATCAATGAGTTATGTAAGTCAATGTTTTATAATTGATTCAACCATGCTATGATGAGTAGTTTGACTCATTATGTGAACAAATATGAGTATCCAAAAAGCACATATTACTATGATTCAAGTTGCATACATATAATCTTATAAAGACTTTTAATTGCAAAAACTACTCTTTTATAATTGCCTCATTACCTTAATGCATAATACTAAGTATGATGAGATTGATCAATGAAAGTAATACTTTATTGTGTTTGCATTATCATGTAACTACTATGACATGTGTGAATGATGTTGATGCAACTATGTGGTTACATAACTTGCATCCATGTGTAATTGAGCTTAAAGCTCAACATTGATGTATGATAAGAATGATATGCATTATTTTATGAAATGTGGCTTTCAACCAAATGACCTGCTAAGTAAAGAATAATATGTTAAATCAAAGATGTTCTTAAAGTTGCTAAGCTTATGAATCTTAGTTCAGTTGTGGATTAGATAGGCATGCCTAGAGGGATACAGTTGTAGCTGCCATAGTTGATCCCATTTGGGTATTGTTCCTTAATGGAACCATTGCTCCACCACGTTTGGGTCTATTATTCGTTCCTTGCTAGAACCACTTATCAGCCCTATTTGGGTCTATTATTTGTTATCTTCGGATATCCATTGTTTGATACCTTCGGGTATCCATTGCTCTCATTATCCATCCTTTGAACTAGTACTTAGGCAGGCTATTAAAGATGATAAAAAGTAAAAGAAATAAAGTAATATATATGTGTTTATTTCTTCACTTATTTAACACAAGCATGATGAATGGCCTATTGTATTGTGTTGTTTTAACTTAAATTCCTTTTGGCTATAACTGTATTTAAGAAAGGAAATGCCATGTTATGTGTTACATGATTGTGATATCTCACACCTATTATGAGGAAGGTTCTTGTGTGAGTGCCGGTGCAAGTTAGTTCCACCAATGAGTTCCATGGTAAATAGAGGGGCCATATGGGCCACAAGCTCACTATAGTGTATTAAAAGTTATACAAACTGTGACATACATAATAATCTTTATGTACGTGGAAGTATGAGATGTTTGCATATGGTATGGAGACTTTGTTGGTTAATCATGATGCATGATACATGTTCTTTGGAATGGCATGCAAATCTGTGAGTATGTATGTGAACATTTACACATGTATATGCATAAGTATAATTCTATCATGAACCAAAGTGCAATGCATGACACAAAATGATGTCGTATTATGATTATTTAACCATGCTAAGATAGCCCTAAGGGAATACATGACTATGAACTTGTAATGAAAATTGAATCATATATGTGTGTGTGTGTGTGTATGTGTACGCGTGTGGGAAGTAAGCATGCCTAATAATATCTCATAGTAATGCTACATGACCTAAGCACTCCCTTGTGCTTTGATTTTTATATCAAATGTATATCTTAAGTAATCAATATAATGGACTGTGTTAAACAGAAGTTTTATCATATTAAAAACATGATGTTGAGAACTTATGAGTAAAAATATTTTGAGGTATATGAATTATACCAGTTTAATAAGTAAAAGATGATGATGATAATGTAATTGACAAGTTTTGTAATAAGAGAATTCACGCAATGCTCTAGAATTTAGCAGAGATGGTATTTATGGTCAAGGTTGAAGACTCCCTAGAATGCCTATTATGGAGTGATTAATATTGTAGACTCATATGTTATTCTATGTTATTATGATAGTTGTAGATGATATGATGAAAAAGAAAGAAATTCTAAGAGGTTATCTATAGAGTTTTGTTCCCCGCTAAGCTTTATAGCTTAGCACGGGTTTGTTTATCCGTGTAGATTTCAGGATAAGCTCTAGTAGATTGATAGCTATAATGGCTAGACAACCATTGAAGAGAAGATCCGGCAGATTGCAGTTGCCTTTGAGGATTCCATTATGTATCGTGGGCCAATTATGTTAGGCCTTCTTATTTTTAAGTTTGATTTAATTTATTGTGGCGTGTAATTATGGCCTATCTTAATTATTATTATTATTTTTACCTGATCTCTATTAGGTTTATGATGATGATTGATGACTATCCATGGTTAGTGGATTAGGGGGTTACATACTAACAGTATTAAAATACCCTAACATTTAATTTAGCATTCTTAGTATCAATATCACATAATATGCTTTTAGAATTTATACATGTAATCTATACAATAAAATCGTTGTTCAACATACTATTCCATATAGTACAATTAACCATTACATTGAAATTGACTATAATGCATTTTTTCTTTAATTTAGCCTGCTTAAGTTCTAATGATGGATAACGGGAACAATGAATACCTAAGGGTATCAATTAAAAGATATCTAAAGATATCACAATAGAGGGCCTAAACGGTCAACACAACGACCCCTTAGGGCAAATAGAGGACCTAAATGGATCGATACAATGGCTCCAAAGAACAAACAATGAATCCAAAAGGGTCAATATAAAGGTCCCGAAGGATAAACAATGAACCCAAAAGGGTCTAACAAAATATGGGACCCAAACGGGGTCAACAAATAACTTAGACCGTTTAAGTAGATCCAAACGGGATTGTTCAAATCAACGCTAACTTCTAAACCTAAAAAGGGTCGCAATAACTTTTAATTTCAAATTAACCCAAATGGGTTAAAAATGTTATGAAGCAACTACAGTATCCCTATAAGCACCTATCTATCAAAAAATGAACTCTAATAGCAGGCAAATACTTTGTTTATATAAATTTCATTTATTATGCTTTAACATTTCATAATCAATTTCATCGATGAATATTTGTACGAAAATATACACTATGACTTGATTAAATACATGTATAAGCATAATTTCATATAACAAGCTGTGTACATGTTTTTGAACATACATGTTTATACATAACAATTCAATCAATTATTTTACATGCTATTTGTAAATTAATGTATTTCCATGTATACATAAATTTAACATAACAACATTTAATTATTAAAAAAATTCATATTCATAAGCTCATTATATATTTAATTCATGTTCATAAGTGCAATATATATTCAATTCATATTCATAAGCTCAATATATATATATATTCCTTGTGTTTCTAGTAAACATAACAACATTTAAAATTAGACATTAAAATTCTGCCTTTAGGATTCTGCACAAAGGCTGAATTCCAAATCTAAATTATATGCCATTGTTTACAAAGAAAACTTCATTTTTAGCAAACATTTTCTTCTACAAACATGATCCCCTATGTTTCCAATTTTTGGAACATCAAAAGTCATTTCAATATCACTTCCATAACTCAAGATATTTACACTTTCTTAAATGTTGTTCCTATTGACAGTGTTGTGTATAGGTTCGGAATTAAGCTAAAATTAGACAAGCTTAAGGACAGAATTAGGCTTTACTTTCTCCATGAAAAGTATAGTTTTAGAAGTATATTTTTCTCAAAATTTAATCTCATAGCATTTTGTTCACTAGTCAAGGAGATATATCATATTTTCTATAATCTATTCCAGAACAGAATTCAACAGCTCTATTAAATTTTCAATTAAATATTAGGATGAGTTATATGCATAATTAGCTCCTTATTCCTCCTACAATTTTGTAGACATATATCTTATATAACTTTAGAAATTGGAATAGTCTCAAATAGATTTTTCTAACTCAATTTATTCAAGAATTATAGCCACTAACTCATATGGCTTTCATCTCTCTCTTGTCTTTAATTTTATTAAAACTTATTGAAATTGTTTCTCTATTCATTTATACAACTAACATACTTTTAAATCATATCCCTACTCCAATTAATCACATGGATGTATGAGAAACCTAATCCCATACATTAAAAATAACTTTAATATCACATCTATAACTCAAGATATACAAAAAAAATATAAGTTATTCATAATACCAAATAGTTTCTATCACCAATTAGGAAGTTCATAGAAAAATATACATGCAGAGTTGGACAAACCTTTCTCCATGAAAGTTGTAGACATAACTTTCTAGTTTAACAAGAATTTTACACCATAGCAATTTAACTCCTTTACCAAAATTTATGCTCGAAATACTAAAATATGTTCTTTGACTATAACTAACAGTGTCTACAACATTCAAGCTAATTTCAAAGATAGTTATAGGCCAATTAAAAAGTGGCTTCCTTCTACAAACTTATTTATATATCTCTCTAGTTTATATAAAATCAAACATCACTCAATTATGAGTTCAATACAAGGATTTATGGTCAAAACATTGGGAACTAGTAAAAATTGCCTACACACTCAAATAGTTCACTTGTACGAATTTTTTGAGTTCCTTAACAACAGAATCAAGCCACAACTCCTTCTAATTAATTGTAGATAATTGAATATATTTTATCTAAATTTTTGAATCACTTCAATACGAGGTCTAAAACTCTAGATATAGACAAAATAAGCAGCCTGGTGTATAAGAACCACACCTAGTCTTTCCTTAACATTCAAAAACACGATTTTTCCTATTTAAATCTCTCATTAACCCTAAACAAACTAATCAATTACAATTAAAATTAAGTAATCCAAGCATAGATAATGATATCCACACACATGCATAAGAAGAATTAGGACATAAAATCCCAAACTTGAAATTTACTTCTTCTACAAATATCTTCTCCTTATTCTTCGTATTACAACTTCTAGCCTTGATCCTTGCTAACCATTAATACATGTAACTTAAAATGAGAGGATTTTACTCAAGTATAGTTGCTAAATTTGCAAGAGATAATAAAAATAGGGATGAGAGAGATGGAAGTGGCTGATTTTTGTTTAAAAGAGAGAAGTGAAAGTAAAAATGAAGCTTTTCCTTCTTTTATTGATGGTATGGCTGGCTCCCACTTCCAATTCCCCCTTTTATACAAATCTTGCATGGTGACTTAAGTGAAAAATGACATAATCATATCCCACACAAATATCTCTTTTAATCCTCCAACTAATTGCATGTTATAAATGGACCTCACTCACCTTTTTATTTTAATTTCAACCCTATCATATTCTATCTCTTTTAAAATTAACCCCACTTAATCATTATTTAAACATTGGTCTTTAAATATATATCCTTTTTTAATTTAACCTTCAACTATTTTTCCCTTTTTAATTATACCCTTACATTTCTTTATTTACAAAAGCACTACATCTGATTTTTCTTATGTTACAATTGTACCCCAATTAACTTTTCTTATATTATAATTAACCCTTGAAATAAAATTTTATTTCAATTGCACACATAAATAAATAACTAATTTATCCTTCATTACAATAACTTATAATTTTATCTCAATTGACCACTTAGCTTTAATTTCTTTTCAATTGTGCATGACTATATAAAATTTTTAATTAACTCTCTACTCCTCTATCACTTAAGAACATCAATCAATTAGGTCTTAACTTATAATAATTCACCTAATTAAGCTTGATTAAACATTAATGATCATGATTATGCCTCTGAATTCTACTAGGGCCTATTTTGTGTCCTTACAATCACGGTCGGTAAGCATTTGGTCATTTTTTATACTAATTGTGATGTAGGTTTTCTTTAGTCCAAAAATGAGAAGAGAAAGGCCTCACAATTAGCAGGATTTAGGTATTAAGCATGAGGTTTCAAACTTTCAGTCTATAATGCAAATGAGAAGTATGTCACGGTCAGCAGGTCTTTGGTATTGATCGTAACCCCTAGTCTAGAGGTAGAATTTTAGCATGTCACGGTCAGCATAATTTTGGTACTGACTGTGCCCTTATTCGAGGCTATATAAATTAGATTTTTTTTGTTTTGTAAAGAGGCTAAAATTTTTAGATCTAAGGTTTTCTCTCATCTATTCTTTCATTCTTATACTTAGTATATAGTTTTATAATTGCAAATAGGATAGATTTACACCAATATAGAGCATAGACACCCAAATATAGAAGTTAGATCCTTAATTTCTTTCACCCACAAATATAGAAGTTAGATTATTAATTTCTTTCACTTTGTAGCTCATTTACATTGGAGATTACGGGAATAAGACTAAAGAAGCTTGGGTTTCAGCTGGGTGTTCATCCTCACATGAATTTCTTGTTTTATTGTTTCCTTTTATCTCTTATTTTTGTAATGGGTAGTGAGTAGTAACTTAGTTGCTTGGGGGATCTTTTAATCCCTAAAAACCAATGTGAATATTGAACATTTTTGTGTTTATATATATATATATATATATATACTGATGCTTCAATGATATTTCGTAAGCTTTTGAAGCTTTTGTTAATTTATCTTATTTGAATGGATGATTTTATTTATGTTGTTTGGATTTGATATTTTTATTCGAATGTTTATATCTCTATTTTTTATCATGGGTGCTGTAATTTTAAGATTGCTCTAGAATGGAACTCTTTAAATTGCATGTGTTGTGGTTTTAGGGATTGAGTTTGGAGTAAAATGAATGAGTTTTGGGTTGTTTGGCTTTGGAATAGGAAAGTAAACTGAACCTAGGATTTTATACCCGTACATAAGCTAATCATAGGACTCGCTCTGAAATGGGACATTTTATGATTAGAATAGCTTTCTTTGGAATGGGACGCTTAGGTATAGAGGGTTATCCCAATTCAATTTATATAAGTTAAGATTAATTTAATTCACATTAGGTATGGGGAGGATGAGTAAACCTAGACAACAGTTTTAATTATTGTCCAGTCTTTAATTTCATTTTTTTAGTTTTTTATTTTCTTATTTTATTTTATTTTATTATTTAGTTTTACAGCTCACTTCAATCTAAAACATCGGAAAATTATATCAGACTATTCCACTCAATCATAGATACTTAGTATAATAGCCCTTTTATCATTTGAGCACGATATTTTAGGGGTCTAACTATATTCCCCTATATTATTTGCCAATTCGGTATGCTTGCTGATGTCTTAATAAGTTTTTGACATCATTACAGGGGACTTATGTGTTTATGAGTTTTGATTATTATTTGAATGTGCTTTCTCTTATTTATTTTATTTTATTTCTATTCTTTTTAGCTACTCGTAGTGCATGAGCAGATTAAGATAAGATCAATTAGCACCTTATGGTCCTAAAATTGAGAGGACTTTACATTAACAAAAGAAAGCTAATAGAGAAAACAACATGGAAAATGATCCTCCTATTGGTGAAATTTCTCTTGAGGATGAACAAGTGTTGACGACACAAGAGAAAATTTTGGGTAAACATAGAGAGAAGATTCCTAGGCAAAGGATAATTAGGGATTATGCTATGCCTAGATGGAATGAAGACTATAGAACAATTGTGTTGCCTACAGGTGTGTAATTTGAGTTAAAACCAACAACCATCACAATGGTGCAAAGAAATCAGTTCTTTGGGTTAGATTTGAAAGTTCCTGCTCAGTATCTTGACATATTTTTGAAAGTGAGCAACACTATTCAAATTTCAAGCATTATGATGGATGCAATCCGAATGAAATTATTTCCCTTCACACTGATTGAAAAAGCTAGAGAAATTTCTAATGAGATTTTTCCCTCCAACAAAAATAGCAAGCATTCACAATAGTATAATAAGCTTTCATCAAATGAATGAAGAGCCCTTCCATGAAGTTCAAGAGAGGCTTGGAAGGCTATTAAAGAGTTATCTGCACCATGAGGTAGCAGTTTATAATTTGATGACTATTTTCTATGCAAGAGTAAATCTATTTACAAGGTCACTCCTTGATGCGACATTTGGTGGTTCATTAATGAATAAATACTGGAAGAAGCATTTCACTTGTTAGATGAGATGGCAACTAATGATTCATATTAGGAAAATCCAAGATCAGTTCCAAAAATGTAGGCTATACACAATGTTGATGAAGATGCGATGTTGAAGGCATAATTTGAGCAAGTGAGGAAAGAATTAAGTGGATTGAAAGTGCAAAATGTTGCCTCTATTTTGTAAGACTATGGACTATATGAGAATGGACACAGTGGTCAAGATAGTAGAGTCATAGGGGTTGTGAATGCAGTAGGATATTATCGAAGAAATGATCCTTAAAGCAATATATATAATCAAGGTTGGAGGAACCACCTAAATTTTTCTTAAAAGGAGGGAACTCACATGGGTTCATATTCTTAACACCGAGCTAGAGCTCCATTCAACCAAATTGTCACCCATAACCATAACCAGTCTTACCAACCACAAGCGAACACTCATTATCAAGCTCCATATCCATCACACCATCATCAAGGCCAAAGTTCAAACCAAAATCAGAGTTCAGCATATCATCCACTGGCATATCAACCAAGATAGTTGGTACAAGAAAAGAAACCTATTCTAGAAGATATGCTAGCTACCTTTATGAATAGCCAATAACAATTCTTGAATAGTTAGCAATAATTAATGTCTGGTCAGGAAACACAATGAAAGTTGCAAGAGCAATGGAACCGTAATCAAGATGCTTCTATAAGGAATTTGGAGAAATAAATTAGACAATTAGCCAATTCCTTATCTGCAAGACCATCTAGTGTTTTTCCATCTAACATTGATCAAAATCCACAAGAAGAGATGAAGGCAATCACTCTGAGAAATGGTATAGAGCTATGTGACAAGAATGAGGGTAATCATTCTTCTTCTATTTTGGTGGAGCCTACAACGCAGGTATGTGATTCTGAACCCAAAATTTTTAAAGATGTGCAAAGGCCTATTGACAAAGGTAAGGGTGTTTTACTTATAAAAGGGCATGTTATAGATGAGTTTTTGTTACCTTTCCCTACTGCAACTAACAAAGATAGGAAAATTGATTAGTTAGCCAAGTTTTTGGATATGTTAAAGTAGTTGCATGTAAATTTACCATTTGTAGATCCTTTGCTTCATATACCAAAATATGCTAAGTTTTTAAAAGAAATATGTTATAGTAAGAAAAGGTTAGAAGGAATAAGGACAATTCATTTATCGAAGAATTGTAATGACATTCTAACTAACATGTCACCTGAAAAATTAGAGGATGTTGGTAGTTTTACAATACCATATGAAGTAGGGTGAATTTTGTTGAGAACGCAATGTGTGATTTAGGTGCAAGCATCAATCTAATGCCTTATTCACTTTGCAAGAAGTTAAAATTGGGGAATATCAAGTAAACATAAATGTCACTGCAAATGGCGAATAAGTCCATCAAGAGACCCAAAGGGATTATTGAAGATTTATTGGTGAAAATTGAAAAGTTTATTTTTTTAGTAGATTTTGTGTTGCTTGAAATGGAGAAAGATCAAAAAATCCCATTGATAATCGGAAGACCTTTCCTGAACACAACAAGAATGCTAATAGATGTGCATGAAAAGATGGTCACTCTACATTTTAATGATGAGAAAATGATTTCCATGGTGAGCAACATGACAAAATGACCATTGTGCAAGTTCTTAAAGTTGATTTGCTATGTTCAAGATTCTGCTAAGAAGATGAAAGCAAAGTCTAAAGATGTTTTATTGGATGACACTCTAGGGAAATGGTTGATGCATCCCAAGGGAGAAAATAATTTGGTTGCTGAGAGCAAGAGTAAATTAGCCCAATGGATTGAAAGGAAGAAGCTGAAGGATTATAAAGCAAAGCTCAATCACTTAACTTCATGCATGCTTTCACAAGATAAATTCAAACTTGGTGTTAGGGTAGTGAGATATGAGTCCTTTGATGTTCCATAAGCCTTAATGGTACTTGAAAGTCCAACTGCAAACTAAGTAAATGCAAAACTACACTCTTATCCTCACTTTTATTAGTATTATGATTTTATTTTGTTTGTGTAGGATTTTGCTTATATTGGGTTGTAGTTCAAGAGAGTTTGGTTGGAGTCCATCATTTTTAGTTTTACTTGTTGAGGTTGTTTCAGAAGTTAGTTTGTGTAGCCAAAAGGGTGGACACATTGGGATTTTTATGCTAACTGTGACACATAACGTAATTTTATTCTGGACTGATGAATTATTATCTCACAATTAGTGGATTTTCAATGCTAACAGTGACTTATATTTTCTTTTAGTCTAGTAGCACAAAGTGAATTACCTCACGGTCAGTAGGTTTTGAGTGCTAACTGTGACACCCCTAAAATCCTAATTTAAAAAATAGATTTTTAGGCCACCCCTTAATTCTCTTTTTATTACTTCCATTTATCTTCTCCCTTCTTCACCATTTTTCTCCATTTTCTCTCCATTTTCTTTGTGTTTTCTCTTCATTCTCTCTCTTTTTGGCTATGTTTCCTTTACAACCTCAATAGGTAAGGAAAATTTTCTTCTTTTTCTTTTTTTCTTCTTCTTTTTCTTCTTCTTCTTCTTCTTCTTCTTCTTCTTCTTCTTCTTTATTTACTGTATTTTTTTCATTTGCTTTCTCAATTTTTTATTTATCTTTCTGTGATTTTCTTTTTTTTCTCTTTTTTGACTATCTTCTTCTTCTTTTTTACACTTTTGTTTATTATTTAAGTTTTTAATCTAGCATAAACCTTGATTTTGCTGAGATCTTCAACAAGTAAGTCTTTTTCTTTTCCTTTTTTTCAATTTTTGTTCTTTAATCTTCATTTTTTGTGTTTTTATCATTTTTTGTTCAGCGAGTTAATTTTTTTCTACTTTATTTTTCCTTTTTTATTTTTCTATGTTTTATTTCGCTCTTTATCTCGCCTTCACAAATCTTCATTGTACAAATCTTTTAAATCAATTTGGTTGAATGTTGCATTCTAATTTATCGATATTCTCTATTGGGTTCATTTTCTCAATGTTTGCTATTTCCATTTTATATTGCTAAAATATTGAATTACATAGCATGTTTACAGGCATATGCTCTAAATTTCTCATCTTTAATTCAATTTCTCTGTATTGGACTTCAATGCCTATTGCCCCTTTTTTGTTTGATTTTTTATCTACTTTTCTGAAGTTTTTATTTTTGGGTTCCAATTGATGCAAAAATCACCCATTTTACTATGTTCATCTTTTGCACGCCAACTATTTGATAAAATGCTTGAAAGAGTATTTTACCCTCTTTTTGTATGATATTTTATACTATGACAATTTTTTCGATTTTAATATTTCCTACCTCACTTTATGTTTTATGTTGAATTTGTAGTAGCTTGCTGAAGACAACAAGTTTTGAAGTGTAGGGTAGGGAAACAACTATTTTTAAGATGGATGAGCATTATTTTTATGAAGAATTGATACTAACTTTTGATGAAGATATTTTGTTTGTAAAGCTTGTTGAAGAGTTTTGTGCAGATTTTGTGAAGATGAAGATGGCTTTCAAATGCTTATATTGGGAAGTCTTTTGAGCCACAATCTTTATATTTTTTTATTTTTAAAAGTTTAAAGTTGTCACAGTTACAATTTTAAGTATTTGTTATTTTTTTTATTATTTAGCAAATAGTTAAACTTAAATTTTAATTTTCTATTTCTTTCACTTTGAGTAGTTTATCTTAGTGAAATTTATTTACTACTCTATGTTATCTTTTATTTTTGCATTTAGTAGTGTTATTTTTTATCTTTAGTCTTTTAGTTATTTCGATAATATTTTATTTCATATTTTTGAATAATTTTGTCTATTTTTAGTTGAGTTGTTTTTATTATTCGCAATTAGTATGAGCTAAGGATGTTAAAACTAGATGGAAATTATTAAAAATAGGGTAGTGTGAGCTAAGACTTGAAAATCTCAAGACGTTGCTAATTATGAAGATTTAAGAATTGTTAGCGCCCCTCAAAAAAATCAAATAAGTAGAATAAAAGTTATGCTACAGAATTTTATTTAATTTCTTACTATAATGAATAAGTGTGAGATGCCTAGCATTTAAATGAAAGTGTTAATTGTTGAGCTAGTTCAAGAGATAGAAATTTTGCTCTTACTTCCTTTGCAATTATGAGGTCAGTTAAATGTCTTTTGAGATTCATCATCCGTATTGATAGAAAGGGCAGAAAATGTGAAAATTTTGTTGATTTTTAGAAAGTTAGATGGTATTGTTGGGTAGAATGGCTGATTCGATTTGTCAACTTTATCCCTTCTTTGGAACCAATATTTTAACCTTCCATTACAACCTCAATGTAAGACCTAGTGATCTTATTTTTTCTCTAAGTTATTTAGTGGAGATGTCTCTTATGGTTCTAGTGCTAAAGAAGAGCCTTATGACTATTTCGATTTTCAAGTGTGAAACCGTCATTTTCTTCTTTTTGTTCAATTGCTTGAATTCACTATTCTTTTTTGGTTTTGAAAAGTGGTGAATTGTTTTGGCCTAGCGCACACGCACAAGAAATTATTTGATATAGATTAGTTGAGTCTTTTTGGTTGAATTTTTCATTTGAGTGTCTTCTGCTAAGTGTTATTTTGGCTTGTCTAAATTTTCGTATTTTGAGTTAGAGTTTGAATTTTTAAGAATGTGGATGATTCATTTACTTAAGGGCAAGCAAAGTCTAAGTCTGGGGTATTTTGATAACTCTAGTTCAGTATCTAGTTTTAGTCCTTTTTTAATCTAGTTTTAATGTCTTTTGAATGTCTTTTGCTTTGTTTCGCTTGAATTCAATAATTTCTATCCATATTTAGTAAATCTTATCTTTAATATACTTTAAAGGACTTTCGATGGGTTTTTTTTTTGCTTAATTATAGATTTCTCAAATGCCACATGGTCAGTAACATTTGGTTCTGACCGTGACCTATAGGTTTCTATCAAAATGCACCACTTCAAGCATCTTATAGTCAGCAAGTATTTGGTTATATTTTGGTACTGATCATGACATAGGTTTTCTTCAGTCCATAATCGAGAAAAAAAGGACCTCATGATTAGCAAGATTTTGGTATTGACCGTGAGATGTCCAACGTTTACTCCAAAATGAAAATAAAAAGTATGCCATGATCGATAAATTTTTGGTACTGATCATGACCTCTAATCCAGAGGTCGATTTTTAGCATGTCGTGGTCAGTATGATTTTGGTACTGATCGTGACCCTATTTGGGGCTATATAATTCAGAGTTTTTTATTTGGCAAGAAGGCTGGAATTTTTAGATCTAAGGTTTTCTTCCATATGTTCTTTCATTCTTATACTTAGTATTTAGTTTTATACTTGCAAACAAGATTGAATTATACCAATATAAAGTATAGATACATAAATATAAAAGTAAGGTTCTTAATTTCTTTCACTTTAGAGCTTATTTACATTAGAAATTAGGAGAAGAAGATTGAAGAAACTTGGGTTTCTACTGGGTGTTCATCCTCACATGAATTTCTAGGTGTATTCTTTCCTTTTCTCTCTTATTTTTATAATGGGTAGTGAGTAGTAACTTAGTTGCTTGGGGGATCTTTGAATCACTAAAAGGCAATGTGAATATTGAACATTTTTGAGTTTATATATATATGAATGGTTCATTTTACTAATGATTTGATGATATTTCATGGGTTTTTGATGTTTTGGTTAATTTATCATATTCAAATGGATGATTTTATTCATGTTGTTTGTATTTGATATTTTTTATTTGAATTTTGAATGCCATTAATGTTTGTACCTCTATTCTTTTTATCATGAGAGCTATAATTTTGGGAGTGCTCTGGAATAGGACTCTTTAAGTTGCATATGTTGTGGTTTTAGGAATTGAGTTTGGAGTAAAATGAATGGGTTTTGGATTATTTGGCTTCAGAATAGGAAAGCAAACCAAAACTAGGATGTTAGATCCGTGCAAAGGCTAATCATAGGATTTGCTTCGGAATGGGATATTTTATGATTAGAATAGCTTGCTTCAAAATGGAATGCTTGGGTATAGAGGGTTATCTCGATTCAATCTATATAAGTTAAGATTAATTTAATTCACATTAGTTATAGGGAGGATGAGCGAACATAGACAATGGTTTTAATTAATGTTTAGTCTTTAATTTCATTTATTTTAGTTCTTTATTTTCTTATTTTATTTTATTTTGTTATTTAGTTTTAAAGCTCTCTTTAATCTAAAACATTGGAAAATTATCTCAGAATATTTTGCTCAATCATAGATACTTAGTATAATAGCCCTTTATCCCTTAGGTATGATATTCTAGGGATCTAACTATATTCCCTTATATTACTTACCTATTTGGTACGTTTACGAATGTCGTAATAGTGTTTAATATTGTTTTTGCTTTATTTTTCTTATACCTCAAAAAGTAATAACTTCAGGCAATTTTTATGGTTTCTAATATTAGAAATATCCATTTTCTCCAAAGATACTGACTTCTAATATGCATTAATTATGTACTGAATATGCTCTATCCATTAAAAAATATGTGAAGCCCAAATCGAGGGAAAAAAAGCTTGAGACCATAGTTATTGTCTACATCAAACCCACCCTAGTGATAATACTTAAAGGTTGTTGCTAGATTGGTGGATGGCGATTCTCATACCTACCCAGAAGTAGAACCAACTAATTAAAAAATAATTTGAGGAAGAAAAAGAGATGACACAGCATCATACATGGCATGATGGGTCCTATTATACAACCTAGTCAGCACAATCCATTAGTTTAAATGGATTATTTGATGGATTCCCTTAATTGAAAAGGGACTCTAAATTGGGGATTGACATTGTAACGTTAAAAAAATTGGATCTAACATTAAAAACTATCCTATAGTTGAGCCCTTATGTTGTAATTAACCCTATAATATATATAACATGAATACAAATATAGATATAAAATAAATATAAATATAAATATAACAATGCATAATGCATTATTAGTTTATGCAACATGCCTTAATCACACATATGCTAAAGTATATAAATAAATGCAGATAAATAAATAAATCTAAATGTATATAGTAGTAGTAGTAGTAGTAAACACATGCATAAAGATGAACATTTATATATAATATTACATAATAATGGAAGTAAATAAGTAATATAACGATAAATATAATTTACAAATATAGTAAACATAATATACACATAAATAATATATAAGCACAAAATAAATAATAATAAGGGGACAATATTAATTGAACGAGAATAATAACATGATAGGAAAATAAACATGATATAATTCACAGATACAATATATATACATATTAGAGAATAAAGCATTCAAGAATAATACGAATATAATGTTAGCATGGTCAAATAAGTGTAAGCATGCATGTTTAAGGAAAACGTGGCAAAAATATAACACATACATACAAGGAAAAAAAAGAAAATAGTGGCACATGAGGCACCAAGGAAACGACATTATGCCGTAAGTCGGTCTGCTTCTCATTTTTTTCCAATTTACAAAGAGTTTTTTGTTAGACAGAGGCCTCATTCACTTTAAAATGATTTTGGCATATGTTTAAATAATCCCCCAAAAAAGGGGAAAAAACCATCATAAGTATTAAACGCTCCAGATAAGGATGGAAATAAATCTAACTTTTTAACCCCCAACCAGCTATGAAATTTCTAGAAAATATCTGGAAAAAAAATAGTCACGATCATGACTCAATAAGTAATAGGTGTGACTAGAAATGTAAAAAATGGACAAAAATGCCCATTTTGTCACAACTCAGAGCGAGCAAGTTACCGTCATGACTAAGTGTAACTCGTATCAAGTTGTGGGCATAATGTGGTAGGCAGGAGTGCTTGAGCAATGGACCATGAAGCATGACTCAAGGTGAGTCACAGACTTAACTGAACAAGTCAAGGGCATGACTCAGTACTTCTGAGTTAGCTTTTTTGGCCATAAAAACACACATTCCCACCTTGTCGACGGAGGAAAAGGGGTGAAGCCTAAGAAAACATTTTTGAAAACTAATAACTTGGGAAAGAGCCCAAAGAAATGTATTTTTGAAAACATAAAACCCGGTGAGAGCCGTGCTTCTGTTCTTTGTCTATTTATGAGTAACATTATCCTTATTAAGTAACCCTGATAGAAATTGTTTCAAAACCCTATGTCTATAATATAAGCAAGAGAGATTAAATAAATAAATAAACACACAAAAAAAAAGGTCAAAAAGATAACTTTTAGCCTATGACTTGGTGAGTCACAAGTATAATCGGGATGCAACTTATGATTAAAAAGTCAAAATCACATTGAGTTTGCTCACTTTGTGTAGATCATTACCAAAACTAGGGTTTAAGATCTTCAAAAGGATAAGAAAAATAAAGTGAAAATATTTAAAACATTTAAAAGGATAATATCTCAACAATATTTATAAAGAAAATAATTAAAAAGAGTTAAAAATTGCATTTTTAACACATAAAGAAAGCACATATTATTTTATTATATAATCAATATTTCAAATCTGAGTAAATCATAAGTAAATTGTGTAAAATAGAGATTAAATTTACAACATTTAAGAGTGAAAGTATAGGTAGATCTGAGAAAGAAAATAAAAAATTAGAAAAGGAAAACGTATAAAACCTTTTTTTTTTCTTTCCTTCCTTTTTTTCCTTTTCTCTCTCTTGCTTTTCCCTTTCTCCTTCTCATTTGCCACCGCCTCTGCATGAAGAAAATTAGGGTTTTTATAATCAAAAGGGCCGAGTCAAGTAGGCCGAACTCAGCCAAGTATGGGTAGAAGCCTTCACCGAATGTAGAGGTCCAAGTCATGGCCTTGACTCAGTCCTGCCCCTATTTGTGACTTTTTGACTTCTTGGACTGTTTTTGAAGTCTAAAAACTCATAAATATTTTCAAAAAAAGGCTCGTAAAACATGGAGAGACCTTGAAACTTCAAATTCCTTATATTTTAAAGGGAAAAAAATCTTTCTCATTAGATAACTCTGAAAAAAGCCTACTCAAAATCCAGTGTTTACAAGGAGGAAATTAGGTGAGGATAGAATATATTAATTATTCTTTTGCTTGAGATTTCTAGTTGTGTAATCAATTTAAAATATATGCTAAGTTATTTTGCTCGTTAATTAGTTTAGTTGTTAGTAGTTTAATAATAATTAATAAATTATCATTCTCAAAATCATGATTTTCTCCAATAACATATTCAAGTTTAGAATATTTATTTTAGTTAATAAATAATATCTATGAGATGATATTCGAATACTTGTGATCCATTTTACTAGTTGATCGCTGTACTTGCCAAAGTCTCGTCAAGAAGCTATTTAGAGATGAAGATGTTGTAAATATTGTATGTGATGAAGTTAAAAGCAAGTTCTATGATCTTCATAATGAGTATGAGAAGGAGATTCCAAGTTCAGTATTATCTGCCAAAAGAAGCGCTAGGAAGGGCCAAGGTGTAAGAAAAACAAGTGAGTTTTCTTTCCTTAATCTTCTTTTCTTAATAACCATGAAAATATTTATGACATAATTTTTATCATCACTAACATGTATAAATTTTAACTATTAAATTATTTTGCTCTAAAAAATTTTAGATAAAACTCTGTTGGAAAGTAAATCTGAGTTAGATGTGTATTTGAATGAGCAAATTAAATAGTCATTAGAGATGGTGATGATGATGTGCTATCTTGGTGGAAAAATAATGAAAAAAGTTCCTCATGATTTCTAGGATGGCAAGAGATATTTTGAGCATTTTCTTTTAGTCTACATTCAGTATGGGAGGAAAAAGCTTAGCAAGTGAGGGGATCTCTTTCACCAAAACATGCTGAGACATTGATTACCACCCCTTAGCAGGTACGTTATATGGATTTAAAGATTATATTACCATACTTTATTATTCTTTTCTAATTTGTATGAGCAATTTTGTTTGAAACTTTTTTAATTATCATTATTGTTATTAATTTTAAATGATGTTGAGTCTCAAGAAAGCTTGGGACTTGAGTTTCAATTTTCAAAATCAAAATTTAGCATGGATTTATCATTAGTTGGTTCAACTTCAAATAGAAAAGATGCAATAAAGAAAGAGGAGGATCAATGAAGAAGAAGCAAACGATTGTTAAGGAAAATTTTGTCATAAATTGTACATTTTATTAGTAGGAAATAACAGCATTAGAAGCTTGTTTTTAAAATGGAAATAATGTGTCATGTTTAATATTATTTTTCTATTTTTATTTAATTTGTGTAAAATTTAAACAATTTGCTTAAAAATTTAATTTATGTGATGTGCGAATCTAATATGTGCCTTTTTGTTTTTGACATTTCAAACCCGATCAAATTTATCAATGAGATTGATCTGAGATTCAATTTGCCATACAGATAAAAACAAAAATAACCAAAAGAATATGAATAAATTTTTTTTATTTAAATAAGTAAATAAATAAAAGGTTATAAAATGATCTAATTTTACTGATAGTTTAACTGGTTCGATTTTAGCAAGTTTTTAATATTGAAAACTAAATTGACACAAGAGAATTTTTATTTCAAAACTCAATCGATTAAATAAACAAAACATATTGATTTTTTCGTCCTATTAAATTTGGTTCGATTTTTTATCAAATTTTATTTTTTGTCCTAATTGTGATTTAAGATCTTATTCAAATCTATCCAATCCAAATCTACCCAAAAAATGACGACCTAAAAAATCTGAAACCGAAAAGAACTTATCAAACCCGGATACACCCCCAACCCCACCCGATTGCCAGATTTAATGCTAGTCGCTTTTGACTCCAAACAACCTCCTGAATATATTTTCCTGCGGCGAACTGTCTGGTATATATGCTGCTTCATTGTTATCCAGGGATTCATTTTTAGTGTATATGTGTGTGTTCTCTTAAATACATTCTCTTTAAACTCTTCTTGCATGATATATGACATATACGAGGTTTTGTTCAATGTCATAGTGTCACTGGCTACATCATTAGAAGCAAGAAATTCAAATATTTAATATTGTATTTCATTTCAAGTGTTTTACAGTAATTACATAAGGATTAAATACTCTTAGCTGTCTACAAAATAACAAATGTCTAAATATATGCTTCAAGGGTACACTAATTTAAATTTAAGAATAGAGATTTTATGCTCAAATCTCTCCATAGCTTTTCCCAATCAAAAATTAATAAAGAAAAAAAAAAGAATTAATATAATATTTTAAAAAGATACTCACAGTGGTAATTAAGAAAAGAAAATTAGTTCTAGGGGGGAATAGCTGCACCATCACTCTTAAAACTTGTTACTCAACCAATGTACAAATTATTTAGGCCAAAAAAGGCATTTACTAGTGTAGGTGGTCTGAGGGTAAAATCCAGTATACCATACTTCACCTCTCACTTTTTAAGTGTGAGATGTTTCGGATAATATTGTTAGGTGGTCTGAGGGTAAAATAAATTGGAAAGGAAGGCAGATTCCTCAAAATTGGGGAAAAAGAGATACTTCAGGCTTCTGACTCAGTCATCTCTTGGTAGGAGCGGCTGAGTGAAGTTCCAAGGAGGCATCTTTTCCTTGGTGAATTGGCAGCAGAAATTTAAGAGATGCAATTTTCCATGATCAATTGGACAGCTTTGTTTCCTCTTAGTGTTGTTTTGACGGTGCAATTTTCCTTGGACGGCTTTTACAGCAGCAACTCTTGCAGCAGTGGCTGTTTTGTTAGCTGCACCAGCATGCAGCTTTAGTCACCCTTTCATCTACCATTTCCACTTCGTATGCTCTCTCAGCAGCTCGCCTAGCTTCCTGCTCTTCCACACCAAGTTAAATTTATGAATCCAATGAAATTTGGAAAAACGCTCTTATAATTAAAATTTTTAAACTTTAACGTTTTTCGACTATCATATCTCTATATTTTATTTGGAGTTGATATTTTCAAATCACTCACGTTATATTAAATTTAAATGAGATTGCTAGAATTTCAAGTCATGTACTCGCATGAGCTCAAATTAAAATAATTGAGGAACCTACTAAAAAACAATTATTTTAAACATGCAAAAGGTGATAGGTTCAGCTTTTTTATTTTTTTTATTTTTGTGTTCTGTAGTAATTTTAAGATGACCTAATGCAAAATTTACACTACAAAAAACTGCTAATTATTATCCGTCGCTAATTACAGAATTTCGTCGCTAATTTAATTTAGCGACGCGAAAACAAATTGTCGCTAAAAGGCCAGTTGCGAATATATTAGCGACGAAATTCAAAATCAGTCGCTAATTTAGAGACGAAAAATTTCATAGCTAATTTTTTTCCGTCGCTAATTTATATTCCTAATAAGTCGTCGAAATATAATAATAATATTTAGCAACTACATTTTACGTCGCTAATTTAAAATTTAGTGACGAAGTTTTTGTCGCTAATTTGGTCGCTAATTATTTCTTAAATTATATCAGTTACATATTAGCGACAGATTTGCTGTCTCAATCCGTTGCTAAATTATTGCATAATTGAATTTTTTCTTTTGCTGTATTTTAAAATTTTAATCCTGTATACGTACAATGATCATTATTTATTTATTTTCAACCTATAAACAGTAATGATCTCACACATACAAATGTATATTGATTCCAAATCAAAATATGTTCCAAAATACACATATATAGATAATAATTTGAAACATTACATAATATATCTTCAATTTGTCATGAAATAATAAAATAGTAAATATTATCGTACTAATTAGCGTCAACCAGTATCATCTAAATAAAATAATGATCAAACATATAGTGCGGTTAAAATCACTAGGAAGCAGAACCACCACCATGAGCCGATGGAGAATCATTATGTGGATGATCATCTTGTGCAGCTGAAGGCGCAACATCATCATGTCCAGGTCCTTCAGTAGCAGTATTAGGCAGATCGGCTGCTAGTTGTTGAATCCCCAAGTGAGGAAATAACGCTCGAATGGTTTCTGTGAAAATTTCCTTGACATCTTCCTTGGTTAAAATGTTGTACTCGCTACGGCATGATGCAGCTAAACTAGATCCAACATGAGGGACATATGAGCCCAATCCATATAATCTTCTTCTTTTATTGCATTGTGCAGCCTCATAAAATAACTCGGTCTCATCTACAGATAATTCCCCTTGTGATCGCTCATCTTGAAGCTGCTCATACCTTGCCTATAGAATGTAAAAAATTACAACTCATAATTTACAAACACGAATCTTTAAATAATTGTAAAAGCTAAAAGTAATAAATTTTATATTGCTTACATGCAATTGCTTACTTCGTTCAACCATATAAGTTTTCCCATCATTATTGAGAGTGTGTGTGTGAACGAAGGCCTCGGGAAGCGTAGGTGGCCGACTATTATGCTTCTCCTAGATTTGAACAATAATGATTTAGGTTATATTTTATAAATAATTGACAAACTTCAATCCATAGGCATATAATCAATTTAAAACAAACAAATATCAAAAAAAGGCCAGTAAAGTCCCATAACCATATGACCAATTAATATCATCGGCCTAAAAAATAACAAGCTCCCATATAGGCATATAAGCAACAATATGCATATCATCAACAACAATAACCAGTATATCATCAACAATAACCAACATATCATCAACAATAACCAACATACCATCAACAATAATCAGCTATTAATTATATTAATAATAGCAAGCTCCCATATAGTCATATCATCGATAATAACTAATATATCATCAACAATAACCAAAAATAGCCAGCATATCATCAACAATAACTAACTATTAAGTATATTAGTAATAGCAAGCTCCCACATAGGCATATCATCATCAATAACTAACATATCATCAACAATAACCAGTTATTCAATATATTAGTAATAGCAAGCTCCCATAATATGAATCAAGCTAATAAAATATAAAGATTTCATTTAAAAATGACACATCAGCTCCATTTTGTTTAAATATCAATTTTCTATTTAATTATTTATCAAAGCCATCAAATAATTAAAAGAACACAATGAAAAAAAAAGCCAAATAATTAAAAGAAAGAGCAGCTAAGATTTATCTACCCTCGATCCCTCAGCCTCTATTCTTGCGTAGTAATAATAATAATAATAATAATAATAATAATAATAATAATAATAATAATAATAATAATAATAATAATAATACAAAAAAAAAACAAAAATGTTGAGAGCATAAAAAAAGATTTAAAAAGGAAGAAGAGAAAGTGGGATTAGATTAGCAGTAGACTTGAATTTGAAATGGTGGAAAACGGCACAGCAATATTTAAATCCTAAATTTTCCAAATATTTTTCAAAATACTCCAATTTCCAAATAATTTTTACAATATGCATTATTTATAAAATTGTCCCGAAATGGAGAGCAAAATGAAAAAGAGAAAAAATTTTAAAAAAATTATTAATGAAAAGAGTAGCTAAGATTTATCCACTCTCAATCCATCGGTCTTTAAGATTTGGGATTGTGAGAAGGCCAACGCCCACTCACACTTGTCTTGACAAACCTAAATCTACAGCAATGGATGGAATAACAGTAAATTTCCATTTCTTTTTTACACCCATATATTATCGAAAGCCAGTTGGAATCGAATCGAAATTTAGAACTCCGCAAAAAGTACCCATCACCCATGGAATTATGATCCATAGTTTATAATAAAACTTGCTGAAATTATATAGATATTTTGACTTTGGCCTATAAATCACCGACACCCTGCTGCCTCACATTGTCTACCCACGACACCATTCATTCAATTCTGTTTCCACCTCCGATTTCCGGTTTATCTCAAATCTGAGAACCAAAAGGCTTTACTTTTTCACTTCATTATTTTCAATTTTACTTCTCTTCTGCGAGATCTGCATTCCCATTTTCCAGTACTCTCTCTTTCTCCATTTCATCTGTTCCCTTTGCTTTAATCACTATTATGGGTTTCACTTTTTGAATTTCGAGTATATTCAGTATATTAGTTAGCTTCTTCGAGTACAAGCATCCGATAGAAGTAATGGAGATGCGGGAACCCGGAGTGGATCCAGTCTTTAAAGGAACATCTCAATGATACTGAAGATGAGATTGATACTGAATGATACAATTGAATTTCAAATTAATCTCTTTTATGTGTAGTTGGATATAATTATATTTATAAAATATATGTAGTTCCGTTTCTGTTCTTCTAGTGTTGGGGTCCTACTGATCTTCATCAGCTTATATAATTATAATACCAAAAATAGCAAAATCGGTCTCATTTGTGCCTTGCAGATCTATATGTATACAGGTTTCAGTTTTAGTTGCATACCATATAAAAAAAAATGCCAAATCTTTGGAGTACAAAATTTACAGAATTAGATATTTGTAGATGACTTCACATTATAAAATTAGTGACTCCCATACAATAAGAAAAAATTACTCTTAAATTCAATTTAACTCTAAAAAGTAGCCCGTGAAATCACCATAAAAAAATACAATATTTTTACAGTAACATACTTAAAATTTCATCCATTTTGTAATTACCATCATTTTATAAGAGATGACTCATGTAGTCTATCTAAAAGCATGACTTAAAGACCAAAATATCCTTTTTTATTTTACCATTTGGCAATAGACCTGATCATGGACGGACTTTATATTGGATTCAAGCCAGACTTTAACGAGCTTATGTAATTTTTTATGGCATCTAATTGGCTGTAAAAGCTTGTCCTATTTGGTGCTCTCAAAAGGGCATCTTTAATCTTCAATCTTTTTTATTTTCAATATTTTCCTTTTAATGGGACCAAACATGAACCAAGATTCCTCATCTCTAATTAAGTTTAAGTCCCATTGAGAAGAATTTAAGAAATGCTTGTACTCGAGGAACCAAAAGTCTGTAAATTCTTAAATATTACTTTCTCCATGTTATCTTAACAAAGCTCTAAAAACTTGAGCAATCAATAAAGAAGAAAAATAAAATGCAAAAAAATTAAAAGACAAAACCCTCATAAAATGAAACTAAGAAATAAAGATGAACAAAGTAGGTAAAGATTAAAGAAAATAAACTTTAGAAAAAGAGAGAAATGTTACTTATTTGTTGAAGATCTTAGCAAAATTGTTGAAGATCCTCTTAACAAAATAACCTTCAAATTCTTCTAACAGATCTAGAGCATCATAATGCAAGCAATGTAAATTTAAAGGCACAGAAGGAAGAAGAGTAACCGTAGAAGGAAGAAATTTATCGGAGAGAAGGAATGACCGTTGCTTGTTGTGGACGGCGCTGAGAGGAAGTAGCAAGAAGAGTAGGGTTTTGCCTTCTTAAGCTTTTAAAAATAAATAAAAGTTGTTATTAATAGTCCCGCAGTTGTGACATGGAGAAGTAAATGGGTTGAACCACATCCTCATTCAATTAACTAATGGCCCAAACAAAACACCTAAAAACTAATGTAAGAAAGACTGAAATTTACTTTGCAAATTTGCAATTCTCTATTAATTTGACCCATTGCTATATTCGTAAATGCATTGAAATAAAAATACTTTAATTCATATATATATATATATATATATATATATATATCACTATAAGAAAATCTAAAAATAGCAACGAAAAATAATTAGCAACGGAAATTAAAATCCATTGCTAAATAGCAACGGAATAAAATTTCCATTGCTAAAATTGGTTAAATATTTTAGATTTAGCAACGAAAATATATTTGGTTATCTTTCATCGCTAAAAGTGGAGAAAATTTTTAGCACCAAAATTTAGCAACGAAAATACTATACCGTTGCTAAATAAGGTGCCAAAAGAAGGCGAAAAAATTTTGGAATGAAAAATAGCAACAGAAATTCATTTTCGTTGCTAATTTAGCAACGGAAATTCAATTTCGTTGCTAATTTAGCAACGGAATTATTTTGGGTTGCTAAAATAGCAACCGAATTGAAATTCCGTTGCTAAATTAGCAACGGAATTGAATTTCCATTTCTAATTTTCATTTTCAATGAAAAATAGCAATGGAATAATTTCGGTTGCTATTTTAGCAATCGAATTGTAATTTCGTTGCTAAATTAGCAACCAAATTGAAATTTTGTTGCTAAAATAAAGGGTATTTATGTAATTTTCTTATTTGTTGCCCTAGGTATAAATTAGCCTCCATCTCTTCTCTTCTCTTCATCTTTAGCCTCCGCCCCCTCTCAAACTCCTATTTCTTCAAACATGTGATGCCATTGAAAGTGCTGGTTGGACTTTCTCCTTCGATTAAGATATTTCAAGGTGATTTGCTTTTTAATTATTTTCGATTTCTTCAATATTAGGGTTTCGATTTTCAATTATATGAATTCATGTAGGATTTCCAGCCCAAGCTTAGAGATAATGCTCAATCTAAGCTTCTTGATACTGAAGTCAAGCTTGATCGCCTTGAGTCCCTTCTTCATAATCCTCCTTCAATACCCATCTTGTATGTTTATTTTTCTCATTAATTCTCGGTTCCTGCTATATTGGGTTTTGTTTTGTTTGCTTTCTCTTTTGGCTATTTTGTCTAATGATCTGTTGGGTACTAGTACTAAAGACAATTTCAAGATGTTCATCAACAAGTATAACAAGGTCTACCGTACTAGAAAGGAGTACATGCACCGTCTTGGGATCTTTGCTAAGAATTTAATCAGAGCCGTTGAACATTAGGCTTTGGATCCTACGGTTGTCCATGGTGTCACTCAGTTCATGTATTTCTCTGAGGAGGAGTTTGAGAGAAGGTACACTGGTGTTGTCGGTAGTGGGCTAAATGTTGCTGAGACTGCCAATACGATGTCGTTTTTGGAGATTGATGGTTTACCCCAAAGTTTTGACTGGAGGAAGAAGGGTGTTGTAACTGAAGTTAAGATGCAGGTACCGTTCTTTGTTTGTGTAATTACTTTATTTTATTAATTTTATTTTATTTTTACTTAATACTCTTTCAATTCACAAATAGGTGTCCATTTTAATTTTTTTATTATTGTTCTTTTCAAGATTAACAAACTTATTAATTACTCTGAATCTTATTGATTCCATTAAAAAAACAATCATTAGACTAATTGGTCGAAAATTTTGAATATTAATTGTACTTTGAAAATTGAATGAATATTTTCTGTAGCAATTGAATAAATATTTATGAATATCCAATTCTTTTAGGCACTTATTCGTGTGACTGGAATGGAGGGAGTAAATTAGTTTTAAAAAATATGCTATTAATTAATTGCTTAGTCTTCTAATTGAGGTAATAATTATAGTTAGTAAGGAAATTACTACTCATTGATCAGTCCACATATAGACTGGTGCAACCAATTTCTGAGGTTGTTTTATAAGATATGCATAGACACAAATGATTTAGTTGAGGTGAATTCACCTACAAATGACTAAAAAAAAATTGAAATAAAAAATATACTAGTTTTAATTCCAATTCGGATATTTAGGATTTATAGAATTAGGGCTCTTTGTAATTATAATCTCTATATAGGCTAACTAGTCAATTAAATTATGTTTAGCTTATTAATAATAATAACAATAACTACAACAACCTACAGCAACAACAATAGCAACAATAACAATAATAACAACAAAAATAATAACAATAATATTCCTTGTTCCATTTTAAAAGATCCTACATGTGAAAAATTGCATCAATCATCTGCTAAACTTGTTCTATATTGCTAGATTAATTTTTCAAAATAATTAGATGATGTTGCTCTTGTCTAGTCTAGAATAACTTTTTCATGGATCCTTACCAATGATTCCTATTATGCCTTATTGTATCACTCACTCTTATCCAGGGCAAGAGAATTTTCTACGACAAATCCTGAAGGAATTAGTAAACCAATCAACAGCTATGACCAAGGTAAAACTATACTCATTTGGCACACAATCTCCTAAATACATGGCTACTTTAATGAGAATATTTTTATGTTCTTCCAAGGTTTGGATCAAATCATTATGTTTTTAGTCAGTACATTGTACTGACTCATTGCTTCACTTAACTACCTCTTCAATTTAGTATTCCTCATTCCTCACTTGGCTTATGAGCTTCATTAGTGGGAATTTTTCATTGAGAATAGCACATGCTACTGATTTTTGGATCTGAGTGAGTTGGAATTTATACAGTTTAAAGATGAGCATAGTGGACATTATATTAAGTCATTGTGATGTAGTAATATATGTGTGTGTGTGTATAGATTTTTTTTTTAAATTTTGTTATACCTATCATGTAAATGAATTTTACAATTTTGTGAAAGTAATATTAATGATTGTATCAGATTCAAAAATCAAATTATTGAGGCAATAATATGTCAAATTCAAATTATTATAATTTAACTCATTTGGTTGACAATGTGAGAATCTTCTCTATCTATTACTTCGCCCACTTCTCCATGGCTACACCTTTCCTAGTCTACATCTTTTGTGCATTTCCCAATAGCTAAGTAAAAGAAAGGATTTATTTAATTGTTCTTGTGTGAATTGACAAGGAACAACTTTTAACTATCATATTTCAATTATTGAACGTCAAGTATTTGGTATATTTACAGCTTATAAATAGCATGCTATTTACACCAAATGTCCCCGCATATCTTTGCTATGTGCAGCAAACATGTTCCGTTTAAAGATTATTTTTTATCACTCTAGCAAGAGAAGAGTTGCACATCATAGCATGCAAGATGTTGAGTCACATGTATGAACAGTATTATATTCGAAGTATCTTTACTTTGCAGTAATATATATATATATATATATATATATATATTATTTTATAATTATTGTCTATAGAATATTATTAAAATTTAAAAAAAAAAAAGCAAAATGAGAAGAGAAAAATATTATAGTTAATATCTAGTCAATATTATTAAATATTTTAAAAGTGATCACATGCTCTAAGTCCATGTGATTTTTTTATCTTATTTAATTACTTTTTTGTAATTTTAATTCTCAAATTTTTAAAATAAATTTTAATCTTAATTAGAAACAATAAATATGTATTTGTATTTTTCATTTATATTATAATACTTGGAATAATCAAAATTATAAATTTTTAAAAACTTTAATTTAAAATAAGCAAATAATATTATATAGGGTAAATTTTTGAAATTACTAAAATACCCCTACCAAATTTCATCATTTTATCCTTGTATTCAAGGATAATTTTGTAAATATATATAACTAAAATTTTTAATAATTTAAAATTTGCTCAAAATTTTAACAAAATAAAAATAGATTATAAATTTTTCATATTCATTTTAAATGAAATAATAAATTTTATATTATTATTATTATATAAATATTTATATTTATTATTTATTATAATACATTAATATTCAATAATTATAACAGTTACTTTATTATTATTATTAAAAATGTTATTTTTTAAAATAAATAAGTTTATGTTTCGGGATAATTGATAAAGAAATCAATATAATTTATAATAATTTAATATTTGATTCAAATTTTATAAAATAAAAATATACTACAAATTTTTTTATTATTATTTTAAATGAAATAATAAATTTTATAATATTATTTTATAAAATTTATTTTTATTAATCTTAAACATGCAAATATATAATAATAGTAACAATTAGTTTACTATTATGATTAAAAATGTAAATTTTCTAAATAAATAACTTTAGATTTTGGTATAATTGATAGAACAATTATTATCAACTTATAAAATAATTTATAATTTTCTGTTACAAAATAAAATATTCATTTCATATGGTATATATTAAAATTACTTGAAACTATACATAAATCATGTGAGTGAAATTAAAAAAATATATTTTTTAATTTATTTGCGATGGATTAGCGACTAAATAGTTCCGTCGCTAATTGTGTCATTGTAACAAATTACTATTAGTGACAGATAAATTTTCGTCGCTAAACCATCGCAGAAAAGGCACTATATTTTCCCTCCAAAATTAGTGACTAAAGCGTTCATCGCTAAATTTTTTGAAAGTAATTTCATGAATAAAAAATTCTAAAATTTAGCGACGAAAATATTTGTCGCTAATTTCGTCGCAAAACATGGCGCGTACAATTCCCACCAATAATTATCAACTGTTTATTCATTCCATCGCTATTTCATCGCAAAAAATATAAAATGTCCTCCCCATGAAGGAATTGTAAAATAGTCGCAAATCCGTCGCAAAATTTGTAACGAAAATAAGGCCGTTGCTAATTGGCTCTTTTTTTGTAGTGTTATAAAATAGGTATTTCAATCTCGTCATCCCATCTAAATCTAAAAAGGCAATGATCCAATATCAACTTTTAAAAGTACATGGATTTAATGTAGAAAAACAGGGATTTCGGGATGTGTTTTCTATAAAATTTCCTTTCACATGCTTCCAAAATTTTATGATTCATCTAATCTAGGATGCCATTTTGCCAATGACCGCATTGTGTTTTGCCATTTGTAAAAAAGTATACGTACCAAGCCCTTGCCTCTTTCTCTCATACCGTGCTCCTTCATAATTGATAAAGCAAGATTTGTCTTTATCTATAAGAAGGAGAGTTGATAGCTAATGATTCGATCGGATGACCGAGCCTGCAAGAAGGAGTGCCCAGTCGGACCCAGGTGTTAGCACTCTGAAGCACAAGCTAGTAGCTTTTAGAGAAAGAGTGCTTAGAGAGAGAGTTTCAGATATTCAATACCTTGAGCTATTATGTTTTAGGCTATTTATAAGAGTTCTTTGGAATGGGTACTTGAGTACCTTGGGACGTGATAACTGGCATTGGAGTAGGTGAGCGACGATGTGATAGGGAGCAGGTGGAGAGTATGGGTGTTGGCTTATATCAGTGGGCTGACAGGACATGCTATCCCATCAGTCTGATCGAACATCACGCCTTCCTGTATTGTCTTTCAGCTCACGCTTTGCCTTTTTGTTATTGGATTTGGTCCATGCTAAGTGTTATTGGGCCAACCTGACTAGGCGTTGGAGATGTTTTTTCTGTAGTTATCACTTGTTCCCCCATCCAAAGGGTCTGATCAGGCAATTTTTTGATTTTTTGGTAGGATCTTTTGAATTGGCTTGAATCTGGTAAGTCGTGCCTGTTCATTTCAACCGTTACGCATTTATTGCCGATGTACATGCCGAAGGCGATGCCACATTTTTCGTAACAATCATATTGATTTGGAGACATGTGGCGATTATCCAGTGTTGAGGCGTTTGGAGTGTTCCAGAAGCTTCGAGCCTATAAATAGGTGACTTTAAGGCAATTTCTTCATTATTTTTTAGCGATTCTTAACAGAACTCTGCCAAATTCTCATTGTGAAGTTTGTTTTTAGCTTTCAAGTGCAAAAAAAAATTTTGGGTTTCAAACTCCGAAGATTTCATCATTTTGCCCAAGGAGACTACATTGCCAATGTAAGTGAGAAACTCTTGCCTTTGATTTTCCTCATTTTTTATAATATTGTCATTGCTTCTCCCCTTCCATGAAAGATGGCTTCGAGCAACAATCAGTCTATAAACAGGGGCTTTCTTGAAGCTTATAAAGATCATAAGATCGTGGCTCATCCTTCAAAATTCACGCAGGAGGAAGTGGCTAAAATCCCTTCACGATATAATTTCCTAGTAGAGGTCTCCGTGATGGCCTGCCCAAATTCCATGGCAATGACCGAAGGACCTCTTGGTCATGAGAACAATGAGTGGTTTATTTGCCATTTGTGGAGCTTGGATGCGGGGTTGAGGCTTCCCTTTAGTGCCATCAAAATTCCAATTCTCAAATATTATAGAATTGACTTTGGTCTTTCGAATGGATGGAGAACAATGTCCTACCTCAAGATCCTTTGTGAGATAGAGAGAGTGGCGTACAAGCCAACCACAGAGGAAGTTGTTCGTTGTACCATCCTCCATGCAAAGCTTTAAAGAAAAATTCTTTTTAGTAGGAGTGGCCGGAGGATTTACAACATATTTAATTCGGTCGGCTATAGCTTTTGCTCATAAAGACCATACGTCCGGTCAGTCTTTGTACGAGAGTGATATCGAAGACACAGGAACCCATATAATTATAATTATCTCCTTGGCAATCTGATAGATCTTTAGACTCTGATGTTGGTATTGATGCAGAACATGAGCATTATAATTAAGTGCATATTGACCATCATGCATTAAATGTTTTTGAAATACACATCAGTTGGAGAGAATACTTATCTTTTATTTTTATGATGCAACCGCAGATGTGATGGCTAAAGGAGACGATGTTGCTAAGCAATTGGCTGACCGAGCCAAGGCGAAGATTGAGGCAGAACATGCTGTCAAGGAGGAGAGGAAGTCGAAGAAAAGAAAGCTTGTATCTTCTGTGAAAGTTCAAGCTTCCACACCCTCCCCTAGTGCTCTAATTTCTTGTTCCCTTTAGACCCTTCTGGTATCTATTGCTGTATAGCCATTGTCGGAGGGTCAGCACCCCCTTTGGCATTTCCTTTCGAGGGATGAAATTGATTCAGAGGAAGAGCAACCAGCTCTATCTCAGAGGGAATCAGCTAAGACCAACGTGCCCTCAGTAGATGAAGTTACACAAAAGAGGACCGAGGAGGTAGCCATGAGAAGAGTTACTAAGCTGATAGCTGTTGCGGATGCTAAGGTTGCCGCAAGAGGTAAAGAGCCCATCCAGGATGAATTTACTCGGAGCGCCACTGTAAGACTTTCTAAAAGGCATGCTACATCGCTGGGAGAAGTTTTGAAAAGCAAATTTGGCAATGGCTGGTCTACTGATAATAAGGCAATATCGAACTTTTTATGCTGGGGCATGCTCTAAGAGAGCTACTTTAAGGCGATAGTGGATTCTAGTACGCTTGCCCGAGAATGCAGCCTTTTTCAACAGCAAAGTATGGAGGTATTTTTTCAAAATTTCCATTCTAAATTATCTTTCTGCGCTCTTTCTTTTATCCGTTGTCTTCTTGGTTATTTAACCCATCTTTTTCTTCTTCTTCCTCCCCTTTTTTTTAGTTAATAAAAAGGGGTTTGCGCTTGCACGGCATGGTCGCCTTTGGTCGAGGGAGATAGGATGACACCGATCGGATTAGGAGAGAAGTAGAGGTCAAATATGATATAGCTAGGAAGGAGTCTCTGCTTGCCCAATCGAAGGTTGAAAAACTGAAAGCTTGACAAAAAGAGGTTGACCACCTTAAAGGGGACGTAGCCTGTCTGACTGTTGAAAATGCCTTAGGGAAAAAATTTGAAAAAAAGGCAACTAGATTGAGGGATGAGTGCACACGTCTGACTGTCGAGCGCTCAAAGGCCAACACCGAGCTTAACCTCCTAAGGGGCGAGCAAAATTGATTGCAAGCTGCCCTAGAAAAAGAGATGACATGGAGAAGGAAGCTTGAGGAAGAACTCTCTACTAATAAAGAAGATATTGTGGATCAATTAGGAGAGGCTCAGGGAAAGTTGCTAACTCAGCTAATTTATGAGGTCTACAAGCATTTCCCTGAGGCTAATCTCAGCTGGATGGATGACCTGGGTGTTTTGCCCGATCCTTTATCTAGTGACGACGATCATGAGGTTTCTCAAGGCCCTACATCATCTCGACCGAATGCTTGTGTAAAGATTAGATCTAAAGCTACAGCTTCCCTACCAATAGAGAATGTTCCTGGGGAAATAACAAAATCTCCCTAACCTCCTACTGAGACGATTGTGGGGCCTCCTTCTATTGTAGAGATAGTAGACATAAAAGCATAATTTTTCTTTGTAATGGTTTTGTCCTTGCTTTGTAGTTTGTAAGAATTCTTCATATATGAAATTTGATTTGCCTTTCAACTGCATCTTTATACTGTAATTCTCACTTTATGCAGTATTTATCATAAAATTAATTAAGAAAGAAATATTAAATCGATTGAGGAGAAATATGTAAACCATCCATGGAGAACGTTTGAAATCGACTAAGGAGAATACTTCCTGAATTTCAATATGCTTTTCAGGCATTTTAGTACACAACTCTATTTAATCGATAATCATTACGTCCGATCGGATGCAAAAGATAATTTATTTAGTCGAGAATTGTGACTTAGATTTACTGCATCAGGCACAGTAGATGACTTTTCAGTCTTTCATTCGATTGAAGCATCGTTCGAGTGGATATTGTTTGAAAGAGGTAATTGACTTAATTGCCATCCTTTGTATCGAATCTAGCGAATGAATCGATGGAGATTAAATGTGCATGCTTCGTATCTTGGGCTCGGGGTAAACATCAAGCCTAGCAAAGGTACTCTTATCCTGCTGATGAATGGGCTCCAACTTTCACATCTTCAGCTGTATCAAGCCTAGCAGATAAGTTGTGCCAAACGAGGAGTTTTGGCCTTAAAAGATTTTAGGGAGTTACCTGATTATAGGGAGCTACCCATATTGGAGAAACTCGATCGGGATGTTTGTATCGACCGATCGGTATTAAGACAGCATCTTTGGGACTTATAGATTTTTGCATTTTGGGTTCGGGATAGACATTGAACCTAGCGAATGAGTTGGTGGAGATTGAATGGAGGCGCCTTACATTTTCGGTTAGGGAATAACATCGAACCTAGCAGGCGAGCTTATAATAGAGGAAAGCTTTCACATTTTGGGTTCGGGATGAACATCGAGCCTAATGATTAAGCTTTAATAAGTTTAATACATCGATTAGGATGGAGCATCAATCAGAATTAAGCTTTATAGGGATCGTAACTGTTCGAAATTTTTATCGACTAGAGTAATGATCATCGATCAGAATTGTCATCAGTCAGGAATAATTACTTCGATCGAAAGTTTCATCTATCAGAATTCCAAAAAACCTATCCATAATAAAGTGGTGGAATTATTTTATCCGAACGAGGAAAGGTCTACAAGCGTTAAAGCCTTCATCTCAAACTCCCGGTGCTAGGAAATATCTTTTCTATTCTTGCAAAGGTGGCTCATTTTGGATCTAAATCGGGAGACGAGGTCTACAGGCATCATAGCCCTCATCTCATTCCTGATATTAAGAGTAGTATAATTCAAAGGTCCTTTTGCTAGAGAAATAGTCATGAAATCTTGTTTTAAACAACAAATAGGAAATTTGTGAGTTTAGACATGTACTTATCTTTAAGCTGCTTTTTGTTTCTTGAAGATACTTATTTTGTGTGCATCAGGGTGCTAGAATTTTCAACGACTTTCGCATGTTGCAGCTTTTTTACTGCTGTATCTTTAAAAACTTAAAGATGAATCTTAAATAGTAAACCAATAATATCAAAATGCACTGTCAATCCAATGCTTATTACAGGAGACTGAAAGAGCATTAAAATTTTAATACAATACATTTGCAGGGACTCAAATTATAACAATTGCACTTGATTTTGCCGTTATTTGCTGGCCTCTATAGTTTGCCTGTGTTAGTCCGATTTTCGTGCTTGTTGTTTTTGTTTAAGCCAATCGCCTATTTCCCATCACTAGACCGCTTACAGGAGCTTTCCCACTTGCTGGTTTAGGTGCCCAAGAATTTTGTGTAGCTCATGACCTTTGTCACGGTCTCCATTATTTCTCATCATGTTTAGGCATTTTGGGCTGGTTAACTTTCTTGTGTTTTCTCTTGGTGCTCATCAATGTTTATACGGAACCGACGTCAACTGGCATGGAAGTTCCAGCCAGCTGATTATTATAACGATTCCATTTAATTCGTTCGGTCTCCTTTCCCCTTTCCATAATCCTCAAGAAGACTGAACAGTTAAGTTTCCTTTCTAATCAATCGAATAAGGAGGTTTTGTTGAAGGGACAATCGTCTGGATATTGCAATCTATCTATGACATTGGTCTTCCCAATTTTATGGGATCTAAGAGCATCATCTAACTGGATGTGCTATCTGACCCTATCAATTAGGTTAAAAAAGCTAATCGGTGGCCTTGCTGTCAATGATTCAGAAAGTGGACGATCTGTGATGCCTTTTTCCAAGGCACTTGATGCCAATTCCATGCTTAAATCCCTTACTTCCAACATTATGGCCTGGAAACAATCTATGTAATCTCTGAGACTTTCATCGGTTCTTTGGTAGAGGTTACACAGGTCGCTGAACGACTTTGATGCACGTGTTTGCATAGTGAATCAATCCGTAAATAATTCTTTGAGTTCCCCAAAAGAGGCGATTGATTCTTGAGGGAGTTTGAGGAACCATTTCGAAGCATCCCCTCCCAAGGTGGCTGGGAATACTCTGTAGGCAATCCTTTCATCATCGGTGTAGACCTGCACTTTAGTCAAATATTTCGCAAGGTGAGTAGTGGGATCAGTTTTACCTGTGTATTTATCCATCAACACATCCCTTCACCTAGGTGGCCGCTTAGATTTTGTAATTTCCCTACAGAAGGGAGAGGTAGCGTTGTTGCTAGTGTTCCCCTCAAACATACCTTTTTTGGTTTGAAACATAATGGTATTTACATGAATAATAAGGTATAATAAGTATAGATTATCATATACTTACATAAATTGACATTATAAATATAAATTACATAAAATAGAATAAGAAAATGCAAAATATATTGGGAATCACATAGGGTCTGAATTGTATTCCTTGTAGTATATTATGAGAACGTAGTGATAACTAATATAATAAGTATAATCTAAGTAACTCAATGATAAATAAATGTATTATGATTAGTTGGTATCAAAAATAACCCTTAGATATAATAACTAGTGTACAAACATAATGGTATACTTATAATTAATAAAGAGGCATTAAGGTAAAATGAGTACAAGATAGTATATATATATATATATATATATATATATATATATATATATATATATATATATAATTTGGTAATAGAAAAATAATTAGCATGAAATAAAGCAAGAAAATACATAATATATTGCATATTATGTTATGGCCGAATAATGCAATAGTTGAAAATGTTATGTTTACAATATATTTATATGATATTTACCACGTACTTTGACAATTTATATGTATTATGAATAAATGCATATAGAATGACGTTATGTAGTATGATACATAATGGTAATAGAATAATGTTCAGAGTAAAAGTATAATATAAGTAAAATAATTTAATTGCCTTTAGTGTACAGTGGGTAATCTAGGATCATAGGATATAATGGCTAGCCATAGGGATTCACATATTGTGGTAGAATCATATAGTCATACAGTATCTTCATACAGTACCGAGGATGACTACACTTAAGTAGTCACCTTACATACAGGTATATAGTATGGGATCCCACATACAGTCATACAAATTCGAGGGGTGGCTATGCTCCATTAGTCATCTCACATGCAGTCATACAGTCCTCATCCCGCATATCTAGTTCGAGAATTTTCACTGGCCATCACTAGGGGCAAAATGATAATTATATAAGAAAATTAGAATTAGATAATAACTTAAGTAAGAAAATTGTCACAAAGACAATAGGATAAGAAATAATGGAAAAATGAGATTGATAATTTCAACACGGAGAAATTTTTAAAATATATGAGAAATGAATAATAAAATAGTAGAACATATATGTAGGATACCAAAAAGTTAAATAAAGAAAAAAAGTAAGAATTTTAATTAATAGTATAAAAGGCTAAAACTATAATTATACAAATAAAATAGGGATCAAAAGATAAATTAGGCATAAAGGAAGTCATAAAAGTGAACAAATAAGAAATGAAGTGAAAAATATGATTAATAGATGCAAAAAGGATAAAAATGTAATTAAGCAATAAATTAGGGGCCAAATAGTAATTTAGCATCAGTAGGGTGATTAAAAGGTTAAAATAATTAAATAAGAAAAAAATACCAAAAATGTAAATAATGGAAAGTACAAGGATCAAAGGGGAAATTATCCATCTAAATTACATTGAAAGTCAAAAAAGTCAAAAAGGAAGTTAAACGAAGTCAAATATGATGAACAAAAAGTTAGGGGTCTAATTAAAATTTTACATTCAAGTAGGAACTATATAAGATTTAATAAGAAAAGATTGAATATAAAAGTAATTAACGAAAAGGAAACAAATTCGAAATTAAATTAATTGTAAAGAAATAAAAAGTTCAGGGACTAAATTATAATTTGATATTTAAATAATAATTATATGAAAATTAATAAAAAATAAGTATCCAAAGGATCAAATAACAAACTTAGGGTGATAAAAGATTAAATTGATTTAATTAGCCAAAAAGTAAAATAAAAAAAGGGGTAAGTTGGTAATTACCCTTACATAAAGGAACGTTGGGAATTAAATCGTAATTTAAAGAGTAAAAATGAAATAAAAGATATAATATAGTAATTAAGGGTAAAATGGTCAATAGGAAATAAAGTTCAGACAGGAAGAGATCAAAAGGGAAGTTTGAACAAATTTAGTATAAATGGGTAAAATCGTAATTTAGTAAAAAATATGAGAAAATAAGGATGAAATTGTAATTATAGTAAAGGAAGTAAATATGAGGACTAAAATGAAAAGAAATAAAATTTTATGGTAAAAATTGTTAAAGAGTGGAAATGAAGGGTAAAACTGTAGTTATGGAAAATGAAACAACAAAAAGGTCAACTAAGTTAGAAAAGGAATTTAAATGTTAATTTAGCAAACTACAAAATCTACATGTCATATAGAGAAAACTAAATCAATTTAAATATTATTTTAATAAAAATAAAGACTTAAAGGAGAATGACATAAAAAATGAAAACATTACAAGGAATTATGAAATCGGGTGTAGTAAAGTATTAAACAGTCAATAAAGAAAGAAATTTACATTGACACTGAAATTGAATTACTTAAATAATATATTTAGTGAAGTTAAATTTATAAACTATGGCAGGAAGTAAAATAAATAAAATAGTTACATTAAGTTGTAAAAAGGACTAGTAAGAAACTAAATAAAGATGCATGGGGCATAATGGTAACTAAATGTTGCAATTAAAAGTATCAAGGATCATATAGCAAAAAAGAAAAAAAGTAAGAACATAAAGTTAATAAGGATTAAATAGTAACTTGAAACACATATATAGATACAATTAGATAATTAAAAATAATAAAAAAAATAAAAAATATATAAATAAATTATTTTAAATGAAATTTTGTGTAGTTATATCCACCACTAGGCAACTACGTTGCTTAGCACACAGTTTGTTGACTACGAGCGGGGACAAGTACTGAGAATACAATGGAGAAAGAGCAAAATGACATATACATGTGTCATGAATTGGGACACAAAGAGTCTATAACTCAAATAATAGGTTTAAATACATGATTAATAATATATTATGTTTGTTATGGTTACGAACTTGTAATGAATCTATTCATATATGTATATATTTTAGGCATGTGTATATGAAACTTTATGACTATATTGTGTTGACGAACTGGATAATTTTAGAAGTGTTATGTTTGTTGTTGTTGTTTTGGAGGCGAAGGTTGCCTTTTAGGAGTGTCAATTTACTATTTACAAGTTAGGCAATGCGATTTTACAAGCTGTTGTGCTACTAAAATTTATATCCAAGGAATAGTTACCATGTGATGTTGCCAGTAATAGTATACAATAAATGAAAATAATGAATGAACTAAAGGTGTTACATTAAGTGGTATAGAGCATAGGTTTATGCGATCCTAAAATCAGAGTAAATATATCAGAAAGGATGCATGTCTAAGTTGATACATGTACATGCCATAAAGGAAAACACGAATTCAAGATCTGAATTTACCTATTCCTTTTGGGTATTCTAAGTTATAGTTATAGCTTTTGATTTTAGGTGAGAGAGTGAAATGGCGGGAAATATTAAGAGCGGGGCTCTAGCCAGTCTAGCAATTAACGAGATGACTCTCATTAGTTAATCTTATTAATCCAGCTAGCATATACAGTCACTGGCTCGACACCTAGCTAGTTGCACATATATTTGCATTTCATCATACATACAAACCTCCCTACATACAGACATACAACATATACATCTGGTTATACAATCATACAACACATCCACACAGTCATACATCACACAGTATATGCATACATTAATCATTCATACAGTAATATAGATATATACCCTGTATTTGGCACAAATGGTGGCAGTTTGCTACATTAGCGATTGTAGGCCTCAGCTCTCTCATAGACATAGCATCAACTGCTATCTATGCTACTTATAAAATTCATAATAGCATCCAGGAAAAAGTTAAAGGCTTAAGATTTAGTAGCCTTAGAGGCTATGAATGTTAGGTTCACCATAGTTCAGGATGTAGCATTGGTAGTTAAAATACAACATATATTAAGTTAGTTACAATAAGTAAAGGTCATATAGTGACAAAAAAAGGGACACTCAATCTTCATTAAATTTCAAATACAGTTAGGAAAAGACAGTAAATTCTCTCTCAATAGAGATGACTATCTATATTGTAAAAGGAGAATATGTGTACGATACAAAACATAGCTAAGGAAGAACATCTTAACAAAAACTTATAGACAAGTTGTGTATTTAGACAGCAACAAAATGCATTGAACACGTTAGCAAGTAAGAGTTGAACATCAGAGTGGCACAATAAAAGCATAGTGAACTAAAGTTAACAAAAGCAACTTAGTCAAACCAAAAGTTACTAAAGAAGTCAAAGGAAGATCAGCTTTGACTAGATCTTCTATTTAGTGAAAAACCATTAAGAATTATGGTTAGACAATTAATCAACTAAGGAATAGACAAATACACCTCATCAAATATTCAGAACATGTCATGATGTGGAGGAAACAACTTGGAAACCTAAGGAAACTATAAGACAGTAGTAACTACAACTTCACCATTTAGATAAATTTCGAGGATGAAATTTTTTACTAAAGAGAGAGAAATGTAAAATCTCAAAATTTACATCTAACATCCATGGTAGGTTCTAAAGTATAAACAATAATCCTAAAGCTATTTTTGGAAAATTGGAGTTGAATAGAACAGAGAAATTCAGAAGTGTATAAGGGTTAAACATGCTCAGGCAAGGAAAATTCTTTGATAGAGAAATCAAAGGATGGGTGACCTAGTGGGCAATTTGAGTTAACATAGAATTATAAAAATAGACATTAAACGGAGTCTGGTGATTCAATTTGAGATGAAATTGAGCTCAAATGGGCCTTCAAATCAGATAAACAATTTACTAGGTACTGTAAAAAGAGTTGATCGAGAGTTTGACTAAGACTATAAAAATAGCAAATGACCTCTAAAAATCACCAAAATTTCTGGATATACACTAAATGAGATGTAAAATATTTTGGTGCAAAAAAATAAATTTTATGGTAATACCAAAAATTAACTAATCGAATCAATTTGAGTGAACCGAACACGAAATGGATTCCAACTAGGCTAAAAATTTTTATGGAAACTTAATTTATAATTTTAAGAATTATAAAATTGATTTTGAGTGAATTTGAGCTTGGGAAGAGAGAAATAATTTAGAGTGCATTGAATGGGATTAAAATTAATTTTGGACTTAAATTAGTGGTTGGACCAGCCCGACCTAAATTTCAAGCTATATATGGCCAAAATATAAAGATTTTCTGTAAAAAAAATCTAAATTTCTGCCTTCCTCTTCATTCTTCTTCAAGACCATATGTTATTTTCCCTCTCTCAATAACTTTCTTCATCTTTCTTCCAATATCTCTCCAAAATCAACCCTCTTAGATTAATTTCAACCTCTCTACAATATTATAGCAGTATCCACCCTTCAATTTGAGTAGTAGAAGTAAAAGAAAACATAGATTGAATTTTATATGTCAAAACTAAGGAAAAAATGAAGTGGAAATTGCTTCATAGGTTTAAGGCATGGAAATGGAAGTTGAAGAAGTGAAGAATAAGGTATAAGGTTAGTGGATACATCCCTTATACTTAATTCCATTTAATTATTGAATTTCCTATTGAAATTACATTATGTAACTTTTGGTAATTAAGGAATAATGGAAATTAATTTAAGAAAACTCTGTAATATGATGAATTAACATGAAATAAACTCATAATTTAAGAAAAATCAAACAATTAGGAGGAGAACTATGTGTGATCGAATTGTACCTTAAAAAGCATAAAGTGGTAGTTTAATGATTAATAAGGTATTAAGTATAAATTTAACACTACAATGATAATTAAATATCTTATGATGAAATTGAGTTAAAAATAATGTATGTATATGAAATTTGGAATGAAACATAATGGTATTTACATGAATAATAAAGTAATACTAAGGTAGAATAAGTATAGATTAGCATATACATACATAAATTGACATTGAAAATATAAATGACATAAAATAGAATAAGAAAATGCATAATATATTGGGTATGACAAAGAGGCCGAATTGTGTTCCTTGTAGTATATTATGAGAACATGATGATAACTAACATAATAAGTCTAATCTAAGTAACTCAATGATAAATAAATATAGCATGATTTATTAGTATCAAAAAATAACCCCTGGATATAGTAGCTAGTGTCCAAACATAATGGTATACTTATAATTAATAAAGAGACATTAAGGTAAAACAAGTACACGATAGTATATATACATATAATTTGGTATTAAAACACAATTACTATGAAATAGAGCAAGAAAATACATAATATATTGGACATCATGTTATAGCCGAATGATGCAATAGCTAAAAATGTTATGTTTACAATATATTTATATGTTATTTACCATGTACTTTAAGGATTTATATGTATAATGAATAAATACATATCAAATGAGGTTATGTATTATGATACAAAAAGATAATAGCATAATGTTCAGAGTAAAAGTATAATATAAGTAAAATAATTTAGTTGCCTTTAGTGTATGGTAGATAATCTAGGATCATAGGATATAATGGCCAGCCATAAGGATCCACATATTGCGGTAGAATCATACAATCATACAGTATCGAGGATGACTATGCTTAAGTAGTCACCTCACATACAGACATACAGTACGGGATCCCATATGTAGTTATACAAATTTGAGGGGTGGCTATGCTCCAGTAGTCATCTGACATACAATCATATAGTCTTCATCCTATATATCCTATTCAAGGATTTTCACTGGCCATCACTAGGTGCAAAATGATAATTATATAAAAAATGGGAATTAAATAGTAACTTAAGTAAAAAGAATGTCACAAAGATAATAGGATAAGAAAAAATGGGAATAATGAGATTAATAATTTTAGCATGGAGCAAAATTGAAAATATATGAGAAAAGAATAATAAAATAGTAGAACATATATGTAGGATACCATAAAGTTAAATAAAGAAAAAATAAAGTAAGAAATATAATTAATAGTACAAAAAGGTAAAATTGTAATTATGCAAAGAAAATAGGGATCAAAAGGTAAATTAGGCATAAAGAAAGTCATAAAAGTGAACAAATAAGAAATGAAGTGAAAAACATAATTAAAAGATGCAAAAATGTCAAAAATGTAATTACGCAATAAATTATAGGTCAAACAGTAATTTAGAATCAGTAGGATGATTAAAAGGTTAAATACTTAAATAAGACAAAAAGGACCAAAAACATAAATAATGAAAAGCATAGGGACCAAAATATAATTTTTCATCCTAAAAGTAAATATAAGGACCAAAGAGGAAATTATCTAACTAAATTGAACTGAAAGTCAAAGAAAGTTAAAGGAGTAAAAAAAATCAAACAAAATCAAATGTGATGAATAAAAAGTTAGAGGCCTAATTGAAATTTTACATTCAAGTAGAAATTATATAAAATTTAATAACAAAAGATTGAATATAAAAGTAACTAAAGAAAAAGGGATAAATTCGAAATTAAATTAAGTATAAAGAAATAAAAAGTTAAGAAACTAAATTGTAATTTAACATTTAAATAATAATTATATGAAAATTAATATGAAAAATAAATATCCAAAGGATCAAATAGCAAAATTAGGATAATAAAAGATTAAATTGATTTAATTTGCCAAAAAGTAAAATAAAAAGGGGCAAGTTGGTAATTTACCCTTAAATAAAGAAACATTGGGAATTAAATTGCAAATTAAAGAGTAAAAATGAAATAAAAGATACAGTAAAGTAATCAAAGGTAAAATGATCAATAAAAAATAAAGTTCAAACAAAAAGAGGTCAAAAAGGAAGTTTGAACAAATTTAGTACAAAATGGGTAAATTCGTAATTTAATAAAAAAGATGAGAAAATACGGATGAAATTGTAATTGTAGTAAAGGAAGTAAATATGAGGACTAAAATGAAAGAAAATGAAATTTTATGGTAAAAAATTTAGGGGTGTTGATCGGGCGGGTTCAGGTCAACCCAACCCCAAACCCGAACAACTCGAAAATTGAAAATCACCATAAATTTCAACCCTACCCTACCCTATTAATAGTTCGGGCACCTACTCGAACAATCAACAATTATTCGAGGCCCACCTGAATAACCTAAATAACCTGAAAATATATTTTTAAATTAAAAAAATAATTTTTTGTCTTTCCATTTACATGACAAAAATTATATTAAAATCCAAATAAAATAAAAATTATAATAAATAAATATTTAATAATTCTTCAAGCACACATCATATAATAACTAACAACTGACAATTTAAAAATTTTTCAAACACACATTATATAATATTTAACAACTAATAATTTAAGAATTGTTCAAATACACATTATATAATAATTCAAAAATAGTTATCCAAACGCAAATAATAAAATATGTTATAAAGGAATGCCATCATCTTCGATCTTTAATTTCTTTATGTCCACCTAATATATAAATTATATATGAAAAATAATAAAATATGAAATTAATAACAAATTGCAAACAAAATGAAATATAAATTATGCTTAAATTAAATTTACCGTACTATTAATGACTCAATCATCCAGATTAACACTCTCCAAATTTTATTAAGATGAGATTAACACTTGATGAGGCCTCCTAATTAGCTTTAAGTTAACTCTTATTAAATTTCTCCAACTCTATAAATTTGATAAATAATTATAAAATCAATAATCAATAAACAATAATATAATATACTAAATAAAAATAAAAAAATACATACCATCCTCAAGTTTTTCAGTAACATCCAAATCTTCTTCTATCTTTATGTGTTCATTAAATCCTTGAAGCCAATCTTGCGTACATATCAAAGTTTCAACAATTTTAGGAGTCAGTGAAGTCCTAAATGGATTAAGCACTCTTTTACTAGTGCTAATGTTGACTTCGAAGCTACTGTAGAAATTGGAATTGCTAGAATATCTCTAGCCATATGAGAAAGGATAGGAAATCGCTCTGAATTTAGCTTCCACCACTTCAACAAGTCAAAATCCCCCTTATCATCTTCATACACTACTTCATTTAAATACAAATCCAACTCACTTTTTCTGTCCCCTGCAACACCACTTTCTACCCTTGCACGCTTGATTCTCTCTTTTAAAATTTCTCTTTCCCCAATATCGGTTCTACTTGAAATTGAGCTTGTTTGAATTCCAACTTCTTGATTACAATCAGTTTGTAGTTTTTTCTTATATTCCTCAAACAACTCGTATATGGCAATTTTCACACCATCAAATAGATACTTCCCCCTCTGATCACCATAAATCAAACAAGTACATCCTCCATGCACTCAAATTTTTCCCTTGGATCCAGGATAGAAGCAATGTAAATGATTTTATTCATTTTATCATACTCTCTCCAATACTTGTCAAATTTAATTTACATTTTCTATCCTATTTCCTTTAACTCAACATCAATGATACTTTTCTAATCACACAATTTAGCATATAAATCACTAATTTCAGTTTAGTATGTGTTAGATGTGATATACAATGAACTAGAAATGCGCAAAGTAGCTACATAAAATTTTTTCAACATGGATGAAATTCTTTCTACAATCTTCCAATCAACCCAAACAGGCACACCACCCAAATTATTATTTGCACCCAAATCCTTTTTTATCTATGCTTCCAATTAAATTTTAAAGTATGGATCTATAGTCGTAACATATTCAAAGACCTTTTGATATTCAAGTGCAATGCCTAACGTTAAATATGTGGAGTTCCATCTAGTTGGCACATCTAAACACAATGATTTTGAACACTGCACTCCCTCAAACACACAACATTCTTTAAATTTTTTTGATCTAGCAGGTGATGATCTAACATATTTACAAGCATTTCTAACCCTTTTCATAGAAAGTTAAACATCTTTCAATCCTTCTTGGACAACAATATTAAGTATGTCAGCAATGCATCTCAAATGAATATATTTTCCCTTTAACATAGCAATTTCCTTTGCAACAAACTTATTTTTCAAAGTTTCAACCATCTTATCATTTGTTTTTGCATTATCTACTGTTATGCAAAACAATTTATCAAAAATTTCCCACTCCTTAAAACACTTTTCAAGATCTTGTGCAAGCATCTCACCCTTATGACTACCGACTGGATAAAAGTTCAAGATTTTTTTTGCAACATCCAATTATTGTCAATGAAATGAACTGTCACACACATGTAATTGATATTTTGTATGGAAGTCCAAGTATCTATAGTTATACAAATAGAATAAGCATGCTCTTTAATCAATGCTCTAAAATTTTTTTCTCATCAATATACAACTGATTAACATCATGTTTCACAGTCGATCTAGATGCCATTTTGAACCAAAGACACAAACTAGCAACAAATTTCTTAAATCCTTCTCCCTCGACAAAACTGAAAGGAAGTTCATTAAGTATGATCGTCAAAGCAAGACATTTTCTGCTATAATCTTGATCAAATTTCCAATTAGTTAATAACTCGGTAGAGCTTCCATCAATAGAAGAAATTAGTTGTAAAGACAATTATGTTTGTCTTTTTTCTACACTATGTGGGTGCATTTTACAATTATTGATATGATTCTTAAGTGTATTAGTGCCATGCTTTCTAGGGTCACAATAAAATTCTTTAGCATAATGTTTACACTCGTCTTTTCTGATGCCATTAACATCATATATTTACTTGAAATCCTCCCAAATAATAAATCTTTGTGGGGGTGGCTTTCTTTTCTTTGCACCTACTACAAAGGCGCTTGTCACCTCAGGCATATTGCTTTGTTGCTTGGGTGGAACAGGGGTCTTAAATTATGTTGTTGAGGGATTATCGCCATGAGATTGAGACATCTACAAATTTAAAACATAAAAAAATTAGAATTATTAATGAAGTATTGAAAAAGAAATAAAAAAATTAATGGAATAGGATTTATCTCTATTCATAAGTAATATATATATATATTTATACCTCATATATTAATTAGATTAAAATAACATACATTCAACCGACATATAAATTCACATAATATGTTCATGGACGGTGCACACAAGCGCACTAACTTCGTGTGAACTTTAGAAATAAGAATGAACATATATGGAAATCTAAGATGTGATATAGAGAATAACAACAATAAATATTATGAGGAATTAAGATAGCAAGATTTGAAAATCAAGTCAATCGGCAGCAATAACCAAGAATATTTATAGAAACAATCACCTAAGGGGAAAAATATTCATATCTTTATTAAAATTAGCTCAATTCATATGATGCAAGGAAAACATCTCAAACATAAAAAGGATAGCATGTTCCTCACAGAGAAACTCAAAACATCATTACAATCTATATAAGATTTGATTGTATTCTATCAAATAAAAGGAGCTCATCTCAAACATAAATCAATTTATCTTTGCAATATTCAAACTAAGTTTCGCTAATGTACACATAAATTAAAGTTTCTAATGTCATAATGTATAAGTACAAATGTGACTATCAATTCATATTCCGACTCATTCGGATTCTCAATACCAAAACTTGCAATACAAAGTATATTATTCAATGTATTCTGTAGACTTTGAAAATTGAAGCCACTACAATCGCAACAAGACATTGGTTATGGTTGGAGTTGAGAAAAAAATTAAAACAAAACAAGACAATATTTCTCCTTAAACTTTTTGGTTCAAAACACTATTGACAAATCACATTTGAGCATAACGTGTTTGGTTTTTGTTTGAATACAATAATTTAGCTCCCATAAAAGTTTAAAAACAAAATAGGAAACGAAGAAAAACAATGTATGGTGATAAGTGTGAAATATGTATAGATTTTAATATGTTTTTAGTTAAATTATTTAGTTGTTTTGGTTTTATTTAGGTTAATTTAGAGTTAATTTGTAATATTTATGATTTTTAGGTTAATTCTGTGTTTTGGTTGATTTTCAAGTTTAATTTGACATAAAAGGTCTTAAAGTGTAAAAAAGGCAAAGTTCAGGGCTAAAAGTGCAATTATGAAGAATTGATGCAAGAAAAGTTGACGTCCAGTTCAGAGCCCTGAGACGTGACCACGTGAATTATTGAAGAGCTTCACACGTGGCCACGTGAAGAACAAAGCTTGAGAAGCCGTGGCCATGTGAAGTAAAATGAAGAAATAAAGTGTAAAGAAGCCATGGCCACGTGAAAGGAAAATTGAAGAAAACAAGTGGAACACGTGACCACGTGTGAGGAAGAGATAATCCACACGTGGCCACGTGTGGAAGAAGAGGAAAATGGGACGTGCCCATGTGAAGAAGAAGGTATAGTGAGGCATGGCCACGTGATCCAACTCTCCCATGTCGCGAAGGATTTACGAACTTCCTGTTTAGCAGACTTTGATTCCTATTTTGGGACTAGAGTTTAACATGGATTCTACTACAACTCTTGCCTATAAATAGCAGTCCAAAAACACAGAAGAGGATCATCAATCTTTGTCATCAAGCCTTAGAATTAAGCTTTCTTTAGTTTTTACGTTCATTATTTTTACAGTTTTTTCCAAAACATTGTTTTTAGTTTTAAGAATGTCTTGTGAGTAGTTTTATTTACTTTTGCTAAAGGATACTTGAATCCTTGACTTGTATTGTTATGACTTAAGTTTGTTCTTAAATTTTAATACAAGTTGATTATTTCTTGGTTCTTAAACATAGTCTTGTCTTTGCTCAATTTTAAGTTGATTATTAACTTGATTAAGAATTGGTTAATTAATTGGTTTAAGTTGATTAATGATTTGCATGCTCTTAGGTTAATTTAGTTGGATTAATACATGGTTATAATCTAAATAAGCTATAATTGTGTGTTAATTTGAGTAAGTTAAGATTAAGAAAAGGGTAACCAAGAATAGGTGAAAGTTAAATCTCTTGAGAAAGGCTTTAATAGACATCTAGGAGATTTAATTCAGTTCTTTATGCTAAGTATTGAATTGTTCTAAATAAGAGAGTTCTAATGCTTGGAATGATAATCTTGAATAAAGTTATCTGGGTTTATTAAACTGAATTTTCCATAATCACTTGTATGTTTTCTTTTAAATTAAGTCATAGTAATATTGGTTAAGGTGGATAGTCCTTTAGTGAAAGTTGTTTTTATCATTGATTTTTATCTCATTCAATTTACTTGCTTTTAAATAGATTTCTTATTTACTTTAATCTTTTCAATTGTTTTAACTTAGTTTTCAAATCATCACAACTTTGGGATTTCTCTTCTCTCTTTACACACAAAATTGGTTTTGAAATTGAAATAGCACACACAAGCACAAGTTTCCCTTGGGTTCAATATTTTGGGTCATGATCTTATTTCCCTATATTACTAGCCGATCTAGTACACTTGCTAGACAACGGTCAAGTTTTTGGCGCCGTTGCCGGGGAAACATTGGCGTTTGTTTGTTTACTTTGATTTTAAAAATCTATTTTGTGTGATTTCTTCTCTTCTTCATCTATTTTCTTTTTGGTTGATTAGTGGTTTATGGTGAGAGACAACCCCATCTTACCATTAGACCCTGAAATTGAGAGGACATTCTATAGGAATAGAATAGGCAATATGAACGACCCAGAAATTGAACAGCCTATGGATAATCCACCACCTAGGATCGAAGAGCAACACATACCCCACCAAGCTTTCGAAAATGGGTATCGACCTAGAACCATAAGGGATTATGCTATCCCTAGGTGGAATGAAGAACATAGAACTATTAGGATCCCTCACCACCAACCCTTTGAGATTAAACCTGCTACCATCACTATGGTACAAAGAAACAAATTTTCGGGTTCGGATATAGAGGATCCTGCACAACATTTGGATATGTTCTTAGAAGTGAGTGACACTGTGCAAATTTCTAATGTATCGACTGATGCAATTAGGTTGAAACTCTTCCCATTCACCCTAATAGGAAAAGCTAGGGATTGGCTACAAATGCTACCAAATCAATCCATCCATTCTTGGCAACAAATGCAAGAAAAATTTCTTTGCAAGTTTTTTCCACCCACTAAGACTGCCCTCATTAGAAAACAAATTAGTGATTTTCAACAATATTATGAGGAGCCATTCCATGAGGCATGGGAAAGATTTAGGAGACTTTAAAAAGTTGCCCTCATCATGAAGTTCCTGTTTTTCAACTAATGCACATTTTTTATGCAGGTGCTCATCCATCAACAAGATCCTTGTTAGATGCAGCTTCAAATGGGAGTTTTATGAATCAAATTCCCGAGGATGCATTCTTACTCCTTGATGAGATGGCCACTGATGATGCTCAATGGGCAAGCTTTAGAGCAACTCAAAAGAAACAGGGAGTTCATAATGTTGATGAAATAGCTATGTTGAAAGCTCAATTGGAATTAATGGAAAAAAGACATTTAAAAGAAATAAATGAGCTTAAAGCTAAAAATGTCTCTATGTTATCTAATGAAGTTGATTCTTATGCAGGAATTATAGGATCTTTGGGAATGAAGAATGCTGAAAACATGGTTGAAGAAGTGAGTGCCTTGAACCCATATAGCAACACTTACAATGCAGGATGGAGAAGCCATCCAAATTTTTCATGGAGAGAAGGTAATCAAGGTTCTTCTTCTTCTAACCCAAATCCTAGATCCCAATTTAACCACAATTCAGTTTCCAATAATCAATTTTCGTACCAAAACCAAGCTCCACCACATTACCAATACCCATCACAAGCATACCACCAACCACCCGGGTTTCAAAAACCTCAACCTCCACCTCCTCAAGAAAAGAAATCTAATATTGAGGAAATGATTGCAAATTTTATGGCTTCCCAAAATTCAATTTTAGCTAGTCAAGATGCTAGATGGAAATCACAAGACATTTGGATGAGAAATCAAGAGGCATCCATTAGGAACTTAGAAAACCAAATAGGGCAACTTGCTAGTTCTTTATCAAACCGTGCTCAAGGGACATTTTCATCCAACGTAGATCGTAATCCAAAGGAGGAAGCCAAAGCAATTACCTTAAGGAGTGGGAAAGAATTAGAGGAGATTGAACTTGGTAAGAATTCTTCTCAAAAGGTGGAACCGACAACGGAGGTAAGTATTTCTAATTCTGAAAAAAATGAAAAAGCGCCTCCTACAATTGAGAAGGGTAAAGTTAAAGAAAAGCTTGTATCAACTATTCTTGATGAATCTCAATTGCCATTTCCGGTTCTAGCTAGGAAAGAGAAACAAAATGAACAATTAAGTAGATTTTTGGACATGTTTAAAAAGCTACATATAAACTTACCATTTGCTGAAGCTTTATTACACATGCCTAAATATGCTAAATTCATGAAAGAATTGTGCTCTAATAAGAAAAAGCTAGAAGGCATAGGAACGGTTCAATTGTCCGGTAATTGTAGTGCTATATTAACCAATAAAATTCCTGAAAAATTAGAAGATCCAGGTAGTTTTACATTACCTTGTGAGTTAGGAAGTAATTTTGTTGGCAATGCTTTATGTGATTTGGGTGCAAGTATTAATTTGATGCCTTATTCGATTTGCAGGAAATTGAATCTAGGCGATTTAAAGGAAATCCGAATGACGCTTCAATTGGTGGATAGATCGGTAAAGAGGCCAAAAGGAATCATCGAGGACCTATTGGTAAAAGTAGGAAATTTCATATTTCCGGTGGATTTTATGGTTATGGACATGAAAGAAGATAGAAAGGTGCCGTTAATTATGGGGAGGCCATTCTTGAACACCGCAAGAGCTTTAATAGATGTTCATGGACAAACAATTACTTTAAGATTTAATGAGGAGAAAATGGTTTTTAATGTAAACAAAATTTTAAAACACCCCTCGTATGATTTTAAAGAATCCATTTGTTTTGTCGATGAAATTCAAGAATGTGTTAATGAAAAACAAGAGGAAATCATTCTTAATGATGAACTTCAAAGTTGTTTAATGCATCCCAAGGAATTGGAAGAGTTGGAAGCAAAGGAGATGAAGCTGATACAAATTTTGGAACAAGAGCACAGTGAACATGATGAAATGAAGGATGAACAGTCCCCTCCTAAGGGAGATTCTGAACTTAAAGCAATTTCATTTCATTTGAAATATTTATTTTTGAATAATAATGCTAAGCCAGTAATTAATTCATTTTCATTGACAGGGTTGGACGGAGAAATGCTCATTGAAATTCTCAAGAAGAATAAAGGAAAAATTGATTGGGAAATATCCGATTTGAAAAGGGTTAGTCCCAGCTATTATCATACACCCATAGAGGATAATTATAAGCTGGGAATACAACCTCAAAGAAGTTTCAATGAGCTTGATGCAATTCAACAATGGTTATATGACAATGGAGCATTTTATAAAGAAAAGACTAACCAAGAGATGAAATCAAAATGGGGCAAACCATACCAAATCGGACAACAAGAGGTTGCTGAAGCCACCATGGTTCTTCAAGATATTTAAAAACCGGTTTGAAAAGTCTAGCTGGAGACTTCAAAAACTCAGAACTTCTATTCCTTCTCTCTCTTCGTTTTATAATTGAGTTTTAGTTAAGTGTTCATGTTTTTGCATTTTTTATGGTTGTGTGTTTTGATTCATGAAAAGAATGAGTAAAGCAATATTTTTTAAAAGAAGATATGTTTTTCCTAGAGATGAGTTAGTGTTTTCAAAACTTAAAAATTGGAAAAATTGCATTGAAAGAAGAGTTTTGTGTATATGTGTTTCAAAAACGAAGAAAGAAAGGCAGGAAAATACATGAACACGTGACCACGTGTGGCTCTTCCTTTGCCATCACGTGGCCACGGGTTGCTAAGTATCACACTTCACTTCCACACACGTGACCACGGATATTTTATAAGCAAAACACCATATGGCCACGGGTTGCTTCACTGCCTTAGTTTCCTAAATTACACGTGACCACGTGTGGTCTCTCTATGAGAATCCACGTGGCCACAGGTTAAAAGTGAAGAGGCCATATACCTACACGTGACCACATGTAGTTCTTCATTGAACCTCACGTGGCCACGTCTTCCTTGCCTGTTTATAAATTCATTTCACAATCTTAATTTTTGCTTCATTCTCATTTCCTTTTGCTCTCTCCCATGCCCACGTCTCACTACCATTGAATTTGCCCGTGCCCACGGATTTTCACCTCCTATCAACACTCATCATCTCCATTAACTTCCTCTTTCAATTTCTTCTCTCTTCCATCATTCATCACTTGGTTCTCCAAATTTACATCACCATTTTAGATTTCTACACCTCCACCACCACCTCCACCGGAATAGCTCTTTGGTTGCTGCGGACAGCAAAATCTTGAGGAGGGGGTAGCCTCCTTCAGGGAGTTTGACTTCTATCTTTCTTTTCTTTTTCATGAATCAAGTTTTGTTAGTGTGTTTTGTGTTTTAGTAGTTTATTTTTGTTTATGTTCTGTTTGTTAGTTTGAGTTTGTAAAACATAATAAAAACGTATGTAGTTCACCTTTTCACTTAGTTTGCATGAGAAATTAGTTTGCCCTAGTTGACTTCAAAAATTTGAACACTTTGAACTTGGATATGGAGTATGCATGTTTTGGACCTTTGCTTAGCAAGAGAACATTTATGTTGTTTAATATGTCTTTGGATGGATTAATCTTTAACTTGATAAATATTTATTAGTTTCTAAATTCTTAAAAGCACTTAGACCAGTTTTTAACTTAGAAAAAACTCAATGCAATGAAGTAGTGAAGTAAGAAAATTTAGAACACTAGAACCTTCCTTATCACCCTTCAAAGCATATGAACAACTCAAGCATCTTAGAAAATGATCTAGGCAACAATTTTCTTGATAAATTTAAAAAAAAAACTTGTGTCCTACCTTGATAAATTTATCCTTTGTTAAGCCATTTTGAGCCTATAAGGGTATGCTTAAGGCGTACTATTAATATTTTCTTGTTACACCTAATATTTTAACCATATAACCTAAAAAGCTTTTATCTCACCCTATGGAATTAGCCACTTTAGGATTAGATAGATGCATGAAAAAAATAAAGTTTTGTTGGGTGTAGTAAGAAAGTTTCAAAGTTATTGATGAAGTCAAATGAAAATAGACCTTGTATTACCTTGATGTTAGCTTGTGAATGCTAATTCAATAAAAAAAGAAAAAATTACAAAAGCAAAAAAAAAAGGAACTAGCAAATATGAAAAAATTTATTGTGGGGTAGTACAAGGAAAGGAAAAATGGAAAATATTGACTTCTTGGTGAAAGAGCATAAAGAAAGTTTGGAATCAAGGCAAGGATGAGAAAAATTTGTATTGCTTAAGTTATTGGGGTGTTTGTAATCTATTTGGTCTTAGAGTGGCTATATTCATTTTGATTATCTTTTATCCATTCTTTGATAAACATACCCTTAGCCCCATTACACCCTTTGTAAGACCTATGTGATTTTAAGCTTGTTTTGAGTTGTTTAGCGGAGATGACTTACGGGTTCCGGTGCTAAAGGAGAGCCCTATTGTATTTCTAGAGTTTCAAGCACGAAACCGATTGTATGCTTATGCATTCATATATTTTATACTTCATTACCTAGTTGTGTTGAAGTTTTGATTTTCAAAATTGTTTAAAATGATTTGGTCTTGCACACACTCAAGGAAACTAGTTTATATTCTCTTGTTGAAGTTAATCTATTTAGAGTTTATGTTGAGTGCTTTTGTTAAAATGCTAAGCTTGGTTTTGAAATTGCATGGCTTTGTTCAAGTTTGATGGTTTTGAAGGTGGATTTGTTCTAATTTGCTTGAGGGCAAGCAAGATTTAAGTGTGGGGTATTTGATAAGTGTGAAATATGTATAGATTTTAATATGTTTTTAGTTAAATTATTTAGTTGTTTTGGTTTTATTTAGGTTAATTTAGAGTTAATTTGTAATATTTATGATTTTTAGGTTAATTCTGTGTTTTGGTTGATTTTCAGGTTTAATTTGACATAAAAGGGCTTAAAGTATAAAAAGGGCAAAGTTCAGGGCTAAAAGTGCAATTATGAAGAATTGATGCAAGAAAAGTTGACGTCCAGTCCAAAGCCCTGAGACGTGACCACGTGAATTATTGAAGAGCTTCACACGTGGCCACGTGAAGAACAAAGCTTGAGAAGCCGTGGCCATGTGAAGTAAAATGAAGAAATAAAGTGTAAAGAAGCCATAGCCACGTGAAAGGAAAATTGAAGAAAACAAGTGGAACACGTGACCACGTGTGAGGAAGAGATAATCCACACGTGGCCACGTGTGGAAGAAGAGGAAAATGGGACGTGCCCACATGAAGAAGAAGGCATAGTGAGGCGTGCCCACGTGATCCAACTCTCCCATGTCGCGAAGGATTTACGAACTTCCTGTTTAGCAGACTTTGATTCCTATTTTGGGGCTAGAGTTTAACATGGATTCTACTACAACTCTTGCCTATAAATAGCAGTCCAAAAACACAGAAGAGGATCATCAATCTTTGTCATCAAGCCTTAGAATTAAGCTTTCTTTAGTTTTTACGTTCAATATTTTTACAGTTTTTTCCAAAACATTGTTTTTAGTTTTAAGAATGTCTTGTGAGTAGTTTTCTTTATTTTTGCTAAAGGATACTTGAATCCTTGACTTGTATTGTTATGACTTAAGTTTGTTCTTAAATTTTAATACAAGTTGATTATTTCTTGGTTCTTAAATATAGTCTTGTCTTTGCTCAATTTTAAGTTGATTATTAACTTGATTAAGAATTGGTTAATTAATTGATTTAAGTTGATTAATGATTTGCATGCTTTTAGGTTAATTTAGTTGGATTAATGCATGGTTATAATCTGAATAAGCTATAATTGTGTGTTAATTTGAGTAAGTTAAGATTAAGAAAAGGGTAACCAAGAATAGGTGAAAGTTAAATCTCTTGAGAAAGGCTTTAATAGACATCTAGGAGATTTAATTCAGTTCTTTATGCTAAGTATTGAATTGTTCTGAATAAGAGAGTTCTAATGCTTGGAATGATAATCTTGAATAAAGTTTTCTGGGTTTATTAAACTGAATTTTCCATAATCACTTGTATGTTTTCTTTTAAATTAAGTCATAGTAATATTGGTTAAGGTGGATAGTCCTTTAGTGAATGTTGTTTTTATCATTGATTTTTATCTCATTCAATTTACTTGCTTTTAAATAGATTTCTTATTTACTTTAATCTTTTCAATTGTTTTAACTTAGTTTTCAAATCATCACAACTTTGGGATTTCTTTTCTCTCTTTACACACAAAATTGGTTTTGAAATTGAAATAGCACACACAAGCACAAGTTTCCCTTGCGTTCGATATTTTGGGTCATAATCTTATTTCCCTATATTATTAGCCGATCTAGTACACTTGCTAGACAACGGTCATATGGCCATGGAGATGTGAGATTTATTCACACGTGCCCTCATTATCATTATAATCACAAATGTAATCAAAGTAAGCTTTTGTCTTTCTAAAAGCCTTAATCCAAGGTTAATTTTTTAAAATTTTGAACTATTTCAAAATTAGATGATGACATAATCATCATTTTTAGTTAATTTTATGGGTTTTACATCCATCTAAACAACTACTACTGGAATAGAGAAATTGCTACTTTTGCAAGGATTATAGGATATTATTGAAAATAGCAAAAGCAATTTTTTATAGAGCAGCAATTAACACCAGAGGAAAGGAAAAAACTAATGAAAGATCAAATAAGACACTTATAATTCAAAACTTAGTAAAAACTACGTGTAAATATGTAAATAAGAGAAAAGAACAAAATGAAAAAAAAACTAAAGAATCACCTTTGACCAAAATACTGAAGATTTCTTTCAGTTTCCACACCCATCGAAAGACAGATGCCGGCAACGAGAATGGGCTAGGGTGGCGATGAAGCAAAGGGGAGATGAGAAATGATTTGAGGTTAGAAAATTAAGGATTTACGATTTTGGCTGTGGAAGAGAAGAAGACTGGAAGGTAGAAAATGAGAGCATTTAACCCCCTCTAAAATGGTAAGTTTAAGGAATTTATTCATCAGGCGAGTCGATTTCATCAAGGTTTTCACCCGACTCAACCCTAACCCAAAGTATTCTCAAACCTCCAACCCTACCCTACCCTACCCTAATAACCCTAACAATCCTATCCGAATAGCTTGTTTGGTTTGGGTTATTCGGGTAGGGTCGGGTTTTGAACAACCCTTAGAAAAATTATTAAAGAGGGGAAATGAAGGGTAAAACTGTATTTATGGAAAATGAGACAACAAAAATGTCAACTAAGTTAAAAAAGGAATTTAAATGTTAATTTAGCAAATTACAAAATCTATATGTCATATAGAGAAAACTAAATCAATTTAAATATTATTTTAATAGAAATAAAGACTTAAAGGAGAATGACATAAAGAATTAAGACATTACGAGGAATCTCTTTAAGGTGATGATGTCTCCTCTTCTTACAAATCTTTCTCTTCTTATTTCTTTGATTTAATTTATGGACTTAGGGATTAAGAGATCATGTTTGCTATCTCTATTATGTAAGGAAAGGAAGAAATCAACACTAAAGAGATCAAGAGTGTTGAAGGTAGATTTAAAGCCTTAATACCAGGTAAGGGAATTAGGTTTAAAGTGAATGGCATGCATGGGATTGTGATGGGGTCTTTCTTTTTTATATATGCTCTCTTTATTGAGATTAAAGAAATAAAGCTAACATTATGGTTGAGTAATTGATGAACTTCTTGAATGGGGCTTGGTTTGAGTTTTACTAGGTTAAGAAATTCTTGCCTTTCTTTATGAACCTTTATTTGATAGTTGAATAACAAAATGATTATTATTACTATGATAGAGCAGGTATAGTAGTATATTTATACTCTTATAGCCTCATGAGAAACCGATGGGCAAATGTTATGCTTTTACATGTTCTTGCCTTAATATAGATATACATATAGGTGTTTAAAGATTGTGCATCTAGATATGTGGTTACAATAATGAACCTATATGCATGTATAAGCACTAAGATAATATGAAATGGCATTAATAGACAAGGATCTTAGATTTGAAGCATATTCATCGATTGCAATGCACTAAAGGCATATATTTGATGTATTGATTGAGTACGAATGTGTGATAACTTAACTGAGTATAATGAGGCAAGGAAGATGGTTATGATGATCCCTAAAGTTATGCTCTTCTAAAATGATTAAGTATTGGTATGATTATATATGATTTCTTTCCTATGAAAACATTATGACAATGCATGATTTATCATGGCTGGTATTAACATGGCCAACCTATGGATTTAAAATGGTATTGTTTGTTCTATGCCAACAAGTAAGTGGATGAGTATTTTTGAACTTTGATGCCTTCGGGTGTCCTGTACCTTCAGGTAACATTGGTGCCTTCGAGTGACCTATACCTCCAAGTAACTTTCATGGTGTTGGATGATCTATACCTTCAAGTAACTTTGGTGCCTTCAAGTGACCTATACCTTTAGGTAACTTCGATGCATTCAGGTGACCTATACCTTCGGGTGACCTATACCTTTAGGTAACTCCGGTGCCTTCGATAGTATTGTATAATCCTATTATTCACTTTGTAAGAATAAACAAGCTTAATGCAAGATCAAAAGAAGTCATACTATTGAACAGAAAGATAATGAAACTTGGTAATTCATACTAATGTTCATGGCATTATTTTTTTCATATAGGAAATGGGTAATAAAGTAAAGGTCACAACATATATAATTGTATGGTATTTTAATATTTCATATGCATTTTGGACTTATAAATTCTGGATATATAATTGTACACTATGGATCCATCTTCGGTAATCATATTGTTTCCTGGGACCACATGCTAATTTATTAATATGTTGTATCCAATTCTATATGTGTATATACATATGACTCTGTTATAGATCGATGCATAGCATATGGTACTTTATGATGTTATATGACATATAGTTACCATGCTAAAATGGTGTTTATTATATAATTTTCAACATGAGTTTGACTTCGGGCACATCCTATATTTTAAATTTGTGTGATATATATGAAGGAAGTACGCTATCTTCTATGGTCACATTCATTGATAAATTGCTTGCTATGATATCCAATTTCAGTTTGCTAGTGTTAAAAATGACCTATTCCCTTTTATTATGTAAATGAATGATTATTGAATGTATAAATTTGAACCTTCTTTAAAGTAAAGGTAAGAAAATGAGAGTGATATGTTATCAACCCTCTCAAAGGGCTAAATTCATAGTTCACATAATATGAAGAGGAATAACTTTAATGGTTAATCAAGAGAAACTCTTTAATAAAAGTGATTTGTAAATTTATAAGGGATAAAGGAGTTTCCTTAGCATACTATATGGTATTGCAACCACTGAGTCTATCTGTTTGAAGATAATGATTTTATAGGGTTATTGCACACTTTAATGCTTGGCACAATTTGATGTTATATGATTAGGGATTATGCATAGAATATGTGGTTCCATACTATGCTTTATAGCTTATCATGGGTTGAATTTTATCCATGTAGGTTGCAGAATAAGCCCTACTTCAAGATGGACAATTGTAGTGTTTTTATCAATCAGCTAAAGAGGAGGTCTAGAAGTGTGTAATTGCCCTGTGGTTTTTTTTTTATTGTATAAAAGGGTGTATATGTAATAGGTTAATATTTTGGGAATATTGTTTTGGTGGGAAGCCTTATATGTATTTTTGGCCTATATCATTATTAGCAATTTGATCATCATAAGGCTAATGTCTATATTGGTAGTTCTGTATATGTTATGGAGTAGGTTGTTACATGGCTGATATCCTTTGTAATAAAAGAAGAGATTTAATGAACTCATCTTATGAGAATTTATTAGAAGTAAATGAATTTAGGTTTAAGAACTTTGGTTTGACATAATAATGAATTTGGGAAGACATTAGGTGGAACTATGCTTTGGATTATAGGTACGAGATGTTTGGCAAGTTTAGTCAAGAGGACAGCTATAGAAAATGGAATTCCTTGCTTTTAATTTTTGGATCTATTTCAATGTCTCCAAAGTCACATAAATGCATTGGTAATTTCATGACCTTGCAATTTCGTAAATATTTATTTGATAGATGCCTTGGAAATGATTTTAATACTATGCATAATCTACAAATTGTTTGTCAAGCTAAGTTTCTCGCATCCAATAAACATGAACTCTGCATAAATTGTGTGATAGGTTATAATCTGCTGGATAAAGGAACTGATATTTGATCGGATTCTAGCAAGTGTACTAGATCGGCTAGTAATATAGGAAAATATAGATTAAGACCCCAAAATATCGTACCCAAGGGAACATGGATTGCTAAGGATAATATCTATGTATGAATTAAATTAATCCGAGATAGTTTCCCAAATGTTTTTGATTTAGAAGCAAAAATTAAACAAAATAAACAATTAAACAAAACAAAAGCTAAAACATGAATTAAGAACAAAACAATAATTGAAATTCTCTTGCTAAAGAAACTATCCACCTTAACTTTCATTGTAATGACTTAAGCTCAATAGAAACACCAGTGATTATGGACAAACTAGTAATAAAGCAAGATATCTTTATTTAAGTATATCATTCTTAGTATTAAACTCATAGACAAATCTAATATTTAGCATACAAGTCTAGTTTTAACTTCCTAAATATTCATTGAAGCCTTTCTCAAGAGATTCAACTCCCATTCATTCTTAGTTCTTCCTCCCTTAGTATTAACCAATAAAATTCACACATAATTATCTCATATTTCGGATAATAATCATGCATAAACATTAAAGAGTTAACCCAAAACATGCAAATCATTAACTATGTCAAAACCAATTTTTAGTTATTTATTCAATAAACCAACAATCAATCTCAACACAATCAAAGATAAGAATATGCTTAAAACCAAGAAATAATCAACCGATATTGAAATTAAGCTCAAAACAAAGTCATAAAAATGAAAATTTAAGATTTCAAGAATCCATTAGCAAAAGAAGAAAAACTACTTCCTAAACATATTTAAAAACTAAAGACAAAGTTGAAAAAAAAATAAAAAAATAAAGAAAATAGAAACAATAACTAAGCTAAATTCTAAGATTAATCCCTAATTCTCTAATTGATCTCCATTGATTCTCAGATTGGCCCTTTCTTTGATGTTTAAGCCTTCTATTTATAGGCAAAAGACATTGTGGATCGCTTCTTAAACTCCAAAATCAAATAGGAAGCGAACTCTGCCTAAAATAGGAAGTTCAAGAAAATCCTTCGCTATATGGGAGTAGAAATCACGTGGCCACGCTTCCATTTGTGCACTTCCTACACGTGACCACGTGTATGCAAGCTTCTCTTCCACACGTGGCCACGTGTGGTCCTTTAAAAGAATCCACGTGGTCAAGTGGTCTTCATTCCTCCTTCTTTAATTCTTCACATGGCCACGGCTTCTTCACTAATTCTTCTTCACGTGGCCACGTATCTTATCCTTCAATATTTTCACGAGGTCACAGCTTGAAGCATTGGACTGGATGCTCGTTTTCTTGCTTAATTTCTTCAAATTTTCACTTTTGGCCAAAAACTTTGTACTTTTTACACTTTACACCCTTTTTTTATCAATTTGACCCTGAAAATCATACAAAACACAGAATTAACCTTAAAAACATAAATATTAACTAAATAACTCTAATTTAACCTAAATAACACAAAACTAACCTAATTAAACACCTAAAAACATACTAAAAACATTATATAAATGACCATTATCAATATTTATTTGAATGCTAAACTTTTAGCCTCTAGACAATGTGAGCTCTATATAAATCTTAATTCACAAGATGCTTCTTTTTCGATTTTTCTCTTTACATTATTATTCTTAATTGGATGCTTAATCAGTGAACTATTTCTAGTACATCTCTATAACCATGTGCTATTGATAAGAATGATATTCTTAAATGGGGGGGGATTGTTGCTTCACAACTTGGAATTTGGTTATATTTATGAAATCTTGATAGTGTATCCAATTGAAACTACACTTTCTAAGATATGGTATCTTCATTTCATTAAGAATTATGCAATTTGTGTCTTTGTCAAGCTACTTTATTTCGATGATAAGTCATGTGAGAAAGGCAGTATAACTCGATAGGAAATAAAAGAAAAAGATGCAGACCTAAAGATGAAGAGCTTCAATAAAATTGGTTAACTTTCTTATTTTCCTTGTTCCTCCAATTATTTTTCCTTTCCCACCATCTTGAATTTTGTATAAACATGTGCAATCCTCTTGTCTTAAGTTAAATTATCTAAAGGTAATTCATTGAATTGAGGTCTGGCTTGTGGGTCCTGGTGTCTGAAATTTAGGCATGCCTAAAACATTATTTTGCAGCTGCTTTTGTAACGCTACGATGTCTTTTGACATTAGTGCTAGGGCACCTTCTGATGTATGAAAATGAGGTTATTACCTCTTATGCTAAATGCTCTATAAGAGTATTTTTTACTCTATAACTATCCAGAGTAACTTTGAGATAATTTCATTTGTATTTTGATACCCAAAATATCCTTTATTTTAGATTCCTTTATTTGCCCTACAATTGATAATAGGAAACTTAATAATGGTTTTCTTTTGATCATTTCTGTTATAACTTATAAATACCTTACTCTTATTTTAATTATAACAGTGAAATTAGATATTTATTGAATTTTAAGTTATACTCCATTATTTATCTTAATATGTATTTTAAACATTTAATGATGGAAAAATGTACTAAAATTCCCTCCAAGTTATTTTAGAGGAACTAAAATACCCCTAAAATATTTTTTGAGCAAAAATGCCCATTAACCTATAAAAATGACACTAAATTATGCCTTCGTTAACATTTCATCCATTTCTTTACGTGGATTGTTGGTTGATGATGCGGCTTACATACAAGCTTATAAATGCCAATTAAATGCCAAAGCACAATATATGCATCTTCAAATGGAAAATAAAAAAAAATCCATAAATTACATTGTGAGTTTGATGAAGAAATGTTTCCTGCAAAAATGTTTCGAGCGTATATTTCATTTACCTATCATTTATCTTCAGCATTGAACGATGTTGTAATTTGAGTTTCAAAGCAGAAGAAAAAGAATAAGCAACATCATTTATAAAAGCAGAGGAACTGAGCCCGTCTATAACAAAACCCAATCTGTAAATGACCTTAATTTGTTGTATGGCAATATTGTTTTGCCCCGATTCACAGTCTTAGGGTAGTTGTTAATGGCCAATCACACTTTCTCATTTCTCCTAATTTCTATCCCCCCATCCCAAATTTGCAATGAGAAACCTTATCTCTCTTCACTACTTTTTTCGCTTAGTTTGCTTTATGGTACTAAGCTATTTATTAAACAATCCAATTTGAGAAATTTCATTCTTAAGTGCAATGGCTCTACGGTTGCCATAGTGTTGTCAAGTCTCCCAACTAAGTAAAAGATTTCACTCTGTTGTGCATTTATTTCTTTTCACTTATGAGTTTTAAGGTCTAATTAGTTTGATTTGGATCGTTTCTGCAATAAAGATTCTTTAGAGAATACCCAAAAGTGCATTATAAGTTATATTTTCTGATTAAGTTATATATAAACTTGTGAGGTTTAATAAGTGTATTGACTTAAGATATCTTTATGTTTGATTAGATGGTCTACTAAGGCAAAAATGTAACACCTTAAAATTTTGAACGATATAAAAGGTACATTTTAGACCATGAATAGTAACACCAAAATAGTATTTGGAGTGATTACATTAGCATAGTATGGTAGAATTTATAAGAACTTTAAAGTTGAGCGTGGTGTAGGGCAAAAAAATTCTAGGATGGGTGACCTACTGGAAATTTAGTGTTTGGCCATTAGACTATATAAAGTGAGTTAAATAGAGTCTAAATGTATAATTTGAGAAGAAATTGAGGTTAACTAAACCCTTAAAATGGATAGAAAAAATTTACCTAAAACTATTATTAGGATTGACCATGAGTTTGATTGGATCCAAAAATATTTCACATATTTCGGAAAATTATTCTGATTGCATAAACCTATTTAAAATGGTCTAAATGAGCTATTGGAAGTGAAAAATAAATTTTCTAATAGATTTGGATTTTTAAATTCAGGACCAGCAAATTTTACCTCTGGAGCTAGAAGTATACCGAAGTGATGTTAAAATGACAAAAAAATTTATACATACCTTACTGCATATATTTTTGCACTTGGGGAAAAATTTTAGAAAATTCTAATGACAGAAACATTGAGATTGGAAAATGACAAAAAAATTGAAGTCAGAAGATTTACTGGGGTTAAATGCCACTTTTAATTTGTTAAAGGGCACATATGTCATAAGAAAATAATTTAAGATCACCAATTCCCATTAGTTGTGAATGAAAGAGTGTAAGGATGAATGCAGTTGTGACAAATGGCATAAAAATAAGCCATTGGATGAAATAATAAATGATCAAATCCTAGCCCTTTATTTCGTACGCTAAAAGACAAAATAGAGATGCTTAGAATTCTCTACCAGCCTCTCCAAAATACAGCCATCCTCTTTTTATTCCTCACTAGGACGAACCACCTTACCATTTCTCCTTCCACCATTTTTCTTCCTTTTTACTCAAATTCCACCATATTTCAACCCCAAAATTTACCTAAATACACTAAAAATCACCCTATTCAACATAGCTACTAGTTGGGAGCAAAAGGAATCTTGGAAAGGGTGGATTTTTTATGAGAGTAGTTTAACTTGATTAGGTAAATTTATGAGATTTTATTGGAATTAATTAGGGGTATTATTATAAAAATTATAGAGAATCATTAGTAGAGTCACTTGTGATTAATTATGTGTTAAAAATCATGATGAAAACTCACAATTTCTTCCCTCTCCAATTCGACATGAAGAGGATTTTTAAGGAGAAGAAAAAGTTAAGGAGGGAAAAGGTAAAGACAAGGAAGAGTGAGTGAATTCAAGCTATTTTGAAGTTAGTGGATACAATTCTACACTTAATTTCATTTAATTTTTTTGAATCTTGCTTAAATTTACATTATGTAACTATGGTAACTTAGTTATAAATGTGAAATAATTTGACATATGTTAATAAAATGAGGTAATAACACATAATGATTAAAAATTAGGGAAGAAAAGAATTAAGATGTAGAAAAATTTAAGGTGGTTGAATAGTGTCTTTAAGGGTGTAATGTGATAATTGACTAATTAATGAAAGATTTGACATAATTTGGATATTATAATGATAAATGAATTTAGCATGTGTAAATAAAACCTTGAATTACATGGTTACATAATGTACATAAGTTGGACATAATGGTGTTCATTTATGTATTAAAAGTTTATAAGCATAATTTGGATGTGCACTTTTAAATGGAGGCTTAAATTGATTAAAGAAACATAAAAGATATAATAATGCATGGAAAATTATGCTATATGTTTATGAACATTGTGTGGCAGAATGTGGTACCTTATGGAAATGATATGTTTGTATCATATTTGTATGATATTTCACTTATTTATGATGAATGTATGTATGTTAAGCATAGATGTACAAGATATAGGCAAATGGGGATCATTACATAATGTAGGACTTATGAAAATCTATGAGATAATATCATATAAGATAGTTAAAAACATTTTCCCTTAGTGTACAGTGGGTAATCCAGTATTCTAGGATATAATAGCTAGCCATAAGGATATAGATCGCGATACTCATCTAGATAAGCATATTAGATTGATATTTGAGACGTATGGTCACGCCAAGTGGTTACCTCAACATATTTAGAGGCACTTGATCACACCAAATGGAGTAGTTAGGTCACACTAAGAGGTCTCTCCAATTTATTAGGACCGTCGAAGTCCTCATCCCTTTATATCTAGTTTAAGGGTTTCAATTAGGTATTACTAAGGGCAAAAATATAATTTTACAAAAAAAATGAGGATTAAATGAAAATTTTGACATAAAAATATTTGTTATGTGATAAAAGATTAAATAAGGTGAAAAAAAGAATTAAGCGATTAATAAAGGATAAAAATGTAATTACATGAGAAATTAGCAGTAAAATGGTAAATTTACATCAATAATGTAGTAATAAGCGTTAAAATAGTAAAAAGGGAAAAATCATAATTAAGGAAAAGTTTCAAGGACCAAAATGTAATTTACCATTATTTAAGGATAAATAAGGTCTAAAATGTAATTTTGAAATTTGAACATAAACATTTACTAAAAATAAGTAAAAGAAATAAAGATTTAAGTAAAACTAGCTCAAATTGTAATAAAGTGGAAATTTAGGGACTAAATTGTAATTTACCACCTTAGTTGAGTAATAAGTGAGAAAAATGCAAAAATAAAAGTTATTAAGGATTCAATAGTAATTTAGGAGATTTAAAAGTTAATGTAAACAAAAGGTAATAAATAATAACTAATGACAAAATGGTAATTTCTTAGAATATTATTATGGTAAATAAATTTTTGTGCAGCATCTCCACCACTAGGCAACATAATTGCTTAGCGCGTGGTTTGTTTGACTGCGCACAGGGGATAGATGTTCGAGGTCAAAGAAAAGGTGGGACTCAACGGCATGTACATGTACCTCGTGGATGAATGTATAAACTTTTGTGCATAGTATTTTAGTTATTTTGATAATATGTAATATAATAAACAATGAGTATGGAATAATAGTGAACAAATGGTTATGTATATTATTATGACTACTTGAATGATGGTATGTGATATATTGTATTATTGAGTTGTGACTTGATATTAAAAGTTCTTGTGTTGTTGTTGGAGTTTTGAAGGTAGAGGTTAAACATTTGGAAGTATAAATTTGCCATTTCCAGGTTTGGGTAGTATGATTTTATAGCCATTATGCTGTCCAAAATTCTACCAAATGAATAGTAAAAAATGGCACAAAACCATATAAAGGAATTTACATCACATCTACAACGTAAAAACACCAAGGATGATTAATAAACTAGGGTAACCACATAATGCCATAAGTAGTAGTATATTGTCATCGATTCTATGTCAAGACTAGGGTGCCACACATAGGGTTGTTTAGTTTTGGGGAATGGGAAGCTAAGAAGCTCAAATATCTGAATACTAGAATTAAAGCACTTCTAATAGGGATTTTAATTGAGGGTTCGTAATTTGATATGTTTAGCAAAATTTTTATTCCCTCCTAGTGGACAATAAAGCGTAATAATTTCATATTATGTTGTTTTCCAATCCAAACATGATTGTTGTTATTAGTGAATGTGATTTGACAGGCTTTATTTTGTCTCAAATGATTTTATTACAACTCATTCCATTTAGATGTTGATTCATTGAAAACTATTAAAGTGCAACCTCATCTCTTTGAAAAATGTTTAGCACCTATAGCTCACCAAATGGGTATGGTTTGAGCTACCAATTTATAAGTAAAAAGGACCATTGCTTGGAGCTATATGTGGGAAACACTAGTTGACTCCTTTATTTATTTATTTTTTCCTTCACCATTGTAGAACCAAGAACCAAGAAGCAAATGCTGCTCATCTTATAAAGATCTAATATAAACATTTTTTGTAACACCCTTACTATATATTTGACTGTTGATTTAAGCGACAAGCCAAAATTTTTTTTCTCAAAATCATATTTTGAATCAATTAATCCATTAAGTACAATTCCTTTTTCAATCATTATTTGTTCCCATTTCAAGCTTGTCGATTGACCTATAACTGTCCAATTTACTATTCATTTGATAAAATTTTGGCCATATAATATCTTAAAAACTCGCCTACCCAACTTGAAAAAGTAAACAATTCACAGCCCCTCAGGGGCACAACAATTCATAACAATATACACAACTCATTCATTCATTCTCATTTCCATTTTAATACAAACTCGTTCAATCCATTTTCTATCAATATACATATTTACATACACCTCAAATATTGCTTATTACAAATCAATCATTTACTTCAAATTTAGCTAAATATATACACACCAAAATAAAAGTAATTTCTAACTATCCCATTTCCTTCAAAATTTTTCTCCTGTGTACTATTCCTCAAATCATTCTTCAGAACCTACATGCAACAAATACTACATGCTGAGCATTAAATATGCTCAGTGGCGACTATAATTCAAAGCATTTCCCAACGTGCATAATTGCATTAATTATGCAAAATTAATTAAATTTTCTATTGAACATATGATTACCAATGTACTTTACATTTAATGTCAATTTGTACCATTACTTTGGTAAACATTTTAGTTTAGTCCTTAATTTTACATTTAATTATAAAATTACCCTTTTTCAACTTTAATTATAAAATTTTCATAAGTTTACTTATTTTCACTTCACATTTAATTATTAGCATACAAAATTACCAATTGATCCTTATTTTAACATTTTTCATGTAAAATTACATTTTTTCCTTCCACTTTACAAAATTTTATTTTCAGACTGTTTGCTCACTATTTCTTTCCATTTTTACCCTTTATTCATTTCCTTGTCATTTTTACTCATTAAATTCAATATTTGGAGAAATTACTATTTTACTCCTAAACTTTTCATTTCTTTTCAATTAAGTCATTTTTCATTCTAAACTTCATTTTTACCTTTTTTTTTGCACTTTTAGCTCATTTTTACATTTATGCCCCTAGCACAATCCTAGCATAAATCTTCAGACCAGATATATAGGATATGGATCCCACGGGCCCATAGTACAGACTCAGAAATGATCCCAAAAGACCATTACCCATAGAATAAAATACATAACAGATTAGATACTATGGAAGATTAGTACGATCCTGCTATAGCAAAGCAAGTCGCCATGACTTGCACCGGGGTATAGATATCCCTATAAATAACCAATTATATCCTGAATTAAATTTCGATCGTCTTACCACTACTAAGGGCAACATCCATTTAATTTCAATTCACTTTCCAAATTTCTAATAGTTTTATTTTCTTTTTCCATTACGGTACATCAGTTAGTCAGTGTTTTCATCTCTTTTGTACAATTTATGCATTATATCACTATAATTCATTATTTTCAATTAATTTATGGATTATTTCACAATAATTCAAAAAATACACTTTATACATAAGCTAATTTTCTTCTCAAAATTTTTAAATAATTTCCATAAATTCTAATAAAATTTATGAACCCGATATTTCATCTCTAAGTTCATTTTACGGCGTAAATCATCAAAAATACACAAAATATACTTTGATTTCCACTAAAGAACAATTCGAACATAAGGGGTTACCTACCTTACCATCCCTTTTAATTCCAATTAAATATTTTAAAAGTCATATTCAAGGTTCTAAATCATTATTCTAAGTTCAATTTCAATTATACATGCATTTTTCATAGGTTTGCATAAGTTCTATAAGGCAAAATCATGTCAAAATAAGGGAAATATATGGATTTCATAATCACTAACCTTACACCCTTGCTTTAACTCCTCTAAGCTTCCTTTTCCATACCTTTGGCCTTAGAAGGTTATCCCTCACTTAGAGAACCTATCATGGTCAAAAATTCAATCAAGCAAAACCCTAATTTTTTGATCTTTTTTGCTCAAATTAACATCATAAATGGATTCTAGGCACCTAAAAATACTTGTAGGCACCCTTAAACAAAATTAAAGCCTTGATTTTCCCTTACCTCAATTTGACCCTCTTTACTTTCACGCTTGTTTTCTCCCATCTTTCTTACTCTATTCAAAGAGTATAAGTCTTGAGAGCCTTCTAGGGAGATTAAACTACACTTAAGATGCTTGGACTAGAAAAGCAAGAGAGAGAAAACTTGAAGAAATTGAGAGAGAAAATGACTATGGAGTTCGGCCAAAGAAGAAGGAGATGAGGGCTGAAAAAGATAAGGATGAGACACCAAAATATCTTCTCCCATCTGCCTTTACATGGGCCTAAATTTCTTTGGCTTTGGTTCAACCAAAGGCCCACTTATATAAGTCCCAATTCCCCCTTTTTAGGCCCATATGGCATTCTCTTGTAATTCTCACACTTTTCAAATTCAAATCACTCCAAAGTTGATTCCATCATTCTCATCATACCAAAAATATGTTGTATAAAAATTTCAACCCAATTGAAGTCCGTTATTGGTTTGATTCAATCAGATAGGTCCAATTCAATAATTACAAGTATCACCAAAAAAATTAACTTTTTATAGCCAAAAGATTCCACATATCATTTTAGGCAATTATACAATTTTTACAATTTTTAGAACTCATTTAATATTTTTAAGGGCTTGATCAAACCTAGGTTAACCTAGTTATTATTTAAATCGAACCACTTCATTTTTCATATTTTTTAATTTTGGAGGCTTATTTGACCTTGATTTCACTCCAAATTTCAATCACAGACTAACTATGATCCATATTTTTCGATGGTCAAATAAAATATTTTTCACCTCCGAATGTACTTTTCATCCCAAAAGCACTGTTCATTATTGAAAAATACTATTTACAACTGATCCGGTGTTGAGGCCATTACAAATCTCCCCTACTAAAAGAAATTTCATCCTTAAAATTTATCTATATCGAAGAGCAAAGGATATTGTTATCTCATTGTATAGTCTCTTTCACATTGTGATGGTGCCAAAGCACCTCCACTAGTGGAACTTGTTTATTCCTGAGTTGTCTGATCTCTATAGAAGGATCTTCGCTAGTCTCTCTTCATAAGTCATATTGACCTACGCTTGGATTTTTTCTGGTGTGATCACATAGCTAGGATCATATGTGTACCTTCGGAGCATTGACATATGGAACACATCATTATCTTTTCTAACTCTAAAGGTATCTTTAACCTGTAAGCTATCAGACTAACTTGCTGAAGTATATCATAAGGGTCAATAAATCTTAGGCTGAGCTTATCCTTCTTGCCAAATCTCAAAACTTTCTTCCACGAAGATACCTTCAGAAAAACTCTGTCTCTAACCTGGAACTCTATATCTTTGCTCTTCAGGTCTGCATAAGATTTTTGGTGATCTATAGCTTCCTTCAATCTACCTTTGATGACTTGAACTTTCTTTTCTGAGTCACGGATCAAGTTAAACCTTACAAGCTTCTTTTCACTCAATTCTGTCCAACACAAAGGAGTTCTACACTTTCTTCCATATAGTGCCTCAAAAGGAGCCATCTTTTATGCTAGAATGGTAGTTATTGTTGTAAGTAAACTCTACTATAGACAAGTATTTCTCCCAAATACTACCAAATTTAAGTACATAACATCGCAACATATCTTTTAATATCTGAATCACCCACTTCGACTAACCATCGGTCTGAGGGTGGAATGCTATGCTGAAGTGGAGCCTAATACCCAGAGTGTCTCGCAAACTTTTCAAGAAATGAGAGGTTAATCTAGGATCCCTATCAGAAATGATAAATGATGGCACTCCAACCTGATCAAAGGAAAATCCATCCGTATTGGCAAGAAATGAGTAGATTTGGTGAGTCTATCAATGATCGCCCATATAGCATCATGCTTTCTTTGAGTCACAGGCAATCCAGTAACAAAATCCATAGTCACTCTATCCCATTTCCACTCGATATCAAAATGGGATAAAGCAATCCCAAAGAAACCTGGTGCTCTACTTTCACTTGCTAACATATTAAACATTTACCTACAAACCTATCACAACTCACTTCATGCCTGGCCACCAATAAAAAGCTTTCAAGTCTTGGCACATCTTGTTACCATCAAGGTGCATGGCATAGCTACTGTGATGGGCTTCTATAAGAATGGTTTTATTTAGTTCCTCCTGATCTGGATCACAAAGTCACTTTTTATAGTAGAGGCTACTATCATCATTTAAAGAATAATCCCCATCACTGCTATCTGTAAGTTTGTTAATAATAGTCACCAGTCCGTCATCTTGCTTTTGAGCTATCTTCACCTGATGCACAAAGTCAGGTTTCACTTGCATTTCAGCCAATAATGCTCCATCTGGTGCCAAACTTAAACTGACATTTATAGCCTAAAGTGCTACAAATACTATCAACAGTCAATTACACTTATCAATCACTTAAACACATTCATTTGAAAACATTCATATTACCTGTCATAATTTTTTTACTGAGTGTATCAGCCACTACATTTGCTTTTCCTTGATGGTAGTCAATAAAGCAATCATAATCTTTAATCAACTCCAACTAGAATCTCTGTCTAAGGTTGAGCTCCCTCTGAGAAAGCAAATATTTCAAGCTTTTATGATCTGAATAGATGTAGCATCTTTCTCCATATAGATAATGCCTCCAAATCTTGAAAGAAAAAATAATGTATGCAAGCTCTAGATCATGAGTAGGATAGTTTTTCTAATGAGTCATAAGTTGTCGGGAGGTATAAGCAATTACCTTGCCTTCCTGCATCAATACATAGCCTAAAACATTCTTGGAGGCATCACATTAGATCACAAAATCCTTGCCTAACTCGAGTTTCATAAGAATAGAAGCTTTTGTTAGCATACTTTTAACCTTTTCAAAACATTTTTGGCATCTGTCAATCCATACAAACATAATATGCATTTATAGTAGTCAAGTCAAAGGAACTGCAATGGTGGAGAAACCCTTTATAAATCTCCTATAGTAACCAGCTAAACCCAGGAAACTTCTAACTTTTGTAACATTTTTAGGCGGCTTTCACTGAAGAATTTCTTCAATCTTTGGAGGAACAACCTTTATAAGTTCAACAGACACTATATGACCCAAAAACGATACTTCATTTAGCTAGAAATCACATTTAATAAACTTGTCATACAATAGCTTTTCCCTCAAGTTCTGTAGAACAATCCTCAAATGCTTATTATGCTCCTCCGATGTCTTGGATATACCAGGATTTCATCGATGAAGACTACCACAAATTGATCCAAATATGGGTAGAAAATCCTATTCATGAAATCCATGAAGGTGGCTGGTGCATTTGTAAGCCCAAATGGCATGACCAAAAACTCATAATAGCCAAATCTAGTACAGAAAGCAGTCTTAGGTACATCTATTTCTTGCACTGCCATCTAGTAATAACCCAATCACAGTTCAATCTTTGAAAATACACCCGCTCCCTTCAGCTGATCAAATAAAATTTCAATGCGAGGAAGGGGGAATTTATTCTTAATGGTCACCTTGTTCAATTGTCGATACTCAATGCATAATCTGAGTGTCCCATCCTTCTTCTTCATAAACAGGACCGGTGCTCCCCAGAGAGAGATATCGGGTCTAATAAACCCTTTGTTAAGCAATTTTTGTAACTAAATTTTCAATTCTTTCAATTCTGCAGGTGTCATTCTATAAGGAGTAATGGAGATTAGGGTAGTTCCTGGAGCAATATCAATGGAGAATTCCACTTCCCTATCAGGTGGTAAGCCTGGTAACTCAACAAGGAAAACATCAAAGAACACATTGACAGTAGGCACTTCTGACACCTTTGGACTTTCTCTTTTTGCCTTCACTACATAACACAAGTAAGCTATGCACCCTTTTCTGATCAATCTTTTAATAGCTATAGCAAAAATCACATTAGATAAAAAGTCGGTTCTCATACCTACAACTATGATCTCTGAACCTTCCTCAAGCTTCAAAGTAACTCTCTTCCTCTTGCATTCTACTGTTGCTTGGTGGGCTGATAACTAATTATCCCTAAAATCACATCGAATTCATGGAATGAAAATTCGATCAAGTTTTCCAAAAATACATGACCCTAGGCGCTAATAGGGCACTCTATGTACACTTTATGCACTATCACACTATACCCTAGAGGATTACTCACCAAGATATCCTAGTCTAAGTATGCATCTCTCATCCCTTTGTCCCATGTTAAGTTAGTGTTAATATAAGAATGAGTAGAACCAGGATCTATCAATGCATTTATTGAGTCAGACAATAATAGGAATTTACCTACTATCACATCAACACTATCTTCATCCTCTTTGGCCCTTACTGCATAGGTCTAACCTGCAGCACATCATTGTCCCTAAGATGACTGCCTAGCTGGTCTAGATGCTGAAGTGATACTGGTAGCTCCCCTACTATAGCCTCTCGATGCAAAAGACCCAATACTCAGTGCTGATGATGTAGCTGAAGCAATCTACCCTACAGGGTAATCTCTGATCTCGTGGTCTCTCGAACCACACCTAAAGTAAGCTCCAGTCAGATATGTACATTTCCCAATATGAACTTTCCCAAAATGGTTACAAGCTACTGTTACCCCACTATCTCTATCTCGGGATGTGCTTCTTGCTGATGCATTTGGTGCCCTACCATGGGGTACACCACCCTGACCTCGACCTACAGTAGCTGGTGTATAGCCTTAAGGTGCTGAAGATCCCTTGGACTTCTTACCCTTATCTTCCTTGCCACTGGACTGTCTTTACTTCCTTTTCTATTGAAACTAGGAATTCCTATTAGCTTCTTCTATCTGTATGGCTTCTACCTTAATAGCAGCCTCAACCATAACCCTCAAATCAGGATATCTTTGTATCCCTATAATCTATCTGAGCTCAGTGTTCAGTCCCCTTTCAAATCTCTGACACAATTTTTCTTCAGTGGACTGACTCTCATCTAGATAAGCACTCGAGCTCTCAAACTCGCGCTCATACTCAGCCACTAACTTGTTCCCATGTTTCAGCCTCCAAAAGGCATCATGCATTGCTACCTTATATTCTAACCCAATGTACTTTTTCTCGAATTGAGCCTAAAAGAATCCCCAATTTAATTGATCCACTCGGGTATGTCTCCTAACTGAGTCCTACCAAATGAAAGTTGGCCTCTGACACACCCATTGAAGTCTTTAGCTCCTAATCTTTTTAATTGTTCTTGAATAGGTTTCCTTCTAGGTGGAGCTAGTGGTTGTACCTGAGCTGCTGCCTGTGAAGATTATGTCCAACTTGCCTGTAACCTCTGCTATATTTAAATAGCCATCAAGTTAAGAAAATCTAGCTGTAGGCAAAACCACTGGTGAAGAAGCTTGCTGTTGTGGGAGCTCATGCTGTTCGGAACCAATGGATGCCTTACTTTCACCATCCCCCACCTGTCGATCTCGATCAGAAGACATCTTTTCACTATAAAACAACAAAGAGTAAGTACACATTAGATCTATATCACTATTTTGCTTACAATTGGCATGTATATAAAGATAAAAATAATCACTACTACCCACTTCGATCTTATAACAACTTAAACTATTGCTCTGATACCACAAAATGTAACACCCTAACTACATCTTTGACTATTGATTTAACTGATAAGTCGAAAATTTTTTTTTCTTAAAATCATATACTGAATCAATTAATCCATTAACCATAATTCCTTTTTCAATTATTATTGGTTACCATTTCAAGTTTGTCGATTGACCTATAACTATTCAATTTACTATTCATTTAATAAAACTTTGACCATATAACATCTTAAAAACTCGCCTATCCAATTTGAAAAACAAACAATTCACAGCCCCTTAGGGGCACAATAATTCATAACAGTATATAAAACTCACTTCACATTCAATTATAGGCATTCAAAATTACCAATTGGTCCTTATTTTAACTTTTTTATCCAAAATTACATTTTAATCCTTTCACTTTACATAATTTCATTTTCAGACTATTTGCTCACTATCACTTTCCATTTTTACCATTTATTCATGTCCTTGTCATTTTTGCTCATTAAATTCACTATTTGAAAAAAAATTATCGTTTTACCCCTAAACTTTTCATTTCTTTTCAATTAAGTCATTTTTTATTCTAAACTTCATTTTTACCTTTCTTTTTGCACTTTTAGCTCATTTTTACATTTATACCCCTAATAGAATCTCGACAAAAATTTTCAAACTGGATATACGAAATGTGAACCCCATGAGCTCATGGTATAGATTGAGCAATGACCCTAAAGGACCATTTTTCATAGAAGAAAAAACAAAACAAATCAGATACTATATGAGATCAATACGATCCTACCATATCAAAGCAAGTCACCATCACTTACACCACAGTATAGGTGCCCTTATGAGATTTTGATCGCCTGATCACTACTAAGGGCAACATTCATTTAATTTCAGTTCACTTTTCAATTTTTTGACAGTTTCAATTGATTTTTCCATTATAGTACATTAGACAGTCAATTCTTTTATCTATTTTGTACAATTTATGAATTATATCACTATAATTCATTATTTTTCACTTAATTTATGAATGATTACTCAATAATTCAACAAATACACTTTATACATAAGCTAATTTTCTTCTAAAAAATTTTTAAATAATTTCTATAAATTCTAATAAAATTCATGGACCTAATATTTCATCTCTAAGTTCATTTTATGGCATAAATCGTCAAAAATACAAAAAATATATTTTGATTTCCACTAAGGAACAATTCGGCCATAAAGGGGTTACCTACCTTACCATCACTTTTAATTCTAATTAAACATTCTAAAAGTCATATTCAAGGTTCTACATCATTATTCTAAGTTCAATTTCAATTATACATGCATTTTTCATAGGTTTGCTTAAGTTTTATAAAGAAAAATCATGCCAAAATAAGGGAAATAGATGGATTTCATAGTCACTAACCTTACACCCTTTCTTTAGCTCCTCTAAGCTTCCTTTTCCTTACCTTTTGCCTTAGAACCGCTTCGTTTTTTTTATATTTTTGACTTTCAGAGACCTATTTGATCTCAATTTCACTCCAAATTTCAATCCCAGACTAACTGTGATCCATATTTTTTGATGATCAAATAAAATATTTTTCACATCCGGATGACCCAGTGTTAAGGCCATTACGTTTTTATATGGAAAAAATGATTATATCTACACTCTCCAAGACTCTTTGATTGTTGTAATTGCAATTCTTTTTTAGAAGCCAAAATTCTCAGAAAAGTTATTTGCACCATCTCCTTCATCTTCTCCTGTGACTATGCCTTCTAATTCGCCTAAGAAAGAGAAATAAGGGAGTATTCTAATAGGGATTCAAGTGGTCTGTAAGCAACTGGGAAAGAGTAAATCAACATTGGCAGCCACCATAACTCTACCACCAATGGTGGCTAGGAGAGACGATTCCATGCTTTTGCAGCATGATGGTATCCAAAGTTCCATTCTCCATTGCAAAAAATCTTTCAATTCGTATTATCTAGAAGTAGATTTGCCTACACTAATCAATTTTCGTTCTATTTCTATGCTGAAAGAGACATCTTCTTTATCAAGCTCATAAAATAATTTAGGGATTTTTTATTTTCCATTTGAAAAATTGCATATCATGCTTTGTGAAAAGTGTGATGGAGAAAGAAAGAGAGGGAAAGGGGAGAAAAGGGAAATGCTAATTTTTTTAATGGTGGATCCCATGCTAGGTGGTGTTTAGTTGGGGCTTAGTTAGCATTTAAAAGCTTGCAAATCAACCACATCATCAAGTAGCAAATCACATAATATGCCACATCAACACTATTATAAAGAAACAGATGGAATGTTGATGAAAAGGTATTTTATTGTCATTTTTATAAGTAAGGGGTATTTTTGCTTTAAAAAAAATGATAGGGGTATTTTAGCTCCTTCAAAACAACTTAAAAGGCATTTCAACACGCTTTCCCTTTAATAATTCTTGAGTATTTCATATTAAACCTACTTATGTTATATGTTATTTCTCTTTAAATGTGGACTTAGGACATATTAAGCTTTAAGCTTAGCATGTTAGTTTTCTATATGTGCAGGTGTTCACTTATTTGGAGTAAAGTCTAAAGTCTAGATAATAGCAGTAGGCCAACTTAGCAATTTAGGAAGAAATTTTTAATTGTTCCTTCTTGTACAGAACAAATGTATTTTATAAAACCTATTATTTATTATGGAGTAATTATTCGATAATAATTTTGATAACTTTATATCAATGGTTTGGTTATTGCACCCCTATATCCCTCTAAGGGATATTAGGGTGTGACATTCGGTCTGCCAACTAGTGCTCATTTAATTAGTCTATCTACTTTGACATAGATATACCAAGTTTCCTCTAGGCCTGTTTCTTCTACTTTTTCTCAACTTATGCTCAAAAAGCATCCTAGGCCATATCCTGAGACTACCCTTCAGGAGATTTTGGTCGGGCAGTATGGGATAGGCATGAGTCTTTGCAACCCTCACTTTATGGAGTATGCAACTGAGGGGGTACTATTTGAAAAGGACCTAACCTTTGTTAAGGCTTTCATATCTCCTAAAGAACATGCATATGATCTTCTTAAGATTTCACTCTTAGTGACTTGACTGACTAAATCCTTTCATCGTGAATCTATATACATAAGATTTGAGTTATTCACGTTGTGTTTTTAGGTCACCCAAAGAGCCAAGTGAATTGTTAGGGAATTCATTAAAACATCCTGTGCCAAAGATGAACTAAAAGTGGGTATAGAAGAGATTTGTTTCGATTATATAAGTGAAATACATAAGCTAAATGAGGATCACAAGTTCGAATTTGATAAAATCATGAAGGGTTATGATAAGGCTTTTTCCTCCCTTTGAGCTTTATATGAGTCACATCAAAAAACCATATCTATACATTGATCTAAGATCGCCAATCTAATGTCCAAGGTTGTGAAGAATGAAGGGCTGAGAGCTAGGGTAGCTGAACTAGAGGCAAAGATGGCTAAACTAGAATCTTAAAAATGGGAGAAAGTCTAAAAGGTGACTGCTCTAGAGTTCATCCAAAAGCCATTAGAGGAGAAGCAGCAATCCTTCAAGCTTAACATCTTAAGGAGTTGGAGGATCAACTCCTAAAGAAGGTAAAGGGGTCTTAAGGAGATCTACTTAAGAGAGTGAGAATGGCTTGCTTGAAGCATTTTTCTGACACCGACTTAGAATTTATTTTAAATCCTGTATCCCTACCCTAACTCTTAAAGGATAAGGGTAATAAGGAAGCTTCAGAGATGGATCAGGGGAACGGGTCGAGGGAGATGGATTGATTACCTTGGTTCAGGAAAAGCATCCTAAGGTTTGATCGATTATATCCCATTGAGATAGATTAAGATTTATTTTATTTTTCAAATGTGTTGTGTACATATATTTTCAAATAGATATTCAGTTATGAATATTAGATTAAATTTTAAGCATACCTTTGTTTTTGGATCCATCGAAGTTGAATGAAGTTGTATGTGATCCATTATTTTAGTTTGTTCGTTGTTAGCTCTTTCTAAAATTTAAACAAAAGAAACTTTACTAGTTTTAATGATTTCTACTAAGCAATGCTTACCTTACAAGAAATTTTAGGCAATCTTATAGAAGTTCATAACTACCTTGATGTCTTTAATATTGTCACAGTTTGTTCATAAAAGTTAGTTGTTTTATGAGTTTTAGATGCATTTTTCTTGGGATATAATTTATTGTTATGAATGCACCTTTTGTTTGGTGAACTTATACTAAAAAAATACATCTTCTTATTGAAAAATCATGATCGGATAATACACCATAAAATTATACATTATATATTTTGAGGACTTCGACATGCCAAGTCCTCAAAATGATTTGACCATCTAAAGTCTGCAACTTATAAGTGTTTGGATTAATGATCTTTGATACTTTGAAAAGGCTTTCCCAATTTGGCAAGAGTTTTCTCACTCCTGAGTTTCTATGCCCAATTTCTGCTCTCGTAAGGACCAAATCTCTAACCTTAAAAGTTCTGGCCTTGACTTTGGCATTGTAAAATTAGGTGATTCTTTACTTGTAAGCTCCTATTTTGGTGTTAACATCTTCTCTTCTTTCTTCAAGTATAGTTTCATATCTTTCTTTCAAATTTTGATATTTAGAGAAGAATTTTACTTTGTAGGAGGGAAGATCAATCTTCATAGGAATAACTGCTTTCAGAATCGTATATAAGAGAGAAGGGAGTTTGGAGAGTACCCAATCTAAGAGAAGTTTTGTAAGACTAAAGAGCACTATATAGCTCCTCTGTATATGCAAGTCTTTTCTTCAATACCTCAAGGATCATTCTATTTGATACTTCAGTCATCTCATTGCTTTATAAGTGTGTAACATAGGTGAACCTCAGTTGAATCTTTAAATCGAAGTAAAAAAAATTTAAGTGTGAAACTATTGAATTATTTGTCATTATCTGTGATAAACACTTTGGGTAGGCCAAACCTATAGATTATCTCCATCCAAACAAAGTGGTTTATCCACCCGGTGGTGATGTTTGATAGGGGTTCAGCCTCAATCCATTTGGAAAAATGATCGACTGTGACAACTAAGAACTTTATTTATTTTTTACTATGGGGAAAAGGTCCCAAGATGTCAAATCCCTATTCGTCAAAAGGCCATAATACTCCAATTGGTTTTTTTTAAGCAGACTATCTTACCCTTCCATGAATTTGGCATTAGGGATAATTTTTTTGCCTTTGTCTGAGCATCCTTGAATATGGTCAACTAGAAGTATACAATTCATAGGACTTTTCTAAACATCGCTCTCACTGTTTCATGGGCTCTGCAAAAGCCCTTCATGTATTTCTTTAGGCATATAGTCCCCTTGACTCAAAGTGATGCATTTTAGCCATAAATGGCTAAAGGTTTTTTTATACAATTTACCATTAATCAAGGAGTAATTGAGGGATTTTCTAATGATTTTCCTTGCTTTAAATTTGTTCTCTAGGAGATAACCAAATTGGAGGTACATAATAATTGGTGTCATCCACATTTCTGCCTCATTCGAGTTCCATGATTTCTGCTTCTTTTTGTGGTTTGCAATGAAATTTCATCAACTATTGTATTTCCTTTGAAGTTTGATCTATAGCTGCCATTTTGGCAATCATATTGGTTTCTTTAGTTTCTTCCTTAGAAACCTTGCAAATCACTAACTTTGTTCTGGCTGATTCAATTTATTAAATGATAGCTTTGACTTTAGCTAAATACCTTCTCATGTTTTCTACCTTTGCTTCGAAGGTTCCTAATACTTAGTTTGTAAGCAGTTGAGAATCACTTCTTATCTGTAGCTTTTCAAGTCAAATGCACTTGACCATCCTTAAACCATATAGTAGGGCTTCATATTTATTCATATTATTAGAAGTTTTGAAATTTAATTTAATGGCATACCTTACCTCAATGTTGAGAATGCCAAACAAGACTATCCCTACTCTGCCTTTTTATTCATTAGATGTGCAATACAAGATCATCCACCAAAAGATGGATTCTGGCTTAGGATCTACCTTGATGTCCCCAGTGAACTTCACCACAAAATTGATTAGTATCTATGCTTTAATAGAAATCCTAGGCATATATCTTATGTCGAATCATTGTAGCTTTATAGCCTATTCGATAAGTTTTCCTTTAAGGTCAGGTTTTTAGAGCAGATTTCTAAGTGGTTGATCCAAACTGACTATGATTGTGTAAGCCTCAAAACACCTTTTCAGTTTAACAATGCAAATTATTAGAGCTAGGATGAGTTATTCAGTAAGGCTCTTTTTGAGCTTAGAACCTCAAAGCACTTGGCTTACATAATAGATCAATTTTTGCTGACCTTCCTCTTCCCTGATTAACACTACAGCCATTGTTTCCATCCGATGTAAAGAGGTATAAATAGAGCTCTTCCCCAAGAATCGATCTACCTAAAAGTGGAGTTTCGAAGAAGAATCAATTTAATTCTTCAAAGGTTACTTGGAAATCATCTCCCTAAGAGAAATGTTCTATCTTTCTCAACCTTTTAAAGAAAGAGATACATCTCTTGGTTAAGGAGGATATAAATCTTCTAAAGGTAATGAGTCTCTTGTTAAGCTTTTAAATTTCCCTGATGTTTTTAGAGGGCTCATGTCTAGGATAGCCTCAACCATTTTTTTGTTACTTTAATCCCTCCTTAAGGGACCATAAATCCCAAAATTTTTGAAGAAGATACTCCAAATGAGAATTTTCTACATTGTGTTTCATGTGATATAGATTAAGCATCGCAAATACTTTGGCTAGGTTAGCAACGTGCTCTAATCTATTATGGTTTTTCACAATCATATCAATATAAATTTCTAATTTGTGCCAAATATGATCTTTAAAAATCTTATTCATCAATCTCTAGTATGTTGCTCTTGTATTTTTTAGGCTCAAAGGCATAATTTTGTAACAATAGGTTCCCTCATTAGTAAGAAAGCTCATATTCTCCTCATCTAAAAGCCACATCAATATTTGATGATAACCAGCATAGGCGTGAAGGTGGGAATATACTTCATGGCAAGCAGTGGCATTAATGAGTTGGTATATACTTAATAGAAGGTAATTATCTTCTGGGCATGCCCTATTTAAATTTGTGAAATTAATGCACATTCTTAATTTACTGCTTTTTTTCTTGACTAGGACCACATTTGCCAACCAATTAGGATAATGTACCTCTCTAATTATCCTGCTTTAAGTAGCTGATCTACCATTTCTAAACTAAACTTATTTTGATCCAATGTATGTCTTCGTAAAGCTCTTATCCATATTGAGCTTATGAGTGATGACTTCTGGGTTGATGCTAGGGATACACTCCGATGACCAAACGAAAGAGCTTTGGTTGATGAGAACAATGTGGGCAATTTCACCCCAAGTCACATCATTTACATCAAAGTCGATTATTAACGTTTTACTTGGGGACACTTCTATAGCAACTATATCCTCATTAAAGTGCATTTTAGCTTTCCATTCATCTTTTTCCTTAACAAACTCAACTATGTAGGTTTGTTTGTTGTGTTTTATCATCATCACATAATCTTCCTTTGAGGCTTTTTTATTCCTTTTAAGTACGTACTTTCATCAACATATACATAATGCTAGTCACAATGCCTATTGAGAAGAGCAGAGGTCTCCTAAAGATTGCATTATAAGCAAAGTCCATGTCTATAACCATTATGTGTATTTACAGGTATGGATAACAACCTTATCACTAAGATCTATGAATAAATTCATAAATCCTAAGATAGGAATAGACGCATTGCCTAACCCTATCAGAGGGATATGATTTGACTCACTGATTAGGAAGCCCATCTTCTTATAGGCTTCAATTATCAAGATATTGATAATGTTATCATTATCAACTAGAATTTTTTTTTACTAAGAAATTATTTATAGCATCTTGAACTATAAAAGCATATTCGTAAGGAATTTGATGTCCTTTGTATCTTTCCAAAAGAGAGTAATATAAGGCAATTTCTCTAAATGTGTTGAGAAATACATGCCTTTTTAGCCCTTCTTACTCTTAGAAACATCCTCTCCATAGGATGACCCTCTAGTGATCATGTTTATCACACCCATCCTCTGTCTTTCCCAATCTATGTCTCACGATTTTCTCCTTTCTTCTTCTTCTAAGTTTGATCTATCATGCTTGATTGGAGATCGATGTGTACTTTTTATTGGAGCTATCACAAATCTCCTTAAAGATCCCTTCTTGATCAATCTTTCTATCTAATGTTTAAGAGCCTTACACTCATCAGCGGTGTGGCCTATATCATCATGAAAATCACAAAATTTCAATTTGTCTCTTTTTGTCAGCATTCTTTCTGACATTTCTTAGGCTAATTTACCTTGTTATACTTCTTTTTGATCCATAGGAGTACATCAAAGGGGAAGGAATTAAGAGTTGTATAAACTTTTGTCAAAACATTTACATTGCGATCTAGTCTTCTGTATTCTAACTCCTTTTGTTTTCCCCCATTTCGAGATCTCCAAACTCCTTTCAGGTTTTAAGACCTCTACTTCTCCAATTGACTTCTTTTATGCTTAATAAGTGGACCAAACTGCTCTGGCTCCACTATAAGCATGCACTCGAACTAAGTAAACTAATTTGCCCTATACATTAGATTAGGAAAGTCAATAGAAGGCTTCATAGTGAGCAACTAGAATAGTAAAGGGCTTCTCACACTTATGATTAATGTAGTCATAGCAACTTCATGGTGTAGATTTTAAATTTCAAATGCTAATGTCTGAAACCTATCAATGTAATCTCGTAGATTTTCACCAGGTGCTTGCTTTAAGTTGTAAAGGTCCACTACAAGAAAATAGTCATTTAGTAATGGAAAATGTCGTTGCTAATTAAAAATAGCAACGGAAACAATGGTTGCAAATTTGATGGTTGCTATTTTTTAGCAACAGAATTTTTTTTTCATTGCTAAATCCAACCAATGTAAAATTTGATGATTTGATCAAATTTACCAACATAATAACATTTCGGTTGCTAAATTTAGTAACGGAATCCGTTGCTAAATTTTACAACGAAAAATATTAATTCAGCCACCATTATAAAATAAATCACAATGGATTTTTCGTTGCTATTCTGTCACTAAAATATTGTTAATTTTTTTAAAAAAATTACTATTAATTTTCAATGCCAACATTTCATTACAGGTCACACCTAAAATCTAATTAAATATCTCAATCAACTTGCTGGCTAAGTTAGAATGTTTAATTAGGTATCTCAATCATGTAAATCATTTAGCATAATAAGTGGTCAGTTTTTAAATTTACTTGTCCACACAATAGCCAACAACAAGGCATATCACGTATCTCCCATGACCCACCGAATCATAGGCTCAACAAATAGAAAAATCAATCTAAAACCAACTTTCACCTTTAAAAGTAAAACCACATCATAAGTAATTACCTATCTAACTTAACTGCTTAAATCACCAAAACATTTCTATCTCAATTTAGAAAACTTCTTCAGAATTTGATGGGAATTTATGAGCACAATATTTTGGAATTTATGCATCATAAGAGCCAACAAAATTGATTAAAATGCAGAATCAATTATAAATTGAATAATGAGATCACGATGAAGTCATGACATAGAGGCAGCTCATAACACAAAAAGAGGCTACTCGTGAAGTTCGATGGCTTTTTATCAAACATACAAAGCATTAACATCAGTTTAAACATCAGCTGCTACCACATCATTCACTTATATACAATGTTCCTACAGACATACACACATACACACACATATATATAGGTGCATAAGATTAATCCACTAATGACTGAAGTGATAGGTCCATATATACTTAAATTGATTTTAAATATCTCCACACTAATAATCATAAACCACACATATAATTTTTTATTTCTTTTTGAAGGGTAAATTCTTGAATTAATATTGTAATTAATTGGAAAGTCTCAAATTTATAAATTATGGAATTTAATTTAACTTATTAAAATAATTGAATATGTCAATATCTTGGTTTAAGAACAAAAGCAGACCCCTACACACACACACACACACACACACACACACATATATATATATATATAGAGAGAGAGAGAGAAAGAGAGAATCCTCTTTAAAATAACTTAATCAATCTTACATATTATTTTATTCTTAAGTATGATAAACAATGACAGAGATTTAGCTACTCTATACATGCACATGCCTAAAGTTGTAAAACCACATCAAATCACAAAATTGATTGTTATACCAATTGTAAAAAAAAATTATAGAACAAATCACAAATGAAATAAAACTTACATGTACTTCCTTGGTGTCAGCACTATCTTCTACTGCATTGGTCTTAAGGTCACCATCCTCATCTCCTTCGGTGTCATCAGTATTGTTATTCTCTTCTTCATCAACCTACAATGAAATTTTGTTTTATTCAATCAGGAATTAGAGTACCAATCAGTATTGTTATTCTCTTCTTCATCAACCTACAATGAAATTTTGTTTTTTTCAATCAGGAATTAGAGTACCAAATGCAATTATTCAAATTCAAATTTGGTAGCTTGGCAATTTAAATATCAAAAGGAGAGAACAAGAAGTTCCAATTATGCTACTGAGTCTCTTGATGCTATGATAGAGATCTAGAAGAGCATGAACAAGCAGATAGTGACTTTTCTGATGTAATGCCAGAATATGATAAATTAAACAATGGAAACTTTCTTTTAGGTACCAAGAACTCTAAACTGCAAGGCCTAATCTCTTGATTCAATCTTTCTAAAAGTGCTTAGAAAAATAGCAAACTTATGAAACAATTAATAATTTATTTAACTAAATGAATTACCTAAATTATTTATATCATTTATAATTACCTATATTAATTAAACAAATTTATTCATGATATAATTTAAAAAAAACCATAAGGCATGCAATAAATAACCTAAGCTAAGCTTAGTAAAAGTAGGAACAAGATTTTCAGTAATAGAACTGTATATCTCAAAAACCCACATACACAATATCTAACTTGTGTGATTTTGAATAGCAATAACTAGAACCACATATGCCGCAAGACATGCATGATAACAAACAATTTAAAACTACAATTTGATTTTGATCAATCAAATCCATCAAATAAACTAGAATATGAAAGCAACTCTAATAAAATAATAAAATAACAATATTTATAGTAATCATTAATTAATAAAAGTCATTATAAAGACAAATCACTTTATTTTTCTTTGCACTCCTCGAAAACTAAGAACAACCAATTTATTTACATATAGGAGTAGGAATTTTGGCCAATAAATTTGGACCCCCTGCCCTTATATGATTGTGTTAGCCTTTCGGTGCAGTCAATAACCTAAAAAAAAACCTTACATTATCCAATTATATAATTTCCTAGAGAAGACTAAATAGAAGAGAAAAGAATTAATTAAAGAAATTTATTAAAATATCAAATTAATTCAATATCAAAAATTAAGAAAAATAGTTTAGTGAATCAATTGGTTATTCAATACCAAAACCTATGATTTCCAATGGCAATTAATATTATCTTGGTGTGAAGGACAAAGATACTTGATGCACTGCTGTTGAAGTTTGGATTGATGACATTTATCAATAAGATTCATTTCTCTCCCATCTTGTTTAAACATGACTTACTGCTTCAAGCCAATGTTGCACCTTTTATGATATAATAATAATAATAATAATAATAATAATAATAATAATAATAATAATAATAATAATAATAATAATAATAATAATAGTTGTTGTGTTAGAGCATGATACTAAATTGATTAACATACAACAAATAGAAAAAGGTTCCAATTTCTATAAATACATACCAGCTCTGCTTAACAAGAACTGCACAATCTGCAAGCTTTCTTGGAGTTCTAAAACTTTTATACACCTTCTACAATCTTAAAGCAGCCTCATGTTTCAAGTTGGTAGGATCTAAAACTGGCTACTTTTGTACTGATAGTACATCAATAGCTAAATCTTGAGAGAGATTATTCTTCTCTTTGCTATTCAATGTAAATGTAGCATCCATTCCACATTAACAAATTCCAAGCATTTTCCAAGTCACTGTATTCAGCAAATGGACATGAAAAATAAATTCCCATCCGAGACAGAACACAATCTATAGCAAAAAATAAATTCCTAAGATAAAAAGCTCATATGGATCTACATTACCAAAATGAAATAAAATGAAAAGAAAAATTATCCTAAATCTAACAAAAATTCTAGCAATATGAAGAACCTAGAAAACCATGAAACTTATGCTTATCATAATATATCAAATGCAATTAATCAAACTTAGGTACTAAAAGAAAATGGATCAACAAAACCCATCAAAAAAATACCAATTCTCAAATAAATATAGTAGCATTTCAAATGTAATCAAGAACAAATTAAAAAGTAACCAATAATCAAAAACACAAAAGGAAAAAGAAGAAGCATTCACCATTGAAGGAAAACTATATGCACTGGATAGAGAAAAAGAAACAAAGAAAGTGAATGGAATAGAAGAGCATTACCTAGGGTTCAATAAGTACAAAGATATCAAGCTTTTCGAACTAGTCTTTGATGAAATCAGCCAGCCGTTCACAAATTCCAAATCCCATCCCCTTATTTTCTCCAGTCACAACTGCATACCTGTAAAATGGAACAAATTATCATCACCAACGTAAAAGATAAGAGGGGATTTTTGAAATAATGGAACAAAGAAAGGCAGGCTTCCATCCAAGCAAAACACTCTTGTGAATGTGAATGGTGGTGTAGCCATCTATAAAAGCAAGGCTAATAGAAAAGATGACCACAAAGGGTCACAATCGGATCTTGAGCTAACTCGAAACAAATATTGCATTCAAAATGCCCAGCATCATTGCCATTACTGTCAGGGTAACTTGAACTTTTAGGGGGTAGGTAGTAGATTCACCAAACCCACCAACCATTTTTATCTTACTCTAAAAAGGCAGGAACCCAATACCTGTAAACAAACAAGACCCTATATAAACATTGTAGAAAATCACAATATCGCATAAAGCAATAAAATTTTAAACAAAAAATCAAATTAAACTAAGCGAATCCCTAAGACCTCAAATCCAACCCAAATCAAAATTCAAAAATCACACAGCCAGCAAAATCAACTCGACATGTAGAAAATTGAATAGATGAAAATAACCCAAAAAACCTTAAGAAATAGAATTACAAAAGGATAAATCTTTTCCATTTTTTCTAACTGATAAGATAAAATCATCGAAATTAAGAACCAATAGGAGAAAGATTACTGACCTGATCATAGATAAAGCTAAAATGGGTTGATCTTGAGGGAGAGCGAGAAGGAGGGAGAGGAAGAGTGAGGGATAGGGAAGAAGAAGCAAGATGGCAAGGCTGGAAGAAGAGGAAAAACACCAGGCAAAGGAAATTATTTATACCTAGGGATAAAAATGAAATAGCAATGAATATTTTTTTGTCACTAAAATAGCTACTATTTCCAAGTTGAATTGCAATAAAGTTGTTTATTTAGCAAAGAAATTTTTTTCATTGCCAAATAACCAATCTTTGTTCCGAATCAACAATGGAAAATTTTTTCATTGCTAAAATAGCAATGAAACTGTTGCTAAATAAGGTGCCAGCAGATGTCGAAAAAATTTTGAAACGAAAAATAGTTTCAAAATCAGAAATGAAAATTTTTTTCATTGCTAAAATAGCAATGGAAAACCTAATTTTTGTTTAAAAATTTTTTCATCATCTACTAGTACCTTATTTAGCAATGGTATAAGCATTCTGTTGCAAATTTTTGTTGCTATATTTTGACGCTAAAACTTTCTTCCATTTTTAGCAATAGAAAACAACCATTTTTTACTGCTAAATCTAAAAACTTCAACCAATTTTAGCAATGGAATTTTATTTCCATTGCTAATTAGCAATGAAATTTATTTTTTGTTGTTAAATTAGCAACGAAAATAATTTTGTTGCTATTTTAACATTTTCTTGTAGTGGTCATTGGCAGTTTTGGGCATCCTGACTTTGGACTATATACCTCATAACAACTAACTCTTGAATTTGTGTAAAAGAGGATATTAACCTTAAAGGAAGATTGTGAAACCAGTCCAAAGCATCTTCAGCTAATTTTGTGGGAAAAACTCTACAAATAACCCTATTGTCAAAAGTGTACATCTATATCTAAGTGAGATATTCTAAAATGTGGCTTTTCAGGTCTGATTTTTTAGTGTATCAAGATATCCTTACCTTTTTGAATCTTTTGGGAAGTTCAGTTTTCCTAATTTCTAAAGAGAAAGAGGAAGTGGTGTTACCATCAAATATAGGCTTTTTTTAGGTAGCCAAGCCCGAAGTTCTTAACGGTTTGAAGAAACCACTTTTATCTTTATTAGCCACAGGTGATGCGACTTGGCCTTCTCTTTAAGCATTTTTTACTTTTGGGATATATGCAGATAAGAGATAATCTCATATGGATGTGAAGGGAGAGCATGAGGGTGTAAACACCTCATCATCAAAACATTGTTCTTCATGTCAGGCATATGAAGGATTAATTTTCTCCTTACTCTTTCCCTTAGAGGAATAGAATTTATTATCTGAACGTGTATCTGAACAACTCCCACCTTTATTTATTTCAATTCCTTTAGTTCGTGGCCCTGACCTTAGCTCACCTCCTCTAACAAGATGCTGATGTCGTTTGTCTTTCCTAACCATTTATATGATCTTTTCTTGTAGTTTTTAAGTAAAGCCTCTCATCATTACTTTCAGATCTTTAACTATTAATGGAGTTTTATTCATCAAAGAGACCATTTTCATTGAACACCGACATTAGGTTCTATGAAGTTTTTTCTATGTGGACGGTGGACTTAATCCTTCATCCTCTTTCATAGCATTGGGAATGTCTTAGTGATTCCTCCATTATTGTCTCTCAACACTATATAAAAATTGATTTTACTGACGGATTCAATATCCATCGCTAAAAAAAATATATATTATCGATGGATTAGCTACAGAACCATAAATGCAACACTAAAAATAAAAAAGTTGCAAATAGAGACATTTTTAGCGACGAAACAAAAAAACAGTCGGTAAATTAGAATGATTATCATGGCACCATTTTGTAGCGATGGATTTAGTGATGAAAAACTATATCGGTAAAGATATCAATCATTTTTGTTATGTATTGACGGATTTTCCGTCGATAAAAAATGGAAACATATTTTGGAACATTCTTTACCGATGGAATAGCGATGGAATATGGGAGATGGAACTATAAATTGTTGCGACGGTTATTGCAGTAGGTAATCCATGCCTATTAGTTTTATTATTACAAAATAAATGTTTAAAATTTAATTTTTTATTTTTTTAATAAAATATTATTTTTTTCTAAATAAATCCTAGACTAGATATTTTCCATTTTAATTATATATAGTTTTTTTGAGTAAAATCATTAATATATTTTATTCATACACCTATTTTTAATTATATATAAAAAAATTTATTTTATAGATATTTAAATAAAAATTTGTTATATTTTGATATGATGTACAAATTTGATCCATATGACTTGTATTTTTTTATTATTTAAATTCAATTAGATCAGTATATAAATTAATTCATGTTATTTTAAAAATTTTATATCAAATTTAAGATTAATCTATATAATAATTTTTATTATAAAATTAAATTTTATTTTATTTTTAACTTAAAATTTTTTATTGTTATAGTAGATAACGATATTTTTTATTTAAAATAATAATAGATTTATCATTATTTTTATATGACTAAAATTTAGTATATGTATATATTTTTATAATAGATACATGCATTTTTATATAGAATAATAGAAATACAGTCAGATATCAGTTTGTATAGTTAATATTTATTCAATTCGAAAGTCGATTTTATTAAGAAAATATATTAGGCACTTTATGTCTTTTTATTAGTTAATATCATTGTTAAATAAATTTTATTTTAAAATTTTTACCGCTTAATAAATATTTAATTTTTATTTTTATTATTATTATTATGATTGTTGTTGTCATTATTATTTTTTTATTTTTTAAAACTCTTATAAAATTTTAAATAGTTAGAAGTTTATTAATTTGTATTGAATAAAATACCACTACTTTTAAAGAAAGAAAAGCAAAAGAAGAGCGGGCATTTAAGTATTTCCATTATTTTTGCCCTAGCTATAAAAACATATTTTCTATATCTCTCATCTTCTTCCTTTGCACGCTACGTCTTTCGATCTCTCATTCATCTTCTTCCACCAGAGCTACCACCACCTATCCCATTACTGCCCACCCCATCACCTCTGTCTCTTTCGGTCTGCTATCTCTTGTTCTCTCACTGCTTCTTTCTTTTCTGCCCTCTCTTTCGTGTTTTGCCACTTTCCTCACTTAATTTTTCGAAAATCGAGCTTTGGTCCTCCATCAATCACTCGATGTTTTTTATCCTCCTTTCATCTTTAATTTCATTTTCCCTCTCTCAATTTGAGAGAAACTTTAGGATTTTTCAGTTGGGTATTACTGATTTAAAAGGGAAGCACTGGTTAGGGTAAAACAAACATTCGTCAAGAGGACGATGAAGCTCAAACTAACACCTCTCATCAAACTTGAGGATAATTTAGGCATAAGGATATTTTATTTTTTGATCATAGTGTAATTTACTGAATTTCTGTAACTGGTTTTATCTTTTATTCGTTATTAGTCATTGTTATTTTATCTTGGTCAAATTTTGCTCATTAGCAGCTTTTGGCACAGACAATGTAATATTGTTACTGCTATATGTAAATTAGGTGGTGGTTTAGAAATTTAGTCTATGTAGCTTAGACATATTTAGAGTGCTAGAAAGGCATCATTTTGCAACTCGGTATAATTATGTAGCTTTTTTTATTTATTTGTTTAGTCATGAATTGCAGTGTCTAAAATTTATTTGGCCTCTTTAGAATTGAATCTTTCACTTCTTTAAATGCTTGGTTTTAGAATTCATTTATAATCTTTTTTAGTTAGAAGTTTTTATGCCTTTATGCCTCTATGAAACAATACCTTGTAAGCATAAGACGATAGTTAATTCCAATTCTTCTTAAAATGGAGAGCTTGTTGAACTTATGGTGCATAAGCACATCCCAGTTCAAGTTTTTCATTGTTTTGTTACTTTTCAGTAAAATATAAGAGAAATTTAATATATTCTCCTATAATTAAGAACAAAAATAAAGCAATTGTTATATTTATTTTCATTTCACTTTATTCAAATTGAGAGAAATATAAGTGGAAATATAGAGTGAATTGCTATTATTTTTTCCTCTCTTTTACTTTAATTTACCTTTTTTATTTTTTTATATAAATTTAACTCTTTTGTTTATTATCTAAATAAAAAAAGAAATTAATTTAATTTGCTCTACCTTTCTTTACATCTATAAATTCTTTTTAATATAAAATTTGGGATTTTGTATTCTAATAAGAATACCTTTTTCTATAGGTTTTGAGACTATTACATACATGCTTGAGGTAAGATAGGTTCTGGATCAGAAATTCAGTTGAAAAATCTGATTCTCGAAATGTTAATCCTATGTGAATATTGAATAGGGAGGCATCACTCGTCAAGGTTTTGTAGGGCATAAAGGTACAATCCACACTGGAGATCTGCAGGTAAAGTTTTCTTCATTTGTAGTGTATTTGAGTCGAAGTTAGCAAATGTTATCCCAGTGGTCAAAACTTTTATTGCTGGCACTAGAATTATTGACCATCTTTGTGCTGGTATGCCCTTTTTGTCCTATAAAGACAAATGAAAATTAGCTTTCTTTATTATGAATTAAAACCATTGCACTTCTTGTTTATTTGGATTTGAGCTGGTAAAATATTGCATGTGTTCTTTCATGGTTTAGGAACTGTTAGCAGTAGCTTTCTTACTTTTAACATCTAAAATAGCCTTATTTGTTCTCATCCACTCTGTTCTTTGATTTTTTATATGACTTTTGATAATGAATTAGGTTGGATTTTGTCTTTACTATAAGCTTTTGATTCACTTTTATGGGCATAACATGTCGAGTACTAAGAATTATTAGTTCTGGTGTTAAGTAAGAAATATATCAAGAAATCCAGTGTAGGATAGACTTTGCTCACCTAGTTGTTGTAGTTTTAAGATTAGGTTTTGACGTTGAAGATGGCCTCTTGTCATGTAGTACCTAATTCTATCAAAGTATGAGAATAGCTCATTTTAGTTTTGAGTTTAGTTTCATGTTTATGTTGTTGGCTAATCTATCCTGATTATGTTTCTTCGCTGTATAGTTTGCATTAACACACATTTAACTAGTTAAATTCACATATATGATCACTAAGGCACTTGTTGTCCCTAATACTTAATCTTGAAACAGAATTTGCTCAACTATCTGAAAATTTTTAAAAAAGAAACTAAACAGGAAAGAATACAAATAGTTATTTGTCTTCAAGTCATGCTATTTCACTGTCATACCTATCCATATAATATATGGTACATACCTTATTACTTTACACATTCAATCTTATTTTTATGTTCACACTTGGTCAATAAATTAACTCAATTGAAAATTAAAAAGACTTGCATCGTAGGAGAACTGATATTTAACAAAATAGGTATGGATATTAAATAAAAAGTTTCCAGTATCCAATTTCAAGTAGACAACATGTAGTAGACTCTATTGCATAATTCTTGCTTGAGATAACCCATAAGATCCTTGATGAACTATGTATCAACAAGTAGCTAGCACATAAAGGGTGGCTAGATGATTAAACTATGTTTAGAATATCATTAGGAAAAAAACTATATAGTGTAGAAGGTCCATCGAGAAATACCCCATGCTGAATTCAAGAACTCTATCATGGAAATTGGAGTTAGAAAAAGCAATAGTATAAGAATTTTGGGTATTCAGTAGAGCAAAAATAGAAAAGATGACAGCAGGAGTTGGGGCATTAAGAATTATAGAATCTTGGTGGAAGAAACTTTGTTTATGAGTTATTAAAATTAGTTTTGGTTGCCAATTAATTTCTCTTCAAAGGCACATGTTGTGTACGTGTTTGACTAAGAAAGAATAAGTATGTGTGTGTTTGAAATTAGTTTATATCTCAAAAATTTCAATTTGTAGCCGATTTAGCTTTATTGATACAAAATGAAAGTTATGTTATTGTATTGGAAGAAATAAAAAAATTTGTCACCATAAGAGCAATATATGTAGCATACTTATGCTAACGCGCAAAGCAAGTGTTATTTCCTGTGGCGCATTGCACTGACAACTTGATGTGTCTAATTAGTTAATGTTACATTTTGGACCATCTTGCTATTGCTCCTCATTACATTAATGGGTAAGTTTGCTTGCGTATGCACTGAGGTTTTAATAGGAATGTTGTTTTAACCTTTTATAAATAGATCAACTTGTTTGTTTGAAGGGGAAAAAAACTTGTTTGAGATCTAGCAAAATTCATCATCAGTGTATAATTGAACAATTAATAGATGCAAAAGACCTATCAAAGTGAACTAATGGATTTTTCTTAAAAATATTATTTTTATAATTTTCTTGTCTTTTGTGATTAAATTATTCATTTATTCCAATTTATTCACATTAATCTATATTTTTTCCACTCACTAATAATTTTCTTGCCAAGTAAAATTAGATAATTTTAGTTATAGTCATGCTTATTTGAGTTTGTTGATTGTCATATGTAGCTAGAGGTCAGGTGCTTAACTGGATTAAATGACTGGATAAATAAATGTCCAATACAGAGGAGGTTAGTTACCAAGAAGAAACAACCATGACAGGGGCTAAAAATCAACAAAGACAAGGGTCATCTCAGAGAATGAATTATCATCTCAATACAAATAATTTTGCCAACCCATTGCACCTTTAAAAAAGGTGAAACTCCATACATTTAATGAAATCGATCTTCGGCGGTAAGTAATGAGGGTCGAAATGTATTTTAGGATAAATCAAATTCCCATAGAAATGTGCATCCATTTGGCTGAACTGAGTATGGAAGGGGCAACTATAAATTGGTCTACCATGCTCCTTAATATAAATCTATCATTGAGTTGGGAGAAGTTTAAGGAGATTATGCAAAGGTATGGTGGAGTTCATTCTTTCAATCCTTTTGAGGAGTTAGCAAATCTCAAACAAATTGGGAGTGTAAAGAGATCTATTGAAACATTTGAAATGGTGGCAGCAACGGCTTCAGGGCTCCTTGAACCACAGTATGTGGGGTATTTTATAAGTGGGTTGAGGGAAGAAATTAAGGAATGAGTGAAGGTACATAAGCCAAAGGATATAGTGAAGGCCATGAGGTTAGCTCATACCATTGAAGCTTCTCTGCAAATTGAGAGGTTTGGGATGAATTCATCTAAATCGTTGTAGATCTCGTTGAAGGAGAAGGATAGAATTAGCAAATCTCACTTAACATCTGGATCTTAGAGTGGGTCCAATCAATATGGGTCATCATAATGGCATATTAATTCACCATTTGGGCCAACCCAAATTAGATATCCACCTTAATTAACAAACAACCAACCACCAGCAAATTCTCCATCGTCAAAATCAAACTGTTGGGGAAATAGGAGATCTAAAATTCAAAACCTCATCAAGACGAAATGGGAAGAGCAGTGAAAAAAGGGCTTTATTTCCAGTGTGGCCAAAGTTATTCTTCACAACATAAATTCTCTAAGGCCTAATTGAAAGTCATGTTGTTAGGAGAAGGAGATAACATTGAAGATGAGGATGAATTTTTTGAAGTAGAGAATGAGGAAAAAGAAGACCCAGTAGATGGAGAATGTAAGGTGTTCGACCTGAGTTATCTTCACCACCAAGTGGGGGCTCCGGCAGAGAATGAAAAGGAGTTGATACCATCAAATTGGTTAGAACCATCAATGAAATTCCTATGGTGATGCTGGTTGATAGAGGAGCAACACACAATTTCATTTCATCTCAAATGGTGGCTATCTTGGGACTCCAGGTATGTCATATTGAAACTCTTAGAATTAAACTTGGGAATGGAAATCGGATTGAAGTGGACAAGAAGTGCACTAAAATTCCCATACTCATAGGCGAATACCAATATTCCATTGATGCATTGGTTGTAATGGCCTCAACACCGGTCTGGTCGTGAACAGTAAATTCTGATGATGAATAGTGCACCCGAGTCAAAAATCAGACCCGAAAGTGAAAAATATTTTATTTAACCATCGAAAAGTATTGGTCATGGTAAGTCCGGAGTTGAAATTTGAAGTGAAATTGAGGTCAAATAGGCATTCGAAAGTTAAAAATATGAAAAAGTTAGCGAGTCAATTCTCCGGGTAGGAAAAGTGACTCGATTTTGCATAAATTTTTAAAAATAGCAAATGAACTCAAAAAAAATTGCCAAATTTTGCATGTCTCAATGAAATTTTCTGTAGAACATTTTGGTGTAAAAAAATAAATTTTTCAGCAAAGTCGACAGTTGTCGAATCGAACCAGTTCAGTTGAATCGGACCAGTAACGGACTCCAATTGAGCCAAAATTTTATGTACTATCTATTTTTGATATTCTAAGAATTATGGAATCAAAATTGAAGTGGATTGAAGTGAGGAACTGAGAGATTTCTATGTGGGCCTTTAGAGAAGTGAAATTGGGCCTTAATGAAACTATTCAAGACCATGGACTTTTGGCCCAATTTTTGGCCCATTTGGAGGGATATTTAAAAGGGAAAAATCTACCAAGTTCCAGCAAATTCCCTCATCTTCTTCCTCCTCTCATCTTGGCCGAAACTCTCTCTCACTTCTCTCTCAAAACTTTTCTTCAATCTCACTCATTTTTCTTTGGAATTAAAGCATCCTACCCTTAATCCTACCCCTCTAATTGTTTATTCCAGCCTCAAACCCTTGATTTGAAGGATTAAAGCAAGAAAAATTCAAGGGAAAGCTTTAGGTATCTTAAGGAGGTAAGTCAAAATCATAGTTTTAAGTTAAATTATTGGCATCTTTAAGTGTATTTGGGTGTCTAGAGTTCATTATGTAGTCAAATTAAGCAAATAAGATAAAAAAAGTAGGGTTTCTATTGATGGAAATTTTGGTTTCTTTAGGGATTCAAGGAGGAGAGCCATCCAATCAAACTAAGGGCAAGGAAAAGGAAGTATAAGCATCCTAAAGTAAGGAGAATATGTAAGTGACTAATAAATCCTAGTAATTTCTTTGATTTTAAGTGAATATCCTTTATGTAACTTAAGAAAATTATGACTAAAGTGGCGTTTAATTAAAGTAATGATAGATTAGTGTTATAAGACCTTACATAAGTGTGAATAAATGCTTAAATGAATTATTGAGTGAATATGTGGTATGGTTTCTTTGTTGGCCGAATGGTACACCTAAGAAAACTAAGGTTCATTTGGTAAAATTTTATAAAATTAAGCCTTTAAAAGGTGTTAGAAATGAAATAACACATATAAGATTTTTTTTGGAATTTATAGAAATTAAATGAATATTTTAGAGATAAATTATCAATTATGTAAGTAATGAAAGTATTGAAGTAATATGAAATAATGTGTACTTTGTTGAGAAAATGAATGATTTTGGTGAATTATGGTGAATTAATTCACAAATCATGTGAAGGAATTGAAAAGAATAATTAATAAGTAAAATAAGTATAAGTAAGAAAAGAAATAATAAAAAAAATGAAGTTTGATTGAGATTTTAATGAAATTGTGCCCTTAGAAATAGTCTGGTAGTGAAAACCTAGTTCAGGATATAATTGGCTAGCCATAGGGACATCTGAACCGTAGTGCAAGTCGTGGCGACTTGCTTTGCTATGGTAGGATCACTGATCTCCATAGCTTTGTCTGTATCTAATATCTGTTCTGTGAAAAAGTGATATTTGATATCATTTTTCAATCTGTATGGGGTCCACGTTCTGAGTATCCTATCTGAGAATTTCTGTCGGTACTGTACTAGGGGCATAAAAGTGATAATAAGTTAAAAAGAAGTGAAAAGAAAAATAAAAGTGAAGTTTAAGTAGAAAAAGGACTAAAATGAAAGAAAATAAAAGTCTAGGGGCAAAATGGTAATTTTGCCAAAATATGTGATTAATATGTGAAAATGAATAAGAAATAGTTAACAAGGGTAAAATGATAATTTTGGAGACCTAATAGTGTCAAAATATAAAGTTTTTAAGGTATAGGGACTAAAATGTAATTTTACCCAAAGATGGTGTAATAAAGTATAAATGATAAATAATAGAAGAAATTGTATGATAAAAATGAAAGTAAATGGCAATAATGGCAAAATTGTAAATATGAGATTAAAAGAGACAATTTCGTAATTTAGCAAAACTTTAAGGATTAAATTGAATCTTGTTGATAATTAAGTAATCTTGTTGATAATTAAGTAATAAATAAGAATAAATGCAAATCGTGTAGGTAATAATTGATCTCCTTTGATTTTGAATAATATATGTGGTTATTTTAAAAGTTTAAATAAATAATCGTATTATAATAAGGAAATTAATTTTGTATATGAAAGTACTAGGATTGTTAGTCACCACTGGGCATAATTTATGCTCAGCATGTAGTTTCTGCTGCATGCAGGTAACGAATCAAAGGAGCGGTAATGCACAATCAAAGGAAGACATTTTGTTGTATAGTTGCAATATAATCTAGCATGTATAATGTTTAGTAGTTATGGAATGTATATAAACGGACAGTTATGTATGAAGACATGTTTTTATAAAGACATATGGATGTATATATATGCTTGTGGTTATGGTCTGGATATGATATGTTGATGTATTGATGGAGTTATGAAGGTTGAGATGTTTTTATTAGAAGCGTTGTGCCTCTGAGAGGCTGTGTTTTGTCTGATTTTTCAGGGGGCTAGTTAGAAATACAGTCGTTATGATGCCGAAATTTTGTTAAATGAACAATAATTCGGAATCATTATAGGTTATTGAATAACTAAGTTGAATTCATAATATTAAGTATTATTGTTAATTAAAGGATAAAAAAAATTTACCGGTGTACGCGCACTGTTCAGTTAGGTTGGAGTGATAAGGGTGTTACATTGGTGACTAATCTTGGAGGGTTGGATTTGATATTAGGCATAGAATGGCTAAAAACTCTTAGGGACATTACAACTAATTATGCATTAGGTTGTTTGAAATTCATTGATCAAGGGAAAATAGTGGAGTTAAAGGGGGTAAATATAGGGCAATTGGAACTGGAGTCTTTGCAAACTTGGTTAGAGGGACATCTCACACAGCTCGTGGTCGAAGAAAACAAAGTTCCTCATGTGTCTTTAGCTGTTTTGAAACATTTGAATAAACAGTAAAAGCAACAAACGGCAGCCTTATTCATAAAACATAATCTGGTTTTTGGGGAAATGGAAGGGCTTCCACCCAAGAGAATAGTAAAACACTCGATAACTCTCTAACCAAGTCAAGGGCCAGTATATGTGAGACTGTATCGTTATCTGTACCATCAAAAATAAGAAATTAAGCGATAATTTTTCTAAGATGTTGAACAAAGGGATTATAAGGCATGATCAAAGCTTTTTTCCTAGCTCGATTATTCTGGTTAAGAAAAAGGATTAGTCGTGGAAGAAATGTGTGTAGATTATCGTGCTTTAAATAAGGTTATGATACCTGACAAGTATTCGATTCCCATAATAGAGGAATTGTTTGATGAGCTGGGTGGAGCAAAATGCTTCACCGAATTGGATCTCAAGCTGGGTTATCATCAAATTCTTATCTATGAAATGGATATTGAGAAGATGGCTTTTCGCACACATGATGGTCATTATAAATTCCTGGTAATGCCTTTAGATTAACAAATGCTCCAACCACTTTCCAATATGCCACGAATGACATATTTCTGCCATTGCTTCGCAAATGTTGGTATTTTTATGACATTTTGATATACACCCACATATGTTAAGAACACTTATAGCATGTAGAGTTAGTTTTAGGCATCTTGACAGAAAATCAGTATGTGTTGAACTACAAGAAGTGCAGCTTTGGTTAACAATATGTGGAATATCTAGGTCATGTAATAAATGGATTAGGGGTAATGGTGGGTTCCAATAAGGTTAGAGCTATCCAGGAATGGCCTACACCCACCATAGTAAAAGGAGTGCATGGTTTCCTTGGACCCACAGGCTACAAATGAAAATTCATTGTAGGGTATGGGAAAATTGCTAAACCATTGACCGAACTAACTAAGAAAAACAATTTTAAAAGGAATGCAGCTGCTCAAGATGCTTTTGAAGCTCTAAAACACAAATTAGTTACCTTTCCACTTCTAGTTTTATAATATTTTTCCAAACCTTTTGAGATCGAATGTGATGCTTCGGGTTGTGGTTTAGGGGCGGTGCTCATGTAAGATCACAGATCAATCGCCTATTTCAATAAGGCATTATCACCTCAAGATCTCAGTAAGTTTACTTACGAGAGGGAGATCATGACTATTATTCTTGCTATTCTACACTGGAAATTATACCTACTAAGGTAACCATTTATCGTCCACACTGACCACCAAAGCATCCGCCAATTACTTCACCAATGAATCACCACCAGTGACCAGCAAAATTGGATTGCTAAATTGATGGGTTACAAGTTCAAAGTTTGATATAAACCAGGAAGAGAAAACTAAGCTATTGATGCCTTATCTCGGATTGAAGGAATGGCAGGGGAGTTATCGGCTATATTAGTTAGCCTCTATTTACTAGATGAATCAAAGTTGACTCACAAAATGGCAAATGACCTGTAACTTCAGAAAATACTTGTTGATTTAAGAAGGGATTCCTTTTTCGAACCTGGTTTTATGGAGCTCTACGGTAAACTTTTCCTTAAAAATAGGTTAGTCATCCCTGCTGCTTCTCCTTGGATTCCCATTTTGTTGAAAGAACTTCACTCTAGTCTTTCTAGTGGGCATTCTGGATATTATCAAACTTATAGATGATTAGCTTCATTGTTTTATTAGTTAGGTATGACTAAGACAGTACTTGTTCAAACTTGTGATATATGTCAAAAGTACAAGGCATCGACCTTAGTTCCAGGCGGTTTGCTTCAGTCCCTACCCATTCCTGATCAAGTTTGGGAAGACATATCTATTGACTTCATTACAGGATTACCAAGATCGAAGGGGTTAGACACTATTTAAGTGGTGATGGATAGGTTATCGAAGTATGCCCATTTTATTCTACTTAAACACCCATTCACGGTGGGATTGATGGCTAAACTATTCCTTTATAAGGTTATCCACCTACATGGGCTACCAAAGTCTATTCTCAGTGATAGGGATCCATTGTTTGTCAATCCACTACAAAAAAAAAATTCCAATTAGAGACTAAATTTAGCGACGGCATTATTTTTTTTCAAATTTTGCGACAGATTCACGACTGTTTTACAATTTCATTGTGGAAAGGATATTTTCTATTTATTTGCGATGAAATAGCGACGAAATGAATAAACAGTCGCTAATTATTGGCGGAAAGTATATGCACCATGTTTTGCGACGGAATTAGCGACGAATATTTCAGTCGCTAAATTTTATAATTTTTTATTCATGAAATTAGTTCCAGAAAATTTAGCGACGAACATTTTAGTCGCTAATTTTGGAGGGAAAATATAGCGCCTTTTTTGCGATGTTTTAGCGACGAAATTTTTGTTGCTAATAGTAATTTGTTACAGTAATACAATTAGCGAAGAAAATCTTTAATCGCTAATCCGTCGCAAATAAATTAAAAAATAATTTTTTTTAATTTCACTCGCATGATTTATGTATAGTTTTAAGTAATTTTAATATAGACCATATGAAATGAATATTTTATTTTGTAATAGAAAATTAGAAATTATTTTATAAGTTGATAATAACTTTTTATCAATTATACCAAACTCTAAAGTTATATATTTAGAAATTTTATATTTTTAATAATAATAATAAACTAATTGTTATGATTATTATATATTTGTTTGTTCAAGATTAAAAAAATAAATATTTATAAAACAGTAATATAAAATTTATTATTTCATTCAAAATAATAATAGAAACATTTGTAATTAATTTTTATTTTATAAAATTTAAATCAAATATTAAATTATTAGGAATTATATTGATTTCTTTATCAATTATCCCCAAATATAAACTTATTTATTTAAAAAAATTATATTTTAATAATAATAATAATAATAAAGTAATTGTTATAATTATTATATAGTCATATTATGAAAAATAATAAATATAAATATTTATATAATAATAATATAAAGTTTATTAATTCATTTAAAATGATTATGAAAAAATTATAATTTATTTTTAATTTTTTAAAATTTTGAGCAAATTTTAAATTATTAAAAAATTTTAGTTATATATATTTACAAAATTATCCTTGAATACAAGGATAAAATGATGAAATTTGATAGGGACATTTGACTAATTTCAAAAATTTACCCTAGATATGGCCAGATTAATAAATAAGTTAAGATATTATCTGATAAATCCAAATAACCCATTTGAATCTGCATGTTTACGGTTTGGTTGGATCTTTAAATACAAATTGAATAGCTTTTATACGGAATAGTGTAAGTAAAAATTTAACGGTTAAGTATTTCATTTAATTAGAGATTTAAGATCCCTATTGAACATAAATTCAATTAAGTGACTGAATTGAAAATTTTTAATAAGTTAAGAGGATTAAAATATTTTGTTTGTCGAAGAAAAATATAAATAGAAAAGGTGATGATAAAAAGATAAATGCATATGTGTGTTGATTATTGCATTAGTTAGGGGTTCAACGCCATTTTCTTTGTTCTATGGTCAAATTAAAAAAAATCACGTAATTAACTTAATGATTTTCTCATTATATGTATATAATTTATTAAAAAATATATATTATTAGTTTATTATTATTATAATATTACATATATATATATATATATATATATATATATATTCTGGTTGATTAATTCAACTAAAGTGAAAGTAAAAACACGACAGCTGATTAATTCAACTAGAGTTAATGTTCTGGTTGGCTGTTCCTTTGGCGAATTTATATGCAAGATTACAACTGCATTTAATTCAACTGGAGTTAATGTTCTGTCCTATCCCATGTGAATAAAAATTATTTGTATTTCTTTATATTAAACAAAAAAAAGAAAAAAAAAACTTAGTAGGTATTCATTGGAGTAAATATCTTAGGTGTAACGCCCCAAAATCTTTGAGTTGTTTGAAAATATTTTAATAGGTGAACAATATTTTAATACCGGTTCATGAAGGTCAATTATTGAGGATCCGATCAGTAAATATATATAATTTCAAACTTGATAAATGAATAATTTTTAATTAAACTATGATCTAAGCACTAATAATAAGAAATTTAAATAAATTAAGGTATAATAATCATTTGAATAATAATAATAATAATAGCAAATCTCGAGACCTTAGAATCCTTTAGATACATTTCCTTGGGCCACAAATTTATTAGAAGCATGACAAAAAAATGAGATAGAATCGAGAAAGGAGCGAAGCAGGGGAGGTTAGGATCGGGCCTTCCGTCGCCCATCGGTTTTTCCTCCTGCCGCCCATCGGCATTTCCTCTCGTTGCCTGTCGGCATTCCCTTGGCCTACTCGTCGAATCGCTGCTCGCTGCATCCTTTCTCAACCCTGATCTTCCTCACCTTACTGTAGCCCCTTTTTCTTCGGTGAGTTGCGACGGCCACCGATGACATGCATAACGTTGGCGAGCTCTTAAGGGCAAGGTGATTGCTCTAGTAGCCTCTCTCCCTTCCCAAAAACCTGCAATAAATAGATCAGAATGGGAGAAGGTGGCATTTTTTTGAGCAAATCTTGACCAAATAGCGTGGCACCGGAGTGCGTGACCACCAGAAAAGAGACCTTAGGATCTCGATCTACGAGATGACTGCATAAGACATCACCAGCAGAGCTCTGGCAAAGCTTTAGTGACGGTCCGATGAGGTCTTCTTGCTTTTGCTTTTCTTAATTACAACAAAATTCTTTAGTTTACTAGAAATTAGCAATAATTGTTATTATTTTGACTTGCATAACTGGAATTGGACGAAGAAACCAAAAAATTCAAGAGCTCCGTGGAATTTCTAACCCACAAATCATACACTCCTCCTTCTTGGACCTCTAATCTAAATCCCATTCCACTTCACCGATTCTCTCTTGGTCATCTTCCTACACCTATTCATCGATTGAATCTTCCTAATTTGCCCAAAGGCACCGAGATTTATTTGAAGGAGATCTACCAATTTATTCCCTTGATCAATTTTAATTTTTGATGGATTTTTTGAAGGATGATCTCTCCGGTATGCAATTAAGTGGTAATAAAGTGAGAAAGTTAGATTTTTTAATGGCTGATGCAGTGGCTAATGGTGCTGATTGTATTATCACCATTGGTGGAATTCAGAGCAACCATTGTCGTGCTACTGCTGTTGCTGCTAAGTATCTTAATCTTGATTTCTATCTTATTCTTCGCACTTCTAAGGTTAGTACTTGAGCCAACCCCAATTCTTTTTTAGTTTTTTAAATATTGTTATTGTCACTCTTGTTTTGTTGCTAAAAATGTTTTGGAAGTGTTGTAGGTTCTTGTGGACCAAGATCCTGGATTTATGGGCAATCTTTTGGTTGAGCGTCTAATTGGAGCTAACGTTCAACTTATTTCAAAAGAAGAATATGAAGAAATTGTGAGTGTGGTTTGTTTTGCCTCTCACCATCATCTTTTGTATCTTTACAAATCTTATCTATGGTTTTGCAATTTTCTTTTAGCTGCATTTCGAGCTCTTAAAGTTATTGCTTTAGAGTAGTCTTCGGCATTTCGAACTTATGGAATTTTAGTTTCATGGCATTCTCTATTACATGAATGCATTAACTTTGTATTTATCAATTGTGCCAATAGTTCTGCTGCCATTTAATTATTCGGGTCCCCGAGTTTTATTCTTAAAAACACTTGACTTGTATTTAAAAATTGTCAAATTTATCTCCAAGGTTTGCCAAGTGCTTTACACTTTGGTCTTTGATTACATAACTATTAGATCTACGAAACACATGTTTCCCTAATTTTCAATGTTTGGTATCAGGCTCTTTGTAATATATTAAAAGAAAAGTTGGTGAAGGAAGGGAGAAAGCCATAGGTTATTCCTGTTGGTGGATCAAATTCCCTGGGAACCTTGTGAGTTAAGGTGAATATATTATACAATATATGATATCCCATCTAAAGTTTGTGACTTAGTTCTTGACCCACAAGAATTGATAAATTTTAATTCTTGGGAGACTAGTGAAGCTTTATTCAATATCATCATTCATTTGGTGTTTGTCAAAAAACTTTGTATTTTTGTATAAACTTGGCAAATAGTTATCAGTCTTGTAGATACTTTCTAACCACTATATTGATGTTTCTTAGAGTACAGTATGGATGAAGCATATTTTAGCCCATGACGAAGTACATTTACATAGGTGCTCTTCAGGTGGCTGAGGTGACCCTAGCTTTGAAACATAGGATCAAGCATAACTAACGAAGCACATTTACATAGGTGCTATTCATTTTTGGGTTTAGTTATATTGTATATTACCTTCACATTATGATTATATGTACTCTTAAAAAACCTTATCCATTGCCTTATATGTATTTAAAGATATTGCATAGCTGTCATGTCTCATTACAAAAGTTGCAAGGTATGTGCTTATCCAAGTTGTTTTCAGTCATGAATACAATCATCTTGAACCGCTATATCAAGTTATATTAATCAGTCTCGTATAACTACGAGATAGCCCACTCAAAACTTATTCAGGGTCATTTCAAATTTCGTTAGGCTCAAACTTGTTTTGTTTGTAAGACATAATAAAAGTGTAAATTTATTGTTGTGATCTGCCTTCTTATTCTTATATAGTTAGAATATAAGTTTGAAGATTTATAGTCCATCTGTTTCTTATATTGCCCCTATACATCCTACATTTGAAAATTTATAGGGCATACAAATTGTTCTATATAAGAATCCTGTGAAACTAACGGTAATTTGTACTGATCTGCCCTCTCATTTTCCTATATAGATAGGATTTTCAACGTGTGCTCTAGGTTTTCCCTCTTTTTCATGTCACTCTCCTGCTAAAATTATCTTGAAGAATAATGTGTATGGTAGGAATGGTTTTTCTTTTTCACTACACCTTAACCATTGCACAAATCTAGTTTTTTTTACCCCACCTTAAACATTGCAAAAATCTCTTTGAAACAGTAAATGAGTATAAATGATCAGTTGTGCAGTTATCTTATCAAATTTCATTATATTTGTATTAACTTTCTCTAGTTTTCACTACAAAAAAACTGCAGATTAGCGACGAAACTTTTCGTCGCTAAATACCTTTTTTTGGTCGCAAATTAAAATTAGCGACGGCGCGACGAACAGTCGCTAATATGCCAGTCGCTAATATATTAGCGACGGATTCCAAAATCAGTCGCTAATTTAGCAACGAAATTTTTAGTCGCAAATTTTAATTTTTTCGTCGCTAATTTATATTCCTATTTAGTAGCCTAATTATAATAATAATATTTAGCGACTGAATTTTCCGTCGCTAATTCCATCGCTAAACATGAATTATAATAATAATATTTAGCGACTGATTTTCCGTCGCTAAATACAAATTTAGTGTAAAATGTAGCGACGATATTTGTCGCAAATTGGTCGCTAATTATTTTCGAAATTATATATTTTATATATTAGTGACATTTTTTTGTCGCAAATCCGTCGCTAAATTATTAATTGAATTTTCTCTTTTGCTGTATTTTATAATTTTAATCCTGTATACAAAGATCATTACTTATTTATTTTCAACCTGTAAACTGCACTGAGCTCACACATATAAATATATATTGATTCCAGGAATCAAAATATGTTCCAAAATACACATAAATAATAATTTGAGGCATTACATAATATTATCATTAATCTGTCATGAAACAATAAAATAACAAATATTATTGTACTAATTAGCACCAACAGTATCATCTAAAGCATATTGTATGTTGAATACAAAAATATTTTCTCTATGGTTGCGAGTTTGAGGGCCAAAGCATCTTTCTATTATCTCTATGCCAGAAAGAAATGGCTCAAATTGCACCGATTCTAAAATTTTAGCCTACAAAAATATGTAGCAGGACAAGTAATTAGTTGTTTGTCAGAAAAAAAATGCCAACAAAAGCATATTGTATGTTGAATAGTTGCCACATTTGGTAGGTTGCCATCTTTCCCTCCCTTCATATTAAAATCAAAAAGTCAACCTCCTCAATATTAAGCCAAAAAAAGAAAAAGGAATGAACAGGAAAAAGAATAATTCATAATAGATAAATATTTTCTTATATGACCTGTTGGTAAATAAATCACTTCCATTTAATTCAAACCAACTGTAATTTTTCTTAAACTGATTTAAACAAAACATATGTTTATCTATTGAGTTGAATCACTTCCATTTAATGATTTGACAATCATGAAGGATGAGTTCCTGCAAATGGTATCTACTGAGTTTTATAAGGTAATTGAGATTCATTTAAAAAAAAAAGGAAAAAATAACTATAACTGCTAGTTGTGATAAAACCTGGATCAGAAAAATCAGCTGCAATATCCGCACGCTCCAATTGTGATAAAACCTGGATCAGAAAAATCAATACCCGACTGCAAAAAAGATTTATCCAGTTGATAACAACAGACTATTTGTCTTCACGCTGGAAAAAAAAACCCACAGATTATCAGTTCAAAATCACACGTGCATCTTTCTATATCTACGTTAAGTTAGAAACTAACAGTAAAACTGAAATCCTTCATAAGTTTAAACTTTTATGAATTTCGATAAGTATTGAATCTTTTCCCGTTTACAAATCATACTAACCATAATCTTTAAACATTTTATTCTCATATAACTTCTAACCAATTTACGGCATGCAGAGACCAAACCCAATATAAAAATCAAAATTAACACATTGAGACATAACAATCATATTAAATTAACTCCAATCACTATAGCCTAAAGAATTTTTGGGGGAAGAAAAGAGAAACCTTGAATTAAAGACGAATTAAATAGGAAAATGAGTGACTATAACTAAAGAACAAGTCAATAACTTTATTCACAGCCCGAGCAGATACAAAATATGCAAATTCAAAAAAAAATTACAAAATATGCTAATTTGAGGAGAAAAATATTACCTTTTGAAGGCAGGAGATTATTAGAATTCGACCAGGGTAGAATCTTGACGACAGCTCCAGAACTCAAAGAATTATAGGGTAGAATCAAGTTGAATATAAGCTTGAATTTTATTTTGTTAATAATCTTCTCTATAAATGTCATTTATAGGGATTCTACCCTATAAATGACATTTATAGAGAAGATTATTAACAAAATAAAATTCAAGCTTATATTCAACTTGATTCTACCCTATAATTCTTTGTGTTCTGGAGCTGTCGTCAAGATTCTACCCTGGTCGAATTCTAATAATCTCCTGCCTTCAAAAGGTAATATTTTTCTCCTCAAATTAGCATATTTTGTAATTTTTTTTTGAATTTGCATATTTTGTATCTGCTACAAAATATGCTAATTTGAGGAGAAAAATATTACCTTTTGAAGGCAGGAGATTATTAGAATTCGACCAGGGTAGAATCTTGACGACAGCTCCAGAACTCAAAGAATTATAGGGTAGAATCAAGTTGAATATAAGCTTGAATTTTATTTTGTTAATAATCTTCTCTATAAATGTCATTTATAGGGTAGAATCTTCTCTATAAATGAGTTCCTGCAAATGGTATCTACTGAGTTTTATAAGGTAATTGAGATTCATTTAAAAAAAAGGAAAAAATAACTATAACTGCTAGTTGTGATAAAACCTGGATCAGAAAAATCAGCTGCAATATCCGCACGCTCCAATTGTGATAAAACCTGGATCAGAAAAATCAATACCCGACTGCAAAAAAGATTTATCCAGTTGATAACAACAGACTATTTGTCTTCACGCTGGAAAAAAAAAACCCACAGATTATCAGTTCAAAATCACACGTGCATCTTTCTATATCTACGTTAAGTTAGAAACTAACAGTAAAACTGAAATCCTTCATAAGTTTAAACTTTTATGAATTTCGATAAGTATTGAATCTTTTCCCGTTTACAAATCATACTAACCATAATCTTTAAACATTTTATTCTCATATAACTTCTAACCAATTTACGGCAGATACAAAATATGCAAATTCAAAAAAAAATTACAAAATATGCTAATTTGAGGAGAAAAATATTACCTTTTGAAGGCAGGAGATTATTAGAATTCGACCAGGGTAGAATCTTGACGACAGCTCCAGAACTCAAAGAATTATAGGGTAGAATCAAGTTGAATATAAGCTTGAATTTTATTTTGTTAATAATCTTTTCTATAAATGTCATTTATAGGGTAGAATCTTCTCTATAAATGACATTTAGTGATGGTCTAGATAGGACATAGTTTGGAATCCAAACAGAGAGAAGCATTGTAGTAGATGATACTACGATATAAACTCTCAAGAAACTTGCCCTACTGCATCTACGGCCTTGTACATATAAGAAAATAATTAGTACGAAAAGATGCAGGAAACTTTAAATTGATTAAAAAAATAAGTAGAGAATAATGTTTTCAACGGCAACCTAGCTCCCCAAATAGAACAGAAATCAACCCAATAACAGAAAATGAAATAGCATGCATGTCAAAGTCCTGCTCCTTACCAGTTGATAAAAGAATGTATAGTAATCCTGCCAATTGAATCAGAACCTGCAGTCAAATACAAACTCAATCAAAAGAAAATATAAAGAAGTGCAGTTGATTCAGAATCAACTTCATAAAGCAGAAAGAGGGTTGATAGAGGATCTTTGAGCTAAAATACAATGACAATATCTCTTGTATTGTTTACTGGAAACTCTAAATTATTTAATTAATTAAATTCTGCCTCTTTAAAGAGAGGTCACGGGCCTAGGAGTACCTAATAAAATAGGAATTCTTTTCTAACGAGAAAATAATGATTTCTTTTTATTGCTCTAATTAGAAAATATTAAAATAGGAAGACTTTAGGAAACCATAGAAATAAACCACTAATATAGAAACCCTACTATAAATAAAATACTACCTAAACCTAATCCTAACCTTAGAACTGCAATACGAATTTGCACAACAAAATAACACAGGCAACTTGGGTGGCTGAAATTTAATAGCTGCAAGAAACAGCAATTCTGGAGGCAAGGAAAGAGGAAATAAGTAATCGCCTCAACTTGACTCTACATGGATCAGAAATATAATAATGATGCCGAGATAATATTATCAAGTCCAGCACCTACGGGGGAAGAAGCAACTCAAAATTCAGGAAAAAAACAAATATAGTAACATACAGACAAAAAATTAAGTTAGAATACTACAGATAGAATGAAGAATAAAGAATCATATGAGATGAATAATCAAAACCCTATGAACAAAGAAAGAATAGAACAAGAAAGACCAGCGGTTGGCATGTTAGGTCTACAAGTTTAAGATCAACATCACCAGCAAAAAGTAGATATGATACTAGAATGGACCATCACTGTCAACGCCGGACCGGTGCCGGAGCTTCGCCGGTGATGGTCTAACACAGTCACCTCGAAGATCGGGATCCCAAGGTTTTGTTTCCAGCGATCACGCGCCCAATCGCCATGCCGTTGATCAGGAATCGAGCTGAAATCGTCTCCGGGTCCCTTCTCCAATCTACATGCTACCAACGAGAGAGGAGAGACAGAGAGCACTGGAACGATCGTCTCATCGCTATGAGTTCTCAAGTGGTGGTCACAACACCAATCGCTGTCGTCGCTTGCCGGAGGAGGAAGAAGAAGTGCTCGGTATGGAAAAAATTGAGAAGAGAAAGATGACGTAATGGTGGGCTGATGAGAGAATGGCGACCAGAAATGGACAAGGCAAAGACCGCGTGAAAGCTCCTCGTCGACGATTGTGCCTTTGGTCTCGCCGGAGAGGAGATTTCGTTCTCTTCCCCCCTCCTGCTCCCAACGCCGTTTCCACCTATCTATTTGCTTTTTTTTTCTTTCTTTCACCAAGTCCAATAAAATATCTCCCCCAAGCTTCTACAAATCTAAATCACTATATGGCCTTCTTGCATTATTATTATTATTATTATTATTGACCCCTAAATAAATTTTAATCTTGTCGTTATTATTTTTATTATAATTATCATTATATATTTATTCATTTTTAATTCTTTGTTTTTAGTTATTAAATTATCCTTTAAATTTAAATTATTATTTTAAAATCTTGAAATGATACGAACTTATTTCATATTTTAAACAAGTCAATCCTTGCAACCAGTATCAAAAATACTGCACTCACGTGTTAAAATCACCATAATATGATTTCAACTTTTTGGGGCGTTACAATGCTTGCACCAGAAATTTTCTCCAATTCAAAGATCTGCTTTTGTTCATACAATAAAACTCTTGATTGCTAATATACAGTATCTCTCGAGGGTATCAAGTAAAGCATACTAATTAATATGATACTAAGCAATTTAATAAAAACATAATAAGAATGAAATAAAAGAAACATAAGAATTACCAATCTTGATAGTAAAAACGCCGCTATTGCAGCCAATGTCGAAACAATCCTTGCCTTCAAATCATTCCTTATTTAAAACCTTCAGTCGATTTTGGGATAATTAACAAAAAAATTATTAAAAATATAAATTATAGAAAACCAAAGTTTCTATAAAGTATAGGAATAAAAACTTCTTTACTTATACTCTAAATAAAAATAAAATTTATCCAAAAAGAATCAACATCTTTTTTGCAATAAAATCTGAACTTACAGACCTTAAAAACTAATCTTCACCGTTCAAAATTAACAACAAGAAATTTTGAACGTACTCACCAAAAATTAGGCCGATCTAACGGTAAATGATTTTTCGATCGTCTCCACATACAAAATTGGTCATTATGTAAAAAATCCAGAAAATAGCCTTTTTTTGCAACAAAAACTGAACTTACAAATCTTAAAAACTAATCTTCACCGTCCAAAAATAACAACAAGGAGTTTCAAATGTACTCACCAAAAAGCAGGACAATCTAACGGCAAATGATTTTTCGATTGTCTTCGTATACAAAACTGGTCATTACGTAAAAAATCCAGAAAATAGCCTCTTTTTTGTAACAAAACCTGAACTTACAGACCTTAAAAACTAATCTTCACCGTTAAAAATTAACAACAAGGAGTTTTAAACGTACTCACCAAAAATCAGGCCAATCTAACGGCAAATGATTTTCCGATCGTCTTTGTATACAAAACTGGTCATTACGTAAAAAATCCAGAAAACAGCCTCTTTTTTGCAACAAAAACTAAACTTACAGAACTTAAAAACTAATCTTCACCGTTCAAAATTAATAACAAGAATTTTTAAACGTACTCACCAAAAATTAGGCCAATCTAACGGCAAATAATTTTCCGATCGTCTTCGTATACAAAACTGGTCATTACATAAAAAATCCATAAATAACTTATTTTTTGCAACAAAAACCGAACTCACAGACCTTAAAAACTAATCTTCACCATTCAAAATTAACAACAAGGAGTTTCGAACGTACTCAACAAAAATTAGGCCGATCTAACGGCAAATGATTTTTCGATCGACTTCAAATACAAAATTGGTCATTACGTAAAAAATCCAGAAAATAGCCTCTTTTTTTGCAACAAATATTGAACTTACAGACCTTAAAAACTAATCTTTACCGTTCAAAATTAACAACAAGAAGTTTCGAACGTACTCACCAAAAATCAGGCCGATCTAACGGTAAATACTTAACCATTGAAAAGTAATAGAAATAAAATTGAAAAATAATAGAAACGGTGGAGCTTTGAACATTTAGAAAAATAATAGAAATAAAATTGAAAAGTGTGTGTGTGTGTGTGTATATATATATATTAGAAAATTTATTCATTTTGACTTGTATGAATTTAAGTCTTGGATTGAACTCTATTGTATTATTCAACTAAATAATAAATTAAGCTTAAAATTATATACGCATTAAATTGAAACGGTGGAGAGATGTGGCGGAAGATAAAATGTTATTTTTATATGTAGGGTAAATTTTTGAAATTACTAAAATGTCCCTACCAAATTTCATCATTTTATCCTTGTATTCAAGGATAATTTTATAAATATATATTTTAAATTTTTTAATAATTTAAAATTTGCTCAAAATTTTAACAAAATAAAAATAAATTATAAATTTTTCATAATCATTTTAAATGAAATAATAAACTTTATATTATTATTATATAAATATAAATATTTATTATTTTTCATAATATGACTATATAATACTTATAACAATTACTTTATTATTATTATTAAAATGTAATTTTTTTAAATAAATAAGTTTATATATGGGGATAATTGATAAACAAATCAATTTAATTCCTAATAATTTAATATTTGATTTAAATTTTTTAAAATAAAAATAAATTACAAATTTTTTTATTATTATTTTGAATGAAATAATAAATTTTATAAATATTTATTTTTATTAATCTTGAACACGCAAATATATAATAATCATAACAATCAGTTTATTATTATGATTAAAAATGTAAATTTTCTAAATAAATAACATTAGATTTTGGTATAATTGGTAAAAAATTATTACCAACTTATAAAATAATTTATAATTTTCTATTACAAAAGAAAATATTCATTTTATATGGTGTATATTAAAATTACTTGAAATTACACATAAACAATGGGAGTGAAATTTAAAAACTTATTTTTTAATTTATTTGCGACGGATTAGCGACTAAATATTTCAGTCGCTAATCGTATTACAGAAACAAAATACTAATTAGCGACAGAAATATTTCCGTCGCTAAACCGTCGCAAAAAAGGCGCTAAATTTTTCCGCCAAAATTAGCGACTAAAAGTTTAGTCGCTAAAATTTTTGGAACTAATTTCCTGAATACAAAATTATAAAATTTAGCGACGGAAAAATTGTCTCTAATTCCGTCGCAAAAAAGGGCGCTTACTATTCTCGCCAATAATTAGCGACTGTTTATTAATTCTGTCGCTATTGCGTCGCAAAAAAATAGCAAATATCATTATCGCGACGGAAATGTAAAACAGTAGCTAATCCGTCGCAAAATTAGCGACGGAAATTGTGCCGTCACTAATTTTAGTCGCTAATTGGCAGTTTTTTTGTTGTGTTTGAAGTTATCCCTTAGATTGGTTTGAGATGGAGGATAGAGAAGGAAGTCATATCTGCAAAAGGTGATGCAATTCTCTACATTTTTTATTTTGTTGCAATCTATTGTCATCCTCAATGATTTTATTATTCCAGGAAGTTTCATCATTAGGAAGTAATTAATAGAGTCTATTTGCTTTCTTTGTCTTATATTTTTTAGTGCCATATGCCTTATATAATGGCTAGTAGATAAACCATTTGCTGTATTGTTGTCTTGTTTGGACACTAAGAAGACAACTTTAGGTGGTGAAAGATATTATTTTGAAAGCTGCCTTTTCTTTTGTGGTGAAATATTTATTATGAGCTTGGGACTTGTATTTCTATAGGTCCATTGTATTTTGATACTTGTGATTTAAATATTAACATATTTTCAAGAGCTTATGAATATATATATCATGCGTCTATGGAATGTAAATGTGGTGGAATGGGATTAAATTAAGTCCCAATGATAAGTATATTGAAAACTGAAATGTGGTTTTCTCAACATTGTCATGTTGCCATTTGTATTTAGTTAGTTATACGTAATATATTATCCACCTCAGCAACAATTGAAAAAATGCATCATTTGGAACTCTTTTCGTCCTTTATCAAGTGGGGATAATAGATATCTCTATTATTTGGGGTTTTTACAAGTATAGGTGCTAAATTGGGACAAGTGTAAATGGGGGAGCTGGTTTGACAAAACTGTATAAATTGGAGTGCAATTATATATATATATATATAAGCTCAAATTTGTAATTTTCTATTATTAAATTTTAGTCGAAGGGTCAAATGCTTAAGCTTCTCAACTTTGCTAAAATAGTCAAATAAGCTTCTTTTGAATCTTTTAGGCCAATTTGCAACCTAAGATTAAAATTATTCGAAAAATTTCATAAGGGGTGTATTTGACTATTTTAGCAAAGTTGAGTGGCTTATAAAAAATAATATTTAGGTGTAATTATGTTCCATTTGGAGCTTTCAATTAATTTAGCAATTGGTATATATGTTTTTCTTTTCTTTGAGCTTCTGAATTTGCAATTTTGGTATAATTTCAAAGAGCTTTGCAGAAACAGCAAAGGAAGAATTTGTAATATATATGAATATGAATATGGTAAAAGAACAAAAGAAATAAAATCTTATCCAATATCAAAAGACTGACAAACTAGTATACAAATTACTAGATTTTGTGTGACGTGACACGTGTGTTGAGTACTTCATTTGTAAAATATCCAATTACTAAGGCTTAGAATACAGTTCGATATTGGGACTTAATAGAATAAATTGATAAGTTGAGGGGTCAAATGATGCATCTGTCCAGGTTTAAGATCATTAAATTTCATGAGCTTGTTTGTTGTTGGGTATCTTTCTCTTTGATTTATTTTATGGTTGCTTTAAACCTGGAGTTTGCAGTTAAGAACTTGCTTTGATGGATCAGTTGGTTTTATCTGCTATCATTATTAATAGGTCACATTTTTCTACTGCTTTTATTGCAGGTGAACTTTTCTTATTTTGAAGCTGGTGAAAACAAGCAAGCCCTTGTGAAGTTGGTGACTTGCGGAAGGTTGGTACATAGGAAGATGTCCACTGGATTTCTCTCTCTCTCTCTCTCTCTCTCTCTCTCTCGTGTTAGGTGTTCTCAGCATTTTGTAAACACCGAACTATTGAAAGATGTCTTTATACCCATTTTTTATTTTTTTTATTATTTTTAGTGGCATTGCTCAACTTTGCTAATTAAAAGCCTGCATCTACTGCATGCACTAGAAGAAAACAGATTTGATATTAAAGGTGTAGTCTAGAAGAATTTATAATTGCTGACCTTTGATTGACAATCATAATTTAATAGTCTATAGTTTCTTTCAAAAGTAGAAAATCCGATGTATGCCAAGGATGCCCTAACCGAGAAGCTTGTGCTTCTGCACCTAAAGGCCTCAATCCTGGTGTGTCCCTATATATTGTCATGTAAGAAAACTAGATAAGAAATGTGATTTTGAGCATTGTATTTGAGACTTAGTAAGCATATAAATTAGATAGGTTATTGCCTAATTTATGTTACTAAAAAGAAGATAGTGAGGATGATCAGTTGAGTTAGTTTATGGTTTTTAGGGAGATCCAACATAACTGGTGGAGAAAGAGAGAACACTAGCTTAAACTTTTATATGTACTGATATTAACATCAATAATTATTAGAAACTTGAAACTTTTGTATGTACTGATATTTACATCAATAATTTTTAGCAATAAGTGATGGAATATGACATGGTATGAATATCAAGATGGCACAGCGGAAAACAAAAATTTTTATCATACATACCATACATATCCAAAGCTAGAAACGAAACATGCAATTTTAGGGTTGTAGTACTTACAACTTTTGATGCCTTTTAATGTTGAATTAGGTGATGGCTAGCAACTAAGATGACTTTGTCCGCCTTAGATCTCGATCACCAATGCCAAGGAACAACCTTTTACGCCACTCCCTCTATTCTCACACAAACACTTGCACCGACAGCTTAAAATCGAGATTGCTAGCTCTATTTTTCGGTATTGTGTAATAGTTATAGTTTGAAGCTACAAAATTTGATTTTGTACTTCTCTTAGGTTGCTATTACTACCCAAGAACACAAGAGAATGAGGAACTATCCTTTCTCCTTGTGAAAAATTGGGCCAAAAGAATTGAGAGAGAGAGAGAGAGTTCACGCCAAAAGCAAGGAAATTAGGGTTTCACGCCAACTTCTCTTCTTCCTCTAGGGTTTTATTTCTTTTTAATATATATGCTTATCCTTTGGCAAGTCTTTAATTTGAATTCAACTATCCTAAGATAATTAATTCAAACTCTATCACTTCCTAAAGATAAGTAATATATTTTGAATTAAACTCCTTTGAATTTAAAATTCAAATTTGAAATAAAACATAAGACATTTAATTAAATGAAATCACTTAATTTAAATAAATAGCATGTGCCGAAATTCCTTGATTTCCCTCTTGGAATTTCGGCCACTTCATTAAATATATAAGTGATTTAATTTAATTTAAATTCCTTTAGGCTTTAATACTCAATTAACTTAATTAATGTAACATAATTAATTAATTGAAATTAAACCTTATGGGCTGAATTTCTCTCTCTCATGGACCAAGGCCCAATAGCAATTTTATAACCCATTACATACATTAATTTGACTTTAATTAAAAGCCCAAATTAATGCCCAATACTTAATTTAAGTATTTTAAGCCCAATGCTTTGTGTGCGATCCTATAGGTCCATTTAATGTTGGCAATGAATTAATAAATTAATTCAAAGGCTATATATATTCTCTAGCAAGATATTATAGCATTCCAAATTAAATGAAAATGCATATGGCATTTAGTGACCTAATGCAATTTTGCATAGTCCCTTACCCATAAATATCAGAATTAATATAAGGCATGGAACTAGTCATCCTTATATATATTAATTCCTTTCTTGATATTCCAGTGACACTGAACTCTCAGATAAATAATGATTACTCATTATTTCATCTCGGTATGGCCATACACTTCTAAGTTCACTAATCAAGTGGCCGATGATATTTTCTCTCTTATCGAGAGGGGTAATCCCTTCACTTCCCTCATGCTCTCTAACATGAATCAATGTATACCCAATCATACCCGTACTTGTCACTCTGTTATGAGCACGTTAGGTGTATGTCAAAGTACACAGTAATTCATAAAGAGTTTCATAGAGATTTCAGGTCTAAGAACTCCGATACAAAACTTGCATATGAGAAACACTTATGACTTGTACCATGTAGTGTTCTCATGAGTGAATCGTATCCAAATACCATGTTCTTTAACATGTATCTATGATCTCTGATTGACACCCTTGTCCTAATGATCCGTAAGACAGAACTCATAAAATCAGAAAGAGCATACTAGTCTTAATTCATTGTTATTCCCATAACAATGACTGACTAGGGATATTTAGAATAATGTCTCATTTGTTTCAAGGTCTTACAACCATGTGCCTCATACATGATAACTTAAACCGAAACAACACTCTTGGATAGTTTTATCAATTGATATGCACAGGAATACAAAGGATAAAACAAATGCCTCATTTGATTAATTCAAAGTGCTTTATTACAATGCATTGGGGCTAGGGCTTACACTAACAATAAGCACTCTGCCTCCATTTTTTTTGTCTTTTCTTCTTTTTCATGTTATGTTCTGTTGCAGGTAAGCAACTTGATAAATTATGGCATGTATGTATTTACACTAGAGATTTTTACATTCATCCAGGATGTTGCTTCACAAAGGAAAGATAGAGGTCGGGGTTATATTGATAGGATAATGACTACAGAAAAAAGTTGTTGGGATGCTGTCATGCTCCATTTTTGTTAGAAATTAGTTTAAAAAAAATAGAGATAGGCTTGATTTAACTACACTTTGTTTTATATATTATTTTTTTTATGTTGACTCTATTTGTAATGAATTCATTACAAATTATATATATACATGAAAATATATGATTATTATTTATATTTGTATCTATTATATATGAATTTTCTAATATAAGATTATTGTTTATATTGTGTTCAGATGAAAATTTAAAAATATAATAAAAGAAAAAATTAAATTATGCAATAATTTAGTGACGGATTCGCGACAACAACTGTCGCTACTGCATAAACGTTAGAATTTGAGAAATAATTAGAAACCAAATTAGCAACAATATTTTGTCGCTAAATTTTACACTAAATTTTTAATTAGCGACAGCAAATGTAGTCGCTAAATATTATTATTATAATTCGACGAAAATAAAATTAGTGACGAAATTTTTCTTCGCTAAATTAGCGATTGATTTTGAATTCCGTTGCTAATACATTCGCGACTGGTCTTTTAGCGACTGCTCGTCTTGGCGTCGCTAATTTAAATTAGCGACGGAAAACATGTAATTAGCGACAAAATTTTTTGTCGCTAATTTACAGTTTTTTTGTAGTGGTCGATTTTGGCAGGAGATTTTCAAGCTGCATGGGACCAAACTGCATTTTAGCTCCGCCTACCATCCCCAAACCAGTGGTCAAATAGAGGTAGTGAATAGGTGTGTAGAGACATTTTTACTCTGCTTTACTACTGACCAACCCAAAACCTAATTTTCATGGCTATCTTAGGTAGAGTTTTGGTACAACTTTATCATGTGTCCATTAACAAAAGCTCCTTTTGAGGTGGTTTATGGCCACAAAACACCAACTATATTCCAATTCTTCCTTGATGAAATTTTAGTGGCACTTATAGGAAGAGAATTATTAGATTGTGATGAAGCCTTAAGTCAGTTGAAGTCTCACTATCTCACGCATAGTCAAAGATGAAACATGAGCTCGACCAATATCGGTAACATGTGGAATTCAACGAGGGAGACCAGGTGTATGTCAAGTTGTATCCTCATTGCCAATATTTTGTAACTTCTAGAATTACTCCCAAATTTGCTCTAAGATTTTATAGTCCTTTCTCTATCACTCAATGCATTAGGCCCTTAGCTTACAAATTGTTCCAAGATTTTGTGTCTGCTATATAATTAGAAAATATAAAGATATTTCGTAAATTTTCTTTTTTGATCGATGAAATGACAATATTTATTATATTTTTGGATGTATATATATTTGAATGATGTGTGTTGGTAGCATTCAAGTAATTATGTTACCAATAAATTACCGATGAAAAAATCTATGACTAATAGTTTAATCAATTTAAAATTAATATTTAATATTTTTACTGATGGGACAAATTTGTCGCTGTTTACACTAAAATAAATAAAAATTTTATTCATTAAATTTATCGACGGTTTATCGATGTAATATTTCATCGGTAGATAGTCAACGCAACGAAAATTCCTACCGATTTTAATAAAACAACAGACGAAATATTTTTAATATTTTCATCGGTAAAATCTATCAGTAATATTTACTAATGAAATTTTTCGTCGGTAAATTGTTACCTACGAGCATTTTACCATCAGTAAAATATTAAAAAACTGTCGATAAAGGCATTTTTTGTCTGTAAAAAGTTAAATTTCATCTATAAAATCAATTTTTTTGTAGTGCAATGAGAGCACCAAATGATAATTGCTGGAATATCGAAAAGAGAGGTGGCGAAGGCCGATCAGCAAGAGATACCTATAAAACAAGGAAGGACTTGCCCTTAGCTAGCAGGGGATTAGCACTATGAAGTTTAAGTTATGGAGAAATAAAGAGAGAGAGAGAGACTCAGAGAAAAATGTCCAAGATCCCTCACTTGTGAGGTTAAGACAATATTTATAATATCTTTCATTATGTGTTGGAGTGGTTATAATTAAGGCTAATCATTGCTATCTTAGTAATTTTGTAGATTAGATTCACTGGTAGTAGGGTGAGATCTTCAAAATGAATAATTATTGATTTGACATTTGATGTGACTATCGTACAGAGGGAAGATCCGATCGATTCCTTATGTAAAATGCATGCTTAGATCCTATTGATCATTTAAATGGGCCTCTAAAGTGATATGCAATTTGCTAGACTTTAAGCTTAAATTACCGAGCCTAGTGTGAAAGTTATCAATTATGTATTATCAAGAAGAATGTTTTAGTTTTTTTATCGAATTGGTCAATTTTGAACCGAATCAATTGATGCCCACTCTTACCAAAACCATCTTCATTTGTGTAATTAACAAATTTCTGTCGGTGCAATAATCGCGGTTCTTGCTAATTCTAGTTGATGATCCTCTTTCCATTTCTCAGGTTAATAGAAAAAAATGCATATATATTAATTAATAAAAAATTGATAAAACACAATAAAAATTTGAAATCAAAAGAAATTAGGTTATATTTGGTAAGGAGTAATGGATTGTAATGTATTAAATAATGTAATGTATTAAAAAATGTAATGTAATAAAATATAATTGTGATTACATTACTATGTTTGGTTACATTAGTAATGTAATGTAAATACTCATATATTTTTATATTTGGTTAGGAATGTGAGATGAAAATGGCAGAAAATCTCAAATGTGTGATGCTTATATATGGCTATGATTAATCCATTTGTACACTTATGATTGGTTTAATTTACTTTATTATTAAATTTTTACCGAAATTATTTCTAAAATATTATTTAGGGTGTATTTAAAATTTCAGCTCAAAATGAGTTCGTTTCTGTATATTTCAGAATCTGAAATTAAATTGCCGATCCAAAAATCAATTTTTTGGAGTTATCCCAAAATTAATTTTTCACTTTCAAAATTCATTTAAATTATTTCAAGAGATTTTATGCAATCGAAATAATTTTTGAGGTTCGTAAAATATTTTCTAACCGATCAAAATTTTGGTCAACTTTTTACAATTATGCTATTCATTTTTATTTTTAACTTTTGGTGATCTAAATGCCTTAATTTTCACTTTAAATTATATCATAAGACTTGTTATGGATAACATTTTTCAGTGGTGTAATAAAAATTTTATAGATTCCAGTGACCATCGAGCGGTATTATTCACCCTAATATCATCCGCTCATAGCCGGAAAGTGCTACTCATATAAGTTATGATTTTGGAAGCATTGCATTGTCGATTGGGATGATGGCAATGGCGGTAAAAGCGAACAGAAAGACCAATAAGATACGATTTACATTTAAAAAAATTATAATGCAATGAAAAATACTTTTTAAATTTAAAAATTAATCAATATTTTAATAAATGTATTAAAAATACCATTATAAATATCATTACATTATATTATGTAAAATTTAGATTATCAAATAAAAAATTAATTACATTTTTAATTACATTACAATCTATTGTATTCTATCAAACACACCCTGAAGTAATAAAATTTCAAAAGGTTATTGCTTATAAAAAAAACAGAGAAAGGAGGTTGGGGTTCAAAGTCAAAACCTCTGACTACGCTACTAGGAAGGAACTCTAGATAACATTACAATTCACAAGTGTGTCAGAAGTAATGTTATTAAAATCGGATCGAATAAAGAATCGGCAAGGCTGAAATTCGTGATTCAACCGGTTTAATCGAATTCAACTAGATTTTTTCTATTTTTAAAATATTATAATTATTATAATTTTTTAAATACTATTATATAAAAATTAAAAAAATATTTATCAAATATTAAATATATATCACAAATATTCTAATCATAAGTTACAAAATATAATTTTAATTTTATTATTACAAGTTATTAATTATGGATTTTTGAATATCATATGTTAGAAACATAAAAATACAATCATATCATGAAAATAATTTCATATTTAGATGAAATACTAATGAAGTAAACAAAATATATTAACCTTGCATATATGAGTATAATTATATTTAATTATAATAAATTCAAATAGATAATAAATATATTAAATTATTAAATGATATTTTTAGAATTTAAAATTCTAATTTTTCAAATAAATAAATAATAAAAATTATGTATATATATATATTAAATTTTCATTATTTATTTATTTGAAAAAAATTAGTATTTTAAATTTTAAAGATATTACTTAATAATTTAATATATTATTATAATGATCCAAATAAATAATAAATATATTAAATTATTAAGTGACATATTTAAAATTTAAAATACTAATTTTTTTAAATTAATAAATAATGAAAATTTATATATATATGTATGTGTGTAAAAATATATAAAAATAATAATTTTTTATACTTTTAGCAAAAAATTTAATTTTATCCAATTTTTCGGTTTTTTTAATTAGTTTGATTTTTTTGATTTAATTTGATTTTTAGTAATTGAACCAATTAATTGATCAATTGATTCGTAATTAAACCGATTCGGTTCGATTTTAATAACTATAGTAAGAAGAAAACAGTTTAGAATTAAATTAACCCACCAACTTTCCTACCAACTCAAATAATACTTACAACTGTCCGACCCATAATAATTGAAGTTTTATCATAGCTCTGGCGCTCTGGAATAGTCTCTTAATTTACCACACCCTCTTCCTCTCTTCCAAGAAAATTGACCCTCTCCTTCTATATCTGTAACGGAAATGGACGGCCTGATCAAAGGTTTGATGGACGTCGCACTTGGCCACGATGATACAGATGAGCAATCGAGCTCACTGTCCCAAGATGAACGATCTAGATCCACTTGGGCACAGGTTACTACTCTCTCATTTCTATCATCGCGGTTTTTTTTTCTTTCCTTCCATGATTTCACTCATATTGTTGCTAAAATGCGCAGGTGGTGTCTGGGGATCAGGATAATGATGATCAAGTTAGCAGTAATCCTGAGCATAGTCATCGTCCCACAAATCAGTGGAGCAATCTGGTTTTTTTTTTTTTACGTTATTTTAATTTTGGAGCTTATAGATTGGGATGAAATTTTTTTCTAATTTAATGAAGATGGTGAAGGAATAATTGTAGCTGCCATTACAAACTGTGCTAGTATGTTTAAAAAAATTAGGGGAAGTTTGTATTTCTAGAATTCTTTGACTGGATTAGTTTTATGTGTATAAAATTGATATGATAATATCCCATTGCGTAAGACCTTTGAATTATTGATGCGTGTGAACGTGACCAAAGGTTATGGTCAAAGAAACAGACCCTGCATAAATTTTGATCTTGATCCAGAATTTGCATGTTTTCAACTCATTGTTTTGGATGTTTCTATATGCACCCAGTGACTTACATTGTCATTAAATCTCAAATGTTAGGATGTCAGTCAAGCTTACGAAAGAAATGAAGGTGATCTGCGACACGATTATGGCCAAAACCAATGGAATAGAAAGGTTGATTATTGGGGACTTGGTTATAATTTTTTTTTAAGAATTTTTTTTTTGTTTTTTTACATTTTAATTTGTCATGCAGGAGGGAAAGGAGGAAAACACTGATGGTTGGGAGACTGTTGGCAAAAAGCATCCTAAGCGACAACATAAGGTATATTGCCATCATGTAACCACCATTATATTAATGGAATCTTTAGGATCCTGATTCCATATGTTGGATAATGCATCCAATAATTTCTCCTTCGAACCCTCCATATTCTTAAAAAAGGGTTATTAGTTTATGTCAACATGCTTTTCGGGTTGGTAAGCATCAAAAAGAGTCTGAACTGTGTACTCCCCTAACTCATTTGTTCCTAGTGACAAGGATCTTTGAGACTTCAAGGTCCTAAGAGAATGAATGGGAGAGGGGAAAAGGATTTGCAACTTATTCTTGAATGCCATATTGACAGGTTCAAAAGGACCACTGGAATGGGTATAAGAAACCTCCTACGGAACAAGAATACTCTGATGAGGTTGAAGATAATGAAAATTTAGTGCCTTCAGAAGAGGAACTTTCTGACATGTCACAAGCTTGCAACAAACTCTGGCAACTTGACAGGAATCGTTTGGTGCCTGGGAAGGACTATCAGATTGATTGTGGTGAAGGTAAGAAGGTCTTTGAGAAGGATGATATGGCACAAGGAAGTCTGTTTTGCTGGCTAAGTGAAAATGTATTAAGGCGGCCTACTTTTGCTCGCTTTTGTTCTCTGCTTGATAATTATAACCCAAATGAAGGGTGTAAAGAAGTTGTCACCTCCGAAGAGAGACAAGAGCAAGCTGCTTTTATAGAAGAAATCAGCAGAACTGCTCCTATTAAATATCTTCATAAGTATCTTGCATTGAAAGGTATTGTATCTGAAGATTATCGTGATTTTAAAAGAATATTGTCTAGTATCTGGTTTGATCTCTATGGTCGAGGTGGTACTTCGGGCTCCTCTTCTGCCTTTGAACATGTTTTTGTTGGAGAAGTTAAACACCATACGGAAAAAGAGGTCTCTGGCTTCCATAACTGGCTTCAGGTATATCTTTGAAATTTCTTTGACATTATGTCTTTTTTAATTTTTTTTATTGATATTGTCATTTTTGGTTTCCGAGTTCGTATCTCCTTTGTAAAATGTGTTTTACCTTTTGCATATTGAGACTGCCTTACCAAAAGACATTTCAGTGTTTATGATTTACAAAGATCCTTATACTTGGCAAATGCTTCTCCTATTTTTCTGATAAAATAACATTTCTTACCGTGGAAGGTCTTCGTGTTGAACCTATTATTACATAACAGTTATTGCTTCTGCATTGAATTGAGTTGACTATGGACATTCATAATTTGGACAGTAGCTCACTCATATGACCTTGTGTGCTTGATGGTAAAAACTAAGAAATATTGCGCGTTTTAAGATGCCACATATGATAGCTTATAGATGTGACTACATGGGTAAACACTGGGATTTGATTGTAGGATATGATTGCTCTATATAGCTTTTTTCCTTCCTATGTTGCTAGCCTTTAGCTTCCTATGTAATTTTTAGTGCATATATATACCCATTAGATTGATGGAATAATCAAACTGGTTAAATTTAAAACTCCTAATTTTAGTGAATATACATACCCTCTAATTTTCTCAATTTCTTAAATACCCACCAGGAGAAGAAGTCAGTTCTCTAGGCGAAGGTTGCAATAGGGTATGGGCAGCTTTAACAATTATAGTTACAGAGATCCTCTATTAAAGCTTATCCCGCATGCACCCAAATAGTTAATTTTTCGGACTTCAACTCTTTCATAAAGTCAAATAATTTCTGAAGTATGAAAGAAAGTTTCAGTAAGCCTGTTGAGCACTTAGTATCTCTTTTTCTTTTGTTTTGGCATCGTCTACATCGTATTCCAATCTAATTGTTTTATTTTTGCTGAATGACTAATACTGTTGGGGAATGTTAAGAAATTTGATAACTTTCTTCAACTTTTCTTTTTTACTTGTTTAGTTTTATCTAGAAGAGGCTAAAGGAACGGTCAATTATCAAGGATATATTTTTCCCCGGCGACGTGGACAGATTGTAAGTGTTCTTACTTTCACTTTGTTCCCTCCATTTGTGGAGGTAAGATAGAGAGAGGAATGAATATAAGTTTCAAAGGAGAAGAAAATTAGTCTATGCTGTAGCTATAGTTCCTTTATTGTATTTCATCTGCATATTTGAGGTTGTTTGTTACTTTGGAGTAGTCCCACTTCATGATTGTTCTGTAATTAAAGTGTTGTATGTTTATCATTAAAATAGGTCACATTCTACTAAATCTTTATTTTTTATTATTTATTTGAAATTCACTCTGCCTCAAAATTTTGTATCCTTTATATGATGATGGAATAACATTAACAAGGAAAGAAAACTACTGAATCTTATATTAGGTTAAACTAAGTTTTAAGAGAGAGTATTGAAGCCGTACATTAGACAGTAAAAACACAAGATTTTGGACCTAGAATTACATAACATACAAGGAAAAATTGTCAACAAGAGATTGATGATGTTTTGGTTTTATTATTAGCCATTATCACTTGCATTCTATTTTGCTTTAAAATCTTTCCAGGAAATTACAAAAAAATAAAAAATAAAAAATTCAGAAAGTTAGGTTTAGCATTGTGGAAAAAAAAATATTGAACAATAAGTACAGCTCGTTAATTTCTTGTAGCATTTTAAAGCATTGATAGAAAAGGCTTGTAGGAGTAGAAATATTGTATCTACCAATCTATTTCCCTTTCACAATTTTTGGTGATAAATACATTTTATATTTGTGCAGTTGAAAGGCTATTTCCATATTAAATTGCTGCCTGATCTTATATCTTATTTTTCACCATTTCTATTTTGTAGCCTGATTCTGAAACCCAGTTGCTCACAACTCAATTTGAATGGAACGGAGTTCTCAAATCTGTTTCAAGCATTCTGGTTGGTGTGAGCCCAGAATTTGAGGTTGCGCTGTATACTCTATGTTTCTATGTGGGTGGAGAGGACAACCATGTTGAGCTGGGTCCATACCCTGTCAACATCAAGTGCTATCGATGTAGAGATCGCATTGGGTCCGTTTTTCCTATTGCAGAGCGTTGAATTTTATGTTCTGTGTACAAATTATATACCAGGTAACTGTCATTGGTATTGCTTGTGTAAGTTTAATGATTGATGTCCTCCATTTTAAAAAGAATCCATAGATCTAATTAAACTTATGAATAAAGATCGAGATTTTATGTCAACTTCTGTTCATTTTTTTAAGTAGATGATATATGACAGTGCAAATTTTCAGCACTATACGTTTTGGAATGGACCCTTTGCTATGTTGTATTCAGTATGGCTATCTTTCTAGCGCATAATGTAATCCAAAGTGGGGCCATTGCCACTTACATTTTTTGAAAAAGCCTATGGTCTTTTCTGGCTTATGATATTTCCATTTTTTGACAGACTGTCAAAAAGAGGAAAATACCATATAGGGGAAGTATGCTTGCTAAGGTCTATTTTTTACATGATTCAGACGATTGTCACTTAAAATTTCAAATCGAAGTTGACTAAAATGCAGGAACCTGGAGGACATTATTTTTGTCTTGGTTGTTTATTTATTTTGCTAAAATTGTGTTTTGAAAATACTTTTCAGAATATTTTTCATTTTTCAGCTTTACATGCGTCATTACATTGGCACACAGAAGAGGTTCTTCTTATTTCATTTTTAAGGAAACACAAAAAGAATGTTACTTTGTCTCTCAATATTTATCTGGACATAATCATCCTAGCGAGCAAATACGATATCGTTTTATGATTTGTCTGAGCCTATGAAGCTACGAATGAGCTGAACTACTTTGCGCTGGCGATGTTTTAATTTGGTACCAAATAGGAGCACTACTACGGTCCAAGGATTGTGGGTTGTACACATTCCATCCAATAATTACAAATTATCAAACACGGTTATTTAGGATGTAAACTTATTCAAAGGATGTCTGGTTTGGCTTTTTGACTGAGTTCATAATCATTTGGCTGATAGTTTAAATTTTGTTTTATTCTCCAATTAGAATGGGCTTCTGGATTGTTTATAATCTGAGGTTTGTTGTTTGAGGTCTTGCAGTGAATAAAATGAGTGGAATTATCATGATAACTTCCAGCGACATTTACCTACAAATCGTAATTGACTTTTATGAAAAATCATTAGAAAAGTTTAGAAATTTACCTAATCCTTGGAGATTCCTGAGACCAATCTTTGTCAACAATTGCTAATCCATTTTGTGTATAACATGCTAACATTTAAAAAATGTGATGAATATTCTACTTTTTTGTTTCAAATCTTTTCTCTTCTTGTTTGGTCTGTTGTGTGATTTCTCCATTAGAAAAAAGAAGGATCTCGTATTTGTAATCTAAAATTTGGTATACCGAACGAAATATCAGATATAAAAATCGCTATACCAAATTTCATAATATAATTACTATTCTGAAATTTTGCATACCGACTGGTGTATCAGTTGGTATATCAAATTTCATAATATAATTAGCCATCTGAAATTTAATATACCGTCTGGTATATCAAATTGTAGAATATATTTGTATTCTGAAATTTGGTATACCAACTGGTATAACCGGTGGGTATACCAAATTTTGGAATATAATTGCAATCTAAAATTTGATATGTCGAACTGTATACCAAATATATCAGCCAGTATATCAAATTTCATAACATAATTAGTATTTTAAAATTTTGTATATTAGCTGTTATACTTGGTATATCATTCGGTATATTAAATTTCAGAACATATTTGCATTTTGAAATCTGATATACCGTTTGATATACTTGGTATACCATCTAGTATACCAAATTTTAAAATATGATTTACATTCTGAAATTTGGTATACTAATTATATATCGTCTGATATATCAAATTTCAAAACATTTTCATTATAGAATTTTATAATAAAAAATAATATTTTATTAAGAAAAATACAAAAAAGTCAATTAATCCAATTATATACCATCCAAATTATACCACAAAAAAAATTTAATCAAACTTATATTTATTTTAAAAAATACAAAAATATCAATGTAAAGATAAAATTTAGACAATTGGAATTTTATAATAAGAATAAATTCAATATCATTTTTATAATTTTCTATTGGTTCACATATTTTTCATTTTTTTGCAAATTTAATAATTGAAAATCAAACCGAATGGTCTATTTAGTTTATTGAGTGCTAAACAACGAAGATTGTTTGATCGGATTTTGATGAATTGACTTTAGCAGCATGGAGTGATATTGAAATAAAATCCAAACAAATTAGTTCTCTCAATCAATAATATTTTCTAGTTATCGAACCAATTAAAACTTGGATACAGACAAGGAAACAAAAGCTTAAAATTGAGCAATTGATTGATTTGCAATTCACCATCTGGTGACTGCATCTAACAAAATCACAACATTGAACAACAACCGAAATTGATTATGATCTCTAGATCAATGATAAGGAATGATAGTCCATTTTATATGAAGAATTTTACAACTCTTTCCGAGTCATATGCTAACTTTAAGGAACTAAACATATGTACAGTACAATATTTTATATCATAATGCCCATTCCTTCTCCTATTATCCTTATCCCAATACCCTGAATCCCGTCCATGTACAGAACCTTGACCAAACCCAAGGACTCTAACATTGTGGGTCCTTGTAACATTGGTAAAAAAATCAAGGTCATTCAATATGACATCATCATCAATAAGATGGTCATTAGTCTCTGCACCAATACAAACATCATGATTACATGATACAGATGGAAAAAAATGTCTACAATGCCCATAATAGCCACCACACCTCAATTATATCATTGAAATTCCTAGTTAGGGTAATTCTACTTTTAAATTTAGACAACAAACACCGTACTCAACTAAGTGTCACAAACGCTTGGTTATTTAAAATGAATGCTCTAATTAAGTTCATTTTATAGATGACTAATTTAAAAGAATTGAACAGTAAAATTTAAAAAAATAGAAAAATGAGATCCACAAAAGTCGATCCGAGTGGAAATTAAACTCTCTCTTCCACTATACCAACCTCAACAATCTATAATGCCTATTATCCAATTGAAATTGAGCCACATTTTCTACAATAAATAGAAAAACAATTCATATTTCAATTTTCACTCTCTCTCACATTTTCCCACACTCACTCAGCAACCAAACTCAAAAACTTCAAGCTAACTAAACAGTAATAAACGAGCTAACCAAACATATCATTAAGAAACTATTCCCTTCTTCTTCTTCTTCTTCTTCTTCCTTGTCTTCTTCATGGCTACTTGATGAACCCAAACATACCATTAAGAAATCGATAACAATTATACCACTCACTACTCCACAAACTATGCAAATCTAATGATCATCATTTTCAATATAAGTCGATGGTTGCAGCACTGGCAGCAGTGGAGAAAGAAAATTTTGGTTCATGGCTTTTATGGAATTCAAACTCCAAACTTGGCTGGATTACGAAGAAGAAGTGCTTTTTTTAGGTTGTGTCCCAATTTTAAAACACAATTAGGGCTTAATATAAAAGTGACAGTTTTAAAAACTTATAATTAAAAAAAGATATTCTTATAACTTTAAAATTGATGGACGTATTTTTTAAAAAATGAGGTTAAAAAAGGGATATTTGGTGTAAATTTCTCAATAATCAATCGGCTATTAATAACAAGTATCATCTATAGACTAAATTTATCAATAAATCAAATGGATCCTTATAGCCCTTTAATGGCCGGAGTAGTGTCCATGTTGATGGTCGGAATAAAGGTCCACGTTGTGTGGATATTAGCCCAGGCCCTAAATAGGATGTATAGATTAGTACAACAATGATTATATATGTTATTTCATGTTATTCAAAGATGACTTCTATCAGCAATAGCTTTTAGCTCCGATAGATTTCCCCCCACCCTCCCTCGAAAAAGAAATTTTTGTCGATAAAAAAGCTACTAGGAACTTTGACATCCAAGAAAAAGACGAATACAGAGTCTTTGGCTAAGAATTTGGGATCATCAAAATATCATAGCTCATTTGTCATATTTCATAAAAAAAGAAAAAATAAGTGATAAATACAAAAAATACATTCTTAAAGGCCCAATTAGTCTGGCCCAATAATATTTGGGACGGCCCAAAGTCCATTAGCAAAAAGGTAAACGTGAGCTGGAAGATAACACAGGAAAGCATGGTGTCCAATCGGACTGATGGGATAGCCCGTCTTATCAGCCCACTAACACAAGCTAGAGCCCGTACTCTCCATCTACTTCTTATCACATGGCCGCTCATCCACTCTGATTGCCTGTTATCACCCCCCAAGGTACTCAAGTATCTCTCCAAATAACTCCTATAAATAGCCCAAAGCATGATGGCACTAGGTATTGAACTCCTAAAACCTTCTCTCTCCTTTTGAATACTCTCTCTGAAGTTACTAACTTCAGATTCGGAGTGCTAACACCTGGGTCCGATCGGGCGCTCCCTTTTGCAGGTCTAGCCATCCGATCGGCCTTTCAACTACCAGCTCTTCTTCTTACAAGATAAAGACATTCTCAGCTTTATTATTTGGTGTTTTCGTTGAGAGACATGACAGATTCAAGATCTTATGAACATGTGGCTCATGGAGCGCATAATCGCAATAAGCAGGATAGATCCGAACCTTCAAGGCTAAGAGAGAGATCTTTTAAATCACCAGTTGGAGGTGACCCCCTCCTAAATATCGATGATACGATTGCACGACAACAAGAGAATGCCCCTATTACTGTAGGGGACATGCGCGCCGTACTTGGTCACCTCACTGAGAGCATGGTCCAAGCCTTGGAAATGGGAAGAATGCCCAGAAATTTTGAAGGCGATCAAGAAACGAATTTGATGATCGAGGACTTCGAAAGAAAGAGGAATAGGGGAATTTTCCTGAGAGAGCCAAGCGCTCATGACAGGAGAAACGCAGGCACAGGAATCACGAATAAATACAATAAAGGGAAGGAAACGATGTTTTCGAGCAAAGACACTCCCCATATCCTCAGTAGATCGTACGCCTCGTCTTTTGGCAAACAGGGAGGATGTGTGCCTAGCCACGCTTGCTTCCAAAGGACAAAAGAAGAGTTCACTCCCACGGCGATGAGCAGCGAGGATGAATGGTTTAAACAAAAACTTGAAAGGTTTGGACTGACAGAGCCAATGAGAGGGATGTCTGAGGGGAATGCTTGCAGCAGCACCTCCCCTTTCTGCAGAAAAATCATGGAGTCTGAGCTGCCTCCCAGATGGAGAGACGTGGTGATGGACAAATATACAGGTAAAACTGACCCCACCATTCACCTTGCGAAATTTTTGACTAAAGTGCAGGTCTATACCCTTGATGAAAGGATCGCCTGTAGAGTTTTCCCAACTACCTTAGGAGGGGATGCTTTGAATTGGTTCCTTAGACTCCCTCATGCATCGATCGCCTCTTTCAAGCAACTCAAGGAATTGTTCGTGACATGATTCCATTCGCGAACACGCGCATCAAAGACGGTCAATAACCTATACAACCTTTACCAAAGAACCAATGAAAGTCTCAGAGATTACATTATTCGCTTTCAAGCTACAATGTCAGAAACAGGGGATTTAAGCATAGAATGGGCATCAAATGCTCTGGCAAAAGGCATCGTGAATCGCCAATTTGCCGAATCACTGAAAGCAAGGCCACCAAGTAGTTTTCCAGACCTAATGGATAGGGTCAAGCAACGCATCCAATTAGATGATGCTCTCAGATCCAACAGAATCGGGAAAACTAACGTAATGGACAGACTGCGATATTTAGACGGTCGGCCATTCAATAGAACTCTTGCTTCCAATCTAACAGAAGGGAGGCTGAAACAGTCGATCTTCTCGAGGATTTCGAAGAGGGAAAATGAGGACGAGCGAAATAAACTTAACCGCCACAATGATCGGTCAGCTAGGATTTTTACTCCCCTCAGTGCCGATTCTCTCCAAACGCCATTGAATGCCAAGAGAAAACATGGGAAAACCAATCGACTCAAAATGGCCAAGCATGAGGAGAAGCAGTGGAGGCCACGACAAAAGTCATGAGCTATCACGCGAAGAGATAAGCAAATAGCCACAAATCAGGAGGAGAAGCAGTGGAGGCCGCGATGAAAGTCATGAGCTATCCTGCGAAGAGATCAGCAAATAGCGACAAATCAGGTGCAATTGTTACAATTTGAGTTTTTAAAAAGCATCTGTACTAAATTTGAATGTTCTCTCGTCCTCTTGTAATAAGTGTTGGAATACCAGTTTGTCTTAATATTACCTGTTTGCCATTTAAAGATATATTCTCAAGTGACAGCAATAAAAAGGGCTGCAACATGCAAAAAGCTGTTAAAAATATGCGCACAAAATAAGCACCTCCACAAAGTAAAAATAGCTTAAAAAAATAGGTAAGTGTCCAAAACTCGCAAATTTAATACTATCATTTGAGTAAACTTATTAATTCTCCAGCGAACCAATTTTTTGGATCGAATCATTTGGCCTTCGGGAGTTCGAGATAAAGGCTTTGAAGGCCCATAGACCTCACCCCGATCAGATAAGCATTCACGCCTCTGCCAAGAGTGGATCAGAAGAACATCCATCCCCATGAGCGAATCGGATGGTATTTTGCCACCTCCAAGAGCAGATCAGAAGAACATCCCTCCCCAGGAGCGGATCGGATGGTATTTCACCGCCGCCAAGAGCGAATCAGAAGAACATCCATCCCCAGGAGTGGATAGGATGATATTTTGCCATCGCCAAGAGCGGATCAGAAGAACATCCCTTCCTAAGAGCGGATCGGATGGTATTTCACCACCGCCAAGAGCGGATCAGAAGAACATCCATCCCCAGGAGTGGATCGGATGATATTTTGCCATCGCCAAGAGCGGATCAGAAGAACATCCCTCCCCAAGAGCGGATCAAATGGTATTTCGCCACCACCAAGAGCGGATCAGAAGAACATCCATCTCCAAGAGCGGATCGAATTGAAAAGGTGTGAAAATGCCTCGAGAAATTCTCATTTATTGCCAATGGCGACTTTGAAAATATCAAAAAGATAACGTACGCAACCGTAAAATGAATAGGTAAGTATTTATAAAATTATTTGCATAATAAAATTGCAAAAAATTATTTGCAAGATAAAATTAAAAAAAAAAGGTAACTCCCCATAAGCTGGTAACTCCCAAAGACAAGGTTCTCCAAATGGGTAACTCCCCATAAGTGGGTAACTCCCAAAATTATCGAGCCTTCGATCTCAAAGATCGAATTGAGTGGAGGGGGACTAGAGTACACCCAAAATAAAATTAACTATAAGGTCGGCTCATTAAAAGCCCACGAAGAGGCCTAAGGAGATCGGGGATAAAGGCTGTGGCACCTATAACCCCCTCGAGCAGTCATAACTCCATCACTAGACTCGATGTCCATCTCGAGCGTGGAATAAGAAAGCTCCCCCTTACCGAAAAATTCGACTTTTAAGTCTAACATTATTCTTGAATCCAAGTTGCAGGACACCTAAACTTGATTTCCATTGGCCTAGTCACCAGATTCGATGCCTATCCTGACGATCGGCACCGCTATCTTAATTTCGGTTGGATAAAAATGTCTAGGCCCAAATAGGTAACTCCCTGCAAGTGGATGGCTCCCTTGAACTTTCAGAGTCTGAATTTCTTGCTTGGCACAACTTATCTATGATGGTTTGATGCTTATCTCAATCTCGGGATATGAAGGGCACTTACACTTGTTTAACCTCTGTCAATTAATTCGCTAGATTCAATGTCTATCCTGAATCCAAGATACGAAAATTAACAACTGAGTTAGCCAACTCCCTCGAACAAATATCTGATTAAAATAATGAAACACCATTCGTTGCGCCTAATGTAATAAATTTGAGTCACCATTATTGACCAAATGGTTCGTTTTGTACATCCGACCGTACTAAGCAACTGTTAATAAAATCGTATATCACAATGCTTGAAAAAGCAAATTGAAGTTCAGGGAGTATTTTTCCTTAGTTCATACATTCTCCATGAATGGCTTACACGATTCTCCCCAGTTAATTTAATATTTTCTCCTTAGTTGATCTTATGGTGAATATTTATTGAAATAAGTATTGCAGTCTACAGACGCGACTGAGAGAAAGCTCCGCTATTATATATGAATAATTCTTACAAAACGGGGATAAAATCATTACAGCAACAAGCTATGCTTCTATATTTGCTATTTTTACACTAAAAAAAGGCCCTACAGTAGCTTTAGCATGACGTTTGGGAGATTTTGCCTCTTTCTCGGAGGCATTCTCTGTCAGCAAAAAAGTTGTAACATCAAAACTGACCTCTGCATTGGTGTTCGGTCGAAGAGGATACAGAGTCCTGAGAGATTCTATAATCATCGTAGCTAGAAAAAGGGTCGGGTGAAGTACTTGGGTCATTCATCTGGCTGAGATTAGCCTTGGGAAAATGCCTGCCGGCCTTATAAATTAGTTGATACTGCAACTTTCTCCGAACTTCATTTAGTTGACCTGTGATATCTCCCTTTTAGGCAAAAAACCCTTCCTCAAGCTTCTTTATATGCACCACCTCCTTTTCCAAGGCAACCTGCAATGAATCTCGCTCCCCACGTAGAACATCACGCCCGAACTTAGCCTCGAAACATTCAACCGATAGACGGGCTACATCACCTTTGAGGTGGTTAACTTCTTTTTGCCGAGCTTTCAGATCCTGAGAAAGACTAGCGAACTCCTCTTTCAGCTTTTCAACTTCCATTCGGGCAAGCAGAGACTCCTTTCTCGCCAAATCGTATCTGGCCTCCGCTTCCTCTTTGGCCCGATCGGAATCTTCCCTTTTCCTTTTACAAAGGTCAACTATGCCATGCAGACACAAACCCCTTTTTATCAACTGAAAATTAGATTCGTGAGAAAAGAAAGGTTGGGGAATTAAGAGGATAGCAGATTGCAAGACAAATGTTTATTTAGGAATGAACATTTTGAAAAAACACCTCCAGGCTTTGTCATTGAAAAAGATTGCATTCTTGGGGTAGTATGTCGGGATCTCCCATCGCCTTGTAATCACCCTCTTGAAGCATACCCCGACATAAATAATTTGATACGTCTTTATTGTCAAAGGACCAGCCGTCACCAAATATACTTTTCAAAACCTCTCATAGTGATGATGCCCGACCTTCGGCAATTCTGGTAATCACATTTTGGACGCTCCCCTTATTTCTGGTGGCAATCCTTGCATCTATCGCGGCTATCAGGTTGTCAATTTTCTTTCTAGCTGCCTCCTTGATTCTCATTTGGGCATTTTCATCTATTGCGGCCATGTTTGCTTGGACTAATTTCCCCTGATCCTGGGCTGTTCGCTCCCTCCTAGAGTCAGTTTCATCTCTAAGAAAACGAGTATGAGAATGATCCTCGGGCAATGGCCGATCGGAAGGGGACCCTGGAGGGGTCTGAGAAGGGCAGGTAACAGAAGTTGCGACATCACTAAAGGCAGCAGTGGGAGTGTTAGCAGAAGAATTGGAAGCCTGCACTCCTAAAGAGGACACAAGTCTTCTCTTCTTCGATTTCCTCTCTTTCCTAACTGTACGATCTGCTTCCATTTTTGCCTTAGCTCGATCGGCCAGCCATTTAACAATATCGTCTCCCTTAGCCATCACACCTGCAGCTGCATCGTAAACGTAAAAGATAAGTACTCCCTCCAGTTAATGTAGACTTCATAAACATGCAATGCATGATATTCGATGTGCATTTAACTTTGACATTTATGATCTGCATTGATATCGATGTCAAAGTTCGAGGATCCGATAAAAATGCCAAGAAGATGATTAGACTTATACGGTCCCCCATGCCTTCAACATCGATCTCCATAAAGATCAATCAGAATACTGGTTTTTCAAAGGCAATGGCTACAGTCGGTCGGATTATAATACAATGCTTTATGGGAAGATAATACAACAAATGACTTCTTTTATGATCGGGTTTTGAGTAGAGCTTTGATCTCCATCCATTTAGAAGCCCAAGAGCAATTCTATAACACTTGAGAATTGTATTTTCAAAGACATTAAGGGGAAGTCTCGCCACCACACCCCACTTCTTGGATGGCCAATAAATTACTCATTATCTTCGTCATCCTTTTCTATGTGAATTCTGCAGGGCGAGTTGGGATCTTATAATCTTTTTGAGCTCCAAAAACCCATGGTTGAAGAATGACCGTAGTTAGAAACCATTTTTTATGGAAAGGGAGGAATAATGTAACGTAATGATGTTACAAAAGATGAAAAAAATTTAACAGTAGGAGTTGCCCACTTACTTGGGTATTTTGATATCCTTGTGAGAAATGCTAAAATTTTTAAATCCTCAGAGTATGAAGCCCAAAAGCTTTTTGCATACAAAAGATAAAAAATGGACTTTGCAAGGAGAATTTGGTAGAGTTCTGTTAAGAATCATGGAGAAGTCGTATAAAAATCGCCTATTTATAGCCGCAAAAAACTTCTAGAACTCTCCAAATGCCTTAAAAGTCAGATAACCGCCATGCGTCTCCAAACCATCATGACGGTTCTGGAAAAAGGCATCACCCTCGATATGCGCATCGGCAATAAATACATAACAGTTGATATGAACAGACACAACTTATCGGATTTAGGCCAATTTAAAAATTTCCGTCAAAAAGACAGATGTAGGCACGGGAAAATGATGAAATTGGGAAGCTCACATCAAATTAAGAAAACCCCCTACAAAGTCTCCAAAGTTTTTGTAAACTCGAAACCCTCGTAAGGCAGGACATTCCCAGAAGTTGGAATATTGAAATGCCCCGAGAATTACTGAGTATAATGATGCAATGATTGATATTCGATAAAGAGGATGTTTCCTATTTTTTCTTCGTCTTTGGAAAAAAGGTACGTTTCATTTATTTATTTTTAGACCTTGTTTTTGTTTGCAGGTTGTTTATCTTACTCCAATTAACTGAAATCCCGACTGATGAGTAATCTAAGTCCGATCAGATCTCCTACTGTTAAGAATATGAGACAAGATCTCACACCGATCGGCTAGAGAGCTATCCATCACCTATAATCGACTACAATATATCCTGAAAAGACAATCTCCATAAAACAACTAAGGGTTCTGACCGATCGACTCGTATTGTCAAAGTTTGCTAAGGCCTGAGATAATTGAAAATGTTAAAGTTGGAACCCACTTGCTTGCACGATAAGCCCTCCTGTTAGGCTCGATGTTCATTCCAGGCTAAGGGCGCGAGTCGTCGTATCCTCAGAGTAATATAAAGATCGAAAGGTCATTCGCCATGTATGATTCTCTAAAGAACGACCGATCGAATGGTATTTCAGTTAAATTAAAAAATTAAAAGTCGCCCATTGCGTTTGATGTGATAAATCTAAGGTACAACTTTCACTTGAATAGAAGGCATATTTTTTTTAAACTTCGATTGAATCAAGCGATCACCGACCCAAGATGGTTGGGCACTAGGATGCTCGAAAAACACATTAAAATGTAAGAAGTATTCTCCATTAATCAAATTTATGCATTCTCCACATGGGATCTTCATATATTGTCAATACAAATCGACTTTTATATATGAAGGGTTCTTAAAAAAAACTATGTTTCAGCAACTTCGTCGGAGTCCGATCAGTCAGAGGCAACAATCTGACGACAATATAAATTTTGAGGCTAATCTCATGCAAAATCGGACGTGTAGATAGCCTTGATGATGATGGTTTTCCTTACATTGATGCCATTTGGCTGATTGGCAATGAAGTAATGGAAAGTGCACAGAATATGGCCAAGATCATAGTATAAAATTGAAGTGCACTGAAAGAGGCATGGTCCAGAAAGTTATTTTGACTTCCCATAACAAGGGAAAAACTTATGATATACTACCACTGCAACCATGCTTGTAAATGGCGAGTGAATGGTTCACTACTTTTGCCTCCAAGCATTCCCTTATTCTTCACCATGAAATTGAGGCAAGCCATTGCAGATACCTTTGCAGGAAGATCATATCGTAAAGGGACTCCAATTACTTTCTCCTTCGTCAGTTTTGGAGGATGAGCCATGATCCCATGGTCTTCATAAGCCTCAAGAAAATATCAATATGTGGACTTTATGTCGCTTAAAGTCATCTTTGATAAAAAAGAAGAAGAGGCAGGAGATATTACAGATGAAGAATTATTTAGTTAATCTTGCTGAAAAAGCATGATAAGAATTTCGTACTTTCGCCAAGAATGGCTGAAAAATAAAACAAAATCACCCCAAAGCCGCCTATTTATAGGCTCCAAGCTGCTAGAATTCTCCAATCACTCTCTGTTGAATAATCGCCACATGACTCCAATCAACAAAATGCATAGCAGAGAGTGAAGCGTTGCCCTTGACATAAGAGCCAGTGTTAAATGCGCAACAGAAAATGAAGCGTTATCCTTGGCGTATGTGCAGGCATTAAATGCGTAACGGTTATCCAAAATTGATAGATGTAACTCCTCAAATTAGGTACTTCCCGAAAATTCAAAAATCCCTCCAATAGAACTGAATAGCTCCTAGCCCGGTCGGACCTGTTGGGGGGAGGGAACAAGTGATAACTACAGAAAATATATTCTTAAAGGCCCAATTAGTCTGGCCCAATAACATTTGGAGCGGCCCAAAGTCCATTAGCAAAAAGGCAAAGCGTGAGCTGAAAGATAACACAGGGAAGCGTGGTATCCGATCGACTGATGGGACAATTCATCCTATCAGCCTATTGACACAAGCCAGCGTCCATACTCTCCATCTACTTCCTGTCACATCGCTGCTCACCCACTCTGATTGCCGGTTATCACCCCCCAAGGTACTCAAGTATCTCTCCAAATAACTCCTATAAATAGCCCAAAGCATGATGGCACAAAGTATTGAACTCCTGAGACTTTCTCTTTTCTTCTAAATGCTCTCTCTGAAGTTACTAACTTAAACTTCAGAGTGCTAACGCCTGGGTCCGATCGAGCACTTCCTTTTGCAGGTCCAGCCATCCGACCGACTTTTTAACTGTCAATTCTTCTTCTTACAAGATAAAGACATTCTCAGCTTTATTAATAAGTAAAAAGAAAATAAAAATATCGTACATTACTTAAGATATTTTTCATTTGCTTTGTTGTAGTTTATGTTAGAATCAGTTTCAAAAGTTGTTATAGACACCATCCTTCAATTGATCCAGATTTAAAATTAGTCTATCATTCTTGATGTCTTTAGTAGGTAATTATGACTATTTACTTGTTTCCTTTACAAACTGTCAATTCATCATAATTTTAAATTTTTATTTATTCGAATAAAAAACAAATAATTGTAAAGAAAGAAAAGTAATTTAAAATCTAGAAAGCAATGATACTTCTATTCTATTTAAATAGCAGACTCATTAGGAGTGAGAATGGATTAAAAGGTAGATTAATAATTTTATTAATCGGTATATTAATTTTAATTAATCGTTATATTAATTTAGATATTTAATTTGATTTTTTGGATCGATTTATTGGTTAACTAATAAAAAATTTTAATATATAAATTTAAAAATTATAAAATTTCTAATATTATTTTTAATAGTTAAAAATGCTTTAAAAATAAAAAAAATACAAATTAAATACAATATCCATTAAAAGAATCAAAATAAAAAATAAAATTTTTATAATTAATTATAAAAATTAAATATATTTAATATGAAACTAACTACAAAGTGCTGATTATGCACACATAATGAATAAATAATAGTACTAAATGATAATTTTAATATTTATTTACTAACAAAATTTATTATAATGATATTTTAGAAAGTTATACATCATAATATTTATAAATTACAAAAAAATTTAAAAAATAGGTCAACGATTAATCGCCTATTTTTAAAAGTAAAAATCGTAAATCTATATTTTTAATTCAATTAATATAAAAATTAATTTCGTTTCAAATCGATTTTTTGGTTAACTAAAATATCGATTTTTTTACTCACTCCTAACGCTCATCATACCTTGTATAGTTATGTAAACGGTACATATTTGGGGTATATATATATATATATATATATATATATATATATATATATATATATATATATATATATATATATATATATATATATATATATATATATATATATATATATATATATATATATATATATATTATTTATTTATTAATTTCGGATAATGGTGGCATATGGTTGAGTATAAGCTAGCACCCATTAGTGGTTGTGATTTTTATTTTTATTTTTTAACCGCAAAGGCAAAGTTCCACACAAAGTTTCAAACCAATTTTTGTAATTTTTAGTTTTATTTTTTAGAGCATGTTAATGTTTATAATTTTAGTTTTTATAGGTATATATATTTTTGGGACAATGTATTTTGAAAAAATAATTGGAAATTTGGTATATTTTAAAAATTATTTGGAGTTCTTTATTTTATTTTATTTTATTTTATTTTTTCATTCCCACGGTCCTTTCCTACCAAATTTGAGTGGTCCCCACTCTCTCTCTCTCACTCACTCTCTTCCTCCATGTTTTCCAACATTAAATTATCATATAAATCTTTCATTATTTTCATAAGCATTATGTTTAATTTTAGCGTTATACTGTTTTCAAAAATTTTTTCTTAATTAGTAGATCTGTCTTTTCATAATAGAATTGGTTTGGTAATACTAAAGTGTTCACATTTTATTGGTTAAAGAAAATACATTAGCTAAGAAACCCTAATTGATGTAGTAATAAATGAGTAAATTATAAAAGTTGAATATTTCATTGAGATTTATTCTCTGTTTTTTTTAAGCAGAAAGAAGGAAGATAAATCAAATTTGATTAATTTCGATTAAAGGGTTCTAGAAAATAAAAGCAAATTTATTTTAAAGAGGTATGGATTTAATTACATATTTTTCATTTATTTTTTTATTGTAATTAGTGATTACAAGTACACAAATAAAATTAATTAAAAAATGAATATCAATAGTATCATATAAAAATAAAAGTAGTTGAGAGAGAGAATTATAATCTAACATAGAAAGAGAGAGAGAGAGAGAGTGAGTGAGTGAGTGAGAGAGTGAGTGAAAGAGAGAGAGAGAGTGAAAGAGAGAGGTCCCTATATTTTTTTTTTAATGTTATAATATAATTATTAATTAGAAATAATTTTTTTAAATAAATTTTATACTGTATAGTGTGTTCTAAATTTTTAGCAATTGCCGTGTTCCTTGTGTTCCTTATCCATATTCATATTAATGCACATGTATGCGTACCTATATTTATGCATCATAGCCTAGAATAATAAAAATCAAATTTCTCAATTTTTTTTTTGAATTTTTGCATTAAATGCTTTGAACATTTATTTGGTAACATTGAATCATTAAAAATTTATTAATAGTCGGGAATAATATGTAATTTAAACGATATAAAAATATAATAATTTATCAAATTGATCAGTTTGCTTTCCACCCACCCCAAAAGATGTAATAATCAAATAAAAAAAAATGTTAAGATTAAAGTTTCAAAATATTTATATAGATAACTTTGATGCAATCAACAAAAAGAATAATAGACATAATATTGAGAAAAATAAGCACATGAAAAACTTAATGTGGTTCGGCATAAGCCTATGTCCACAGATTAAGTGGAGCAAAAATCCACTAATTATAATCAATAGGGAATACAAAATAGGGTACAACACTAAAATACTATAACCCAATTATACTAAAAAATATCTCACCACCTCACATCACTCGCTAAACCTAAAAATACAAAGAGATCTTACAACACACCAAGCACTTATATGTTGGCATTGTTAAACCACTAACTTGAATTGAGAGTTATCAATAATTTTCCATCTTGACTTAAATTCTCTTAAATCAACCAAAATTATTTCCACAAACTCAAAATTAGATGCCAAATAAAACTTGAACTTGTTTTTCTTCTCCAACTTGAAGAACATGTGTGCCAAAAATCGCTTCCATCTTGACTTGCCAAATGATAAAATTTGAAACTGCAATCATACTTGCAAGTAAAAAAATCTAAGAACAAGTGATTAATCAATTATATCGAAAATAGCAGAGTTACCCATATGATCTAAAAAATTACTGAAGATGCATTGTCAAATCACAAGAAGTATAGAGAGTTGGATATGCTGTATTTTTAACAAACGAAAATGATACTATCTATTATCAATTGCACAAGTGCACATATCAAATGTCAGACTTTAATTTTGGCAAGAACATGATATTTGCTTAGGCCAAAAAACTTCAACCTAATTAACAATGACTATTGTTTTGTGTTTTTAAAAGAAGACGGAGAGTTAAGAACAAGCAAAACGTGGGTTATTTCATTATGGTCATTAAATTCATACTCCAATAATGACACAATAATATATATATATATATATATATATATATATATATATATATATATATATATATATATATATATATATATATATATATATATATATATATATATATATATATATATATATATATATATATATATATATATATCTTTAAAATTAATTTCATCATATTTTAGCAATAAGTATATTAAAAGAAAAAAAATTATTCTCTCTCTATATAAATATATATTAGTAAATTGGAATATTTTTAAAATTAATTTCATCATATTTTACCAATAACTTTATTAAAAGAAAAAAAAATTGTTCTCTCTATATATAAATATATATTAGTAAATCGAAATATTTTTAAAATTAATTTCATCATATTTTAGCAATAACTTTATTAAAAGAAAAAAAAATTGCTCTCTCTATATATATATTAGTAAATTCGAAATATTTTTAAAATTATTTCATCATATTTTAGCAATAACTTTATTAAAAGAAAAAAATTGCTCTCTCTATATATATATTAGTAAATTGAAATATTTTTAAAATTAATTTCATCATATTTTAGCAATAACTTTATTGAAAGAAAAAAATTGTGCTCTCTCTCTCTCTCTCTCTCTCTCTCTATATATATATATATATATATATATATATAAATATTAGTAAATCAAAATATTTTTAAAATTAATTTCATCATATTTTAGCAATAACTTTATTAAAAGAAAAAAAAATGTTCTCTCTCTCTCTCTCTCTCTCTCTCTCTATATATATATATATACACACACATACTTAACATAAATATTAAAGTGTTAAAGCTAAGCAAACAATATCAATCAAAACGGTGAGAATCTCTTTGTATTATCCATGCATTTCCGTTGGTCCCAAGCTTGGCAATTGACACTTGAAGGAATGGTTATGAAATAGTTTCCGTGGTAATTTGAAAAGGTCATACGTCCAAGCAACGGAGAACCACAAAGCTTAGTAGCAAAAAAACGCATGTGAACATCGAAGCTTGTGGGCCCCATTTGGCCTCCATGCAAGTGTACAAAAGTGGTGCTATATCCATTCGGGAAATTGGAGGAAAAAACTAATATCTAACAATTAGAGTTGATCTTCATCTCGCCCCTTACATTTCAATTATAGCTATTATTTGATAGAGATAGAAAGATTTCTGTCAACCGAAGGATGTTTATCCTACATTTTCACCTGTTTTGTCATTTTACCACTGGATTTTAATAAACATCACCTTTTTGTTATGGTACATGCAGTCAATAAATATGATCACAACAATCATCTATATTAGAATATATCATTCATTTATCAATATTATCGCGTTGTCTACCTTTAATATTGAAAATTACTTGTATTTTCGCTTCTTTATTCGAGATTAATAGAAGCTCTTTGTCATTACTTGTACATTACGTGCATATTCTTTCTTCGGCAATCTCCATTGCCCTAAATATTAAAAGACACATGAGGTTATTATATGCTAAATTTATTCTAGCATCTTTCTTCAAGGTTAAAAAAAAAAAAAAAGACTTATATTACTATTTATCAACATTAAAATTCCAATTGGATAATGGTTAAAACATTCAAAACACGTACATAATTACTACATCTAGATTTTGATGATAATTAAATCTTATATAAACTTTATATAAACTCTATTGTGAACTCTATTCTAAGCATGGTTTTGAAGGTATTTCTATACATCTTTCTGATGTATATATCAAAGACTGAAAATTGTAAAGGATTCAAGAAGACTCAAGATAAATGAATATCTTAGTATATAAGAATTTAGGTTATTAAAATGTAAGATTAATTTGAGGATCAAATTGTCATTAATGCATACATTTTTTAAGTTTTAAACTAGATAACAAATGTTTTAAGGAGCTAAAATATTTTTTCAAGTCAAAACAAATTCTGTTTGAAATTGGTTCAAATTTTGGTTATTAGAAATTTGTGTCATTAGAAATTGAATTAAAAATTTGGACATATTTCTAGTCAAAATCTGTCTGATACTACAGGATAAAATAATGGCTAGTTAACGGCTAGTTGAAAGCAGATTTGTCTGCTTTATTCTCCAATGGTCATAAACGGATATTTTTGAATTTCTACACTTAAAACTAAGTTTATGGATATAAATACACGTTGTAAGTCCATTTAGAAGTTTAGATAATATATTGAAAAGATTTTCTATCTCTCAAGAGAAAGCTTACTTTTTTAAAATCTCACTTTCCATCTTTGCATTTTATCTTTACATATCATCCTCAATTAATTATAGCTTTTGTTGTAATTATTTGTGAGGAATCGTTATTGTGAAAGATTGGGAGTTTAGGTTAGCTAGAATCTAAGGAAAAATTCTAGTAAGTGTTTAAATATTTTACTTTGGGAAAAAGATTGTGATTAGATATATATAAGATTGTATATTGGCTTTGACTTTTATCCTTAAAAGAGTTAAGAATGGAGATAAAATTTAAAAGTGATTCTTGAAGAGTGGAGGTAGGTATTGAGATCGAACCACTATAAATTCTGTATGTACTCTACTTTTTTGCTCTATTTTCTATCTTTTATAATTTTATTTTACATTCTGGAATATGTGTCCTCAAAATTTTGTAAAATGAATTTCTGAAACAAATCTAACACACTTTTTTTTTTAAATATATTTGAAGTTTAAAAATAACTTATAAAATCTATTATTATTGTTATTTTGTATTTTTTTTATTTTCTATCAGAAAAGTTGTCAGAAATCTGCACTTACATACAATTCTGTTCCTTTCAAAATTTGGATAAAAAATTTTAAGACATTTAATTTACCCTCCCTCTGGAGTGTTTTTCAGAACCCACAGGACACTAGTGTTCTTATTTCTTTTTAATTCAAACACCCTGTCCATTCAACCGTCAACCGTTACTTAACAACGTAAATGATGATTTGGATTGACAATAAGTCCCATATTGCTTAGTTGGCCATTCTAGGTGGTCGCATACACGTTGGACCAAGGGAAAAGATTGGGGATGATGGGCTAATGAGTGGAAACTAATTATACTTAATTAATATATTTCAACTTAGCTCTAACCAATGCATTTTTATTTTATATTGTCTAAAAGCATCATTCAACATATAAACTTGTATAAAATAGTCGTTCTGGTGCCCGAATATTATTAAAGTCACATTTGACACTTGAACTATATTAACTTCAACTTTTTTTACTGTTATATATATTAATATAATATCGATATCATATCAATTTTTCTGAAAGAATTTGATTCATGCTTTACAAAGTGCTTGTTTTACACACATTATCCTAGTCAACATTTGAGTTGATAGAGATATTTAAGAAATTGAAGATAATAAGATTTTAGGTGTCAAACATGGTTTAAATAAAGTTCAGTTACCGCAACAACTATGTTTTACAAATTCATATGTAAAATTCATGCTTTTAGCTTGAAAAAAATTTGATTCACACTTTACAAAGTGCATGTTTTACACGCGCTAGTGTAGTCAACACTTTATTTGATGGAGGTGTTAAAAAAGTTTAAAATAATAACAGTTTAGGTGTGAAATTTGGCTTTAATAAATTTTAGGTGCTGGAAAGATTATTTTATACAAGTTCAGATGTCAATTGGTGCTTTTAGCCTTTTATATTCTTTTGCTAGTTTAAATGATTTTCTTTTCTTTTAAGGACTAGTATATTTTCTCAAAATTTTCCTTTATTTTCAAAACTTTATTATTTTTCTTCTTATTATGTTTATCGTCTAGCTTTATATTATTATATTAATTTTTACAAGGGATTGATTTGAAAAATTGATATCTCAGTAGTAGTAGTAGTTGTTATTATTGTTATTGTTATTATTATTATTATGATGATGATGATGATGATGATGATGATGCATTAAAGTAAAGTATTTATATTCTTTTACTTCGTGAGAGATTCAATTACAATACTTTTGGCTTAAAAATAAAATAAAGATAAATAATTCACTCAATTCAATTAAATTTACTCCACCTCAATTACTTTTTTTTATAGCTACTTAGAGATGATTAAATCTAGTTTGAATTTAAATCATCAAATCATTATTATTTTTAACTGAAAAAGGAGAAGAAGAAGAAGAAGAAGAAAAGGAAAAATAAGAAAAACAATCATGCATTATAAGAAAGGATTTAAATTTAATAGCATACATCTTCGTCATAGGCTCATCATCCATAATTCCTTTCCCCCATATCTAGGGTGTATGTAGCCACTTGAGATGGCCAACTAAGCAATATGGGCCCCATTACTAGTGCAAATCCTTATTTTCATTAGTAATTAATTGTTGAATGGATGGAGTCCCTGGTTTAAAATGAGACACGAACATTAGTGTCTTATTTGTAAAAAATTAAAAGTCGGGGTAAAATTGAAAACGACATATGTAAAACATTGGGGTTTCTTTTATAATTGGCCCATTAGTTTTATATAATGACAAATTATTGACAAACAAAAGAATCAATATGTAAGTAGGGCATAAAAGTTTAGCATAAAAAATTAGCGACCAAGATTCCTTTTGAAGGAGATAAATGAAGGACAATAAAACATATAGGGTTGTGCAAAACCCGATCCTACCTGAATAACCCGATCCGAACTAGGAATTTGGATAGGGTTATTAAGGTTGGGTAGGGTTAGAGAATTTGAGTTTTTTGGGTTTGGGGCGGGTCAAAACCCTTATAAACCTGATTTGTCCGAACAAACCACTTCCATTAAAAAATGTTACGTTTTGATACACCTCTAAATACCCCTTCTGCCTTCTATGGTTCTACCACCCAAATCCTTAATATCCCAACCTAAATCGATTATCATCTCCTTCTTGCTTATCCTTTCCCCCTCGCCTTGTCGCCACCCCTGCCCCTTGTTGTTGCCGACAGCTGATCTTCAACCTCCGTCATCATCGGCATATGCACATCAATCATGATAAGTTAATTTCATTTTATTTGTTCTTCCTTCTACTAGATTGCCCTCTTTTCTTTCTTTTACCATCTAACTTGGGTAGTGATTATTCTTTTAGTTTGATTAGTTCTTAGTTGATTTGTTCTTAGTTCTTAGACATTAAGATCTAATCCATGTTTGTGCTTAACCATATCTGTGCATCAAAGGTTATTTCTACAATTTATTTTGTTCGTGCTCTATGCTCTTTGCTGGCGGTTTTTGCAATTTCTGTTGTCTAGTAACGGCTCTCTATAGGACTATTTGGACCAACATTTTGTTTTATTAATTTGCTTTGCAGCTTTTAGCTTCTGTTGTTGTGAAGAATCAATAAATTCTTGGAAAACTATTAGTGCTATTCTCTTCTATTTTCATTTCTTTTAGAGAATATTTGGTTCCAACTATAATAATTCAATAATATAATCAAAATTTCTTCCTCCAATTTCGTTCAATACGAAATTTTAATTTAATATTTATAATTAAATATTGTTAGGCTTTAAAAAATCCTTAAGAAGTGGAAAAATGCAGTAGCCAACAACGTTAACAATAATAAAAGCAGCAAAAGCATCAAATTCATAAAGAGAACACTCTTTTTTATAAACGTCTCCACTGCAAATTCAGAGGTTATCCCAAAAAGGTTTTGGCAGTTTGCATAAGGAAATAGTTGAAGAGATATGTAATTCTAACAGAATACTTGAGCCATCAAGCATTTGGGATATTATTAAGAGAAGCAGAAGAGAAGTTTGGGTTTCAACAAGAAGGAGTATTAAAAATCCCATGTGAAGTATCTGTATTCGAGAAGATATTGAAGGTGGTTTAAGAGAAGAAATATGTTTGCTTCTTCCATGATTTAGGTTTTAAGTTAGAGATGCACAACTACTCTTTTGACTTTTAACCTTACGCCTAATTCTCATCATCCACAATTATGCACATGATTTCTTTTTAGGTTATTCAGGTTGTTTAGGAGGGGTCCGAACTTTTATGGATTGTTTGGTAGGGGCCTAAACTATTCATAGGGTCGGGTAAGGTTAGGATTTAGGAAACTATTCAAGTTGTTGGTTGTTCGGGTTCCAGTTGGGTTGATCCGAACCTACCCGATGCATACCTCTAAAAATAGATGGAGAAGCTAAGGTTGTCACTAGAAGTGGATGTGTGGTCCATAAAGTGCACCAGCGCCATCCAAGCCTAAGAAAAGTCATGATAGTGATCCGATCCTTAAGCAATTAAATAAGACACTATCATGGGTCCGGGTTTGGGAACTTTTGAGACGATCTTCTTCACGCTGCTAGAAAGTGGTAGATGCTCTCCATGCAATAATAGTGTCATCAATTATTTCTCTTTCCTAGCTTTTAGAGATAATAAAAGGGGATAATAATGATGTGGTAACTTTTTCAAATGTGAAATTACCAGTTGAAGGTCTCTAGCACAATCACCCTTTGTTTATTAAAGCAAAGTCAATAGGAAACATACTTCTTATATGATTGTAGATGATGACTCTTTAATCAATGTGTATCCTTTTAAGGTGATGGCAGTTTATGGAATTGTTGACTCAATGATTAGTAAATCCAAGATTACTATTAATATAGGCTATGATAACTTAAAAAGGTAAGCATACGACACATTCAATGTTAATGGCCTATGATAACTTGAGAAGGCAAGCATACGACACATTCGATGTTAAGGCAAAGACGACGTTGTCAGAGATGAAGTGATATTTGCCATATTAGATATACAAACCAATTTCTCCTTACACTTAGAAAGGCCTTGGTTCAATAAGCTTGGTGGGATTGCCTCAACTTCGCACCAAATGATTAAAATCCATCATAGTAGAGAAATAGTGACTATTTAAGTAACTTGTGAGAATTAAGTGTCTATGTTAGAGATTTCCAACTAGCCATTCAATGGATTTCATATAGCTAGGATCATCTTTGATGATGAATAGAGTGGACAATTCCAAAGTGTTTGCTATGATGAAAAAGATGAATTATTTGCCAGGTTCTAGCGTTGGAAGCATTTTGCAAAGGATTTTGAAAGTTGTTAGGCCCATAGGTCAAAAGAACAAAAAAGGTATTGGTTATAAGTCTAAAGAAGATAAGGGAAAGTCTAAGAAGAAACCTTAAGGTGTTTCTAATGTAAAGCCCTATGCTCAGACGTTGATCAGAGTACCGGAGTGAATATTTACTAGCTGTAAGGTTATTTATATATATGTCATCTATAAACGTTTATTTTCTTAGATAGCAATGTTGCATTGGGCATCAATTAAATAATCCAAGTTATGTAAAATTAATATTGTAATATCAAATTTACAAGTCATTTGGTCGGTCAGTATCATGTAAGTTAAAATTTAGGCAACATATCAGCTATAATATTATCCTAATCCCCTATTAAAAATTCAAATAACACTACAGCAAGCCATAAACACTTCTATATCATTCACAATCCTCAACAAACACAACCATTATATAAAATTCTATACACCGTATATTTACTTTCTTTATAGTTTAGACATGCCAATTACATCAATTTGTCATTGTAAACTGCAAAAGTTTTATACACAGTCATAATATACATGTCCTGAAATATTATTACAACTTAATGCATTCTTCTCATGAGTAGTAACTTCAAGCACATGACAAGCCATTTATCTCTTAAAAAAACCTTCACATGTTGCCCTCCTTATACTTATGCCTTAATAAAATACACAACATGGTGAGCAAATTGCTCAGTAGTAGTAATTCTGTTAAACTATTCTTAAATTCACACAAGCACACAAATGTTCTTATTTGTATAAATCTTATTATTCATTATTCTTATGTCCTAAATTTTCTTAATTACTAATTATTAATAACATTTTATTTTAATTTATTCCCATTTTCCTATTTATGCTTACTTAGTCCATTCATCATCATCATCATCATCTCAATTTACCCCATTTTATTTCATTTTTCCTATAATTTCCAATTTATTCATTTAAATCATCACCTTTTTCCAAATTTCACAATTGACCCTTTGAATGTACATTCTTTATCTAAATTATCTGTTAGTCCCTAAACTTTTAAATTTTACCAAATTAAGATTTTAGTCCTGCATTTTGCAATTAATTACATAGTATGCCATTGTTACACTTTAGTCACACACACACACACACACACACACACACACACACACACATATATATATATAACTCATGACAAATTTCTCATTTATCATATATCTTACCATTTTTATTATTTTGCCCCTAGTATCCTAGTGAAGACTACATAAACGATATGAATGTGCAGGATTATGGATTCCAAGGTTCAAAATAGTCATTCCCACTCAAATTTTCTTACTTTTTCGATGTGGGACTTATTTTAGCCCACTATGCAAGTCGCTATGACTTGTTAATGCGGCATAATAGCATTGTTCTTATGGGTAGCCAACTACATCACATAGCTGGCATCTCTACTAGTTACTAAGGGCAAGAATATATTGTTTATACTTATTTACATATTATACTCAAATACTTCATACGTTTCATAACATTATACGCATAATAACACATTTTTTACAAATTTACTACAATTATCATCATATATCACAACTACATCATAGTTTATCTTTCCCTTTATCACATACACATGAAATTCCAAAACATTCATTTTAGTCACTCTATGTTTTTATGTCAAGTTGCATTTTCATCACCTAATGTTATTTTAATTTCATTTGGCTATAACATATACTTGGCCATAATTTCATTTTCTTCACTCCATCTTAGATTGAACATGCTTAAATAAATAATTCAAGTATTTCGATTAGTAAATAATTAAAATTTCTCAAGTTTAGGCTATGGATACTATTTGGCTATCAAGTATTTTGTACCTTTCTTAATTCTTTTTCTTCCTACTTTTTATTCATTACTTAATTGTATGATAATTTAGACATGTCCATACTATTTATTCAATTGAATTTAAAAAATTACTCAACTTCCCTAATTTTTGCTAAGTGGAAGACTTGTTCATGGTACATTCTAATAAGTTTTCATTACAAGAAAATTACAATTTAGCAACGAAAATTAGCAACGGAAAATGTCAAATTTCCGTTGCTAATAAAAAATAGCAACGAAAATTAGCAACGGAAACTTTGGTTGCTAATTTGGCAGTTGCTATTTTTAGCAACGGAAAATTTATTCCGTTGCTAAATTCAACCAATGCTTGATTCGTTGAAATGGTCAATTTTAGCAACGGAATAAGAATTTTCGTTGCTAAAATTAGCAACGGAATGAGGATTTCCGTTGCTAATTTCACCCACCACTATAAAAATCAACGACGGTACTAATTGTCGTTAATCCGTCGCTAACAATTATTAAAATTTTTTATTATCAACTTGCCTATATAGTACTAACAACAGCCAAAGACCTTGTAATTAAAATGAAGAAAAACAAATACTACAAAGGGCACAACAGTAAATATAAAATAACAACTCAAAATGATGAAAGTTTATTTAATAATCTAATGGCCATTTCATTTTTAATTATCTTTTCAACAACTTCTACAATTTAATTAAAAATGGTTACAAGATGTTAGATGCCAGAGAAAAAACACGGAACACTATAGCAAGAAGACGTTGTAGGGTATGGAAAAAAATATAATAATAACTGATGAATATGTAATTCACCGCTAAAATAGTTACCTGCCAAAGGAAGAACACCAACCTGCCTATATGGACGTGAAGTTTCAAGTTGTATTCTCTCCTAGATAAAGGACAAAAAAACCTAATTACTAAGAACATTGTTCCAAGTGTCTCGTTTATTGCATTCCTAAAGGCCTTAAATTTCAGAAATAGGCAATCTAGAAACAGAGATGAAAAAAATTATGTAAAAAAAGCAACAGGCATGCAATTGTTAAGCCAAGCAAATTCCCTTAAACTCAAAACAAAATCAGCATATAAGATGATGTAAAACATAAAGATGATAAGAAAGACAAGAAAAATCACTCAAATCAAATCCAAGCAAAAACCAAAAAGGAAGACATGTAGAGTAGAAGATTGAGTCACGCCATTCAATTAACTGACAAAGATATGCAGCAAGCGTAATCCAGGCCTATATATACGAGTGTTTAACCATATTGAAGGAGAAATTCAGTAAGCTTTCTCAGCAATTCAAATAACAGAAATGAAACTATCATTAGTTTAAAAAAAAAAGGAGCTTTATGACGAATAAACCAAAACCTATCTCAAGTAAAGTAAAGGAGATAGCAAGGAGAAATTCATCAAGTTGTTAAGCACAGTTCAAATAGGACAACAATAGAATTTATTACTAATTAAAAAATGAACTTTCTAAAGAATTAACCAAAACCCATCTCAAGTGAAGCAATAGATAGAGCAAAAAGGGGAAATTAAAATTAATTAAGCTCTTAGCAAAATTAAAATAACACAACAAGAGAAATTGTAATAACTAAAAAAATCCATAATGCTGAGACTCAAAGGAATACAAACTGCTAAAGTGCCTTGGAGCATTTAGGGCAAAAGGCCTGCCATCAACTTAATGCAAACCCACAAAGAGAATCTCTTTAAGAGATAATCTTCCATTTTAATATGTGGAATCAGCTGCCAACTTTGAACAGGAGCTACCTATAAAACACTCATTTAGTTTCCAAATAATAAATAATTTTTCATTCAATTATTTATGTCATTTTTTGAATAAAATTTAAAATAATTCAATATTAAATAAGTTAACTTTGTTTCTCTTTATTTATATACTTCATTTAGAGCCAAATTGATTTTTAACGATTTTCATTTTCAGTGTTATAATAATATTAGTTATTACTTTAGTTTTTACAATGATAAGGATACACGATACAATAGCTCGTAAATTACAAATAAAATTATGTATTATAACAATAAAATTTAACAATTTTTTAAATTGTGCAAAAATAAAAGTGTGACTATTATTTTAAAATAGAGTGCATTATAAATAATGATGCTTTTTTACCTGGTTTTCCACCAATGAATTATGACTCGTGGTATGAATTTTGAATATGACCTAAATTTTAGACAAATTTCTATAATAAAGAAAATGTAAATTTTCTGACTTTGGTTAGCTATTAAACAAGTTTATAAAGTAATTAAAGGCAGAAAGTATAATATTAGATCTCTACTTATGCCAAAAATGCAATAGTAATAACACCATAAAAGCTCAATTAGGAAACGCCGATTAGCATTGTGTAGTGTAAATTTCATGATAGATCCTTCAACTTTAGGACTTGTAATACTAAAATCGCTAAACTAAAATTTGTAACGTTGAACTTGAATTTGTCATACTTCAAGTCACATAACTTCAATTACTGTAAATAAAAAGTGTAATTGAACTATTCAGTTAACAATAAGGTTTCCATCAACATTTCGGTTTCTCTCATCTCTCATTTTTGTTTGAATGGAAAGCATAGAAATTTTATGTTGACTAGAGTCTTGATTGTAATAGAACATTTTTAGTGTACAAGTTAAGCAACCTATTATACAAATTACATGCATAACGAATGGATCAGAGCCTGCATCTTTTTTGTGGTCGAAACGAGAAGAAAGTCCTTTGCTAACTTGTAGAAAATCCAAAGCAAAGCCAATATTTGATGAAGAAGCAACAAATGATACTCAAGCTAAAGCAAAGAACCTCCTAATTATTATTATTATTATTATTATTATTATTATTATTATTATTATTATTATTATTATTATTATTATTATTATTATTATTATTATTAATTCCAACAACACTTGCATATAAAATCATCTTATTACAATAAACTCGAAAAACCATAACTTTTTTAAATATATCAATGCATATTTTTTTTATTTAACAATTTATTTATATAATTTATATTATTTTTTTCTCTTAAATATGATTTATATTTTTGCCCCTCGTTATAAATTCTGGTTTCACCGCTGAGATCTTAAGCCTAAAACTCTATTGTTTGTTAGTAAAGCTGAGGGTTCTCCATTAAAGGCTACTGAATTTGAGATCTTTGTTTTCATAAAAGAAGGTTAATTTGTTACTAATGGCTTCTTTCCGGTATGTTTTCATATAATTCTGCAATTTTAGTTTTGGTTAATTACTTGATTTTTAATCAAAGATTACATTTCGTTATCACTGGTCAGCCACAAATGAAAATTTAGGATTCTATTCCATGTTAGCTTAACTGGAAAGAAAACATGTCTCTTGAAGAAATAAAACATTTCTTAACTAAATTTCAAAATTTATTTAACTAAATTCTTAGGAAGTAAATTTGGTAGTCACATACCTATTTCTTGAAATTTTTTGTATTTTCACCAATTATTTGCTCGCTGGAGGTTCATCGAAACTTCATCGGAGCCTCGCCGGAGCTGCATCAACCCTGCTATCATGAAGCCAGGATCATCAAAAACTCATTGCCGGTGGTCACGCGCCATAAGGAGCTACGGTGTAGCTGGGATCTACACCGGAGCAACTCACCACACCCATTTTCGGTCAGCTCATTGCCGGCACTTTAAGTCGAACAGAGGATATCGAAGTGAACACCTCGGCTTAAGTAACTTGCCGGTGCAAACGATATCGACATCAGCCATCGCGGTTCACCGGAATGAAGAAGAAAGCTTGGAAAAGGGAGAGAAAATGCAGGAAAGAGAAGACTCAAGTTGGCATTGTTGACAGCGGGAGTTAAATGGCCACATGCACCGCACTTGGGCTGAAGATGGGAGCCAACGATGGCATACGCATCTCTAGCAAAGGCGCCGGTTGTCGTGGGTAGTATCTCGCCTACATCTCCTTCTATTATTTTTCTTTTTTTTTTACGATTTTTGTGGCCTCTTCTCTATTACAATTTGTTTTCTTTATACTTATGGCCATAATCTCAATCACGTGGTCCCAAAATTTTAGGGACATCATTCATTTTTTAATATTTTTTTCACAATTATTATTATTATATTCCATTAATTACCTTCAATCTCATTATTATTATTATATACTTAATTTATGTTAATTATGGTTTGTAATTTAAAATGTATTCTAATTTAACACCGCTAACTTAAAAGTCTACAAACAATTGCTTAGCCATCCTAACTCCTCGATAAAATTATACCCCTGCTCACCTAAATTAAAATATTATTCATAAGTTAGAAAATATTTCCGGTCAACTCAGAGTTGGGGCATTACATTTGCTTCATCACTGGAAGTTCTCCGGTGATGGTCATGAACCCAGTCATCACTGTCGATCGCTGGAACAAAAAGAAACAATTTTTGCCATGAAGAATAAATCGAGAGGGAAGAATTAAGTGACACCAATTTGTGGGTATGGACACCATGAATGATGGAGAGGCTACGGTGGTCGGAGTAACGCAGTTGATCGGTGATGAGGAGAGTGGCAGATTGGCGAACCCCCCTTCCCCTTTCCATTCTCGATCTCACTCTCCCTCTCCTTTCTTTCTATTTGTTAAGACTCTTCAAGATAATTTATAATTATAAAAACAAAAAGTATATGTTGCAGTATTTCTAATAAAAAAAGTATGTGTCATATTGATCAATAAATCCAAATATTATTATCTTTTTATAACATTTTAGAAATTAATTGTTGAATTATATTTAAAAAAGTTGATTTATTTTTTTTCCTATCTAGAGAATTCTAGGAACTCTAGAGATATAATAATAATAATAATAATAATAATAATAATAATAATAATAATAATAATAATAATAATAATAATAATAATAATAATAATAATTTAGGGGGAGAAGAGAAGAGGAGCGGCTGTGTCTATACATGTGAGGGAGAAGAGAAGATTTAGGGTTCCAACATGGAGTATTTATAGGCAATGGCAATTATGTAAATAATTAGAAAATTAGAAATTTTTTTGAAAATGAAAATTAGCAACGAAATTTCATTTCCGTTGTTATTTAACTGAAATGAAAATTAGCAACAGAATTGTATTTCGGTTGCCAATTTAGCAAAGGAATTTCAATTCGGTTGCTATTTTAGCAATGAAATTTGAATTCAGTTGCTATTTTAGCAACCGAAACTAAATTCCGTTGCTATTTTGGAAATGAATTTTTTAACCTATATAATTTAGCAACCGAATTATTTTTCGTTGCTAATATAGCAGCGAAAAATGATTTCCATTGCTAAATTAGCAATGGAACTTTTTAGTAATGGAAATTTTTCCGTTGCTATTTTTTATTCCAAAATTTTTCGCCATCCATTGGCGCCTTATTTAGCAACGGTATAGAAATCCGTTGCTAAATTTTGGCGCTAAAAATTTCCTCCACTTTTAGCAACAGAAAATAATAAAAAATATTTCTATTACTAAATCTAGAATGTTTAACCAATTTTAGCAACGAAAATTATTTTTCGTTGCTATTTAATGCAATTCCGTTGCTAAATTAGCAACGAAAACAGTTCCTTTGCTATTTTTAAATTTTCTTGCAGTGTTTCTTTATTTTAATCACATTATCTTACTTAATTGTCATTCAATTTCTTTAGTTTAACATCAATTTAAATTTACACACACCAATCATACAATTTCTCTAAGTTACATAACCTAACCATATGAAATAAATTAGTAAAATTTTCACTAACCTCAATTTCTTATTCTTCCAACTTCACTCCATCCTTTCCTTCCCTTTTCTTCTCTTCTTCTTCTTTTTCTTGCCTTAAGCTAATTCATTAGATAATAAATCCATTAGTTTCCTTTATAATTTCATCCATTACATATTAATTCAACTAATTCTACCCAATTTTCGCTAAATTATTACATAAATCAAAATTTAACTTACTTGGTGTATTTTTCTTCTCAATTTCCTCCAAAATTCAAGCTCTAATTTCTCTTGAAACCTTAACTTATGATAGAGGGAGGCCAATCAACTAATTAGAGGTGGAAATTTAGGTGAAAATTGAAAGCATTTTTAAATGGAGATGAAAGAAATATGAGTGGAAAAAGATAGCTTCATTTGGCCACCCTAGGGAGAACAAAAAAAATGGATAATTTTTTGCAAACATGCAGATTTTTGGGTTGTGTTTATACCCCCTAATGAACGGCCATGATTAATCTTGCTAATATTAAATCTAATCGCTAATTTTTATCCAAATGTCATTTTTTTTGTTCTAATATTTTTTTGTTAAATTTTTATCAAAATTAGTTAAAAAATATGAAAAAATATCAGGTTGAAAATGTTGGTAATTTTTTCGATCTTACAGTGCCTTTACTGAACCAAAAATTAATTTTTATAGTCTTAACTTTATTTCTATCTAACACTTCCAAATATTCATATTAAATATTCCTAATGGGTTCCTAGGTTTATAATAATTTTTTAAGGTCCAAAACAATTTTTTTTAAGGCCGATCAAAGTTGGGTCAAATTAGGTTTATATTCACATTAGTGTGCTATCTGATTTTTATTTTTAACTTTTGTGACCCTATTTGATCTCGATTTTACCTTTAATTTTATCTATGTACTTCCCAAGAATTGCACTTTTCGATGGTTCAAAATAATACTTGTGGGCATTGGGTGTCACTATTTACCTTAGTGACATTATTCACCGACTGAAGAGTACTATTTATGTAATTAGGGATTTCTAGGGTGTTACATTTCTCTCATACCAATTAAAAATTTTATCCTCAAAATTTACATAATGTGAATAGTTAAGGATATTGCCATCTCATCATGTTTTTTGGCTCTCATGTCACCTCCTCAACATTATGGCAAGTTTAGAGTACCTTAACTAGTGGAATTTGCTTGTTTCTCAACTGTCTTACTTCTCTGGCTAAGATTCTTATAGGTTCTTCATTATATGATAAATTGAGCCTAATCTTCACTTTCTTTAGTGTAATTACATGTATGGGATTTGATTTATAGTGTCAAAGCATCGAATCATAGAATACATCATGGATATTCTTCAGTTCTTTTAGCAAATCAAGTCTATAGGCTACTGGTCCTATGCATTCTATTACTTTATATAGGCCAATAAACCTAGGACTTAATTTTCCTTTCTTACCAAACCTCATTATCTTTTTCCAAGGGAACACTATGAGGAAGACCTTTTCATCCACTTCAAATTCCATATCTTTGCTCTTTAGATTTGTATATATTTTATATCTATCTGATGCAGCTTTTAATCTATCTTTGATTATTTTAACTTTTTCCTCTATTTTCCTAATCAAACCCAATCCCACTAATTTACTTTCACTTAACTCGATCCAACACAAGGGGGTTTTGCATTTTCTCCCATACAGTGCTTCATATGGTGCCTTATTAATACTTATTAGGTAACTATTATTGTAAGTGAATTTTGCTAAAATATATCTCTACCAACTGCTACAAAAGTAAAAAATATTATATCTCAAAATATCCTCTAGCACCTGAAACATTTTGTATGTGTTTAGTTTTATGCTTTTATTGATTGAAATATGCTTATTAAAATTTACTAAATTACTTGAATTACTCTTTAAAATCGCCTATCTATCTAAAGATGAAAGTTAGTACTAAAATGCAGTTTAGTACTTAATGATTTTTAAAGTTTTATAGAATCATGATATGAAATAGGGATCTCTATTAAAGATGATAGAGGAAGGCACATCGTGAAATCTTACAATCTCATTAATATAAATCTTTGTTAACTTCACCAGTGGGTAATTAGTCCTTCTTGGTATATGATGTGAAAACTTAGTCAACCTATCCACCATTACCAATATGGAATCATTTTGTCTTCTAATGAGTGGTAATCTTGAAATAAAGGTTATTGTGATATGGTCCTATTTCCACTTGAGTTTAATGATAGGGTGAAGTAACGTAAAAGAAACTTGATGCTTAGCTTTTATTTGTTGATAAATTCGGCACTTGGTTTTGAAATCAACTATTTTTCTTTTTATTTCGGGCCACCAATATTGTGTCTTCAAGTTTTGATACATTTTAGTGCTACGTCGATACATTGAATAATTGCTATTATAAGCTTCAATTAAAATACTTTTTCAACTTAGCATCATCAAGTACATAGGCTCTCCCTTTGTACTACAACTAGTCATCAATGCCTATGGAAAATTCAACATCTTTTTCTTCTAGGTGATAACAAAATCCAACCATTCATCTCGCTTTTAGGTGGCTGTCACTTATTACAACAAATTAGGTTTCAATTGCTTTTTTTCCACAATTGCTTTATCTGGAGACATGGATAACCTAACATTCATAGTCCTTAAGGCTATATGAATAACATTATTCAATAATTTTTACATATTATGTTACTGTATGGTAGGAAAATTTTAAGTATCAAAATCAAATTATTACTTGCCATATATTTTTATAGAGTGCATTAGCTACTATATTTGCCTTATTGGGATGTTAATCGATGAGACAATCATAATCTTTAATAAGTTCTAATCACTGCCTCTGTCTTAAATTAAGCTTCTTCTATGTGGTTAAATAGTTTAAAGTCTTGCGATCGATGTAAATGTAGCATTTTTTTCCATATAAGTAATGTCTCCAGATCTTTAATGCAAATATTATAACTACCAGCTCCAAATCATGTACAGGATAGCTTCTCTCATGTAGTTTAAGTTATCAAAAGGCATAGGTAACTATCTTACCTTCTTGCATAAGTATATAACCAAGCCTATTTTTGGAGGTATCACTATATATCACAAAGTCTTTACTCGAAGTTGGTTGGGTATCAACATTTGCTTTAGTTGCTCAAAGCTTTCTCGACATTTCTCTATCCATTCAAATCTCACATTTTTCTATAGTAGCTTTGTAAATGGTGCTGTGATTAAGGGAAACCCCTTTAAAAATCTTTTATAATACCCAATTAATTTGAGAAAAAACTTATATTTTTGTAACATTTCTAGGAGTTTTCCATTCAAGGATAACTTTAACATTCTTAGGATCAACCTTTATACCTTCAACAAGCACTACATGTCCCAAAAAAACAACTTCTTTTAGCCAAAATGCACATTTACTAAATTTACCATAAAGCTGCTTATCTCTTAAAGTTTGTAACACGATCTAAAGATTCCAATCATACTCCTCTAGGATCTTGAAATACACCAGGATATTATCAATAAACATTACCATAAACTAATCTAGGTAAGGATGGAAAATCCTTTTCATCAATTCCATAAATGTCATGGTGTATTTGTGAGGCCAAACGACAAAACTAAGGATTTATAGTGTCTATATCTAGTACGAAAAGTTATCTGTAATATATTAGCTTTTTTATGTTTAGCTAGTGATACCCCAATTTTAGATCAATTTTTGAAAACATACTTGCTCTTTCAATTAATCAAATAAATCATCAATTTTAGGTAGTGGATACTTGTTCTTTATGGTAACCTTATTTAACTATATATAATTAATGCATAACTGAAGAGACCTATCTTTTTTCATAAATAGCATTGGTGCTCCTTATGGTGACACAATAGGATAAATAAATCCCTTATCAAGTAATTCTTGCAGCTAAATTTTAAGTTCTTTCAATTCTGTAGGTGCCATGTTATATGGAGTAATGGAAATGGGTGTTGTACCAAGAATCACGTTTATAGTAAATTCAACTTCCTTGTTAGGTGGTAACCTAAGTAACTCATCAGGTAAGACATTAGAAAAGTCACAAACAGTGGAAATATCACTAACTCAAGGTTTTTCCTTCCTAGCTTTCTACATATGAGCTAGGTAGGTTTCACACCCCTTTCTAATTAGTCTTTTTTATTGCAGTAGTAGAAATAACGTTGGAAAGAAAGTATGATCTTTCACTTACGATAATGATTTCTTGATCATTTAGGATTTTCATGGTGTCCCATTTCAATCGATAGTCAACCATAACTTGGTGCTTATGCAACCAGTCTATACCCAGTATGATATCAAATTCATTGAAAGGAAGATCAATCAAGTTTATGGGAAAGGTATATTGTTGAATATGGATAGGGCAATCTTTATATACTTTATTCACGATCACATTATGCCTTAAAGGATTACTCATCAAGATATCTTATTCTAACTATATTATTCTTAACCCCGTCACTTGTGAAATAATGGTGCCAACATATGAATTTTTTGACCTCGGATCAATCACAGCATAAACATAATCATCAAAAAGTATAAATTTACCTACAATAACATTCGATGCATCATGAGCTTCTCTGGTCCTGACAATATAAGTATGGGCTAGTAGATGCCCTCCTATTGCTTACTAAGATTGGGTTGCTCCCCTATATGCTTGAGCTTCAGTGGCAAAACTCTTGCCTTTACCTCTCGATGGTGCAAAACTAGATCTCCCCAATTAGGATACCAATGTAGCTCTTTGGGCTTTAAGACATTCTCTTTGGATATGATCCCTAGATCTACCTTTGAGGCATGCTCCCGCCAGTCACCAACAATCACATATATACTTCTTTTTACAATGCTCACAAGTGGAAATTGTACTACAACCTACCCCTCCGGGTGTCTTGGCTATGGATTCTATTGGGGTATTTACCAAAGCTGTAAATCTCTGGCTTTAGGCCAGCGAGGTATGGATGCTTGTGGTTGTGCTACAGTAACCCTAGATTTCTTGCTAAATGTGCTAAAGGATCTTGCCTGAGGGGTCTTTCTTTTTTTGCTAGAATCTTGCCTACCTACTAGCTTTATCCATCTGTATAGTCTTCACCCTGATGGTCGCACTAACCAAAGATCTCAAATCCATGTACACCTAAGCAGTAATAGCCTCTCTAATTTTATTATGGAGACCCTAATCAAATTGTAGGCATAACTTTTCTAGTGATATGTGATAATCTCTTATATAAGCACTAAGGCATTGAAATTCTCGCTCATATTTTTACATAATTTGATTCCTTTACCTTAATATCCAAAAAGCATCCTCCATAGAACTTTGATGTTCCTTTCCCAGATATTTTTCTTTAATTCATTGAAAAAGAAATCCCACATTATTACAATTGTAGGGACATGTTTTCTCACTAAATCCCATAAAGTGTAGGTTATTCCTTGTAGCAATGCCACTATGCCTTCTAACAAGCTATGTGTAATCTCAAACAATGTCTTAATCTTTTGCAACCACTCCTCTATTTTTATGGTTGTAGTACTATCCCTACCAAAAAATTCCTCTGCCCCAAGCTTTTTTAATTGCTCCAAGATAGATTTTCTATATGGTGAAGGAGGTAGTTACTGTTGGGCCTATGGAATTGGTAGGTGTTATAGCCTTTGATACAATAAAGGTGGCACAGATATGGCAAAAGGTGGTATGGGTGGTTGGGTGGTCCCCAGTCTATCTATCATTGACATCTACTGATGCTTCATTCTTTGCATCATCAGTTTTTACACCTCCACTAGAATCAGATGCCATTCTTCACATTATAAAACAAAAAGCGTATAGGTAAAAATCAATTCCCAAATTCAACTTATTTATAATTATTCATTTATGGCATGTGCATGTGTATCCCTTCATTCACTCAATATAGACTCTAACCTTAGGATCGCCTAAACCTTGCTCTGATATCACAAAATGGAATACCCTATACTCAGATGTTGATAAGAGTATCGGAATGTGTATTTGTTGGTGGTAAGTTTATTTATATATATGTCATTTATAAACGTTTATTTTCTTAGATGACAATGTTGTGTTTGGCATAAGTCGTTTGTAAAATTGATATTGTAATCTCCAATTTACAAGTCCTTTGGTCAATCATTATTCTATAAGTCAAAATTCGAGTAGTATATCGGCTATAATATTAGCCTAACCCCTGGCTCAAAATTCAAATAACCCCAATAACCATTCCTCCTCCTCCAAAACTCCAACAAGCCACAAACACTTCTATATCATCCATAATTTTCAACCAACACAAACCATTATATAAATTTTTATTCACCATATATTTAATTTCTTTACAATTTTAAACATATCAATTTGTCATTCCAAACCGCAAAAGTTTTATACATAGTCATAATATACATGTCCTAAAATATTACTAAAACTTAATACATTCCTCTCACAAGTAGTAACTGATGGAATATGACATGGTATGAATGTGATGATAGCACAACGGAAAAACAAAAATTTTTTATCATACATGCCATACAATTCCATGACAAGAATCGAAACATGCAATTTTAGAGTTTTAAACTTACAACTTTAGATGCCTTTAAAACTTAATTTTGATGATGACAAGCAACCAAGAAGGATATGTCCACCTTAGATCTTCACCACCAATGCCAAGGAACAGCCTTTACGCCACTCCCTCTATTCTCACACACACACTTGCAAAGATGGCTTAAAATCAAGAGTGCTAGCTCTATGATTGTGTATTCGGCAATGGGAATGATTTGAAGCCACAAGATCTGATCTTGTTCTTCCTTTAGGTTACTGTTTCAGCCCGAGAACACAAGAGAACAAGAAAGATTTCTTTCCCCTTGAGTATTTCGGCCAAGAGAGAAAAATAGCAAAAACGGCATACCATTTTATTCATTTAATTCATTAATATATATCACTTTATTTAGGTCAAGTGTGAGTGCCGAAAATTAAGTGTTAATTTCAGCCTCCATCACTTCCTAATTAAGAGATATATCTTAATTTAAATTCTATTAGAATTTAAATTCAAATGGCATTAGTCATTTAATCAAAACAAACTTACCTTTTTAAGGTGATAAGTTGCCGAATTCAACTAGTATTTTAGTTTGAATTTTGGCTACTTTAATTCCCTCTCAAGTATTATATTTTGATTAAATACAAATTAGGATTTAATACTCAATTAACTTAATTATACATAGATAATTAATCAATTGAAATTAAACCTAGCACATGCCAACAAATTTCTCTCGTAACCAACTGTTAACAGATTTGCCTAAAACAGCAAGCTGTTTTAGGCAAAAAGACAGTTCAACATATTTGCCTAAAACAGCTAGCTGTTTTAGGCAAAAAACTCGTTTCACAGATTTGCTGTTTTAGGCAAAATCGTGGCTTAACAGATTTGCCTAAAACAGCTAGCTGTTTTAGGCAAAATCGCACCTTGACAATTTTGCCTAAAACATCTAGCTGTTTTAGGCAAAAAATCTATTTACCCATTTTATGCATTAATTTGACTTTAAATAAAAGTCCAAATTAATTTTCAATACACAATTTAAATATTTTAAGCCCAATGCTTAATGTGCGATCCTATAGGTCCATTTAATGTTGGCAATGAATTAATAAATTAATTCAAAGGCTATATATATTCTCTAGCAAGATATTATAGCATTCCAAATTAAATGAAAATGCATATGGCATTTAGTGACCTAATGCAATTTTGCATAGTCCCTTACCCATAAATATCAGAATTAATATAAGGCATGGAACCAGTCATCCTTATATATATTAATTCCTTTCTTGATATTCCAGTGACACGGAACTCTCAGATAAATAATGATTACTCATTATTTCATCTCGGTATGGCCATACACTTCTCAGTTCACTGATCAAGTGGCCGATGATATTTTCTCTCTTAATAAGAGGGGTAATCCCTTCACTTCTCTCATGCTCTTTAACATGAATCAATGCATACCCAATCATAACCGTACTTGTCACTCTGTTACGAGTACGTTAGGTGTATGTCAAAGTACACAGTAATTCATAAAGAGTTTCATAGAGATTTCAGGTCTAAGAACTCCGATACAAAACTTGCATATGAGAAACACTTATGACTTGTACCATGTAGTGTTCTCATGAGTGGATCTAATCCAGATACCGTGTTCTAAACATGTATCTATGATCTCTGATTGACACTCTTGTCCTTATGATCCGTAAGACAGAACTCAACTTATCAGAGAGAGCATACTAGTCTTAATTCATTTGTTATTCCCATAACAATGACTGACTGGGGATATTTAGAATAAAGTCTCATTTGTTTCAAGGTCTTACAACCATATGCCTCACACATGATAACTTAAACTGAAACAACATTCTTGGATAGTTCTATCAATTGATATGCACAGGAATACAATAGATAAAACAAATGCCTCATTTATTAAATTAAATGCTTTATAACAATGTATTGGGGCTAGGGCTTACACTAACAATCTCCCACTAGCACTAGTCCCAATTGGGCATAGCCCTAAGACCGAACGCTCTCAAATGAGCTTCGTGCAGATTTGGACGCAATTGTTTCGTCAAAGGATCTGCTACATTGTCTTCACTTGCTATCTTGCTAACCTTAACGTCCCCACGATCAATGATTTCTCTGATCAGGTGGTACCTCCTGAGTATGTGTTTGGATTTCTGGTGTGACCGGGGCTCCTTGGCCTGTGCTATGGCCCCGTTGTTGTCACAGAAAATTTCTAATGGATCTAGGATGCTTGGGACCACTCCTAATCCAGAAATGAAATTTTTAATCCAAACAGCCTCTTTTGCAGCCTCACTTGCTGTAATATACTCAGATTCAGTAGTTGAGTCGGTAACGGTTTCTTGCTTTGAGCTTCTCCAGCTGACAGCACCACCGTTCAAAACAAAAACAAACCCAGATTGCGATCTAGAATCCTGAGTGCTGGTCTGAAAAGCAGCATCGACATAACCTTGTATGATGAGCTCTTCTTGACCACCATACACTAAGAAGTGATCCTTAGTCCTTCGCAGGTACTTTAGAATCCCTTTTACAGCAGACCAGTGCTTCTCACCAGGGTCTTGCTGAAACCTATTGGTTATACTCAGTGCATGAGCAACATCCAATCTAGTACATAACATAGCGTACATGATAGATCCAATAGCAGATGCATATGAGATTCTACTCATGTTGTCCCTTTCCTCTTTGGTTTTAGGGCACTGTTCTTTAGTCAAAGGAACTCCTAAAGCCAAAGGTATGTACCCTTTCTTTGAGTCTCCCATACTAAAACGCTTTAGTACTTTGTCTATGTACTTTTCTTGACTTAGTCCCAAGAGCCGATTCGATCTATCTCTATAGATTCGAATACCAAGTATTGTCTCGGCTTCACCTAAGTCTTTCATTGAGAAACATTTTCCCAACCATTGCTTAACCTTTTGCAATGTTGGAATGTCATTCCTAATGAGAAGGATGTCGTCCATATATAGGACCAGAAATACTACTATGCTCCCACTAACCTTCTTGTACACACAAGGCTCATCTTCGTTCTTGATGAAGTCAAATTCTTTGACTGCCTCATCAAAACGAAGATTCCAACTTCGGGATGCTTGGTTTAATCCATAAATGGATTTTTAAAGCTTGCAAACCTTCTTAGGATGCTTGGGATTGACAAAACCTTCAGGCTGTGTCATATACACATCCTCAAGTAAATTTCCGTTAAGGAAAGCAGTTTTGACATCCATTTGCCATATCTCATAATCATGATATGCAGCTATGGCAAGCAAGATCCTAATGGATTTGAGCATGACTACAGGCGAAAAGGTCTCGTCATAGTCTACACCATGAGTTTGTCGAAAACCTTTTGCTACTAGTCTACCTTTGTAGGTCTTATCAGCTTTGAGTTTGAATAGCCACTTGCATTCAATTACCTTAGCACCTTCCGGTGGATCAACCAAGGTCCAAACCTGGTTATCGTACATTGATTGCATCTCGGATTTCATGGCTTCAAGCCAATTTTCCGAGTCTGGGCTCTCAATAGCTTCTCGATAGGTAGTAGGATCCTCACGATCTACTAACTCAATAGTGTCACTGTCAGTGATTAGAAATCCATATCTCTCAATCTCCTGACGTACCCTACCGGACCTTCTAGGTTCTTGTGTAATGGGTTCTTGTTCCACAACTGTTTGTGAACTTGATCCCATTTCCAAACCATCCTCTATAGGAGTTTGTGGTGCTTGAATTTCTCTAAGTTCTACTTTACTCCCACTGTCTTTCTTGAGAAGGAACTCCTTTTCCAAGAAAACAGCCTTGCGAGCAACAAATACTTTGTTCTCGGCTTGTGAGTAAAAGTAGTATCCCTTTGTTTCTTTAGGATACCCCTCAAACAAGCAGACACTGGATTTGGACTCTAGTTTGTCAGATGTTAATTTCTTAACATGTACTTCACAGCCCCAAATCCTGAGAAAAGACATATTGGGTTCTTTCCCAGTCCATACCTTGTATGGTGTCTTCTCAACTGCTTTAGTTGGAGTACGGTTCAATAGAAACGCAGCAGTTTCTAATGCATAACCCCAAAAAGAGATAGGAAGATTAGCTTGACTCATCATAGATCGAACCATGTCCAACATAGTTTGATTTCTCCTTTCGGACACACCATTCCATTGAGGTGTTCCAGGAGGAGTGAGCTGTGAAATAATACCACACTCCTTTAGATGACTATCAAACTCTTGGCTTAAGTATTCGCCACCTCGATCTGATCGAATGGCTTTTATACTTTTGCCAAGTTGGTTTTCTACTTCGTTCTTAAACTCTTTGAATTTCTCAAAAGTTTCAGACTTGTACTTCATTAGATAGATATAGCCATATCTACTGAAGTCATCTGTGAATGACACGAAGTAGCTAAAACCACCTCTAGCATGTGTACTTAAAGGTCCACATACATCGATATGTATTAGTTCCAATAAGCCATTAGTCCTCTCGCCTTTTTTATTAAAAGGACTCTTTGTCATTTTTCCATGCAAACATGGCTCGCATGTATCATAAGACTCTAAGTCGAATGACCCAAGCACTCCAGTTTTGTGGAGTCTTGAAATGCGTTTTTCGTTTGCATGTCCTAAGCGACAATGCCAGAAGTAAGTAGGGTTCAATTCGTTTGATTTAACCCTCTTTGTATTAATGTTGTATATGGACTCTTTGTTTTGTAAATCAAGGATATAAAGGCCATTTTGCAACATGGCATTGCCATAAGAAATGCCTTGGCGACGAATATGAGCATTGCCATTTTTAATAACAAAATCAAATTCATCATTATCCAAATATGAAACTGAAATAATGTTTCTGCTCATAGCAGGCACATAATAACAATTATTCAAAACAATATAAAGTCCGGAAGGTAAAGTGAGGTGATAGTCGCCTATCTCCATGGCAGCAACTCGTGCTCCATTCCCCACACGGAGGTCCACTTCATTCTTCCCAAGTAACCGCCTATTTCTTAACCCCTGCACATTTGAACAAATGTTAGAACCACAACCGGTATCCAATACCCAAGTGGTAGAAATAGAAAGGTTAATTTCAACAACAAAAATACCAGAACTGGACGCCTTGGCTCCATTCTTCTTTTGTTCTTCCTTGAAGAGAGCACAATTCTTCCTCCAATGCCCTATCTTGTTGCAATGGAAGCAAGTGCTCTCACTCTCTTTGAGTTTTGGCGCCTTGGGCTTGGATTGGGCCTGAGGTGCACTCCCAACTGACTTGGGTTTTCCCTTTCCCTTTCCCTTTCCCTTAGCAAGTCCCTTCTTAATTCCCTTTTGAACCATTAGTACGGGATTGGTCTTTCGAATGTTTTCTTCAGCATTCTTAAGCATCCCATGAAGCTCAGTGACTGACTTGTTCATTGTATGCATGTTATAATTCATCACAAATGGATCATAAGCAGCAGGCAATGATCCTAAGATCAAGTCAGTGGCCAATTCCTTTGGCACTAGTACCTCAAGCTTCTCAAGAGTATCAAGATACCCTTTCATCTTGAGTACATGGGTACTAACAGGAGTACCCTCAGCCATCTTGCAAGAAATTAAGGCCTTTGTTGTCACGAACCTCTCGTGACGAGCTTGCTCTTGGAACATCTCCTTGAGGTGCACCATGATCGCATAGGCCTCTTGGTCCATAAATTGCTTTTGCAATTCAGGCACCATAGTGGCTAGCATCAAACAGGTCACATCATTAGAGTCACTTTTCTTGGTCTCAAAAGTTTCCTTTTGAACCACAGAAGCGTTCCTAGCAGGTTCCTCAGGTAAGGGTGCATCCAAAACATACGACTTCTTCTCTTGCTTAAGAACTATTCTTAAGTTTCGAGACCAGTCTATGAAATTGGTGCCATTCAATTTGTCCTTTACAAGGACCGATCGCAATGAGAAATTGTTGTTTGAAGATGCCATTTTCAATCTACAATAAAATTTAGCAAGATTAAATGAGGTCTTATTTATGATCCCACAAACGGAATTAATATCCCTTTAAATAATTCGCGTTAGTGATTTAATGTGGGCCAATATCCACTTTTCACAACAACTTATTAGTCAAGCTGAGCTTGTACACCTAACAAGTTAAGTTACTTAGGTAGGAAAACTCCAATCATGTCTCGTACATGACTCTTGGATCAAATGGGCTAACATCTTAAGATGTTATAGCACAACCCATTTATTAGTTGCCTAGGTCCGAGCATCCCTTTCCATGTTAAGTCCAACCTACATTCACAACCCATGCCTCACAAAGATAATTGAGCGCATCTAGGACTCCTAGTCTACGTGACCGATGATCGATGCCTTGACATGTTTCGAATTAGGAAGGCAACTTTGTGACTTACTATTTTAGGGATTCATTTTATTACGGCTTACATGGCATACGCTTTGTCATCCATACATAGCATGCATATATATATAATTGCATAAAGTAAAGTGTGACAAACATGGGCCCAAAAACCTACAACTAAGATTTTATACTATTACATAAGAATCTTCGAGTTCGGCTTCTCCACTCCGGTGGGCTTCGTCTTGATTTACAAAGTGTTCAAATATATTCTATTCTAAGAAATAAATGAAAACTTTTACAATAAAATATAATGGCTCACAGGCCATATTTAATTACAAAACCCAGGGCCCATGAATGCACCATGCATATCCATTCATCACACCAAATTAGCAAATAAATATACATAGCATTCATGGATAAAACAAAGTCCAATTTTAATTAATTTAGCGAAGCCCATTAATGGAAATTATGTACTTGAACCTTTAATAGAAGACCCCATGATGGGCCTAGGCCAAAGCCCAAATGGACTAAATCCTCTTATTGAATAAGTTCTCTTAAAAGCCCAAAACACTAACTAGTTAGATTTGTGCTATAAATCAACTCTAGTATAATTTCCAATTTTGCCATTTTTAATTTTATGTCATACAGCCCATAAACATTAAAAATGCATATAATATGTGCTAACATGAATTAAAAATATAAAATCATGAAAAACACATATATGGTACACGGCATTCATGCAAAAACAAACAAACAACAAAAACTAGTTGTTTAATGCTTATGTAATGCCATAAAATGCACAAACATTTAAATCAATTTTATGAGTCATTTAATAATCTAAATAAGTCCATAAATATTGATTTAATATTCTGTACAAATCTGATCTAAATGTGTTTTTACCATTTTAATCAAAACAAAACAAACAATGTTGATTAAACATGTAACAAACACAAACTAGTCTTAGTTTTAAGTGATTTTAAAATTAATCAATTAAATTGTCATGGACCAGAATTAAAACCAAATTTAAAATATGTCCAGACCTGATAAATTAATCTTTAAATATCACTTACAAACATTCCAAAATCGTTTTTACATTTAATCTTGAAAACTAGTTGTTAAAATAGCAATTTACATGCCAACAAGCACCTAGTTTCATAATTAACATGTACCATCAGGTATAAATAATTAAATCCGACCATTACCAGCCCTAATAACATCTTAGGACAGTATATTAACATGTCATATTAATTATAATACCTATCTAATCAATTAAAATCGTTTTTACACCAAAACAATGCAAAAAACTCAAAACAGAAAATTTCAAATTTGCATGTTTTCATAATGACGATTTTTAATTAATTTTTTCATGCATCTAAAGCACTAAAATAAGCATGTTTAGGCTCTGATACCACTGATGGAATATGACATGGTATGAATGTGATGATAGCACAGCGAAAAAACAAAAATTTTTTATCATACATGCCATACAATTCCATGACAAGAATCGAAACATGCAATTTTAGAGTTTTAAACTTACAACTTTAGATGCCTTTAAAACTTGATTTTGATGATGACCAGCAACCAAGAAGGATATGTCCACCTTAGATCTTCACCACCAATGCCAAGGAACAGCCTTTACGCCACTCCCTCTATTCTCACACACACACTTGCAAAGATGGCTTAAAATCAAGAGTGCTAGCTCTATGATTGTGTATTCGGCAATGGGAATGATTTGAAGCCACAAGATCTGATCTTGTTCTTCCTTTAGGTTACTGTTTCAGCCCGAGAACACAAGAGAACAAGAAAGATTTCTTTCCCCTTGAGTATTTCGGCCAAGAGAGAAAAATAGCAAAAACGGCATACCCTTTTATTCATTTAATTCATTAATATATATCACTTTATTTAGGTCAAGTGTGAGTGCCGAAAATTAAGTGTTAATTTCAGCCTCCATCACTTCCTAATTAAGAGATATATCTTAATTTAAATTCTATTAGAATTTAAATTCAAATGGCATTAGTCATTTAATCAAAACAAACTTACCTTTTTAAGGTGATAAGTTGCCGAATTGAACTAGTATTTTAGTTTGAATTTTGGCTACTTTAATTCCCTCTCAAGTATTATATTTTGATTAAATACAAATTAGGATTTAATACTCAATTAACTTAATTATACATAGATAATTAATCAATTGAAATTAAACCTAGCACATGCCAACAAATTTCTCTCGTGACCAACTGTTAACAGATTTGCCTAAAACAGCAAGCTGTTTTAGGCAAAAAGACAGTTCAACATATTTGCCTAAAACAGCTAGCTGTTTTAGGCAAAAAACTCGTTTCACAGATTTGCTGTTTTAGGCAAAATCGTGGCTTAACAGATTTGCCTAAAACAGCTAGCTGTTTTAGGCAAAAAATCTGTTTACCCATTTTATGCATTAATTTGACTTTAAATAAAAGTCCAAATTAATTTCCAATACACAATTTAAATATTTTAAGCCCAATGCTTAATGTGCGATCCTATAGGTCCATTTAATGTTGGCAATGAATTAATAAATTAATTCAAAGGCTATATATATTCTCTAGCAAGATATTATAGCATTCAAAATTAAATGAAAATGCATATGGCATTTAGTGACTTAATGCAATTTTGCATAGTCCCTTACCCATAAATATCAGAATTAATATAAGGCATGGAACCAGTCATCCTTATATATATTAATTCCTTTCTTGATATTCCAGTGACACTGAACTCTCAGATAAATAGTGATTACTCATTATTTCATCTCGGTATGGCCATACACTTCTCAGTTCACTGATTAAGTGGCCGATGATATTTTCTCTCTTAATAAGAGGGGTAATCCCTTCACTTCTCTCATGCTCTTTAACATGAATCAATGCATACCCAATCATACCCGTACTTGTCACTCTGTTACGAGTACGTTAGGTGTATGTCAAAGTACACAGTAATTCATAAAGAGTTTCATAGAGATTTCAGGTCTAAGAACTCCGATACAAAACTTGCATATGAGAAACACTTATGACTTGTACCATGTAGTGTTCTTATGAGTGGATCTAATCCAGATACCGTGTTCTAAACATGTATCTATGATCTCTGATTGACACTCTTGTCCTTATGATCCGTAAGACAGAACTCAACTTATCAGAGAGAGCATACTAGTCTTAATTCATTTGTTATTCCCATAACAATGACTGACTGGGGATATTTAGAATAAAGTCTCATTTGTTTCAAGGTCTTACAACCATGTGCCTCACACATGATAACTTAAACTGAAACAACATTCTTGGATAGTTCTATCAATTGATATGCACAGGAATACAATAGATAAAACAAATGCCTCATTTATTAAATTAAATGCTTTATAACAATGTATTGGGGCTAGGGCTTACACTAACAGTAACTTCACGTACATGCCAAGCCATTCATCTTTGCAAAAATCCTTCATATGTTGCCCTCCTTATACCATCCCCTATGCATAGTAAAATAAATTACGTGCTGAGCAAATTGTTCAGTGGTGGTAATTCTACTAAAATATTCTTAAATTCACATAAACACACAAAGGTTTTTATTTATATAAATCTTATTATTCCTTTTTCTTATGTCCTAACTTTTCTTAATTACTAATTATTTATAACATTTTATTTCAATTTATTCCCATTTTCATATTTATGCTTGCTTAGTCCATTAATTATTATTATTATTATTATTATTATTATTATTATTATTATTATTATTATCATTATCATGATGATGATGATGATCATCATCATCATCATCTCAATTTACCCTATTTGATCTTATATTTCCTATAATTTTCAAATTATTCATTTAAATCAAAACCTTCTGCCAAATTTTACAATTGACCCTTCAAATATACATTCTTTATCTAAATTATCAATTTGTCCCTAAACTTTTAAATTTTATCAAATTACCATTTTAGTCTTACAATTTGCAATTAATTACATAATATGCCATTTTTACCCTTTAATCATAATTCTTTTCACATAATTGCAATTTAGTCATCTAATTATCAATAATCACATAAGTCACTACAAATTTCTCATTTATCACATGTCTTACCATTTTTATTATTCTTCCTCTAGCATCCTAGTGAAAAGTGCACAAACGATATGGATATGTTGGACTATGGATTCAAAGATATGAAATGGTCATTTCCACTCAAATTCTTCTTACTTTTTTGATATGGGACCTCTTTTGCCCACTATGCAAGTCGTTATGGCTTGATACCATGGAATAATAATAGTATCCTTATAGTTAGCCAACTACATCACATAACTAGCATTTATACTAGTTACTAAGGGCAAAGATATATTATTTATACTTATTTACATATTATACACAAATTCTTCACACATTTCATAACATTATACACATAATAACATATTTCTCACATATTTACTATAATTATCATCATATATCACAACTACATCATAGTTCATCTTTTCCTTTATCACATACATATGAAATTCCACATCATCCATTTTGGCCATCTATGTTTTTATGTCAAATTTCATTTTCATCACCTAATTTTATTTTAATCATGTCATTAATCATGTTCCATGCAATTTCATTTTCATCGCCTAATGTTATTTTAATCATGTCATTAATCATTATCCATGAAATTTCATTCATGTTCCACCAAATTTACCTCGGTATACCATAAGTATACCATTCGACTACAATATATACTTGGCCATAATTTCATTTTCTTCATTCCATCTTAGATTAAACATGCTTAAATAATAATCCAAGCATTTGAATTAGTAAAAAATAAAAATTTATCAAGTTTAATCTATGGATACTATTCAGTTATAAAGTATTTATACCTTTCTTAAGTCTTTTTCTTCTTAATTTTTATTCATTATTTATTCAATGATAATTTAGACATGTTTATACCATTTATTCAATTGAATTAAAAAAATACTTAACTTCCCTAATTTTCCCTAAGTGGCCGAATTGTTCATAATACATTATAATGAGTTTTCTTTATTTTAATCACATTATCTTACTTAATTATCATCCAATTTCATTAGTATAATATCAATTTAAATTTATACACACTAATCATAAAATTTTTCTAAGTTACAAAACCTAACCATTTGAAATAAATTAGTAGAATTTCCACTAACATCAATTTGTTGTTCTTCTAACTTTGCTTCATCGTTTCCTTACCTTTTCCTTCCCTTTTCTTCTCTTCTTCTTTTTTTTTCTTAGCTGAACAAGTTCATTAGATAAGAAATCCATTAAGCTCCTTCATACTTGCATCTAATTACACATTAATTCAACTAATTCTACCCAATTCTCACCAAATTATAACATATATCAAAATTTAACTTACCTTGTTTATTTTCATTCTCAATTCCCTCTAAAATTCAAGCTTTAATTTCTCTTCAAATATTAACTTATGATAGGGAGGAGTCTAATTAACTAATTAGAGGTGGAAATTTAAGGAATATTTAAGTGGAGATGAAAGAAATATGAAAGGAATGAAAAAGCTTTATTTAGCCACACTAGGGAGAATAAGAAAAATGTGTATTTTTTTGGAAACTTGCTAATTTTTGTGGTTATATCCCCTAATGAATGGCCATGATTAATCTTGCTGCTATTCAATCCAATGGCTAATATTTAGCCAAATATCACTTTTTTTTATTAGTTTTAATATTTTCTTGTTAAAATTTTTTAAAAAAATTAGTCTAAAAATTAAAAAATATTTTTTTGGTGTTAAAAGGTTTGGGTCAAAATGAGGTTGTTTCGATAATTTTTTCTATTTGGAAATGCTTTATCAATTGAAAATTAATTTTTCTGTCTTAACTTTATTTCAATATAATACTTCTAAATATTCATATTACATATTTCTAATGGGTTCTTAGGCTTAGAATAATTTTTTGATTTCCAAAATAATATTTTTAAGGTCGGTCAAATTCGGGTCAAATTAGGTTACTATTCATATGAGTTCACTATCTCATTTTATTTTTTACTTTTAAGGCTCTATTTGGCCTTGATTCCACCTTCAATTTTATCCTCGGACTCTTTAGAGATTGTACATTCCAATGGTTTAGAAAAATACCTAGGCTACGAGTGTCACTATTCATCTTAATGGCACTATTCTTCGATCAGAGAGTATTATTCACGTAATTTGGTATTTTTAAGGTGTTAAACTTAAGCTAAAAGTGTAACACCCCAAGTACCCTAGGAGGGGTTAGATTTGCTACCAAAGACTAATGACTAATTATGTAGCAAGCTTGACTATAAATCATATCTTATGTTATTAAAACTTAGTTTTAATGTCTAATTCATATATCATTCTACTCTATAAACATTCTTGTACAAGTTGGGTCATACATACTTATGTACTTATCTACACATTCATATCTTGATAAATATACTTTACAATTAGAATATCCCTCATTAATAATTTTTATTCATTACCTACTCCTATAAGAAACTTCATCTTCTCTTCAGTCTAGTTTTTGATTTCATACCTACGTTACAAAAAAAAAACTTATATGCTAAGTCATATAAATGATGTACTACCCAATGTAGATAATTAAATAATTAATTGATGTATCAAAAGTTCATATCTATTAATTTATCTATATTATTTCATATATTACTCTTGTATTACTTTTCAAGATCATAGTTCAATTACTGATATTGAATCTTGTTTAGTATCATTTAGTTTGCACTTATTCTTTACATCTTATACTTAATTAATGTTATACATAAATATACATTCATTTTCATTATGTATTCATACTTGAATACCTTATAAGCTAATTTTATCTTAATAAACCTATAGTTTGGACAAAAGAAACTATGTCGAGTTCCATTCATTATGTTATTTTTGACTTTTGAGTATATAAATATGTTCAGTGCTATTTGGTTGGGATTTGGAATAAGCATTTTGAGCTTCCTACGTATCCTAAAGATGGGAATCAAAACTATATAGTTCTATCAGTTTAAATCTTTATCATATGAACTTTTAGTGATAACCTTTATATGACATAACTTATTCTTATTCATATATGAATAGGATCTTATTTCACTATATCTAATTCAAATTCATGTAATGTATAATGTTATAAGCAAGAATATCCCTAGTCTTACCTATAGCTTGTTCCAATTTTTATCATGTTCTACTGTTAGCTATTTACCTTAAGCTTAAGCTTATATATGCATATGGGTTATTATACTAAATATAGTTGCATACATAAATCGCCTTATTCATTCACTTAGTATGTTGTTATGCTGAAAATGTGGTGCTTAGCATCATACTATATCGATGTTTATAATCATTATTCTATTACTTCACATTATATATTTACTTATAAGCATTATAATGGAAAATAGACTTATGAATCAATTGTTAGAATTATATAACAAATCCTATATCAAATCATATGCCTAGATAAAAATTATATATAACTTTTTAATGCTTCTAAAAATAGAAAGTGATTGTATATAAAGCAGGAATTCATTTCATACTATAGTGCTTTTATGAAAACTAAATGCCAAGTCATATAATACGTATCAAGTGATAAAATCATATAACAAGTCTTGCACTAAAACCTTGTTCACACTTCTTGTAATGCCCTCTATTTAACAACCTATTTCTATCATCATTCATATATCATTAACAAAGCTCTATCATATTTACTTGTCCTTTATATTGATCTAACATATAAATACACATATTATCACTTATATGTTTTACCTCAATATATATTACTATGCATATATCTCATCAAAAGTTAAAGTATATCATAAGTATATGCTTATACTATTATAGTTAGCCAAAGGGAGCCTTACACAATACAATATTATCATTTACATATATATTCTTACTTTTATACCATTTTATTACAAAAAGTTATACAAAAGACAAAATAAGAACTTCATACTTCAAACTTCTCTTAAGATTTGTGTTGGCCTTCTTGATGCATATTATGGTTCCTAAGAGAGAGAGTCCAAGTTGAAGAACCTATATGGATAAAATACCTCGTGTTAAGCTATAAAGCTTAGTGGGGAACACATTATATTGAACGACCACGCACAGTGGTCGTTGCCTAATACGCAATATGCATTTGCTACAATATTGCATATATAATAGTTATAAAGGTAAAGTTCACAAGCAAAAAGAAATAACAAAACTATATCAATATTAGAAACACAATATAAACATACATAGATCATTGATAACAATTTATGTAATTTAGCTTTTGATACATTTCTTGTAATTTGCCTGCTTAAGTTTTATGGATGTGGATAGCGAAAACTATGGATACCTGTAGGTATCAATCATATAAATACCCATAGGTATTAAATTCTATGGAAACCTAAAGGTATCAATCATGTGGACTCAATGGGGTCGAGACTATGGTCCCAAATGGGGATGATAGTATACCTAAATAGGGTTAGACTATAGCAACTGCAACTTTACCTTATAGGCATGCCTATCTATCCATAACTAAACTCTAATTGTAGGTAATGAATCATTTCTATACACATTTTCATTTATCATGTTTTAACCTTTACTGTATAACTATAACTATAACTATAACTACATATATATATATATATACACACACACACACACACACACTCAAATATCAATAGATGTTGAAGTAATATAACTATATTCAATCATGTGAGGTTATAAAAGTATAATCATTCATGTAGACATATACTATTACAATTAAACAACTGTAGTTATGTATATTCATGCATATGTTATATGAACATATTAACTTTGAATTCATTGATTTCTATATAACAATGTACTTTCATTCTTACGTGTAAATTTATAAATGTTATGTCCTTAATTTCATAGTCAAATTACTCTAAAATCATAAAAATACTCATTGGTAACATTTTAGCATCAAAGAATCATGTTTAGAAAAAAAAATATGATAGGCATATGATAGAGACAAAATGGTCTTTTTCATATGCTTTAACTCATCTTTAGTACAAAAAGGTGTACACGACTAATACCAATCTATCTCTGTTGTGTATAACCAAGCAATTTTGATATAGAAGGCTATACACCACTGAGACTAAATGGTCTCTACTGTGTACTCACCTTTTTCTGCAAAACAAAATGATGTATAAGGCTGAGACCAAATGGTCTCTGCCGTGTACATAAATCTTCATGAGAAATTCAACTGTAGAATTCCAGAATTGAACTTGCATGCTAACAAGAACTCAATAATACTTGATTTTTAGTATAATACTTTCAAGACCTATATAGCTCCTTATTTCTAAATACCATTTAATCTCAAGGTCGCCTTGTTAAAGCATTTAAATTTAATAATTTCTTTAAAATAGAGCAATATGCTCTTAAAGAAAGATGAGAACCTATACTGTGATTTCAACATGGTTTCTTTTATTTCATTAAGAATAGAATTAAGGTTAAAATTCCTAACAAGTGAATTTGGTTTCCTTTCAATTTGACATCACATATATTATAATTCTAAGCTCTGATTCTTGGGCAATCTATTCCATTTCAATCAAGTTAATCTTAAGATGTTCACATGTAGAGATTGTTCTAATTTGCTTTATCCATTTAATAACACATCTAACATATGCAATCTTAGATTTTTCTTAAGTCCCATACCTTTTAATGAAGTCCAAAACTTTTGTTTCAATCCTTCACAATTTCATTCCTTTTGCTCTTATTTGCTTCATCTTCTACAGAGGATAAATTCATGTATAAATAGCCAACTATTCTCGTCAATGCAATTCCATTAATTAAGCAAAGAAGTAGATGAAGAATGAGAGGATGAATAATCCATTGCCTTTGAGATACCTAATTATCAAAATATTCCTTCACAACTACTATTGCGAAATTTAGATTGAGAATAGAGAGAGAAAAGTTAGGTTTTTAAAAAGAGAAGAGGATGATTGTATTTCCCTTTAGGTGGTCAACCAACACACCCATTTTATACCTCTACTATGTTCTTTCTCTCTCACATGAAAAATCAAAGAATAAGTGGAGAGGAAAATCTCACTTAGCTCCCTTAAGTTCTCCATTTTAAATTCTACCCTCAACTTCCTTTTTAATTTCAATTACACCCTTAATCACTCTTATGCTAATAATATAAAATTATCAATTTACCCCTTTAGGCCCTAACTTGAAATTCAACAATTAATCTAACATTATTAATGATAAATTACCATTTTAATCATGTATAATCTCCTAGGGCCTATGTTGGGGCCTTCAATTTTCTCCCTCTTAAAAGAATTTCACCCTCAAATTCAAATTCATACTTGAGTTAAAAAGTTGAGGATACTGTGCTTTCATGACTAATACCTAATTTAAATAATTGGGCATATTGTTGGAATTTTAACTCTCGATTGGGTGATTATTGTTAGCTTATTGATGTTTTAACCCTTGTTAGAGTTATTACCTTCAGCTTGTTGATGTTTTAGCTTCGTGTTTGGTGTTTATCATCAGCTTATTGATATTTTAACCTTGGATCAAATGAGTAATTACTATCATCTTGTTAGTATTTTAACTTTTGATCAAGTTAGGGTGATTACCCTCAGCATATCAATGTGTTAACCTAGTATTGACTAGGTGATTGCCGTCAGCTTATTAACATTTTAACCATATGTAAGTCATTTATTTGATGCTGGCTTGCAGGCATATGAGATCAAGAAAGATGATTGAATGCCTCTTAAAAGGACTTATCACTTTTAGAGTATGTACCGGTACCTACAAAGGTGTCTGACATCAGAATCCTTAGGCAATAAAGGAATATACTTACTTTTTATGGGTTTGTATGATTGTGTAACACCCTAATCCACTAACCATGGGTAAATCATCAATCATCATTATACCTAATATAGAGATCAGGCAGAAAAACTAATAATAATTAAGACAGGCCATAATTACATACCACAATAAAATAATCAACATATAAATAAATAATCATAACATAAATGGCCTTCAAGTATCCTGAAATTCTCAAGGCAACTGCATCATGCCTGATCCTCTGGAGCTTATCCTGAAACCTACACGGACAAATAAACCCGTGCTAAGCTATAAAGCTTAGTGGGGAACCTAAATTCTATGGTTAATTCATAATTGTTATCATAAAATCAACACAACTTTCATAATCATGAAAACATATAAACTTACGATATTAATCATTATCATAGCACTTCGGAGGAGTGTCCAACCTTAACTAACTTTATTATTCTTACCAACCTAAATCAATTCATGAACTCGTCTAGTTCTTCAAGATCTTTCATTATACTATTAGAATCTTAATTTTTTCTTTTTACTCTAGCATCATTAATTTGCTTCATAATCCTTTCGTTATTGACTCCTAACATTGATTACCAATAAGGTAAACTTCAATCCTATACAATTTAGCGTTTATTCAAAGCACAAGAAGTGTGCACGACCAGTAACAGCTATAATAAATACTATTGAGCATAACTTACTTCTCATATATCATACGATCATAATTATAAAATACCTTTATAGTTTATAACCTCTGTTCATATTCATGTGCTTCTTAATGTTATCTTATCATGGCAACTAACTGTCACACAACATCACGTTATATCCTACACTAGCCTTTGCTTATGTCTGAATTATTGTTATGCACAAGCATGTGTAACATTGATATGTAGTGTTGAATCGGTCTTGCATGTAATTATATAGAGAATGTCATTACATATCACGAGTACCTAGGAAGGACCAATTGTCATATGTATAGATTTCATGATTATCAAAGCATATGAGACCCAATTGGGTATGTTATAGCATAACTAGTTCTTATTATAACATTGTATGCATTCCATCATAGCATGGCAAAGTGAATCTCGTGGGTATACATTCCAATAATTTACTTTCACAGAAATGGCTTATAGAAAAGGAATTATGATAAAGAAATATAATAAGCCAAACATCATGCTCTCATTATATAAGCAAAACAATCAATATATGAATTCCTTTATTTCAAGCTCTTCCTTAATCTTTAATTATTGAAATGGTTTATCGCCAAAAGAAATCATGATAAGCAATGTAATAAGCCATTCATCATGCTTACGTTACATTAGTGAGGCAGTTAATGCATGATTTACTTTATCTTGTGTACATTTTTATTATCTTTAATAGCCTGCCTAAGTACTAGTTCAAAAGGTGGATAATGGGAGAAATGGATACCCGATGGTATCAAACTATGGATATCTGAAGATATCAAACAATGGACCCAAATAGGGTCAAACAATGGTTATAGCAAGGAACAAACTATGTACCCAAATGGGGTCAAACAATGGTTCCATTAAGGAACAAGACTTAAATGGGGTCAACATATAGCAGCTGCGACTGTATCCCTCTAGGCATGCCTATCTAATCCACAACTAAACTAAGACCTGCAGGCTTAACTTTTAAGACATCTTTAATTTAACATGTCTTTCTTTACTTAGCACATCATTTGGCTTAAAGCCACTTTTATAAAAGAAGGCATATCATTCTTATCATACATCAATGTTGAGCTTTAGGCTCTATTACATATAGATGTAATCATATAATCGTATGCTTGCATCAATTTTCTTTCATTCATATCATAAGGGTTACATGTTTATGCAACAATAACAACACATTATCTTTCATGATTAGCATTATGTGTACCCACATGTACTTGTACATATATGTACAGTTTAAACATGGCAATACATAATTCCATCACTCATATTTGTTCACATATTAAATCAAGCTACTCATCATAGTATGCTCGAATCAATTTTACCACATACACTTACATAACTCATGAATGATTCTCGAGGACGTACCTTGTTACTGCTTGCCGTGAGTAGTTTTCCTATTCTCATAAATAATTCACATAATGACACCATTATATATTGCAGCACTCAAACAGACATGATCCATATGATAAAATAACTATGTTCTTATATAGCTTAAAGTCAACACTTATTCATCTTTAGCCCCTTTAGCTCACAATTATAGTCTACTATATCATAGGCAATAGATTATCTACCTTAACATTATCACATATATCATGATCATCTTATTGTTCTTTCTATTTTATAACATTATTTTCTTAGGTGAGTTGTATAAGATTATCTCATCTTAAACATTAAAACAATACTTGAAGACTTATAACTTTCTTTTTTCATCGTAGGGTATGAATAACAGACAAGTATGATCTTTTACATCAAGGTTCGCCATTAATTCCCATTATGACTTGAAGTATAATAAAGCTTCTATAGTTTTATAATATCCTTTAAAACGTTCCTTCTCCTTTTTAACTTAGGCATATTACATATCTTACACCTGTATGTAAAATACATTAATTAGCATGCATGTTTACAATTACTAGATTACATGTAACATTACAACTATCTTCTTATCAACTAGGCTAAATCATATTATTCTCGTGCCGTTAAAAAGGATCATCAAAGTATAGTATCTAGGTAGAACCATTTGTTTTGGCCGAGCATATACTTTATACTATACTATAAAGGGGCATATCAAATAGCATACTCTTGTGATTCTTATGTTTCTTCTCACTTTTCATAGTTTTATGCCATTATGCACTAAAACACATTTAAGCAGCCTAATTATTTTAGCATTATCATATGTAAGTCCTCCTAATTAAAGTTCAAGTGGACTCTAATTCATGACTTTATAGGATTATTGTCTTAAAGCTTTTCACTCTACTCCATGTGTATCAAGATATATATATATATATATATATATATATATATATATATATATATATATATATACCTTGGATCAATTATAGCTTAATTCGCTCTTCTTCCTCTTATTATAGCATTTATGTCTTTTAAATTTTTATAATAATTCATGTTATAGTCAGGCCTTTTAAAACGTATCTTTGTAAACTTTAGCATTAAGGAGAGACTTTCGTAATCTATTACTCTAATAAGTAATATATCTAACTTTACTTAATAGTCATTAATCCTCCGTCTTACTTATTACTAGCCATTTCACCTACATTCTTGCTCTCTTAATGGTTTTATGTATCACATACTACGAGGTTCCATATCTAGTTATATAGCTTAAATCTTAGGTGAGAATATACTGTGGAGGGGAGAAAACATGCTTGGCTGGCCATGCATTCTTAAAGAGAAAGAGTGAGTGGCCGTGTGTTTACAAGAAGAAACCACACGTGGCCATGTGCAAGAAAGAAAGCAAACATGCGTGGCCATGTGTAAGAAAGGAAGCAAACGTGTATGGCCATGAGTGGGAAGAAGAAAAGCATCATGTGGCCGTGTGTTATGAAGAATAAACACACGTGGCCATGGGTGGGAAGAAGAAAAGCATCATGTGGCCGTGTGTTATGAAGAACAAACACACATGGCCACGGGTTAAGAAGAGCAAACTCACACGTGGCTGTGTGTTACACATAAAATTGAGTGAGTGGCCATGCATTCTCAAGGAGAAAAGGGTGTGTGGCCGCGTATTGAAAGGAAAGAAGAAAAACCAGAATCTCGATCATGCATAACATGAATTTAAACCCCAAATCTCATTTTCCCTCTTGCTTATATGATCATTTAAGTTTTCAAGCATACTATACTCATCAAAGCTTACTAGATTTATCCTTTAAACTCATATCAAAATACACATACCAGAAAAAGAGTTAAAAACCCTAAATCAATCACATGAACAATACCAAAACTTAATTCCCGTACCTAGCTTTTGAAGCTTGAACTCTTTCAACATCCATTGATCTAGCTCACTCTCTCCTTTATTCCTTCATGATGCTTAAACGGCAAACCCTTATCTTCATTTCTCCAAACCATAACCAGAGAGAAAGAGAGAGAGCTATCTCCCTCAAATGCCGACCCCTACTCCAAATCCCCCAAGGGTTTCTTCTTTAAGAAGCTAAATACAAGAGTTAATGGGGTAAATATCTCCCTAGGGAAATTACCACTATACCCTTACATACAATTAAACCCCTATCATTCCAATTTCTTCCAAATTAACCCCCAAGACTTTCTAATTCACTTCAATTGTATCCTTTCCTTAATAGTAATTTAACTTAACTCATATACTTACATGTTGAAATTACCAAATTACCCCTCTTGGGACTTAACCTTGATAATTGCAAAATAATCCCATTTTGCCTTAATTAACGATAGTCCTCATTAATTAGCAATAATCCTCTTAGGGTCATGATTGGGTCCTTATAGATTGTCTCCATGCATGTTTAATTTTGAAGTAAGAAGCCCATCCATTTAAGTAGTGTACTAAGCGTGCTTCTGATACTTACGCAGTCCAGGTGTGACTTGCCACCCAATAAAAAATTAGAAAATAAGTTTTAACCTTATGAGGCTTAAGCCAAAAATAGTTCAGGATCTCACTCCAATTTATACCTTTGGTTCATGATATATAAATAATTTTTAATAATTAATTTATTTCATCTCTTTTCTCATGTAAGATATTATGCATAGAAAAATAAAGGCGTACTCAAGCACATTGATAAACATAAAGCATGCATATTGAAATCTATAAAGTATGTATATGAAAACATTAAAGAATAAAAAATAAAGGTAAAATAAATTCATACATAAATTGGCAAATTAATTAAGTTCATTTAAATAAGAACATTGATTCTCGCATGCATATTTGCAAAAAGGCATAATTTTAGGTGTATTTTGGATAAAAATAATTGGATAATCGATCTCTTGCGGCTTTTGAAAAAAATTATGTTAGTCGATTTTAAATAGAAAATATTTTATGTTTATAAAGAGAAAATTCTTAATTTACATGCTCTTTTGTGGGTGAAAAATAGAACATTGATCCTTTTATTATAGAAAAAATTTCACTCAAACTTGTATAAAATTATTTAGTGAGTTTTCAACTCATCGTTGAAAAAACATTTACTTACAAATAAAAACCATTAAAATAATAAAAGAAGACATGCATAAATCAGGCCATTAATTTAATTGGAAACATTAGTTCCCTTAGGGGTGAGCATGGTTAATCGAAATTTCGGTTAACCAAAAAATCAATCCGAAATAAAATCGATTTTTAGATTAACTGAATTAAAATTTTAGGTTTATGGTTTTTACTTTAAAAACAGATAGTTAACCGATCTGGAACTGAAATCGAATATATATATATATATATATATATATATATATATATATATTTTAAAATTTACACTTATATTTTTTAATTTTTGTGTAATTATAAATATTATGATATATAATTTTGTAAAATATATATTTTTAGTAAATAAACATTAAAATTATGTGCATAATTAGCATTCTGTTGTTAGTTTTATATTGAATATTTTTAATTTTTATGATTAATTATAGAAATTTTATTTTTATTTTGATTATTTTAATGGATATTATATTTAATTAGTATTTTTTCATTTTTAAATTATTTTTAAATATTAAAAATCATATTATAAATTGTATAATTTATTAAATTTATATATTAAAATTTTTTAGTTGTTAACCAATAAACCGATCCGAAAAATCGAGTTAAAAATTAAAATCGATATAGTGGTTACCTGATAATAATGAACTGGTGTAAGAAAATTGTTAATGGACCGGTATCGGTTAACCGATCCATGCTCATCCCTAGGTTCCCTTATACATATTTATTAAATTTTTTATGTGATTTTTGAAGTAAAATGGGACATTGATCCATTTTATGAGGAAAATTTTAATCAATTAGGTAGAAATATTTTAGGTGTTATTTTTAGTTAAAGAGTGTAAAAGTTATTTTTTACTAACTATTATAGACAATTAAATAAAAGGCATAAAAAATATTACGAGCCCGAATAATGAATAAATAAGAAAATAAATCCTAAAAAAACCTTATTTCGCCATATTCTCTTACCAAATCTGGAAGGAAGTTGTGCATAAAAAATATGACAAGAAAAGGTAATTAGTGCATAATGATAAAAATGGCAATAAAAAATAAAATGATAATATTAAATAATAATTATTATTATAAATATAAATATTATCATTAAAATAATAAGAATATTAATAATAACAATATTTACAATAATAAAATTACAACCAATTAATGATTTTTAAAAAATATAATAATAATAATAATAATAATAAAATAATTAACAGTATTAAAATTAATGATAAAAACAATATTAATAAAATATCAATAATAACTATAATTATGTTAATGCAATAATAATAATAATAATAATAATAATAATAATAATAATAATAATAATAATAATGAAATTTCAAGAATAAATTCACAATTAGTAATAATAAAATAATTAATTAAAATAGCAAAAAGAAAATAAAAGAAGTTGAAGGGATGTTGGCCAAAGGACAAAAAAAGGGAAAAAAGCGAGTGAGGTGTGAGTGAGTTGATCGACAGAAGGGAAATGCGACCGAGACTGACGGGAGTTTTTGGATGTCGCCATAAACTCCTATCGCTAAAGGTTCTAGCAGCAACAAAATAAATTTAAAGAAAAAACCTTTTAAAGACCACAAAAATAGCTCGTCACTAAAGAGACTGAAGAAATCACTCACATAGGGACCAAAGGGAAAAACATTTTTTGACCCAAAAAAACCTACAGAAACATTAAAAATTACACATAATGAAATACTAATTAAAAATCATAATAAATTATATAAAATAATAAATAATTTAATTAAACGCATACAATTAACTATTGAACAAATTAATATATGAAAAATGCAAGAATAATGATAAAAATGTAATATTAACAATAATACCAATTAATTAGTAAATAGTGAAACTAAAACTTAATTAACAACTCAAATAATTAACAAATTAACATAACAAAAAAAAATAATTAACAACAAATTTATGTAATGACACAATTAACTTATTAAACTAAAATAACAAATTAATCCACAAAATTAGTTAACAAATTTACATATTTTACAATTAATTGACAAATATATAAAATTGATAATATATCAGGATAGATGTACAAAATTAACTAGAAAATAAACTAAATAATATTATTTACATAATTAATTAAAAACTAGTTATTTAAATTTGTGGATTTTAGGGCTCGAGAATATTACCTTCAATGTTGGTTTGTTATAGGATGAGGATGAGGATTCGGTACTCTATGGATTTTTCCCGATTTTATATGATTTTCTAAATTTTCTAAGTTGAAAATATTGATTTTTCATGGGTGAAAGGAACAATAAAATAGGAGAGAAGAAAAAGATGATTAAGAAGATAGAGAGAAGTGGGATTAGGCTAATTTTTGCTAAAAAAAATACCCTAAAACCTATCCCAAACGGGATAGGATTAAGGGAATATTTTTCCCAATCATTTTCCACTACTTCCAAACATAGAATTGCAATTTTGAAGTGAGTCATGGACCTAGTTTGTGAGTCAAACAAGGACCATTGATTTTGACATTTTCCTCTTTTTCTCAGCTAATAGACCTCTAATTTGGAATGTTTTACCATTTTTAAGCTTGAAACTGACATTTTTCAACAAAGTATCTTATAGACATTTGTTTTCCTATGTCTTATATTTCTATTGAATCAAAATTCACTCAATTTGGATTTTTAGAATGGGATTCATGGCCAAAATACTGATGATTGCTCCTAGGAAATTTTCAGGGACAGAATTGGTGTTTTGACTTTGAAATGTTACTAGGAACAATGGGTTCAGAATTAGATCATGCTATCATCATTAAAGTTGCTCAAAACGTAGTCTAGTTTCTATTAAAATTGGATTTATCTTAATATAAGCTCTATAGTGGGAGTTATGCCCGAAATACTATAGACTGGTCTAGGTACAAAGATAGATTCAGGTCATCTATATTCAAGCCTAATTTTGAAAATCTTAAGTACTGAACTGGGTTTAGGTGTCTTCATCAAAGTTGTAGGTTTATGTCTTAAAATTCAAATAATTTAGAATCATCTAATTATAAGGTCTGTATGCAAAGATAAAGGTAAAAAACTCTATACTACTTGAAGTTAAATTCAATTTTTTCGTTTTGCACTATTTGAAAAAGATACAAAGGAAAAGACCTCAAAAAGGATTTTTAAACATTTAAAACTCGTAAGAGAGATAAAAAAATCATTTTCAAAACAAAAAATTTGAGGATAAATTATCGTACCTCTGCTCCTTGTCCATTTATGAGAAATTATTTTCTCATTAAGTAGCTATAATTAGGAGCCAACTTAAGATCTAGTATCTTTAGTTGGGCCCACTTTTAGGAAACTTAGTGCACTAGTGCCTAAGCGAGCTAAAATTTAGAATAAAGAGTTAAGGACACATGCCTAAGGTGGCAAGCTTTTGATTGCAAAATTTTGGATATGAGTCGATTCACATAAGCTTTTCAATAAAAAGATCTTACCACACAATCCTCACCTCAAGCTTTTGACCTGGTTATAAGTAGAGAGTGACTCTTACAGAGGATTTGAATTTATCTGAGCTTGCTCTAAAAAGACTTTGGATTTATATTGGTTTGCTCTAAAGACACTTAAGATTTTGGTGGGTTCACTCTAAATAGACTTAAGATTTTGGTGGGTTTAGGTAGTTTACCATCAATTTGGTAATGTTTTAACTATCCTCGATGATTGTTCAGCTTGAAATGCCTCCTAAGAGGACTTTGTTCTCATGAAGAGACTATGCTTCCAAAGAGACCTTATAAGGACCCAATCATGGCCCTAACAGGATTATAGTTAATTAATTTGGATTAAGGTTTAATAAGGCAAAATTTGATTTTTTTGATATTATTAAAGTTAAGTCACATTAAGAGTATATTGGTAATTATGCACATGTGTATTGGAGTGTAGCTAAAATAGTAAGGAGGGATGCAATTGAATTAAATAAGAATTTTGGAGTTAAATGTTAAGAAAATAAGTTGTTAAGGGTTAAAGTGTATAAGGGCAAGTTGGGAATTTCTCTTAGTGAGATATTAATCCCACCCAAGCATTTGGGGAATGCTGGAATCGGCATTTGAGGGAGACTTCTCTCTCTCTTTCTCTCTCTCTCTCTCTCTCTCTTTCTCTCTGTAATCTAAAGAAGCTAGGGTTTTGGCATTTGGCTCCATGAAGGAAAAGAGAGGAATCATGGGTAGTAGAGCTGGATCAAGATGATTGAAGGGAGATTTGAAGCTTCAATGTCAGGTATGGGAATTAGGGTTACTAAAATGTTTATATGATTGATTTTAAGAGTCTTTCCTCCTCTTTATGTGTATGGGTTTCCTTGAGAATGTATAGGCTAAATCTATAGATTTAGATGAGTGTTGCATGATCTAAAGCATAAATGATTACATAAGTAATAAGGGAAATGAGATCTGGGTTTTAAATTTATGATTTTCACGATCGGGATTCTGGATTTCCTTCGATCCTTCTCACACACGACCAAGCCTATTTCTCTTCTCCCTATGCATGGCCACGTTTTTCTTTCTTCCTCACCATGCATGACCATGTGAAGTTCCTTTTCTTCTTGCACACAGCCACGTATGTTTCCTTCTTCCCTATGCGTGACCACGTGTGGTTTTCTTCTTTCCCATGCGTGGCCACGTGCTATTCTTTTTCTCACCCACGGCCACGCCTTGTCTTGCCTTTGAGGATGCATGGCCACATGATAATGTTCTCCTTCTCACCCACGATCATGCATGTTTGCTCCTTTCCTTGCACATGGCCACTCACTCTTCCTTTTTGGGAACACACGTCCAAGTAAGACCTATTATTTTCTTATGGTGGCCAAGTGCCTTGTTCTTTCTCCAGTACCCGGCCATATGTACTTCCTGTACACATACTCTTAAACAATAAATCACCCATAAGCATGAGTTTGGTGATATCTTAAAGTTAGTAAAGGTCATATAAGCAGGATAAACAAAGTTAGTTGTGAATGTAAGGATAATAATGGTTTACTAAGTAATGGGTAGTAGGCAAGTTGAATACTAATGGATTAATAAATTATGAAAGCCGATATTCTATATTAAAGTCTATATAGGTATAATTTAGAAAAGTAGGACCATAAGATGACGTATTATCAAAAGTTAGATGAAATGAAGGTTATGGTAAGAGAAAGTAAACTGAACTAAGTTGTAAGTAATCTAAGCCACCAGTATGCTATATTAGAATGGTCTATAAATGGAAGAACCTCTATGCATGTATATAAAGAATATAGAATTTAAAAAATGCAACCACTATATTATAGTATGGGGTACCCTTAAGAACTAATTTTTAAAAGGGCTTATGTGAGGTAATACTTATACGAATTAAGTCACTAGAATAGGGTTCGGTGCATGATAAGCACATAACTAAAGACAATAGGATGTAACCTAATAACTCTAAATTGTATATGTTATTTAATATATCCTATGTAATTGGTCTCGGTTAGAACTCAAACAAAGCAACTGGTTTTGTCCCAGTACTCTGTATATATATATATATATATATACATACATACAATGTTTCTTTACGATGGCAAGAAATTACCATGTTATGATCTAGTAACATTAAGAAGATAGTTATAATGTGCTTGACTAAATTAAAAGAGATGGAATATTTATTAGCACTCAAAGATGGAACTATAGAAGTTGATTATGCTTTAAGTCATGCCGAGGATTAATGATTAGCCTTGATATAACGAAACATAATTTCTTGTTGCCCTATACCTTATAAGGGTAAACAAGGGATGAAATAATCTTACATAACTTACCAGGGTATAATACGTTGTATGATGAAAGAGTATTTGTAAGATGCATAAAATAAGTATGAACTGGTTAGGAGAGATGACCTATTCTTGATGATCTAATGACTATAAAAGTGAACTAAAGAGTTAATTAAGAACAAGTGTTGACTTTAAAAAGGAAATAACTTGTCATCTTATTATATTGACCCTAAGATGTTTAGACGTTATTCAAGTAATTAAGTACCAATATGACTATTTATGATATTATATGGAAGTTGTTCACGGCAAATGACAACCAGGTATGTCACTAAGAACCATCCAAGAGTCTTGTAAGCTACATTATACTGTTGACATGAACATGCTATCATGAGTAGCTGGATTTAATATGTGAACGAATATGAGAAATAAAAGAATGAATTGCCATGATTCAAGATGTGTTTATGTATATGAATATATGTGTACAGGGACATGCATATGATTTTATGAATGTTTTAGTAGCAAGATCTGCACTTTCATATTGCTTCTTTAAAACCAGGCTTAACACTAACTATGAATGAATGTTAATGAAACTATGAGACTATATGATCTACACCCATGTGTAATGGAACCTATAACTCAACAATGATGCATGATAAGAATGATATACATTCTTTATGAATTGTGGCTTAAAGCCAAATATATATTAAGTAACAAAGAATATGATGACTCAAAGATGATTATAATGGGATAAGCCTGCGGGTCTTAGTTTAGTTATGGATTAGATAGGCATGCCTAGAGGGATACAGTCGCAACTGCCATAGTTGACCCTATTTGGGTCCATAGTTTGTTCCTTGCTGAACCATTGCTTGACCCCATTTGGGTCCATTGTATGATATCTTCAGATATCCATAGTTGATACCTACGGGTATCTATTATTTCCGTTATCCACCTTTTTGAACTAGTACTTAGGCAGGCTATTAATGATGATAAAATGGATACAAGATAAAGAACAACAACACATTAATTGCTCCACTTGTGTAATGTAAGCATGAAGAATGACCTATTCCTTGATTGTCTTAATTTCCTTTTAGCTATAGACTATCCTTATGAAATGAAATGTCATCTTTCGTAATGCATGATTGGCATGATCACATTAATTGAGAAAGGTTCCCGTGTGAGAACGGTGTGAGTTGATTCCACTGATGGGATTCCATGGAGAATATATGGACCCTAAAACATACCATATTGCACTATAAGCTATATGGATTATAACATGTGCACTAAGTTTCATGTACTGTGTTGATGAAATGCATACAGGTGACATCGAGACTTGTCTTATAATTATGATATGTAATGCTTGTTCTTGTGATCACATGCAACTTCGCTGGGCTGGTTATTTATATATAAATGTTTACACACATATCGGCATAATGATAACATTCATTTAACCAAGTGCAATGTATGACATGTAATGATGATTGTAAGAGAATTAGGGTACCATACTAAGATAACATGAAGGATGTGAATTTTATGAATCTAATATAAGAATTATATGATATGTATGAAGCAATTATGCCTACTAGGACTTCTTGTAGATGTTATGTGACTTAAGTACGCGCTTGTACCATGAATTAATGTCGAATGCCTATCTTATGTGACCAATGTGATTTAATGTATTAAGTGGAAATCTTATACCAGTAATAACTATGATGTCTAGACTCATGAATAAAAGGATTATAAGATGCATGAATCTCCTATGTAATAAGAGAGGGTTAAAGATGATCGTTAACTAATAAGTTTCAAGGATAAGATAAGTTATACAATGCTTTCGAATTTAGTAATGATGGCATCAATGTTTAAGGTTGAGACCTCCTCGAAATGTCCAATGTGGCAGAATAAATAATGTAATCTCATATGTTATCTTATGTTATTGTGATAGCTATTTTTGGTTTGATGAATTAAATTGTATGAGCTTGTTTATAGTTTTTGTTTCCCCACTAAGTTGTATAGCTTACCACGGGTTCATTTATCCGTGTAGGTTTCAAGTTAAGCTTCTAAGGATTGAGCAGGATGCAGTTGGCTTGAGGATGTAAGGATTCTTGAAGGCCATATATGTATGATTATTTATCTATAAGCTTGATTATTTTATTGTGGCATGTAATAATGGCCTGTCTTATTATTATTTCTGCATGATCGTTGCTAGGTTTATGATGATTGATGATTATCCATGGTTAAGGAATTAGGGTGTTATAGACCTTGCTTATGAAGAGACTATGCTCAAGAAAAGACTGCACTTACAAATAGACCTTCCTTACAAAGAGACCTTGCTCACAAAGAGACCTTGCTCATGAATAGGTTATGGATGCCTTACAAGAAGGATTCATTGATATGTGGTTGAGACCTGCGAGCCTGCATAAGAAGTGTTTAGTTAGCTTGCTATTTTATGATTCATATAGGGCATATTACCTAGCTATTTTCGATGTAAGTAGGTAAAATATCATCTTTCACCTTGAGGCAAATGGAAATCCTCCTGACTGCTGAAAGGTTTCTGTGAGTGGAGATCTATTGCATTTCCTAGCTAGGGAAATATTTTTGCATTTTACCTACCAAAATTGAGTCTTTTTTCCCTATTTTTTATTTTTAATTTTATTGTTTTTTTTTTATTTTTTTAATTTTAGTTGAATTTGAATTTTGATAACTTAGAGGCATTTCAAAGGCTTGAAACTTATTATGTTAGGAATTTGCAGAATATGTATTCTTTGTACATTTATATTTATTATTTTATTTTTATGATATTTAAAGGAGTTTTGTATATTTGAGAAATTTGTATTTTTTTAATATTGGAATTCTTATACATTTAAAGAGTGAGTTTTTTAATTTTTAAACTTTGAAAGAATTTGGATTTTTGAATCTTTGTACATTTATTATGCGGTATGTCAAGTGTATGTTTCAGGATAAAGAATCTTACCTGATTGCCCCCAGTAATGGTGCGTGTTGATACTCTAGCTCCACGAAGGATTTCTTTTTATGGTTTTGAATGATTTCCACCTCTTGAGGATCTTATCTTTGAACAAAATAGTAGTCACTTTGTTACCTCATTTCCTAAGATATTTACCTTGCAAGATTTCTCTCATGGGAGTTTTTTATGATCTGACTGTCCACTACCTGAAACTATCCCATTATCGACTTTGACACGTGAAGTTCACTTATGTTTTCCTTGCAAGAAATTACTCATGTAAGTATGCATGAGGAATCATATATGCACCATATGTGCAAAATTCATACGTATATGCACAATCATACATGTGACAAGTATTGCAGGCAATGTATTCAAAATGTTATTGGCCAAGAATGTCCAAAGTTTAAAGTAATGGCAACTTATTAAATGCTTTGAAATTGAATTTTATTCACCCTTAAATAAGCTAAATGAACCACATTCTCAACTAGCTTAGTCTCAACAAAAAAGTTATTAGGGTCACTCTCAATGAGGGATAGAAGAATAGGCATGCTAATACCAAAGCTTACTAAACCTACACATAAGCACAATGCATACCAAACAACTTCTGTGTATGTGTGTTAAAGGCCCAAATAGAATTTTATATTTGAAAAGCAAATTCTAAAAGCAAAGTTAGGAATGAGATTTAACTCAAATGCATAAATGCATTCATGCCTTCCCGCTTGAAGCTTAAAAGATACCATATGCCTCTTCTTATGTACCAAACCTTAATAGAAGGTCATCTCCACAAGATTAGATAAGATCGAACCTAAAATTGAGAGTTTTTACATTGGTTATAATATTAGGCTTAGATGAATAGCTATCAAAAAAATATCAGGTTGCTAGAGAAACATGACCACTATGTTTTCTTAACTGATGGAAAGATTATTTTCTACCCATTTTCTCATTATCCAAGGTTTTTTTTTGTAATTTGGCTATGGTGATTAGCTCACTAGGGAATTTTTTCAAGGCATAATAACTCAAGGTATCCCTTTTTTTTGTTTTGTATTTTCGTTATTGTAATGTTAATTTCAAGGGTTTCTTATTTTGCTCTCTTTTTTATTTATTTTTTTTCTTTTTTCTCTTCTTTTTTTTTTGGATTACTCCTTCAACTTATTTCATCAAATAGGTATTGGTGAGATTTGTAGAAAGAATTGGTAAAGATTAATCTTCCCTATTCTTGAAATGTGGAATTAGCTTTACCATAGGGGTCACCTTCCTAAAGGAAAGATAAAATTATTTTAGGTTAAAGGAGGTTGTTTTAGTATGTGTAACAATAAAGTGAGCATATATTTAGCATGTTTGAAATAAAATCTTAAGGGGTTAGCAAACGATTATAAAGTCTAGGTAAGAGAAAGTCATTTAGAAGGCTATGAAAAGAAAGGTTACCTTATCATTTTCTAGGCCTTGTCTCATCCTGAGGTCGCTTTAATAAGTAATCAGAGAGGTTTTAGTGCTCTTATTAAGTTTACCCGATCCCTTTGTTTGCAAATAGTTTTTTTATTTTAAAACTAGCCAAAAGTGTTTAAAGTTTAGAAATTGCATAGTATAATGATGGCTTTTATGCAAATTAGTAAATAGAGATAAAGCAGGTCTACCTCCTATTCAGCTTATGTTTGAATGAAAGAGAAATTTCTCAGATGAAATAAAATTCAAATTGAAAGTAAATTGACAAAAAGTAATTATGTCAAAACTCTAGACATTGCTTAGCAATATAAGTTAAATTTTAATGCCCAAATTACTAAAAAAACAATGCTTTTGTGTTTAAGAAAAGGAGAATAGTATGGAAATCGTAATCATTTTGAATGCATCAGGAAGATAATGGTCTTAGGTCTACATTAGGAGAAAAGGACGAATCTTCTAACCTAAAACTAACAAAAATGATTATGTTAGAATCTTAGGACATGACCTGATAAGATAAGTTAGGCTTAAGGCCCAAGCTATTTTGATAAGGGCACTCCCTGAGATTGATGAAAAGATGGCACTTAAACAATCCTCCAAAATGATTGGGAAAGCATTAACCCTCGAATCGTTCTTGAGAAAAGGATGGTATCATTGCTATCTTTGAATAAGTTAGGGAGGTGATGATCATCGAACCTATAAATTAAAAGAAATTATGTCACAGCTTTGGCATAATTCAACAAGATAAATTGAGCTAGAAATACTCCCTAAAATTGGTAAAAAGAAAGCACCGCAATCGCCACAAATGCACCAGGGAGGTGATGATCCTCATATATGAAAAAAAAGACTATGTATGAATCCTAAAAAGATAAACCAAGTTAGGAAGACTCCCTGAAATTGGTAAAAGGGTTGTGCTATAGTGATCATTGTATTGACGTGAGAAATCCTTGAATTTCCAGGCTTTCATACTGAAGGCCCAGATGAATTAAAATAAGGGCAACAGAGCGTGCTTTCACCTTACCTATAAGGATAAGTAGAAGATAACACATATAAAAGTTGCATACAACACATATAGGAATGTAAGGACCGCACTAGTCCACCCAAACTTTTCATTAAATAAGTTCTTTACATATGATAATTTATTTCCTTTATAGTCCTGTTAGTTGTTGTTGTTATTTTCACATGCATATCTCAATATACTATGAATAAAATGTTCTCTTAATTAAGGTTCTTTAATACAACATAATAAATACAAAAAGAAAATGAATTACAAATGTAATAGACTCTCTTTTATCTCTAGTGTTGGCTTTACATTAGCAGTTCTTGTCCCAACAGAAAGCACCTTGACTTCAAGTACCTACACGGATAAACACCCGTGCTAAGCTATAAAGCTTAGTGGGGAGCAGAATAATAACATATTGATAACCACACACAGTGGTTAGCACCAATCATTTAACAGGAATAAAATACAATGCCTTATAGGATTAATAAAAATATAACAGTATCATATAATCAGAACAGTAACAGTTTTAAACTGTAAAAGCATATCACTATTTACATCAATGGCCTGCGTAAATTCCTGTGGGTGTGGATAACGGGTGCAATGGATACCCGAAGGTATCAAAACAGAAGGATACCCGAAGGTATCCAAACAGAAGGATACCCGAAGGTATCTAATCAGAAGGTTATCCGAAGATACCTAATCAGAAGTCTCATGTAGAGACAAGCCTCATGTAGAGACTTACAGAAGACTCATAAGAGTCAAACAGAAGCAGCTGCGATAACCCTATAGGCATGCCTATCTATCCACAACCAGGTCTCTATGTGCAGGCATAACATATCTCATGTAACATTAGATTCATAGTATATAATTCATCAATTCATATTAGTGTATTCCACTATAAAGTAGAATAATTCAAAGCAATATAACATACTATGAGTATAACATACGATATACACATGTATGCCATCATCATTATCATATAATTGTGCTATTTCATAAATTCACATTCAAATAAACATGTACAAGCATCATATATTACAATATAAACGTTGCCTTAACATTTCTTATACATTTCATATGTTTATGGTTGAGTAATGTCATATACTTTGTATTTAAGGTAAAATACATGTTTAAGGAAGAATAGTTAATCTTATGCTTCACATGGGGTCTTAACTTTCATGTTTGAACTTTGAGGGAGGGTCACGGTTACTACCAATTCATGGTAACCGTGGCCAAGACATGCTTTATGGGTCACGGTTACTACCAAATTCATGGTAACCGTGACCTAATTGCTCTTTCGGGTCTGGACTACGCCAGACTACCTCACGGTCATTACCGGAGGAGTAATAACCGTGTTCTTTTCTTTTTAAAGGGGTCACGGTTACTATGAAATTCTTAGTAACCGTGAGATAGGGTGCATTTAGGTTCTGGACTGCCTCACGGTTACTATGAAACTCATAGTAACCGTGATGCCTAAAATCGCTCAAAGACAGATTTTCTGTCTCAACTTCTATATCAATTTTGACCCAGAAAACGTCATTTTCAGCGAAAGTGTTCTTCTACAAAGTTGTTACACTATGTCTCTAGTTTCTAAAACATCAAAAATCACTCAAATAAGACTTCTAAAACTCAAGATATTCATTAAAAACCGAAGACTGTTCACAAGGGACGGACAGCAGGGATCTGTCCACTTCAAGTTCATTTTCGGGCACTCTAGAGACAGATTTAGGTCCCGATTTCTTCTAAAAAGTTGTAGATATAGGTCTTATATTTCATATAAAACTGGAATCACATCAATCAGACCTCTACAGAGGGATTTATGCCAGTTTTACTAGGACTGGTTCATGTGATCCGAAAACAGGTTTTCACCAACTCACTTCCTAAGACACAAATCATCTTTCTCATGCAATATACATTCAAATATTCACTCAACAATCAACTATAGATCATCAAGAGCACATATAACAATTTATTTCAACTACAAACACATAAAGCACTAACATAACTCCCAAACCTTATTTGAGCACCAAAATTCCTTTCTTTCTATCTCTCTTTTCCTTGCTCTACATCTCTACCATCTTCAGATTTTTCTTTACTTGGAGCAGCCACTTCGTGGACTTGAGAAGAGAAGAAGATGAAAGCACAAAAGAAAATAAAAGAAACCAATTCCTTGGCCAAGTATGGCCGGCCACACAAAAACACACACACTCCCACATCCTTTATCTTTCTCCTTCCCTTCTCTCTATCATAAACTCACAAATGCTTATTTCCTATTGGATGCCAACAAAAATCTTGGCAAAGTTCACTTTAATCCCTCTTTAAACTTATGTCTTTTACTTTAATCTTTCATCTTTCTTTATTTCTATTTTTGCCACAATACTTTTACTTGATCTTTTCAATTAAGTCCCTACATTGAAATTTTCTTTTAATTAACCACAAAATCAATCTCTGTCTTATGCGAAATGACCATCTACCCCTCCTAGGGTAACATTAGGGGCATTACAAGGAATGCATGCAAGCATGTAAGAATGTACACATGAAATACATATCCTACACCATAAGTGGTTAGGGGATTTCACCTCGAATTCATTTTGGCAGATGATCTCACATGCTCCTAGTCTTTAGGCAAGCTTTCTCTAGTTATCTCCCCTTAGTGTTTTCTATCTTGTCTTCTTTTTCAACTCTTTTATTATCTCGAGGAAATAATCCATCTTATTCTTGCCAAAGATAATTTGCCCCATTGCAAATTACACATAGCATCTAATACCCCCAAGGACTTAGAAATTATGAGGGAAGTCTTGGCCATATGAAATGTTGTCATCACTACCTTGGAATTAAACCTCCTTCAGTACGTGTCTCCATGCATGTTGTAGGCTTCTCTTGATAGATTAACCATATCTCCATGCCTAGCTTATACATGCATTCTTATTCACATGCATCATATAGTAATAACAATAGCCATAACCAGACATTTAATACAATAACATGGACACTGATTTAATCTAAGGGTGTGACATCTTGTGTGCATTCGACTTTTATTACCAATTAGCCCTTACAGGTTTTCTTAGAATTTTGGTTGAATCAGTTTAGGAAAGTTAGGCTTGACATTTAGGCTCGCTTTTTAGGTGGGTTAAGCTTTCTATTTAGGTGTACTATTTGGAAAGATGAGAATAGTATTCTGCAATATTCTTGTGATCTTATGGAGTGCCTTTGCAAGTTTAGGTGAAAATTTAATTTTTTGTTTTGTGTTCTTAAAACTCACTTCAAGAGCTAAAAAATGCACCCAAAATGTCTCTATGCCTAAGATTGAATAAAGCGGTGTTTATTAAATTGATATCTTAGAGATAAGCCATAATTATCGTTACACAAGATGCAATAAAATCAGGCACTATATACATAAGAATTGTTCATATTATTAACACAATTAAAGAAATATATGCATTTTTTATATTATTAAAAAGTGGCTTATTCTATACTTTATCCTACTATAAGTACAGACAGGAGAAAGTCTTTCAACACCTTAAGTTCCTTATTTTTTATATGGTGCCCTCTGGACTCGTCACTGGAACTGAGCAGGTAATGGCTAAACATTTATATGCCATATACATCTTAGAAAACATACCATTCCGGTGAACCTAAGTCAAACCTAAACATAGATAGTTACATAATATTACAGCTTTCTGGATCTGGTATCTGTTTGATGTCAATCATATCTTGAATGTAATCTCTCAAAGGGAGACAATAGTTAGTTTTATAACCTATATGTTAATGATAATCACGGTACCAATCGGCCCTATATCTCAGCTTCCCTTGGCTCTTAGCTAGCACAAGTGGCAAAGGTTGTAAATTTCAGTCATTTATGAGACGAGTAAGGTACCAAGATTATGACTTACTTAGATCTAAATAATGCCATCAATCTAACTTTGTAACTGAGACTCTTAAGGTTTTATCACCGTTACCCTTGTTGTTACTACTGCCTTTGCCATTCTTACCAGAACTTGAATTCATAGAACTAGCCTTCTTTTCTAAGTACTCGGCCTCAACTTCAATGGCTATATCTTTGAGAGATTTCCAATCCTTTAATCCTTTTATTTTGAAGCTGCCTCTAAGGTAAGGACTAGCATTCCTTATAAAAGGCCTAATATGATTAGCAATGTCAGGCTTTTTTTCATCTCCATTACTCTATTTCTCCACCTTGTTAGATACTCACAAAATGACTTATCCTACTTATGCTATAGTAGTTTAAGGTATTTCAAAGTAACTTTCATTCGTGTACTACAGTCATACTATCTCAGGAATTCTTTTGTCAACATATCCCAATCTTTTCTAGTATGCTTATCCAAATGATGATACCAACCGATGGAAGGGCCTACAAGGTTAAGTCTAAAATACTCAACCTTTTATTTCTTAGTGAGAATATTGCCATTTATGACTAATGTATACTGCTTAATATAAGCAAATAGGTCAGAAGTACCATTAAACTTAGGTAGATTAAGAATTTTGAATCATTAAGGGAGAACATCCTCACTTTCCAAATCTCTATCCTCCTGACTAATTCCCTATCTAACCAATAAAACTCAAGCCATTGCTTCTATTTTCTTTTCCATCTTTCTGAGAACTGAATCCTCCATTTTAGGCAATTTTCCTTTTAAAACTTGTGTTATTGCCAGTTCCTCCTCCTCTTTAGGGATAAAATCTTCCTTGGGAGCAATTTTTTATCTTTTTATTACTCAAAAAGCATAGCAATTCCCTTTAATTATTCCACCAAAAAAGATTATATGGGAGCAGTAATAAAAATGCCTCAAACAGTTACAGGCTCTCCTATACAGCAGCAGCTGCCAAAGTCTATTGGCTAGTAGGCTATGCTAAGGAATTCATCATTTCAGTCATCATAGACCTTATCATTCTCTCAAACTCATCCAACCATCTATCTAGTTCTTGACTGTCTAAAGCCTCAATCTCTGTTGGACATGTCATGTCTATAGCTTCCAAAGCTAATGTGAATATATCAAGGAAACTCATATCTATCTCTAATTTTGATTGTGCTTTCAACTATTTTGAATGAAGTTCTCTAACAAGGTGATCACTGAGACCCCTAAACCACGTAGGTATATGATCTAGAATGGCTGAGAAAAGTCAAAAGGTTAGAGTGATGTATGATACATAGACATATTAGGCATACATATGATACATGGCATACATGTGATGTATGAATATGAATACATTATGATGCATGGGACACAAACAAGATAACCACCTTTTATGGTAAAAGGGTTAGCATGTATGTTATACATTACTATATTGATTATCATTTTTTATTTGTACACAGAATGAAATGTATTCTCATACATGATCATGCACACAGGATTTGCATATTTTAGATCGTGATTCACTCACATGTTTTAGATCGTGTACATAAAATTTACATGTTTTAGTTTTCACTTATATTTTAGAACGTAATTCATGCAAGCAAAAATTATACATCAGGAAAACTCTATACACATAAAACATGCATATTTTGTTAATTATTACTGGTAATTTATAATTAATTAAAAATGCATGTATAATATGTAGCTCAAGCAACCATATACGAAAGAAAGAAAATAAATGTTTCCAACCTTATTGCTCCTATACAGAAGGTTATGCTATCTATTTCCTAAGTAGGATTAGCTTATGGGTTAACAGGGAACCCGATGAATGCATGTGATTCATGTTGGAAAGTCGATAATATAACCTCTTTTATTGAAAGCGCATGCGAGTGGATTTCAACCATTATGTATTTAAACAATTCAAATACATTAAAATGCGCCCATCGGGGAATAAAAGCCTTTAGTGAGCAGACATCTAAGTTTATTAGGATTTGTTCAATATATAAAGCCCATATCACAAGCAAGATATTATGGCGTATGCCCTTAGTGAAAGTATTTATGCAATTACATAGGCTTAAATCTGATGACATAGCTTTAGGGCTACTCAAGTGTGATCCCTACCAATGGGTCTAGCTCATTACAAGCATAATGACCAATTTGGTTACCATTTTATATACCAAAAGGTATGAGGCTTGGGTTGGTAGTCCTTCCTAACACTTCCCTACATTTAGTGAAATAGGTTCATGCTTCAAGAATGCATCGGGACTAAAAGAGGGATACCTAACTTAATTCTAAGGCTTTAGTATGAGTGTAATGCAATTTTTTGAAAAGAGATAAAATATTTTAATCTTTAAACTTATTTATATTAAATTAATCAAAGGTACTTTCAGAATAAAATCTCATAGTCCCCAGTGGAATTACCACTGTGATGCATGTTGAACTCCGTAGGCATCCAATTTGCTCTCGAAAGCTTGCTTTTAGGACTCGAGATCGGATCAAGATTTTTAACTCATGAAGGCTAATTGCTTCGTAATGGAAAGGGGTTCAACCTAATTCGCGATGCCTTGGGCCTCAAAAAGGTATAAGATAGCAGCCCGGGAGATCCCTATTCATTATCGATGATCGACCTATGAGAGCATCTGTTAGGCACCATAAGGTAGGTATTATGTAGTCGCCACCTAATAAAATATTGAAAAATGAGTTTTAACCTTATGAGGCCAAAATCAAAGATAAATTGAGACCTCGCTCCTATTTATACCTTTGGTTAATGATATATAAATGAGTTTTAATGATTAATTTATGTCATCTTTTTTCTCATGCGAGATATAATGCATAGAGAAATAAAGGCACACTCAAGCACGTTGAAAGCCATAAAGCATGCATATTGAAAGTTGTAAAGCATGTATATGAAAACATTAAAGAATAAAAGAATAAATGTAAAATAATTCATACATAAATCAAAGAATTAATTAAATTCATTTAAATAAGAACATTGGTCCTCGTATCCATATTTGTAAAAAAGAATAAATTTGAGTGTATTTTGGATAAAAAGAATGGGATAATTGATTCCTCGCAGCTTTGGAAAAAAAATTATGTTAGTGAATTTTAAATAGAAAAATCTTTTGTATTTATAAAGAGAAATTCCTTAATTTACATATTCTTTTATGGGTAAAAATTAGGACATTGATCATTTTATTATATAAAAAAATTCCACTCAAACTTGTATAAAATTATTTTGTGAGTTTTAACTCATCATTGAAAAATCATTTATTTACAACAAAAAGGGTATTAAAATAATAAAAGATGATATGCATAAATCAGGCCATTAATTGAATTGGGAACATTGATTTTCTCATATAAATTTATAAAATTTTCTTATGTGATTTTTGGAGTAAAATAGGATATTGATCTATTTTATGAGAAAAATCCAATTAATTAGGTATAAATATTTTAGGTGTTATTTTAGTTAAAATGTGTAAAATTTATTTTTTACTAACTATTACAGACAATTAAATAAAAGGCATGAAAAATATTACACGCCTAAATAATGAATAAACAAGAAAATAAATCCTAAAACTACCCTGCTTCGCCATATTCTCCGATCCGACCATGAAGGTTGTGCATATTAAAAATATGAAAAGAAAAGATCATTAGTGCATGATGATAAAAAAAAATGGCAATAGGAAAATAAAAAAAATATTAATGATAATATTAAATAATAATATTTATAAATTTTACCATTAAAATAATAAGAATATGAATAATAACAATATTTTGCAATAATAAAATTACAACCAATTAACGATTTAAAAAACATAATAATAATAATAATAATAATTAACATTATTGAAATCAATGATAAAAAAATATTAATGAAATATCAATAATAACCATAATTATGTTAATGCAATATTAATATAATAATAAAAATAATAAATAATAATAATGAAATTTCAAAAATAAATTCACAATTAATAATAATAAAATAATTAATGAAAATAACAAAAAGAAAATAAAAAAAATGTTGAAGGGATGTTGGCCAAAGCACAAAAGGGCAAAAAGAGGAAAGAAAAAGAGTGAGGAGTGAGTGAGTTGACGGAGGGAGGGAAGTGTGACTAGAACTTTTAGCGACAGGAGTTTCTGGCTATCGCTATAAACTCCTATCACTAAAGGTCACTGCAGCAACAAAAGGAATTTAAAGAAAAAACTTTTTAACAATGGTGAAACCGCTCATCGCTAAAGAGATTGAAGGAATCACTTTCGTAGGGACCAAAGGAAAAAATAATTTTTGACCCAAAAAAACTACAAAAATATTAAAAATCACAAATAATAAAATACTAATTAAAAAGCATAATAAATTATATAAAATAATAAATAATTTAATTAAGCTCATACAATTAACAAATTAATATATGAAAAATTCAAGAATAATGGTAACAGTAACAATAATACAAAATAATTAGTAAATAGTGAAACTAAACATTAATTAACAAATTAACATAACAAAATAAATAATTAACAACAAATTTATATAATGACACAATTAACCTATTAAAAAAATAACAAATTAATCCACAAAATTAGTTAACAAATTCACATATTTTACAATTAATTAACAAATATGTAAAATTGACAATATATTAGGGTAGATCTACAGAATTAACAAGAAAATAAACTAAAGAATGTTATTTACACAATTAATTAAAAACTAGTTATTTAAATTTGTAGGTTTTAGGGCTCGAGAATATTACCTTCAGTGTCAATTTATCATAGGATGAGGCTTTAGTGCTCTACGAATTTTTTTTCGATTTTATATGATTTTCAAAATTTTCTTCAAGTTGAAAATATTGATTTTTCATAGGAGAAAGGAAGAAGAAAGAAAGGAAAAAAAAGAAGGAAAGAGGAAGAAAATGATTAAGAAGAGAGAGATAGAGGTATAATTAGGCTAATTTGCTAAAAAAAATCCCCTAAAACCTATCCCAAGTGAGATAGGATTAAGGGGTTATTTTCCCCAGCCATTTTCCACTACTTTCATGTGCAGAATTGCAATTTTGGAGTGAGTCATGGACCTAATCCGTGAATCACCCACAGACCTGGTTCTTAAGTCAAACAAGGACCATTGACTTTGACTTTTATTTCTTTTTCTCTGCTGACAAACTTCGATTCAGAATGTTCTTCCATTTTTAGTTCTGAAAATTACATTTTTTTCAACAAATTATCTTCTAGAAATTTATTCCCCTATGTCTTATCTTTATAGTGAATTAAAAATCACTCAATTTGGATTTATAGAAAAATTATTGAGAATAATGGTTTCAGAATTAGGTCATGCTTTTCTCATAAAAGCTGCTCCAAAATGAATCTATTTTCTATTAAAATTGGACTCATCTTAATATGAGCTATAGGGAGGCAGTTATGTCTGAAATACTACAGAATGATCCAGGTATAGGGACATATTTAAGTCATCTATGTTTAAGCCTAATTTTGAGAATCTTAAAGACTAAACTGGATTTAGGTGCCTCTTTCAACATTATAAGTCTATATCTTAAGATTCAAATGGCTTTAGAATCATCTAATTATGAGGTTTGTAGGTTGAGATAAAGGTAAAACACTCCAAACTGCTTGAAGTTTTAAAACCTAATTTTCTCATTTTGCACTATTTGAAAGAGATACAGAGGGAAAAGATCTCAAAGGGAATTTTAAACATTTAAAACCCATAAGATAGATCAAAAAAACATTTTGAAAACATAAAATCTAGGGAGAAAGCCTAGTACCTCTGCTCTTTGTCCATTTATGAGAAACCATTTTCTTATCAGGTAACTCTAATCAAGAGCCGCCTCAGGACCTAGTTTCTACACATGTGTTCCTTATTAAAACTCTATCCTAGCACTCTTTTATTCATTTTATTTATAGTGAGGAGGACTAGGGGTCCATCTTCTACAAGACCTCAAGAGGAGACTTAGGAGGTAGATTTAGCATCCATCTACAAGGTAAAATTTCACAGTCTCACTAAGGAGAAAGGTACTAAATTCACACCTCTTAAGTTTAGCGAGATTGTTTCATGTAAGTATCTCCCTACTTCTTTGCTTAAAGATATTGGAATGCTAAATTATTTTACCGAAATGTTGACTACATGTGACCTTCATAAGTTTATTTCTATGAATCAACCTACTTATATTGAGTTAATCACTAAAATTGATACATCCTTAGAAGTTAACTCTATGATTCATATATTTTGGAATCTAGAATGCAAGGCAAAAATAATTCACTCACATATTCTTTCATACATAGAGTGTTTGGCTTTAAAAAAGATAGCATGTGTGACACCTCAAAATATTTTAGGGTAAATGAGTTTTGGACATACTTGACTGATTTGCAATCCCCATTTTAACCCAAGAAAGGAAAAGACGTGTTCATTAAACACTTGAAATTTTAGTTGTTGTATAAAGTATTTGCATGTGTTGTTTTTTAAAAGTCTGAATTTAATAGTCCCTACTCAAGAATTATTTTTGATGTGATGCATTCATAATAAGAAATAAGTATGTTGGACTAATTGGATTTTCAACCAATTATTGCTTTGTGCATAACATAAAGATGCTCCTCTTACTCATGCTCTGGTTACAATCATTGCAAAGTCTTTACATGTTAATCTTGATAATTTAACTCGTATTGTTGAGTACTCTTATTTTACTAAGCAAACTTTGATAAGAAAAGAGCTGGTGGATTCATTATTGCATTTGATTCTTGCACGTTTTTTATCATATTAGAGAGGATTGACACCTCTAACACCATAAGAGAATGAAGAGGAAGATAAGGAGGAGAATTTTTAGGAATTTCATAAAGAAAAGCCCTACCATGTTTTGGCCATTATACCAACCCCACACCAAGTGAGTGCAAATGGCTCTTCTCATAGACCATCGCATATATAGAAGCAGATTTTAGAGAATCAATAGGTAATGCAGCACCAATTAAATTCAATGGAGAATTGGAATCGACAGCTTAACTGTCGACGACATAAAATGGAGTACAAGATGAATAAATTTTTTAAAGTAGCATATATCCGATAACTTCTCTCTTCTTTCTCCTTTGACCTTATTTTCTTTCTTTACTAAACTAATACATATGTATTTGCACATTTTTTTGTTGCAAGAAAATGAGGAATCACACTGTTGTTGGCTTTGGTTATTTCTTGCCTCTCCGATTCTGAAAGCTGATATGATGGTTGCACTTAACAAAGTGGTTTTTGGCCTATTTTAGATATAAAGATAACCTAAAATCCTTTGTTATCATTCTCTCTTTTTCTCTTTGTTTTATTGCTAGATAATTACAAAAATTCAGTATAATTCTATTTTTTATTACTTTTTTTTACTTGGAAATTACATTATTTAGGTATTTTAAGAGAAGATTTGATCATAGGTATTGTATTTTTATAGTTGTTAATGCTACGCCATACTCAAATTGAGAAGAAAACAATCAATTATTAGCATGGATGGAAACTTTAACTAGAAGTCCTCATTCTACTGCTTGGCAAAATGTAAAAGACCATAACTTCGACCTCAAGTGAGCTTTTAGATCAACTTATTAAAAATCTGTAATAAATGTTAGTGATGGAATAGCGACGAAAATCATGGTTGTGAATTTTTTTTATTGGTGGGTAAAAATAGCAACGGAAATTGAATTTTCTATTGCTAAAAATAGCAACTGAATTGAAATTCTGTTTCTACAAATAGCAATGGAAATCTAATTTTGACCAACTCATGGAGTCTCAACTTTGGTGGATTTTGCAACGGATTTTTTAATTCCTTTGCTATATTTAGCAATGGAAATCAATTATGTTGCTAAAAACTAGCAACTGTCAAATTAGCGATCGAATTTTGTTGAGATTAGCAACTGTCAGATTAGCAATCGAATTTTTCGTTGTTAATCTCAACAAATTCTGTTGCTAATTTTCATTGCTATTTGATTATTCTCTTTTAGTGTTCCCCAACCACTTCACTTTCTATTTTCAAGACCAACTACCATATAAGGTTAGTCTTCTTTGCAGGTTGATTTACTTTTGTAAACTTAATAATAGTGCTTTTGTAAAGGACCCAAATAAGCCCTAGTAGAATTCAAGGGCATAATTCTGATTATTAATGTTTAATCAAGCTTAATTAGATGAATTATTATAAGTTAAGACCTAATGGATTGATAGTCTTAAGTGATAGAGAAGTAGAGAGTTAATTAAAAATTTTGTATCGTAGTGCACAATTGAAAAGAAATTAAAGCTAAGAGATCAATTGAGATGAAATTATAAGTTAATATATTGAAGGATAAATTAGTTATTTATTTATGTGTGTAATTGAAATAATATTTTATTTCAAGGATCAATTGGGATATAAGTGTAATTAGGTTGTAATTAATTATGTGATGAATGTGTAAATTATATGCTATGAATTTTATAAGGGTATAATTAAAAAGGAAAAATAGTTTGAGGGCTAAATTAAAATAGGATATAAACTTAAAGGTCAATGTTAAAAATAAAAAATGAGTGGGGTCAATTTTATAAGAGATAGCATATGATGGGGTAAAATTAAAAGTAAAAAGATAATTTATGGGTCAATGTTGAAAGAAGCTTTAAGTGGGGCTAATTTTAAAAAGAGAAAGAAATTATGGGGTAATTTTTAAAAGAGAAAGAATCTTTGGGGCTAAACTCTTACATGCAAATAAATGAGAAATTGGTGTAACATGCAATTAGTTGGAGGACTAAAAGAGATATTTGTGTGGGACATGCTGATGTCATTTTTCCACTTAAGTCACTATACAAACATTGTTTTTAGGAGTATATATATTGGGTTGGTCGACCACACCAAGGAAAAAATCCGATTTCTCCTTATTTCTTTCTCACTTTTGCTCATCTCTCATCTCTTTCTAAAAGATCTACTTTTTATCTCTATAATTTTCAAGAGGAAATCTTGCTGCATGTTATTTGAATTAGAAGTTTTGGAAGGGGATTTGAAAGGGTTTAATGCAAGAGTACATGGATGTATGAAGAATTGGAAGGGATTGATGGCAAAAAGGGAATGAAATGGTGAAAAGATTGAAAGAGAGTTTGAAGGTCAAAACAGGTTTGGGAACATCTCTCTCCTCTTGCATGTGTTTATTTTGTATTGAAATATGGATATAGTGTGATTTGGGAATGCATATGGAGATTTTGTTAGAGGTGTAAAGATGAAAGCTGAAAATTATATGTCTTGCATGTGTGATTTGAAAAGTATTAAGGATGATGGTTTGGAATGCTTGTGATTAGTTCATCGAAATCTTTGCATGAGAATATCTTGTAAATTTATGCAATGTGTTTATATTATTTAAGGTTATTTTGAGTGATTTCATGATAAATTAGTGATGATAATAAGGATGAACATATATTTAATAAATAATTTCATAAGAAATGTTAGTTACTAAGTTTAAATGCACATGTATGTATATATCAAATTTCTGGGTTTAGTTTTGCTTGACCTTTTGGTACTCTTTTTCCTATATCTCGAGTTATAGAATACCAAATTAGATCATTCTAGTTGGGTTAGAAAATAGACCCATAGACCTATATTTCTTATGAAGAAATCAAATTCTAATTCGGCCTCTAAATGGATGATAATTTAAATTGAATACCGGATATGCATGCAGTTCTATCTTGAAGAATAGTCTTCAATGTTTTAGCTATAACTTGAGATTTAAAACTGATATCGAGATGAGGTTTGATGTTATAGAAAATTGAAATGTATATCTACAACTTTGTAGAAGAAAACTTTTTCCAAAAAGGTCGTTTATTGTGTCAAAAATGAAGTACAAAATGAGTTTCTTAAGCAGTTTGGAAGATTCTAGGAACACAGGGAAAAATTTGTATGGCCAAAAGGCTACTATCGCGAGCGCGACTTTTGTCACGAGCACGACATGATGATTTTTCCCCTAACTTTGCTTTTTATTCCCCTTTATCATTATATTAGGCTACGCCCATGTGTTACACATATAACTGAACAAAATAGGCCTTGAATGCAAGTATACGAGGGCTATAGACTTGTGTGTATATAAATTTGTATCAAAGTATATATATGGGTTTGCATGATTTGTATCATTTACATTGAAAATTTTCTATGAATGTATACCTATGCATCATTGAAATTGTGCATTAATAGTTAAGTTATATCACCATGAATAATTATGAAAACTTACATGAGTGGTGATCTAATAAGATGTAATGTGGTAACCTAAACCTAAGAGTTTATGTATTGTATCACATCATTATATATATATATATATATATATATATATATATATATATATATATATATATATATATATATATATATATATATATATATATATATATATATATATATATATACACACACACACACATACATACTTATGTGAGTATAGATATGCAATCACAAGATGAGAATGAACTTAAAGCTATTATATTTAGTTATATGATTTATTTTATTTTTAATTGGGCTAACATATATATATACATGAATGTCTAAATGACATTATATTAAAGAATATACATTTTTGTTATTAATCTATTGAGGTTAATGTTGTGTATAGTTAAAATGTCAACTTTACTTATATAAAGAAGTAATGCTATTAATAGAGTATATGTGTACTTATAACATAAACATAGCATGATTATACAAGTTTTGGTTTAAATCTTGAAATATTATTTTACTTAATTATGACGTAGACATACATATGCATTTACATATAATTATGGTTCCTATAAATATATAATATAAGTATGATAATACAAAGCTTATACAAGTATGAATTTTTAATCATAAACAAAAGTGTTCTTAAGCATATGATATGTTTAACAGAAATACGAAAATATAGATATGTGGGCATGTATACTTTGAATAGAGTCGCTCAATATAATGAGATGAAAATTTTTGTTTAAATATATGATCTTGTGGAAATACATGCCATTACCTCCTTATAAATAAAGGATAGAAATGCTCAAAAGTGGAAGTAGTCACATCATGTTTACCTTACATAGTTCATATGAGTATACATTTTTATAAGTGTATACATATAGATATGATTAAACTTATGTGAAAAAAATTAAAGCAAAGCAAAGTGAGTTTTTATGAAAGAATTTAATTGCCTGCATTGAGTCTAGGATGTGGATAGATAAGCATGCCTATAAGGGTACCTTGCAGCTGTTTCTGAATAATTTTGACCTGTTTAGGTCCACTTGAAATTAAAAGTTACAATGACCCTGTTTGGGCTTAAAAGTTATAATTGGTTTGAACAATCTCGTTTGGGTTGTAGCCGATCCCATTTGGGTCCGCTTGACCGGTCCAAATTATTTGTTTGACCCTATTTGGATCCAACTTATTTGTTTGACTCTGTTTGGGTCCAAGTTATTTGATTGACCCTGTTTGGGTCCATTGTTTGTCCTTCGGGACCTTTATATTAACCCTTTTGGGTTCATTAATTGTCCTTTGGGATCTCTATATTGATCCCATTTATCCACTTCTTTAGAATAGTGTAGGCTTAATGACAAAGGTTAAGAAAAGTTTATTGATGAATTTAAAGTTTCATAAAGCATGAAAGTTCTTAATTAACTTCATACTATTTCATGTGTAGAATTCATTTTATTGTAAATAGAATGTGCATCTACAAGAAGACCACACAGTAAAGATATGTAAGCAATATTATTTGTATCAAAAATACATGCTAGCTTGTTAAATGATGAACTTGCATTGTATTAATGCTTTGTTTACAATTTATGATTTATGAAGAAACTTATATTAGGGTAAAGGGTACTATATTATTAAATGATCGCAATAATTGTCATAATTGCATAAGTATAATCCATACTAAAGGTTATAAGAGTTATACTATAACACCCAATGTTTTTGAAATATTTTTCTTATGATTATATATATATGTGTTCACAATGTCGTTTGTATGGGCACACCTATTAATGTGTATTTGTCATTGTGATCCGATGTATGTAAATCTAAGACCCATGATCTTGGTATGTAAGTATAGTCTGGTTATAATATATAATTGATATGATTGATTGGTAAGCTTCTTTTTATGATTAAATACTAATAAATAAACTAATCATATGATAAAAAGTTAAATTTAAGGCCAAAGGATGTTGGAGTTTACATTATTATACATGGTGAATAAAGCATCAATGTAAATGTTACCATTGAATTTTATGATTTTCATAAGTTGGTATGAATGTTGAATTTTATTCATTTATTGAAATAAATTATTGTTATAATTGAGGCATGATATGTGCATTGTTGACAATCACTGTGAGTGGTCGTTTATCATGATTTTAGTTCCCCACTAAACTTTATAGCTTAGCACGGATGTTTCATTCTTGTAGGTTGCAAGGATAAGACTTTCTCGCAGGACTGATATCTGCAGCAGGTTGGCCAACACAAGTATTAGAAGATTGAAGTAGAGTCTTCTTTTTGTTCTATTATTTTGTGTTTATGGAAATTTTAATTATGTTGGAAATTTTTGTGTAAGTACAAATGTCTTGTTTGAGAAAACATTGTAATGTATTGAGGACTCTTATATAATTAAGATATTACTCTTAAGTTCACATGATATGGTTTTAATTTCTTCTATAAGTTATATAATAATAAATGTTTTCGAATTTAGAACATAGTAAAATATGTATTATGATACAAGATTTAGTAGTAATAGCCAAGTATAAAATTTGGGTGCTACAGCTTTAATTTTAGACCTTTCAAGTGTTGATCATATAATCGTTGTTAAAATAAGCATATACCAGTTAACTGGCCAATAAACATTTTATTAATTTGTCTATTAAATAGCCGCTATACCAATTTTAATTTTTATTCAGCTTTTACACCATCCATTATTCAGCTTCAAAAAAGAAAATGCAAAACAAATATAATATCTATTAAAAATCAACATAACTAAATTTTGCAATTAATTGTAAGGATTGAATATATTTAACATAAAACTACCAAAATAGTGCCCATTATGTACATACAATGAATAAATGATTGTAATAAAAAGCTAATTTCAATGTATATTTACTAAAATATTTATTATAATAACATTTTAAAAAATCATATATCATACTTTTTATAAAATACATGAATTTTAAGAATTTTAAGTCTAGAAATAAACATATAAAATATAAAATATATATAAACCGATTAGCTATTAATTAATGGTTAAAAATATAAAAATCACAATCTTAAATTAACGATTTGATTAACATAAAGTCGGTTTACTTCCGAATTGGTTAAAAAATTCAATTTTTTCTCACTTCTAGCTGCCACCATTTACTTTTGCACTACAAGGATCTCACGAGAAATACAAAGATTTTATCACAACAATTTCTTAAGTTAGTTAATGCCTTTATTATAGCAACGTAACTTATCATATTTTAGTTTGCAAGTTGGACATGTGTCCACCTTGTGGAAGAGTATTGATCTCTATTGACATTCCTAAATAGGACTACTTTTTTATCCTTTCTTTATATTTTCTTATTAGAATTTATCTTCCTTATTATAATAGAACTAGAAATCTCTTAAAAATACTGAAAAGTTTCAAAATCAAACTCTCATTCTAATTTTTTTTTTTTTTAAATCTACTTCTCGAAAGAGAGAGAATGTAAGATATTTGCTTCTTTGAAAATACAAATGGACCAGAGGATGCAATCAACACAGAGAATTTAGTTCATCCAATGCAAAGCTTCTATTATCAACCAACAAAGAAACAAAAATTCAAGCACGATTAAACATACAGTTACAAGCATCACTTTATTTTTCAAATTTCAAATTTCGAATACCAAGTTTCTTTTGCACGGAGCTCAGATTTTGGTCACGTGGTATATATGCTATTTTCATCTTACACCGGATAAGGATAACTGTGAAGCACTAGGCATAGACCGCTGTTTACAATGCTAGTTGACTATTCAGTATTCATTGTTCACAAAATACTAGAGACATATGGAGCCATATTCTCCAAGACTATACAACATGTATCTTATCAACAAATGAGATGAGTCAAATTCACAAGTCTAGTGGAGCCCAACAAGCAAAGGTTAGAGTAGTTTGGAGCACACAAAAGCAAAATTCCAGATACAGTGAAAAACAAATGCCTAATTGCAACCTTTCCTAATCAAAGAAAACCTCCAAACTTCTTATCCAAAGCCAAGCAGGACCAAGAAAATTTTGCAATTTATCAAGCATTTACTTCCAGCCACATAAATAAAGGAGAACACAGAGAAAGACTAAATTTCAAGATATTCGCCTTTGCCGGATGTTTGTGAAACATAATCATCCATTAGTTATCATACCAAGAGATTTGATATGCAACTTGGATGACTCCCAAATTACAGGGAAGTAACATATTGTATTAGTAGCAGTGGCTTTTACTGCTCCTACAAGTCATAACAATAACATTAATGGTAATGGTATCATAAAGATTCAATCAACAGTAGCGAGTCTATTGTACTAAGCAAAGCAAATTTTTCAGTTCACATGCATTAACTATAACTTAAAGAAGTACTGAATAAAAGGGAGGAAAAAAAAAGGTTCCTTTTCTGCTTATCACATAAACAATCCTATATGTTTTGGCAACTATTTGCAATATATAGCTTTCAAAACAGTATCACAGTTCTTGCTGTTAAAAGAATCAAATTAGAACCTTCAATCAAGATTGATACAAACACAACTGTACTTCCAAAATATCAAAATTCTTACATCATTCAAGATATTTCAAAATTTTTATTCAGTATGAAGAGTGAATAAATTTGACCTCATAGTTTGAGTACATGGAAAATGCACAACAGATAAGTTTTGAAATACAAGATCTCAAATACATCTCGAGTCAACATCACACAATCACAAACAAAATATAAGGAATCTACTGATGACCATTACATATGGATGCACTATATTTTTTAGCAATGCGTTTTATGTGGAAAAAGGCTTACCGCGTCTACTGAAAAGGATATTGAAAATGTGAGCTGACTAATTTTGATCTTTTGCACTTTTTCTCTTTTTAAGCTAGAGCCCACCAAAACTGTCTACTTCAAACCTTTAGGCAGACTTACTATTATTATAAAGGAACATATCCAACCTTAACTTATCCCTACATTTCCTCTCACTCAATTTCTTGGAACACCAAAGAGAAATATGGCTTTAACCTTGCGTTCTTCAACCTCTTTTATCAATCTGAAAGACCCAAGAAACCTCAGAAAACCTGACGCTGTCTCAGGCACAATTTGCTTTGCGCAATTGAAACAATCTTTCCGTATAAGAGCAAGGATCTCAACACCAGAAGCACAGCTCCCGCGTGATAATGTGTCCATGAAGGAAGGCAGGAAAAGCAACAAGTGGGAGAAGCTACATGCAACATCTAGTCCTCAAACTTGCAGCGAGTCCAAGGTGCCTGTATTTGTGATGCTGCCACTTGACACAATAACACTGGGAGGTAATTTGAACAAGCCACGAGCAATGAATGCTAGCTTGATGGCCTTGAAGAGCGCAGGAGCAGAGGGAGTGATGGTTGATGTTTGGTGGGGTTTGGCAGAGAAAGATGGACCTCTTAAATACAATTGGGAAGGCTATGCAGAGCTTGTGCAGATGGTGGCAAAACATGGCCTGAAACTTCAAGCTGTCATGTCCTTCCACCAGTGTGGGGGAAATGTTGGAGATTCATGCAGGTATTTAAGATCTCTTCTGTTTAGCCCTGGCATTATCAGGCAGTCAACAGCTTTCAATTTCAATCCTCTTCTCTCATTTAAGATGAAGAAAATACTTTTTCACCTGGGAACTTGAGAGCTAAGCCATATAAAATTTCCAGATTCTAATATTCCAAAGTGATTTATTTTTTTCAATTCTGATTGAACTTGAATAGAAAGAAATATGCATCTGAAATTTATTTTTTAGTTCAATTCACCTCAAATTTAGTCAAAAAAATTATAATGAATCTAGATAGATAAGATCATAAAGATATATCTAAAAAATGGTTGAACAGTGCCTAATCTATCATTCTCTTGAAATTTTAGCATTCCCTTGCCTCCTTGGGTGCTTGAAGAGATCAGCAAAACCCCAGATCTCGTCTATACAGACAGATCAGGTCGGAGGAATCCTGAGTATATTTCATTGGGTTGTGACTTATTACCAGTGCTAAGAGGAAGAACACCCATACAGGTCTACGCCGATTACATGAGAAGCTTCCGCAACAGATTCAAGGATTACCTAGGAGAAGTTATTGTGGTGAGCTTCTATTTCTTATATTTTTTATGTTACTTTAGGGGCAAGGCAAAGATTCATGAAAAATAAACAAGAAAACAACACCTAATCATTTCATAGAAAAATCTCAAGGGTACACAACTCTAACTTGTCATTTGCAGATTGATACTTAAACGGATATGTTTTGATACAAAAATCAAAACAGTATCCCATGAAAAAAAAAATCACAGGCCTTGAAGTGTCACATCTTAAACCACAGGAAGAAAAAAAATAGACTGGACACAGCATTATGATCCAAGTTAGAAGAAATCTTATTTGCATAGCAATTCATGCATACACATCATAGCATGCACGTTGCTTAGAGCTTATGGATATGTTGTTGGCAATAAAATGTCAGTAAAAAAGATTCCTTCAACAGAAAGCTAAAAAACTACTGCTTCAGAACCGATTCACATGAACACAGAAAGAAAGAAAAAAAAAAGATTAAAAATTATCAAAAATACTCAGGAAAGTCTTATGCACCCACAGCGCACATCGTCAATTACATCTAATAAAGCATCTAACAGGAAACAGCCAAATAGTAAAATGCTCAAACTAAAAATCTTTGCCTGCCCATGGTTATACAGCATAAAATTATAGCAAATGGAACAAAAGAATGCAAGTGAAGAAGAAAAGATAGTTCATCACTCATTAGATATCTGTACCCTAGTTTCGAAAAAGCATAGAACATAAAAAGTCAATTCCTTTCTGGGAAACAAGAAATCGCATATGAAAGCACATCGAGCACAAGCCCACATTTTCTCGTTATCTTTTATGACTAGAGATGCTACTTTTGAAGATTAAGAAACCAATTCAATTCCATTACAGGAAATACAAGTGGGCATGGGTCCTTGTGGGGAACTGAGATACCCAGCTTATCCAGAAAGCAACCGAACATGGAGGTTTCCGGGCATTGGAGAATTCCAATGTTATGACAAGGTAGACTTTGCTAGTCATACCTTAAAACCAAAATAAAATAAAATTTTCCAAGAGACCACGCCATAGTATATAATTGACATAAAAGCAAAGAAAATTATTGATTCAGGTTTGCTAGGATTAATTTCTAACAAAAATTCTATGTTGAACAGTACATGATAGCTTCACTGCAAGCATCAGCTGAAGCAATTGGAAGGAATGACTGGAGTCAGGGTGGACCCCATGATGCAGGCCAGTATAAGCAATTTCCTGAAGAGACTGGATTTTTCCGAAGAGATGGAACATGGAAAACTGAATATGGACAGTTCTTCTTAGAATGGTACTCAGGCATGCTTCTAGATCATGGCAACAGAATCCTAACAGCTGCTGCAGGAATATTTCGAGGAACTAGAGCAAAGTTGTCAGGAAAAGTAGCTGGAATTCATTGGCATTACAGAACAAGTTCCCATGCAGCTGAACTCACTGCAGGATACTATAATACTAGAAACCACGATGGCTACTTACCAGTAGCACGAATATTTGGCAAACATGGTGTTGTATTAAATTTTACCTGCTTGGAGATGCGAGATGCTGAACAACCTGAAAGTGCAAATTGCTCACCAGAAGAACTAGTGCAGCAAGTCAAGAGAGTTACAAAGACCACAGAAATTGAACTAGCTGGAGAGAATGCACTGGAGAGGTATGACGCAGGTGCATATGCACAAGTTTTGGCAACAAGTAGGTCAGAATCTGGCAATGGACTGACAGCATTTACATATTTGAGGATGAATAAGAAGTTGTTTGAAGCAGATAATTGGAGGCACCTTGTTGAGTTTGTAAAGAGCATGTCAGAACATGGTCAAAATAAGAGACTACCAGACTCTGACACCCAAGGAACAAAGCTTTATGTTGGCTTTATCAAACACAAGAAAGATGAAAGGACAAAGGAAGCTGCTCTAATGTAAACATATGTGCATGTTAAGATACAATGGAGGTAAACTCGGTGTATTATAGATAAAAGAGGGAAATAATATACACCATAATTTGGCATCATATGCCATCCTCTGAGATGGTTGAAGACAAGTCTAAGATGAATATCTACCACTTTTCCTGAGGATATTGGACATATTTTCATGGATTCTAATTGAACACTAAGAGATTAGAGAGGTTAACACTATTGAATCAATCCATTTCTCTCTCAACAGTTGTATAAACAAAGGCATTTAAGACTCTATACACATTTTCATTTCTATATTCCATGGTTGTGACTACATTCATAGACATTCTCATGTATAAAGTTTCTTGCATTACATATTCCAAAGCCAATTTTTGTGCTCATTGAAAAGAACCACATGAACTGGTGCGTTGTTATGTCCTCTATTTAGATTAAAGGATTGAAATGTTTTTGAACATGTTACATATTACCATTCTATACCATCCCATTATCAGCAGAAAAACAAAGCAAATAAATTTTTCATAAAACATCAACAAATATGAACTTAAATCATTCAAACCTCTGAAAGTTGAGGGATTACCATGTTAGACAAGAAAAAGAAATACTGTTCAACTTGTTATTACATGTTAAGCATCTACTCTTTAAAAGATCAATCACACTGTAGACATCTAGCACATATTTGCCCATTAGGCAACACCTGCAAAAGTAAGATCAGGATCTATTGACCATCACAAGCACAGGGTCGCTGAAAGCTCGTTGTGATGCAGAAACCTAGTTCAAAAATTTAAGAATGAAAGAATTATGCCGGAGGGTTCGACCTTTATGCATGAAGATAACAAAAATGTAAAATTGTTTAATAACCTAGTAAAGTGTAGAATTATTTATTTCAATTTTCTAAATCAAAAGTTTTGAAAAAAAAAGGGTCTAGCTTTCAATTGGTCCCTTAAAGTGAGCTGAGTGACAAAATCATAACTTGGAAATAGGTTTGGCTAACTGGTACTTATGCACACTCCAATAATGGTTAATGCTAAATAATTCAAATATCTCGTAATATTTTTTGTGGAAAGAAACGGATAGCTATCAACTGTTTATCCAAAACATTGGCATGACCAGGCCACAGTAATGCAAGTTTTGCTTGAGATTTGATAAAGATATGCCACAAATAAAAGCAATATCCTAATCTCCATCATTGACTAATGCTTGTGAAATGAACATCAATACACGATTGCAAGAAATCTCAAGAATTAAGATACATGGATATCTCTCTTAAAAATATCTATGCATGTGCAGAGAGAATTTCAAATTACTACTCAAGCAGAAGATGCATGAGTGTAAAATGGAAGTTAACATCACATTCTTCAGTCAATGCCAACATAGCAGAAGACATACATCAGATAACAATACTATAAGCAGAAAATACGGATAAACTGCTACAGATGGCAATTATAAGCACCTTCTACAGAAATTCTAACCAATTTTAGGATTCACATTTTCAATTACTGATTGGTCAAAAGAAAGTATGCTTTCCGTTGGAAATAGTAAACTTAAATGTTAAGAGAATGAATAAATGCAAGTTTCATTTGTCCTTTTAGTTATCTTAGGTGTTTAATGTTGCATGCTTTGCATGTGATAATTAAAATATGTGTCTTTTGAGTTATTCTAGATGGTTTGTAAATGGGTGTTAAACTATGTTATTTTCTCTGAGCCTTGCATGATTTATCCTTTAAATTGTGTTATTTTCCCCTTCCATTTACAACAAAATATTATCAAGAGCAAGCGTAGTTTAAAATCTCAACAGAGTGGTATCAAAAGCCTATTTAAAATTCCAACACTTTCAACCTTGACTCAAGCATTTGAAATGCGCTACTAACCACAATATTCTGAACCCATAGTCAGGCACAAAACAATATCAGTATCACAATATAAGTGATGTCTTTTGGATGACTAAGTTTCAATTTCTCTTTGAACTACATTTGTGAAGAAAAAACAGCCACTCAAACTAGAAACAATGAAAGACTGAAAAAATATAACTTGTACAATTTTCAAAGGTTTTGCCTCCTTTTTTTATTAATTTCTGAAAATAAAAGTTCATCTGGAAAAATGATTGGCCATCTCGCTAAATTATGATTCCAGTATCTATTAGAACTGGTTCCAAATTGTGTGTGTATTTCCTGGTTATGTTGTTTTGGGATGGGAAGGAAGGCAATGAATGAAATTTTCCAGGAACCATCTTCCACTTAATAAAATTGCACCTCCCATATCAATGTTGCAAACCTGAGAACCTCCAAATTTAGGAGCCCAGTTTCAACCATTAGGTATCTTGTTAGAGGCACCAACATATTTATATTAGGCAGATAATTGGCCCAAGCGCTCTGTTTTCTTTGTATTTATAATACATTGTAATAACAAAGAACTAAAGCCAACAAATCAGAATGATGAAAACAATTGAGTAATTATCCATCCACATTAGTATTACAGCATTCAGTGAAATAAAGATCAAAATTTGAGAATCAAAATTTTAGCCAAAAGTACCAATTATGAAGTTGGAGGAACTGAACCGGAATTTCCACGGCGAAGATCTTCAATCAAGTTGCCGAGCTCTTTGCGGGCTGATTCTCTTCCAAACATAAAACCATACCTAAAAGGTTCCGAAATAGAAATATGAAAGTCAGTAACATTTAGAACAGCTGATTCTCAAGAAAGTGACAGAAAGCATTAGATAGAGAATTGGAATAAACCAGAAGGAAACAGCAGAGAACACGCCTGCAGTGGCAACTGTTTGAATAAGAGTGAATGATTTTTCCATCCTTTTTCTTTGAATTAATTTGCTGTCTTCAGATGTTATGGGCGTGGGATTTATACAGGGTTTCCAATTTTCTGATTTTCGAACGATGAGCCTAAAAAAATGGCAGAAAGGATGTAAATACCAATGTTTTCAAAAACAGACCGGATGTCGACTGAGAGTGCCAACTGCTTCATGGTTCAACCAGGTTGAACAAGATTTTTTTAGAAAATATAATTATTTATTAAAAAAAATTGAAAATATAGTATGAACAAATAGTATATAAAAAAATAAAAATATATTCATAAACATATTAATTATCAATTTATTAAAAGTCAAGATTTGAAACAAGGCTTGCAATTATAAAAATCAAATAAATGGTAAGTATGAGAGACACGTGTAGCATTCAAAGTTACAGAAATACCAAAAACACAGTGCTGTTAAGAATATAAGTGTGGGTTTGCCTGGGACAGCAAGGTTATTAAACGAACGAACATAGTTCCATAGATGCAGTTTAGGGTCCTTATCTCATGCTCTGTAAAACTAATTCACTAACACAAAAAAATTGTGATCTAAAAAAGATAATAATTACTTTCTATCATTCATAGAGCATTATTTTTCTTCTTAATCCAAAAGTAATATCAGTATTAGCCAAATGGTACAGGGTCACAGCTTAGCAAGTAGAACAGTAAAAGAATGGAAATTAGAACTTGTGGCATAAGTCCATATTGATGGGTATGCCACTGTAAATAAATGAATTCAACAAGAGAGGAATGCAAAAACAAAATAATCAAGAATTAGCTAATAACTTAACCAATTTCAGAATTAGCTAATAACATAATCAACAGAATTAGCTAAAAATAATAAGAGAAGAATGAAAAAACAACATAATCAAGAGCAAGCAACTAACTTAACCAGTTTCAGAATGAGCTAATAACATAATCAAAAGAACATATGCCCCAAGTGAGGAGACATGTTTTCATGAATCGCAATTTTTGTTTTTTTATCTTTACAAGCATGCTTCCATCAAAAGAGATGAAGAAGCATGACTTCCCAAGTCCATTGTGTGAAAAACTTAAAGATAGACAACAAAAGCTAAATTTTATACATATCATACTAAGCAGTTCCTGTTTTCATCTCGAAAAGAGTCCAGTTTCCTTACATCACAAACCTATAAATTAACAATACCTAGTCTGCTGATCTAAACAAAATAATAATAATAATAATAATAATAATAATAATAATAATAAAAGATTTGAACCAAGGCAGCCCCTTCTTACTACAGAACTTTAATCTCAATGTTTTTCATAATACATTGGATGCTATTATGCTTGACAGCATGTTCTGTCCAATAATTATGATAAGCTTCAAATAGCAAACATCCTACAGCGCCGCTTCGTCATGTCAAATCTGTTCCATAGACAAGTTAAATAATAACAAAAAGTTCCTCTTTGTCCAATCACACCTCTTAGGAAGGGAATTAATATGATTAATTTGTAACTAAATTGACGATGCAGAAGAATGCGACAGAAGAGGAGGTAATAAGAAATAGGAATTTCAAATTAAGAAATGGTGGCATTAAATCCCATGATTCGGATTTCTTTGAGTTAAAGAATTAAAATCTAAATCCCATAGAAACTAGGAGAACAACACACCTGGAATCGGTTTAAAAGTAGGAAATACAAACACTAATCTAAAAAAAGCTGATTGAAACTAGAGAGAGAGGGTAAACGAAAAAAGAAAAGGCTGTACATACCGAAAACCAATTAAGCTGGTCGGCCACAGTCCGACGGAGGCTTTGATCGGTCGCCGGAGAGTCAAAATTCGGTGATGGTGGCAGGGTGGGAGAAAAACGATGGGGATAGGGGAGGAAGAACAGAAGAAAATGGAGCCGGGTAATTTTATTTTTAGGTTTTTTTAACCCTTTTTTGAAAAAATAATTAAAAAAAGCTTAAGGTGCATTTTTTTAAGGGTGTGCACGGATTAGAAATGATAGTAGAACTAAAAATTTCTGATCCCGATTGGGATCTGATCAGAATAGGGTAAAAATTTTTCGAATTTTTTCTCTGTAGGAATAGGAATGGGGATAAAAAAAATTTCGACTTTAAATTCAAGATAGGGTGGGGAATGGGGCATCCACCCTTCGGGGATCCCCACCCCGGTGTGTGTGTATATATATATATGTCTTGATTTTTTTATTATTTACACTTATGCCATTTGTATAAATATATCTTGATTTTTTCATAATGAAAATCAATTTCATATGTCCATATATTTTGTATTTATTAAATATTACATTTTAATTATAATTAATGATGAAATATTGTATTTTAAAATTAAAAAGAATATTATTTTTCACAAGTGACGGGTATCCTTGAGGGGGTGGGATCCCTAAGGGGCAAGGATGGAGAAAATTTTCTCCCTGTTATTCAATCGGGAATGGGGATAAGGATTCTCCGCCCCTAGTGGGGCAGTGGGTGGGGATGCATTCTCCGTCCCACCACGTGATCAACCCTGACATTGATCTGAATTTTCTTGTACCGAATCAAAATACCAAAGAAAAATATACAGAATCGAATTGTACAATTAACTTTTTGACTAAAATTGAATCAAACTATACCACTGACTCTATTTGAAATGGATTGGATATTTTATCTGGAACTAATTCAAGAATTGTATTGAACTATTCCGAACTGTTCTAGAATCAAATTATACCAAAATGATCGATACTTATTAATTATTATATAATACTAATAATTTATATATAAATTTATTTATAATTTCTATTTTATATATACTATATAAATTTAACTTCATAATTATTTATATTATATATTTTAATGCACTAAATTAAAATAATAATCAGTTAATAAATTAAACTAAATATTTTAATTATTAAAAAGATAAATTTAATTATTATAATAATTATTGTATATATGAATATGAATATGGATTTAAAAGAATTTGTTTTTAATTTAATTTACCTTTAATTTTACCTAGGGATGAACCGGTTTATGAGAAAAAAATTAACCAGTCCATTAATATCGATTTTTTAAAAATTAATTTTTTAAAATTACTAACCATTAACCATTTCGTTACATTCGGATAAATAGTCCATCGATTTCGATTTTTCGATATAGTTAACTAATATTTTTCGGTTAACCATTAAAATTTATAACATAAAATTATATAAAAAAAATTAGATAAAGTTTAATTCAATTTTTAATTTGTAAAGTAATTTAATATAAAAATTACGAAACAAAAATAATTTACTAGCCAAAATTCATGTTTTATAAATTAATAGCTAATATTATAAAATAGATTTGATATTTATTGAAAATTACTATGTTTGATTCTAAGTCAAATAAAATTTTAGATAATAATGTAATTAAATACTATTAAGTAAAATATGAACACTAATATATGATAAAAAAATATATAAAAGTTAATTATATACTATATATAAATATTGCTATATAATTAAAGAGAATTGATAACTATAAAAAATATATCTCCAAAGGCCCAACCAGGATTGGCCCCATGACACTTGGCAGGGCTCAAGCCCAATAGCAAAAAGGCAAAAACGTGAGCTGGAAGCTAAGATAGGAAGGCATGATGTCCGATTAGACTGATGGGACAATATGTCATGTCAGCCCACTGACACAAGCCAGCACCTATACTCTCCACCTACTCCCTGTCACATCGCCGCCCACCTACTCCAACTAACGGTTATAATGCTCCAAGGTACTTGAGTATCCCTGTAAATAACTCCTATAAATAGTCAAAAACACAATGGCTCCAGGTATTGATTATCTGAGACTCTCTCTCTAAAAGTTACTAACTTAAGCTTCAAAGTGCTAATGCTCGGGTCCGATCGGATACTCCTTTTTACAAGTTCTGTCATCCGACCGGATCCTACAAAAAATGCCAAGAGATCAAACTTTATCAACCGATCGGTACCTGCAAACAGGACAATTGCCCAAAGATAAAGCGAAAGCCCGAAAGGTATGTCGTACATCTCTTAATTACTCTGTTATTAACGATGAATTATTCAAAAAGGCTTTCAATCACCCTTGGCTCAAATGCATAGCGGAAGAGGAATAAGACTACATCCTAGAGGAAATTCATGGAGGCATTTATGGAGCACACGAGGCTAGTAGGGTCATGACAAGGAAGGTACTCCAAATTGGATACTTCTAGCCAAGCATCTTCAAGGATGCTTAAAAAAACATAAGAAGGTGCAAGCAATGCCAAGTTCATGGGAGAGTTATCAAAAAATCGATAACAGATTAGCAGCCGATCGGAGTTTCCTGGCTGTTCGACCAGTGGGGTCTAGATATTCTAAGGCTTTTTCCCCAAGGGAAAAGGCAAATAAAGTTCCTCTTTGTCGCTGCTGATAACTTCTCCAAATGGGTCAAAGCAGAACTTCTGGCTGCGATCATGATGGAGAAAGTCAAACATTTTGTATGGAAGAACATCATTTGCAGGTATGGCTTACCTAATGTTTTTATTATAGATAATGGCAAGCAGTTCGACAGCTCGATCTTCAAAAACTTTTGCCAAAGCCTCAATATTGGCCTCAAGTTCACCTCCGTCACCCATCCCTATAGCAATGGGATGACTGAGGTCTTCAATCGATGCTCCTCGAAGGCCTGAAGAAATGGCTCGGTGAGGCAAAAGATAACTGGACTGAAGAGCTGCAAAGCGTCTTGTTGTCTTACAGGACCTTACCGAGAGCTAGCACGTATCAAACGCCATTTTCTTTTGTATACGGCTCCGAGGCAATGATACCTGTAGAAATCGATCTCTCATCCTATCGGACAGCATTCTATTTCGATCAGATAAACATCCTGAATATATGCTATAATTTGGACCTGGTAGAGGAAATGAGAGAGGATGCTTATGCCAAAATCGCTGCCTACAACAAAGAGTCGCTAGATACCACAACACAAAAGTAAAGGCAAAAACCTTTAATGTGGGTGATCTGGTGCTCAAAAGGGCAGACATAAGCTCGAGAAATGCCAGAGTTGGGAAGCTGATGCCAAATTGGGAAGGGCCCTATGAAGTGTCTAAGATTTTAAGCTCCAGCACATATAGACTCAAAACCCTTGAAAGGTCGGATATTCCCAGAAGCTGAAATGCCGAAGTACTCAAAAATTACCATGTATAATTATGTACCAAGTTCACATTCAATAAAGAAAATTTGCTCTGTTTCTCTTCGTCTTTGGCAAAAAGGTATGTTTTTGTTTATTTGTTTGTTAGTTTTGATGTTTGCTTGCAGGTTACTTATTTTTCCCCATTTTACAAAAACCCAGATCAATGATCGTAATTTGTCCTATCGGAAGTTGGGAATGATTATTTGCTAGGCTCATCCGGAGCCCAAAATGCAAAAGCTTTTCTCTATTATAATTCCATCTCCCACGCTAAGCTTAATGCTTATCTCGAAATGAGAAAGCTTTTCTCCATCATAAGTCAGTCCTCAAATCAAATATACGAGGCATCTCCATCCAATTTACATCAATTCATTCGCTATTCAACGTCTATCCTGAATCCAAAATGTGAAAAACGATAATTAAGTCAGTTCTATCTCCTCCACACTTAACGTATGAAATCGCCAAATCTTCAAAATAATACAAGACCGAAAGGTCACTCGCCATACAAGATTCTCCTATGAATAGCCAATCTTTATATTCGATCGGATAATACTTCAATCAAATTGAAGACTGAAAAGTCACCTACTGCATTTGATGCTATAACTCTAAGTCATAATCCGTGCCCGAATGAAATGTTTATTATTTAATCCATTTTGAAAAAATGATTGTTGATCCTGAATGAGTGTGTGCTACAGTGCTTGGAAAGCATTTTATGATTTAGGAAATATTATACTTAATCAATTTCCTGTATTCTCCATATTCGATTCTATATACTCTCCTTCGTTGATTTTGTATATTCTCCATGAAGCTTTTTGTTTGCTCCACTTAGTTAATTTTATAACAAACTTTGCTCAAAATGAAAATTGCAGTACGAACCTATAATGGAAGGCAGACCAAATTTTATATATATAAGGAATTGTACAAGTTGCAAAGAAGAAAACTATTACAACCTACAAAATTACAAGGAGAAATACTAGGATTCTATATCTACAATCTCTATTGTAGTAGCGTTTGGATCGACAACAGCATCTATTATGGTGTCGGCAAAAAGTTGGCCAGACCCGACGGCTTTATCAGGGATATGTCCTGCTGGCAGAGGCATGATGTCTATAGGCTCTGTTGAAGGAGGAAGAGTGGCTTCGAGCTCGGTTGGCTCAGTTGGAGCCAAAGGCACCTCCTCTGCCATCCCTTGGGTCTCTTCAGTCTGAAGGGTCTCCTCCTTCTCATTGTCACTCGAGGGAGGATCGGGAAGAATCTCCGGGTCCTCCATCCAGCCAAGATCAGCCTCAGGGAAGCACTACTTGGCTGCATAAATAAACCGACTAAGCAGTGTCCCTTGGGCTTCGCTTAGCTAATCCAAGACCTCATCCCTCTGAGTCTCCAGCTCTTTAGCTAACCTCTTACCCTAAGCTGCCTCTTTCTTCGCTAGAACTATTTCGAGGGAATTCTTTTCTGCCAGGAGAAGGTCGTATTCTGATAGAGCCCTATCTTTTTTTGCCAGCGCCTTATCTTTATCCGTGTTGGCTTTGAGGTAGTCAGTGGTAAGTTGTGAGCATTCACCCCTTAGTCTGTCCACTTTCTCCTCATACTTCTTGCACAAGGCACTATCGGCAGTAAGACGCGCCACATCTCCCTTCAAGTGGTCCATCTCGCTTTGTCGAGACTTGAGGTCTTGGGCCAGTTGGGCTCTTTCCCTCTTCAGCTCCTCTATCTCAGATCTCAAGGCCACCGCTTCTTTTTTCGTTGCATCACTGATGGCTTCAGCTTCCCTCCTTTGCCGAACAGCATCTTCCCATTTCGCTCGGGCATAGACCACCATGCCGTGTATGCGAAGTCCTCTTTTGATTAGTTATGAAAAGAGAGCAAAGAAAATAGATAAAAAAAGGGAGGAGAAAACAAGGATGTAGGTATCACCTCCAGGCTTTGCTGCTAAAATAATTCGAATTCTCGGGGGAGCAAGTTGAGCTCTATCATCACCTTGAGATCGTTCTCCTAGGTAAGACCTTGGCAGATGAAGGATGGCACGCCTCTATTGGTCACAAACCAATTGTCACCGAACTGCTCCTTTAAGATGTCCTCCAAAGACGGAGCCTGACCCTCTTGAGCTCTCCCGAAAGGGCATCGGGTTGGCTCACTTTGAGCTACCTCCTTGCCTCTACCAGCAATCCGAGCATCAATAGCGGTTATGGTTTCGGTAGCTTTCCTCCTTGCTGCCTCTTCAATCTTTTTCTGCACTGCCTCATCTGTCAGTGACCTTGTTTGTTGAGATGACGGTCAGATGAGGAGGGACGGTTATGACCCTTCCTCGTCAGACTCATCCCTTAGCCGTAGTCGCCTTAGAGGATGCTGTTTTGCCACGGTAGAAGGGGGTAATGACGGGCTTGGAATGATTAAGGAAGGACGAGTTATGGAGACAACCACGGTAGTAGAAGAGGAAGTCATTGTTGCAGCAAGAGAAGCAGGAGCACCTGCTGCCTCCTTAGAAGCTTGGACCTTAAAAGCAAGCAAAATCTTCCTCTTCTTGGCTCTTTTTTCCTCCTTCACCAGAAAATCGGCCTCCCTCTTGGCCTTGGCTCGGTCAGCTAGTTGCTTTACAGTTTCCTCTCCTCTCGCCATCTCACTTACAGCTGCATTACAAAACCAAACAAAGATAAGTACTTTTGTTTGAAAATTCGATAAGTGTAACAAATGCACATGCAATATATGAATTGGCAAAATAGATATCCTCCTCCACACTCCAATGTTAATGCTCACGTTCTACGCTAATGCCAGCATTGGAGCTTAAAGACTTAAACAGAGTGCTCAGAAGAAAATTGGAATTGAAGGGTTGACTGTTCCTCACCACAGCATCCATCAATTTTTTGATGTTATTTTCGTACATATATCAACTGACAGTATGATCTTTCAAAATTATGGCCTCTACCGATCAGACAAGTGGCACACCAAAACCACCAGCCATTCCCACTAAAAAGTATTTTTCCTTGAAACTCTTCATCGAGGATGGGATAGTAAAGAGCTTTCGATGCTACCGACTGGTAAAGTAATACTTCGATTCGTCATTTCGATCGAAAATGTAAAAAAAAAGTGAGTAAAAAGGCCCAAGGTGGGGGCCACTACTTCTATGTTACACAAGATTTTAAAGCAAAATACCATCCTCCACCCATTCGAATGTAGTTGGTTGGGGGCAATTTCATAACCCCTAAGCATCACCGATTCAAATACGTCGAAGGGAAACCTCATCCCCGCATTTAGGCTCCACAAATGGCAGATAAGCCATTTGCTCCTTTCATGGCTAAAAGGCGCCTCTGTCACTGCCATGGTATTAGGGCAGGCCATCACCGATACCTCGGTCGAAAGGTGGTACCGTGAAGGAATACTCGCCACCTTCACTTCTATCAATCGTGAGGGATGAGTAAACAGCTCATGATTCTCATAATCCTCTAGGAAAATTTTATCTATTGGTTGACTACTGCTTGAAGTCATTTTTTAGTGGAAGGGGAGAAGTAAAAGAGTATATACGAAGAATGAAAAGTAAAATCAAGGGCATGGATTATTTACTAACTTAGGTGATCTTGCAAACACTCTGAAATTCTCTAGAATTTGAAGTACTTTCCTCAATAAAGTTTTTAGCAAGGGTTTCAAATAGCAAAGTTCACAGAGAAAGTTTGGCAGAGCTTCGTTAAGGATCATTGAGAAGTGAAAAAAAATTGCTTCAAACTTGCCTATTTATAGGCGAAAAAGCTTCCAGAATACTCTAAAGCTTTTCTCATTGGATGAACGCCACGTGTTCTTAACCCATTACTGCGATTACAAAGAACGAAGCGCCATTCTCGAAAACATGGGCAATATTAAATGTACAAATAACTGTCTGAACTGAACGGACACATCTCTTCAAATGGACACCTCCTGAAAATTCAAAAAGCCTACCAAAAGACTTAAACCATCCGATCGGACCCATTGGAGGAGGGATAAGTGATAACTATGAAAAATACATCTCCAAAGGCCCAACCAGAATTGGCCCAACGACACTTGGCAGGGCCCAAACCCAATAGCAAAAAGACAAAAGCATGAGTTGAAAGACAAGAAGTGAAGGCGTGATGTCCGATCGAACTGATGGGACAACATGTCCTGTCAGCCCACTAACACAAGCTAGCACCCATACTCTCCACCTACTCCATGTCACATCGCCGCCCACCTACTCCAACTGTCGGTTATCACGCCTCAAGGTACTTGAGTACCCCTCCAAATAACTCCTATAAATAGCCAAAAACACAATGGCTGTAGGTATTGACTATCTGAGACTCTCTTTCTCTAAAAGCTACTAACCTAAGCTTCGGAGTGCTAACGCTCGGGTCCGATCGGGCACTCCTTTTTACAAGTTCTGTCATCTGACCGGCACTTCAATTGCTAATTCTCCTTGTTATAGATAAAGCTAAAACCTGATTTATCAAGAATGATATAATATAAATTTAGTTTAAAGTATTATATAAATTTTATAGAAAAATATAAAAAATTAAGGTACAAAAATAAAAATATATTTTAAAATATTATTTTATGTAAATTTTATAGAGAAATAGAGAAAATTTGAATATATATATATATATATATATATATATATATATATATATATATATATATATATATATATATATATATATATATATATATATATATATATATATATATATATATATATATATATATATGAACCGGTTAACCGTGGACTAATGGTTAATTGATACTTAAAAATTTATAGCGTAACCATTAACCAAAAATGTAAAAATTAAAAATCGCAATCGAGTCCATCGGGTCTGTTAACCGTAAAAATTGGTTTGATTTCGAACCGATTTTACGGTTAACCGTATTTTCGATTTTTTTTTTGCTCTTCTCTAATTTTACCCAACTGCTACTTACATTTTTTTTGTAAAAATATTTATATAAATATATAAGGTAAGCAATTTATCACATAAGTATTTTATAAATTAATTTTATTTATTTTTAATGTCATTCAACTAATAGTCATATATATTTGGTATAATAACTATATGAATATATAAATTAAAGATGTAATTATATACAATTATTATTTATAATAAAATTTTATCAATTAATGTAAATATATGAGTATATAGTTACCTTTCCAATAATTTCTTTTAGCATCACTCAACTATTACTCATCTATTTTTTATGCACAATAGCTATATAAATAATCAAGTATATAAATTAATAATGTAATTATATACAATTATCATATGTCATGAAATTTATCAATTCATATAGTTATATAAATATATAATAATCATACTAATTAATTTAATTTATTTTTAGTATCAATCAATTAATATTCATTTATTTTTGCCACAATACATATATGAGTATGCGAATTTATAATTTAATTATATATAATTATTATATATACCAAAATTTTATCTGATTGATTTAATTATATGAATATATACATATTTTACCAATTAAAAATTAAAAATTAAAATTCTTATGCTTATGGAGGGAATTAAAAATTAAACTTTAAAATTTGAGTTCAAAGATGGAATTAAAAATTGAAGTCAAAGAATTTATAATTTTTTAAAAGATTAAAAAATAAATTATTTGAGTGAGGTAAAACAAATTAGAGGAGTGCATTAGGTTTAGGATAGTTGCTCTTTTGCAATCTCTTTCTTTTATCAAACTTTGCCCTCTTTCTTCCTCTGCCACTTTAACCATCTTCATTGCCTTTCTCTTCCTCCACCACTTCAAACACCTCTACCATCTTCATTATTTCTTCACTGTGTTTGTAGTAAGTTGAAGCTCCTAGCATTTCTTGTGATTCATTTTGAAAGACTTGTCTTTTGTTTGCTTTTTGACATAAATTGAATGGTCTTTCTTTCTACATCTCTTCCAGCATTTATTATCTTCATTTTAAAATTGCACTAAATGTTCTCAGGTAGAGGAAGAGTTTGAAATAGGGCAAGGGTATATAAATATGATCTTTACATAGCTCTTCTTGCTGCTCTTTCGATCCTTCTTTCTCTTGTTCTTACACTTTCTCTTGATGAGGGAAATTTTCGCTGCTCTTTTACTAGATAATGATTAAATTGATTATATTGAATTGTTAAGACTCGATAAGTTCTTTTGGGTGTTCTTTTTTTTTATTTCTCAAATTGGGTTTTTGATTGTATTTGTTTTCGTTTTTCCATTTAGATATGGGTTTGTCTTTTATTTTAGTTGTTGACTAAATTTTGAGCTAAAGTTTATGCCTTTATGTTTCTATCATGTGTGATTTTAGTTTGGTCATTCTGTTTTTGTGGCAATTAAGGCCTTGTTTGGTTGGTGGTAGTCCATAATTAATTAATGTACTGTACAGTATAGTACTGTATGGTACTATATGATTTTAATGATATGATGTTTGGAAAGACTGTATGATTATATGTGATTTTATAATATTTTCTATTTAGTTCAACTGTATGGTATTGTATAGTTTTATTATAAAAATGACATAATTACCCTCCAATTTAAAAAAATGTAAATATTTTCATAATTATAAATATTTTAAAATAATAGTCTTAATATTATCAAAAGTAATATTAATATTTCTAAAATAATGAATTTAATATTTATTTAATAAATATTAACTTAAAAATTTAATAATTAGTTTAAACACATCCGAGAATGAGAATATGGAGATTGAATTGGCAAAAAAGATATCTTGCAGTGTTTCAAGGGAATAGTAAACAAACTCAAGAACTTGATTCAGAAAGCACTAGAAAGAGAAAGAGCAGGGAAAATAACTCTTCTCGTCATAATTTTTCATATATCTGAAATAAGAATATAACCTATTTTTTTATATTAAAACAGCAAGCCTTTATACTAAAACAATAAGTTGTTTACACCAAAATAACAAAACTAATAAAACAGTAAGCCTTTTATACTAAAACAGTAATCTGTTTACAGTAAAACAACAAAGCTAACAAAACTAATAAAACAACTTGTTGTTTATACTAAAACAAACTCCCTGGCTACAAGAACAGAAAGATGATCCAAGCACGAGAAGGAAAAAAATATGACAGCAACCAAGAACTCAGCCTGGCAAACCAAGGAAGGAGCCTAAAAACTCAAGATGCCACAAACTAAAAAATTTAGCAGCAAATAGCAAGATCTCAATTCATGATTTAACAATGCAGCTAATAAACATAATAATAAATAAAAAGAAAAAGAACCTGAGAGGGAGCGAATGAAAGGAATGGATGAATGAATGAAGTGGAGTAGGATAGAAGAAGTAATAAAGTAATGGAAATTTATTAGAGTTAGATGGGTAGTTATATAAAATTAATTATAATAAAAAGTAAAAGTAATAAGGTTAGAATAGTAAAAGTGAATAACAAGAACCATGGAGAATCACCAATTTGGTGATTCCTAAAATAAGACAAAACCATGATTTAAGAATTATGGATAAAAATCATTGAGTACAATACCATGGAAAGAATCATGCTCCTAAACACTGCACTCTCAAGAATAATACATTAATGAATCGTACGATACCATAAACCAAACATGCCCTAATTAAATTGTCATGTATGACTTGCTAATCAAAGTCTTCAACTTTAATCATTAAAATAATGTTCGGATTTATTTGAGGTTACATTTCTATAGAAATTTAAATCTTTAGTCAATGGGGTTTGCTGGGTTGGGTGTGAGGTGTTACTCTTTTTTGGATGGTTTTGAGTCTGATGATCGGAAGTTTCTAGGTACTCCTAAGATATGGGCAGTTCTGGTTGAGGATTTTTGGCTTTTGGACATTCTTTATTGATGGTGCTCTACCATATTAAGCTTTAACTATGATTTTCATGTAGTTGCCGTGTTTTCAAACTTTTTATTTTCCGTTGTTTTATTTATTTTTGTTATTTGGTTGTTCCATGAAAAAGGAATTTCTTATTTTCTTAAAAGTAAGATTTAATTTTTTATTTTATCAATATATAGTTGTTATGTGTGTAAATGATTGATCAACAACATCTTCTTCCCATTTTCATAATATATGAAGACTAGAATTAATATTAATATTGATTATATAAATTATTCCATGTATTTGATAAAAATAAAATAATTTTTTAAATTTATAATGAATTGAACTGTCAATAAATTGAATAATTTTGAATTGAACTCCTAATTTTGATGATATTTTAAGTTGATGGAAGATAAATGAACCAAATTATCCAATTTTGACTAAGGTTGCTAGAGATGTTTTGGCTGTTCAGTTCTCAACTGTACCTTTTGCACCAGCTTTTAACACTGAAGGAAAAACTTTGGACAAATTTAGAAGTTCTTTAATTTTGATTACAGTAGAGCTTCTTATTTGTTGCCAAAATTGGTTAAGATTGACTATAGTTTTGGCTTCAGAGGTATCAACCGAAAAATTTGAAAATTTTGAATAAGATAATTATTATATTTGCATAAATTTTTAAATTTTTTTATTTAATGTTTATATTAATTATTTAAAATTTGCGTTATTTTTTTAGATATTGTTCAAAATTCTGAAATTAGTGTCAGCATAACGCAAAGAAAGACTGTTAAATGTTAATTTTTTTTATTAATGTATTTTGAATGAAACTTTATTTATACTTGTTGAAATATTTTAATTGTATTTATATTTATTATTTATTAATTTATTTTTTAAAATTTTAAAAATATTGAATTATCCAAAATATCAGATTGTATTGTATTATATTATATTATTTTACATTGAAAAAACTGACCATACCGAGCTTTTTATAAAATCATACCAAATTTTCAAGATAATTATAATACTTAATTTTTAAAATATCCAAAATTTTAAGATAATACGAAGATTTATGAATTTTCGAATTGTACCGTATCATGTATACGTCTAGCATTTTTGCCTTTAATATTTTACAAAAAGTGCAACTTTACCTCTAATATTTTATTTGGAAGATTTTTGGCCTCTATGTTTAAAAAATGAGAGATTTATACCACTACCTTCAACCATTATCAATTTTGTCCAAACTCCCATTAGTTGATTGATGAGGTGTCAAAATTGAATACATGGCATAATATGATTAGACACATCACCTCCTAGTTAGCAACATGTGATAGTCACATGTTAGGTAAAAAAAACTTTTTCATTTGCCCTCTCTCTCTCTAATGACTTGATCAATCCTCTTTCTCTCTCCCATCTTCTTTCTAAGTTCATAGCTATGGCTGTTTGGACACAAAATCGAACTAGAATCCACTTTATTTTTTTTAAAGAACCAGAATCCACTTTAAACCATAAACTTATCAGTAATTTCAATTTTTTTAATTATAACACTAAATTTTTAATTTTTTAAATGCATTTCTTTCAGAAAAACCATAAACTTATCAGTATTAGACCTGATATTTAAACTGAAATTGAAATTGATTTACTTGGTCCCCACCGTCATTGGAATAGAGACTAAAGACCTACAAAAACACCTTAATGTAGAGAATGAAAGATTTTAAAGAGTAAATCCTATTAAAAATGCAATGATAAAAATGATGTGTTTTCCCAATTGCAAAGGATACTATAGATGCAGACATCGCCATTCCCAAGGTTGTTTGGTAGTAAAACAAGTTCAAAGAATATATGAAGACCCTTCAATTTTTAAAGTGACTTATAGAGGAAGACATACATGTGTTCAAGCATTTCATTTGCCAATCACAAATCATAAATCCAAATAAAACCTTATTAATACTAAAACACAACCTCAGGAGAACACAAAACCCATAAAGGATGTGTTTTTTAATACCGATGATTTGGGGATTTCCTCAACCTTGGGTGGTTTTTCGCTAGCAACATCCGAATCCAACTATTTTTTGATGTCGTTTTGCCAGTTTGACAATTTTGGCATAGGCTACAATGTGTATACTCTAGAGTCGGATTTGAATGAGATTTTTTCATTTCCAACAAAATATTTTGATTTCTCTAATTTCAATTTTGATACGAATTTCCCATTTCCCAATTTGGAATCCCTTATTTAGTTTGAAATTTATCAGCTAAAAAAATCCCTTTAGTTTGAATGTTAGTGTTAGTCACATACAAAACAAAGGGATTCCATTCTAGCTAGCATTAATGTAGAGATCAAAATCCTCCTGAATCATGCTAGCAATATAATTTTGCGCATCAATTGGAATGGAAACTAAAGATGTATAAAAAGACCTAAATGTAGAGAATGAAAGGATTTTAAAGAGTAAATCCTTTGAAAAATGAAAGATCGAGTGATAGGGGGGAGAGAGGGGGGATTGAAAGAGGGGAGAGAGAGTGAAAGAGAGGGCAGATGAAAAAGGTTTTTTTTTACCTAACACATGACTATCACGTGCTACCAACTGGGAGGTGATACGTCCAACCATATTCTGCCACGTGTCCAATTTTGACATCTTATCGATCAACTAATCGGAGTTTGGTCAAAATTGACAGTGGTTGACAATAGTGGCATAAATCTCCTGTTTTTCAAACATGGGGGCAAAAATCTTCCAAATGAAATATTAAGAGCAAAGTTATACTTTTTGAAAAATATTAGGGAAAAAATACACCTTAAGCCAAAAAAATAAAACACAAAAAATAAGAAACTGGATTCTCAGTCGATTTAATGGTTCCCAATATAATATGATTTTTAAGGTAGCGTTATTTTATGTTTTATTTCGATATTTTTATTTTTAAAAAATAAATAAAATTAATATATTTTTTATTTTTACCGAATAAAAATAAACAGTTATTACTTAAATTTTAAAATTTTTATTTTTTTATCTTTACTGCTGCAGCCACTCTGTCACTTATCACTGTTGCCACCGCTGCCACCACTCCAACTACACTGCTCACACTGCTACCATTGTTGTCATCACTATTGCCGTTGACGCCACCCTAGATCCTACCAATATCGTCGCTGCCACAGCCATTGTTGCTATCATCACCATTGCTTCCATCACCACTATTAACTTTGTCGTTACCGCCACCATCACCATTACAACCACTTTTGTTGCCATCACCAAATTTTATCAAATGATGTTAGACTTTTGTCAATTCAATAGAGGTGATTGGTATAATATGTAACATATATATGTTATTAAATACTACAAACATTATAATATACATGTATAATTAAAAAATATGAAATAGTTTTTAAATATGTGAAACATTTTTTTTACAAAATAGATAATAAAAATTGAAAATAATTTTTGAATTTTAAAAAAAAAAATCTATAATTTTACTGAATGTGCCCTAATATTTCCATTTTCCTTGTTGCGTCCAATTGAATTTGTTGCTGGTTCTTTGTCCAACCAACCTGATCCGATTTGGAAACATTGGTAAATAGTGAAATGAAGCATGACAAGCAAAAAGAACTTTGGGATGGTAATGGTTCGATATATTTGTGTATCCAAATGGGCTCTAATAAAATAGATTTGGATAGGGTTTAAATGGATTCAGAATTGGTTTGGATATTAATTTTGTTACTCATATCAAATCAAATTCATGCCTTTAGGTATTCCCTACTTGAATTCATTTATAAAATTAATTATTATTTAATTAAAAAATAATATTTATACTTCTTATTATATATAAAATTTAATTTTCAATTATTTTATTATATTAAACTAGAGTATATATTTAAAAGTATGTAATGCACTTTATTAAAAAAAAATATGCAATTAATGTTAAACATATCAAGTAGAAGAGAGATTTAGGATCGATTCATATTTTAAAGGTTTTTGAAAAAGTTTTGGGTCTCCAGACTGTTTGGTGGGGGTAAAGCTTAGTTTTAGGTGATTTGACTCAAGTAACAACTGTGACTCATTGAGTCACCACCATCACTTGCAGTCATGCCCATAACTATCTATCATGCCTTAAAACAAGAAAAAAACCCAACTATGACCAGCCCTTTTCTAAAAAACCTATAAAAGCCATGAGAAAAAAGAGAGAGAAGGATCCTTTGGTGACCTTTCTCCTTCTTTTCTTCATCCCAATGGTTTTTGAGGTTCTAAGTTCCAAAACACCACTTTTAAGCTTTCATTTTCATAACTCTAGTCAAACAAAAATCTTGTATCTTGTAACGTCATTATCTGCAAGAGAAAAACACACTGAAGGTAAATTTATAAATCTTTTCTTCCTCTTAGCCTAGTTTCTCTTTAAGTGAGTTTATACATTCACTCTCAAATGTTGTAAACTACTAATTAAAGTTTTTTTTGGTAGGCTTTCCTATTCTTAATTAATTTAGCCTGTGTACTTCTGGGTATTTACCGTATAGTAGAAGCACACAAGTTATATGTTAAAGTTGAAGCTTTTTAGTGGGTTTTAGCTTGGTTTTAACTTAAAACTCAATAGGAAGCCTGTTTAAAGTTAAAAATGAGGTTTTGAAGTGTATTTTGGTCCATTTGCTTCCTAGTCTTTCCTATGTTTTAAAAGCTAAAGTGAGCAATAAATAAAGCAGGGAAGGAAGAAGAATGGTCCCTATTTAAAATAACTCACAACTGTGAATAGCTTAAATGAATAAGCCCACTTTGTGGATGCCCCATTAATATAGTGCTTTTCTATACCCTGCTTTAGTACTTTTCAACTTGAAAGAGTTCTCTTTACTTTCTATTTCCATGATATATGTATGAGAAAGGAGATAAAAATCATTAATCTAAAGATCCAATAAATGTCATAACCAAAGGCATGAGTAAGAATGAGATTTTGGACCCTTCTCTTAGTTTAGTCTTGTAAGGTTGCACCATCATTTTTCATATTCTATTGAGTGGTAACTCTATCATGCCTACCCTGTGATGCCTATAAATGCATCGATCAATTGCTAATAATAGGATAAGAGTACCTTAAAATGTCGTCTCATACTTTTTGAAGGCTCGAGACTCAATGAATTAGATTTAACTCGTTAAACATTGTGAAGCAACCAAATTTAAAGGATGAAAGACCTTTGCCTAGCCGTCCCTAAAAGTGGGAGCGATCAAGATAAAATGGTTTCATCCCAACCATCACCTGAGGATGTGTCATTCCTTTTTGAAAAAACACATCCTAAGGTATTGAACTATTACAAACTTCTTCATAGGGTCCCTAAACTTTAAAAATTCATCATTAAATTCCTTTATCTTTTCAAGAACTCATATTAAGTTCGATGTTAACATCCATCAATATCGTCAAATTTTGACTTAATATGAGTGATTTGAAAAGTAAAGGGACTCAATATTGAATTTTAAAAGTATAAGAACCCAATATAAAAATTTATAATAGTTTAGGTGACTTGAGGATGTGTTTTTTTTCTCTTATAATATGATAATAGGCCCAACTTTTAGGACATTTTAACCACATGCTCATTTGTGCTTGTTAAATCAATCAAAATCGTCAAATTTGTACTCAATGTGAGTGATTCAAAATGTAAAAGAACTTATTACCAATTTTTTGAAACATAAGGACTTAAGAAAAAAGAACATAATAGTGTAGAAATTTGAAAATGAATTTCTCCGGATTTAGTGAATATAAATTAAAGGTGAGCATATTGTGGCCCAAGTTTTCTGATAAATTCAAAAATTAAAAGTTTGTTTGCTGAGTGTGTAAGAGGTGTTAATGAAGTAAGGTAGAATAAGATATGATAAAATATTTTATTATGATGTTTGGAATGAAAATAAGGTAAATAATCAGTTAATTTCCAATGAGGATCAATTGTGTGCAATGCAAACTATGGAAATCATATTATGTTAAAGTTATCCAAGTAATCAATTAAAAAGTTTAATTTAACTACTGGCTACTATTAGATAATTTGGACTAGAGACAACCAACTAACAAATTTAATAAAAATATGAGTTAATTTAAATGGAGAAGGAAAAAAACCTCATGTTAAAAGTATTAAGATACTTGTTTAGGCCTTTAGTATGAAATAATTAAGAATGGCTAATGAGGTGTTAGAGTTTTAACTAAAGTCTATCATCTTTATTAGGATACCTAATCAATTTTCTCTCTTAATTTAGATGTTGCTTAAACTAATCTAAATTAATAAACATAAGTTATAATCCCTTTTTGATGTATTTCTTCCTACTAGGTTACAAATTAAAAACCGCACTTAAACTTAGGGTTCCTCTCGATTAAACTTATATTCAAGTATATCATGCAAAAATAAATATCTAATCAATCAATAAAATGGTTTCAAAAAAAAATCAATCAATAAACTAACATTCAACCTTAAGTTCTCAACTAAGATAATCATTAAGCAAAAATATCCATTCATCATGAAATAAGATTAAGCATAAAAATAGATTATAAAAAGTCCTTTAAAAATCAATTTATTAATTAAAAGCTAAATATGTTTTGACATATTTTGGTGAATAAACTTTCTCTTGACAATAATATTAATAAGCGATTATAGTTTCTCTTTACCCATAGCAATAAGATAGTGTGAATATCCGATTTTAATGGAATAGATTTGGATAGTTGTTAAATGGGTTTGGAACGGATTCAAATATTAATATTAGTACAACATCTAGTTCATATTGAATTTGAATATAGGTTATTCGAGACTAGCTATTCCAACTCATTTATAAATTTGAATATTAATTTATTAAAATGATATTTATCCTCAAATACTACTTAAAATTTATGATAATTAATATAAATATTACATAATTACTATATATATTTACAGTATGTCTCATTTAATATACTAAATTGAACTAAAATTTATTACTAATGTTAAATATATTAAAATTTTAGTTAAATTTTATATGTTAATAAGGTATTTAAAGGCGATAGTATTCGGGTAATTATAATCTAATTTGCAATGGATTTGGATATGTGTATACACATATAATTTGGTTTGGATTTGGTTCGAATTCTACAAATACCCAATTGGGTGCAATTATTGCCATCCCTAATGGCACCCAATTAATTGCTTACACCATACGAGGCAGACAATCATACCATATGAAGATCAGGTGGGACTCATTTGATGTATTTTGCTTCTTTATCATGCCCCATTTTAGTGATGTTCACTCGGGCTTCACTAACTTCTTACTTCTCTTTTCTCCAAAAAGATCAAATTTTCTCTATTTTAAGCTCTAAATGCTCTTCAATCTAAACACACTTAAGAAAGTGACCTTAATAAGTTCATAATAATTAAATAAAGGTAAAATACTACAATAATTTGCGATTTTAAGAAATAAGGTTTAGTTTTATTTAAAATTGCAAGGGATTTAAATAAGAATAGAGTATAATTTGAGTGTTAGTCTAGAAAATCACTTGATTGTCATTTTGCTAGATGCATTATCGCCTTACGAAGTTCATTATTTGAAGGTCTATGACTTTTGTTTACATTGCATAAATGAAGATACCAAATGAAAAGATGATTACAATATACACAATAACGACATAATAAAGCCAAATTAAGATGATTACAATATACACAATAAAGACATAACATGGCCAAATTAAGGTAGCCAACAATTAAGGAAACAACATAAGTTATATATGAAACTTTGTACATAATGTAATGGCCCAAATACCGAATTAGTCGAAAATAGTATTTTCTGATAGTGAATAGTGATATTGGGATGAATAGTATTACCCAGAATTGAAAAATATTTTATTGGACCATTGGAAAGAGGAAGTAAGTAGAAGTCTAAGAATATAATTTTGACTGAAAATGAGGTCAAATTGATTGTCAAAAGTCAAAAATAAAAAAAAATCACAATTTCAGCTCAATTAGTATCTGAGTTGACTAAGATTTGATCGAAAATTTAAAAATAACAAATGACCTCTTAAAAAATTATTAGAATTTTTAGATCTACATTAAATGAGATGTAAAATCATGTGGTAAAGGAAAAGTAATTTTTTCAGTGATACAAAAAATCGAACTATCAAATTGATAAATATGGACCAGATCGAAAAATAGTCTTCGATTTATCCAAAAATATTCATGAAGTCTAATGAACACATTTTGATAATTTTGAAAGTATATTTTTAGGAAGATTTGAACTTAAGAAGTAAGAAAAAAATGATGATTTCGATTCAAATAATAATCGGTCAACCGTGGATTTTATCAATACTTTAAAAATAGCAAATGATCTTTAGAAATTGTATAAATTTTTAGTTGGACTCTAATTAGTATTTAGAATTATCTGGTCATAAAAAAGTGATTTTATGATAACATCGAAAATTGGCTAATCGGATTGATTTGAGTAAATCGAACCAGAAATGGACTCTAATTGAGCTAAACATTTTTATAAAGGCTATATTATATTTTAAGAATTATGAAATTAATTTTTAGTGAATTTGAGTTTGGGAAGAGATGGAAATAATTTACAATATATTAATTGGGCTTAAGGATCAAATTGCGCTTAGTTAGGCCCAACCCTTTGGTTGAACCAAGCCTAGCCCAAACCAGCCCTATAAATAGCCTAAAAATTTACAATTTTCTAGAGACTTTACCCAGCCTCTCCCTCTCTCCCATTTTTTCTTCTTGGCTAAGTTACTTTTCTTTTCCTTTCTATTGATTTCTTCATTTTCTAACCAATTTTCTCTCTAAATCCAAGGTGCTCTACCATATTTCAATCCCTTTACTAGCTAATTGTGACCTCTAATCTTTATTTGAGGGAAGAAACATAGGAAAAGCTAAGGATTCAAGGTTAGGAAATAAATTTGAGGTAAGAGAAATTGAAGGTTTTAATTTGATTTAATGATTCTAATAGACTAATTAGGATGTGTAGAGTATGATTATGATGTTATATTGTATAAAAAAAGCAAAATAGTGATGGTTTAGTTGGATGGAATATTTAGCCATATTAGGTTTAAAAGATGAGGAAGATGTTTCACAAGTTAAAGGTAAAGGAGACGAGGTTTAAAGTGAGATGATTAAGCTTTTAAGGTAAGTGAATACATAATGCCTTAATTGCCATCTAATTAGGTTGGATTTAATGTTATGTATGTATGAGTATAAAACATGTATGAATGAAATAAATGTTATAAATATCATTGGTTATGCTAAAAATGATGTTTTAATTAATTAATAATGGAAGAAAATAAATTGGAGATGAAGAACTTGAGATGGCCGAATGAGTTACCTAAGGGTTTCTAATGATTTTGTAGGTTTTATGATAACTAATTATGGATTAACAATAAAGAGCATGAAATTTAATGATTTAAGAAATTAAAAGAGAAAGAATTAATTTATAATATATAGTAGTAAGCTAAACCGAATAGTTGAATATATAGACATAATGTATATTGTGTATGCTATGGCATAATAAGGGTATAAATAAATTTAATGTGAAATTTATACCATTATTGAATAGTAATTTTAATGATAAAATGGAAAATTTTGAAATGTTAATAAAAAGAATGAAAGATAGCATGATTGGAATAAAAAGAAATAAAATACCAAAGTTTATGTTGAATATCAATGAATACTAAAGGCAAGTGAACATCAATTTTCATAATATAAAGTTGAAATAATGAAAAGAATGGAAAATAGTATAGTTAGAATGAAAAATGACCTAAATGGAACGAAATAAAAGTTTAAGGACTAAATGACAATTTTGCCAAGTGTTGAGAAAAATGATAAACTAAGGGTTAAATAGCTAATATAAAAAATTAATTGTGTAATAATTATGAAATTTTTTATGAATTGAATTTTAGGGATCAAACTGTAATTTTATAAATAAATAATGAATTAACAGTGTAAAAGAATGTCAAGAAATTTTAATGGAGTGAAATAGTACTTAAATGAAAGAATTTAAAAGTAAAAGGGCAAAATAATAATTTTACAAAATATGGAAGCAAAATGGTAGAATGATAATTTTAAGCAAAGTTTAGTTTAACCGTGTAAAACAAATGGATTAAGTGAGTTTTATATGTGAATTTATGAATGAAACAAGGTTTAGGGACTAAATCATAATTTTTCAAGTGAATATTGAATTAATAAGTGTAAAATATATAATTAGTGTCAAAATTATAAATAAAATGAATAAAAGGGTATTTTAATAATTTATAAAGAGATAGAGAAGAAGAAGAAGAAGAAGAAGAAGAAGAAGAAGAAGAAGAAGAAGAAGAAGAAGAAGAAGAAATAGGGATTTAAATGAAAGAAATTAAAAGTTCAGGGGTAAAAATTGAAATTTTGTAAAATATTGAGAAAAGAGGATAAAAATGGTAAATTAAGTATCTTAAATGTTAATTAATTGAAATGAATAATTAATTGAATATTAAATTCAAATTTGTATAAGAAATGAAATCTAGGGAATTAACCAAATTTTTACAAAAAAAATAGTGAATTAATAATGCAAAATGTATAACAGTGGCAAATTCATAAATAAAATAAACTAAAGGGGTAATTTAGTAATTTAATAAAAAAATAAGGATTGAATGATAACTTTATGAGTGAATATTGAGATAATGGTATTAATTGAATAAATAATAGCATTGTGGTAAATTGTTTATAATAATGTTAATTAAGAACAAAATGGTAATTTGACTGGTATAAAGGATTAAAGTGTAAAAAGACATTAATGTGTCTAATTTAAGAATTATATTGTAATTAAAAATACTTATGTGAGTTATTAAAGTTATTGTTAGGAGTGAAAAGTAAATGACTAATCAATAACAAATAGCAATGTTAAAGATTTATCTTATAATAATGAAGAAAAACAGTAAATTTAATAATAAGACTCAATAAACAAAATATTGAGTGTATTGGAGGTAAATAAACAATATATATATATATATATAATATATATATATGTGTGTGTGTGTGTGAGAAAATAGTTAAATGAATTTTAAGTTGTATATATATTGTTTAAAGTGAATACTATGGAAATGTTAAGGCAAGTGGAAAAGAAAATACTATATTTTAGACTGAAAAGAAATAAGTATTATAGAATGAATGAATGTCTAATTGATCAAATGTATAGAAACTATTTGGAAGTTTTAAATGAGTACTGAATAATTGGAGCCGAACGTGTCGGCAATTAAACTGAAAATGAAAAATGGTCGAGAAAGTGAATGGAAACTAATTGAATATTGCCCTTAGTAGTAATCTGATAGTTAAATCTAGTGCGGGATATAGTTGGCTAGCCATAGGGATATTAAATGTATAGCCGCGGCACGGATCATGATGACTCGCATTAGTAGGCCAATAATTATCCATTGACTGAATGAATTGTTAAAATGTGAAATGTGAATGGAATGTAATGTTCGAGTGATTCTTCGAAGATTCTTATTGGATTGATACTAGGGGCAAACCAAAGAAAGAAATTGAATTGAATTATTCATAAAGAAATGAAAATAACAAAGCAGAATGAAAATCATTCGTAAAGTATAAATATTATATTGGAATGTCTGATAAAGTACTAAATAACTAATTACCAAAGTAAAAGTACAAGAAAAGTGATGTGATAGTAAAATGAATAGTAGATAATCAATCGAAAATGGTGCCTACAAATAATGAATTAAAATGAAAATTAATGAAAAAATACTAACTAATGAAAATGTATATACAATATCAATATAAGAATTTAATTAAAATAGTATTCATACTGTCAGCCACAAATTTAATATAGGAACTGATTTGTCCAAACCGTACTAAAGTTATTAAATGAAAAGGATAATAAAATCAGCTAGGTAATGTTACGACTGCAAATACTGAAGTGAAAACTGAACCGAAATGTAATCTAATGAAACTTCAAGGATTAAACCATAAATAGACCTTAATTAAGAGATTAAAATGTAGAGTAAAATAAAAGTAGGAAAGTAATGGGTATAATACAAACATAAAGACTGGAATAAGGAGACATTGAGTAACGTTACTGTAAAACTAAAGATTAATATTTAAATATATAAGTAATGATCAAATTGATAAGTAAAATAGTATATGATTGTAAATTAATAAATGAATAGAAGAATTGTAAATGGCTTAAGTATTGTAGTATAAAAGAAGAACAAAGACACGCAAACTGTAAATTGTTTAATGGTCCATAGAAAGATTAATACTGAAGGGAGTATAAAATGAATGAAAGTAAATTGAGGTAAAAAGTTTAACTAATTTAAAGAATAGAATTTAATCGAAACAAAAGTCACTGCTACTGTAATAATAATGACTGTAATGTATTAAATGTAATCGAAATAAAGTAAAAATAGTTACAACTGAGTATGTTAAAATTAATGTAAAATGATCCAAGTGTAATAACTAACTAAATTAACAAGAAAAGTAATAACTACTGAAAGTATTATGAAAACCAACTAAAATGTAAAATAAAATAAAAGCCAATATATGTAATGATAGATTAAAAATAAAAAGTAAAAGGAAGGTTAAGCAACTGTTAAATAAATAATTAGTAATACCTAAAGTTAAAGAAATAGGTAAGCAAAATGTTAAATGAATAAGGTTACAAAATAAAAGTGTAATGTGTGTGCATGAATGAATCTATTATTAGAAAGTCTGGGATTCGTATCCACCACCGGACATTTTTAATGCTCAACACGTAGTGTTGCTACTATGTGCAGATTATGGAAGTAAAAAGTTGAAGAGGCCGTAAGCTGATGTTGATCAAGGACAATGATGCCAGGCAAGAGTGACAGTATAGACATGGCCTATGTATATGTATTCAAGCGAAGCCACTGACTTAGGTATAGATAGTTATGTGTTGTATGTGTAAGCATTGGTACTATTCTGTATAGAGTATCTTTAAATTGTTATTGTTATTGTTAACTGGTGTAGTCATTTCCACTTTATGGTCTACTACCATTACTGTAGATGTAACACCCTTATCCTCCCAAGGAGGAAATGTATGAGACCAAGCATTTATCATAACACAAATTATACATTAGCACCAAGAACATGACCTATCATCCATTCCCACTAGATGAGATAGAAGATACATATATAAAAACATTTACATATAGCAACTTTTCAATATCTCCATATAGTGTACAAGTTATTACTTACATATAAAATAAATGACACAATAATTACAACACAAAAAGTATGTTATACATAAATGCTAAAAAAATGAAGAGTCTTATTTGACCTTGTGGTCGTCCTGACCCTAAAGGAATCTTCAACAAACTTACATAGAGAGAATAAATC